>OX336389.2:820014312-821214312 GCA_946902985.2 Meconema thalassinum | reverse complement strand
CTCTTTGATGTATAAGGATTACAACGCAACCAAGAACTACATTTTCCAACCATCCCGAGCCGAGAAAAAAGTTACCGTACAAAAATGATAATAACTTTGTTTCTTGGACACACAAAATTTTGAAATTAATAAAGCAGTTATACAACATTCCAATGTATACTGTGTTAAAATTTGGATTCGATTTGATGACGTGTTTGTGAGATAATAATTCTTAAATGTGACGCATGGTTGAAACACGATTAAAAACGGGCACTTTGTGTTCCAACTGCGATAAAAAATATTATAATATAAATTAAAAATTCCAAACCTACATGAACTAACGTAAAATAGAACGAAGAAAATGATGATGTTATTGGATTTTATGTAGGTATATTGGTTACTTCACAAACAACCTTCAAACTCGAGAACACATAATATTTTGGTCGACAGTAGAGGCACCTATCCTTAATCCTGGACTTAAATCGTCGTGGCTATGAATGCTACGAAAGACAACATAACTATATTGGTTATTGGGTGAATTATAATTATATACATCCAAGTACACGGATATGACAAATACCCATGACTCTATCCCCTATATCAAGCGCCAACAAAACAAGTGCTGACTTGCCCGTTTTGGGCCTCTACCATGTGATTTCTTTAGAAATACTTTTAGCAATGATGCAATATTGATTTGTTAAAACGAAGAGACTTTTACGAAATCTTTAGAAGTGGGGTAAATGTACGATAACTTCCTCGGAAATAATTTTTAATGATTTACATCTGACATAATAAAGTAATCCATAAAAAATTAGAGATTTTAAATTTACTTTTAGCTTCCATACCATTGAACGCAATACCTGAACATCATGTGGCAACGCAAGTACGAAGCCTTTAGCCCAAGGTTTTGACTGAAAACGTAATAACACTGCTCTAAGCATTCACAGAATCGCTGAACGCAAGGTATTTAATCAGTATAATAAGCCCCGGAGACTTATATTTCCCAGTAGCAGTAGAGCTAGACTGACAGCAAAACTCTGGCTAATCAGAGGTGCGTGTCACTCAACTGTGTGATTTATGACACATAAGTTGAGTTATCATTATCCATGACAGGTGTACTAATGTATTCAATGAATAAACATGAAACGTTATGAGCCTGTAGACGGACTTCCACCAGTCACACGCCATGTACGATACTACAGTTTCAATCAAGTTGCAGTTTTGTCATCCCTATCCCTGAGATACGACTAGATAATCAATATAATCCTAAAATCGGTTACATTGTCTCATCAGCGTAATGAAGTTTGCAACATCCAATAAACTTGCAGAGTTAGAGCTTTCTAACTGCTGAATATAGGTCGTTGGTAAGTATACTCTACGAGCAAGTCGGGTACCTAGTGAGACACCAGAGAAATGCGTCCCGGCACCAGTAATCAGTCTACTGTAGGGAAATCTTCTTCTTCTTCTTCTTCTTCTTCTTCTTCTTCTTCCATAAACACCCTTCATTGGCAACGTATCACTAAGAAGTTTATTTCGTGTCTACGAAGAACTGAAATAACGAGTCAAGTGATAAAGAAAAGAATCGACAGTAAGGTTTTAAAAGGACAAATATTCACAGTTACAAAATATATGGTTTACAGAAATTCCAAATCCCCCACTGTAAAGAAAACGACATTCGCCCCCTTCCAATGCAATTTGATACATACAATGTTTCATTCAAGGAGCAAGAAAAAAATTCTATTTAATAGTTTTCAAGACGTAGGACTGTTAGTACCAGGTATATTGAAATGAATGTCTATACACGGTGTCAAATATCAATAGGAACTATTATTCTCCTGTTCACCCATAGGTTATTTCGATTATCTAACTTTCTTCGATACCACGGTTATATCATATTTCATGTTTGTAATGTTTCAAAAATACAGTTTAGCCATGCTATTCACAGAGCTATGAATCATATTTCTATTGTCCGCAATGCTAATATCTTTCACTTCCTCAGTCACAACGCTTGACGGATTATTGAGTTGCTACTGTACTTGGAAAATGGTTATTTGGCAAACTACGCATAGGTTTATAGATTTAGCCTACATTAATTTAATGGGGAAGATCACGGCAAAGTTGGTAGCAACTGTCAGCATGATATTCGTACTAGGGCTGCTACTTTTAATAGATTAATTTTAGTATCTGAATAATCTATTAATTGAAGCATATAAATCGATTAATTGCTACAAATATCGATTACCGATGTACTTCACTCCATGCACTACGCTATCACAGACATACATTTTTTTTTTCGTGTGGCCTCCTCGAGAGGCCGAGAGCAGGTCTTTCTAGTCGAAGCCCATGGACGACCTGCGCGTCGGGATGAGAGATGGAATGGATGACGATGAACGAAACTGGGCAAGGATCTGGAAGGAAGCGACCGTGGCCTGTCAGAAGGTACCGTCCCAGCATTTGCCTGGTGTTGAAAATGAGAAACCACGGAAAACCATTTCAAGGACGGCCGACGGTGAGGCTCGAACCCACGCGTCTACCGAGTCAGCAGAGAGCTTGGCCCCATGACGTAACGTTGCACGTTAGCCAGCGTAGCCACTGCTGTCGGTATACATTTAATTAATTAAAATACAGGGTGAACAAAATATGCCGCACTTGGAGGTCGGCATGCGGTTCTTCGTCAAAATTCACGACAAAAGTTTATGTTGCAAAACCTAGTCCCGCCAATAGGTTGAACAGAAATGCGTGTTAAGAAACGAGGCTCTGGCAACTCTGTAACTGCATGTGGCGTGGCCAAAAGCAGGTTGCGGGAACTCGGCGCTCTGCCGGAGCATTCTCTGTACATTCCGATGCATTGCAGGATGTGACAGTGTTGCTAGCTTCTCATTTTCATACTTGTGTTTTCAAACAGCACCCGCTCCGATTTTACTATTGAAACTTTTGTCTTGTAATTGGATGAGGAATCGCATGCTGACCTCCAAGTACGGCATTTTTTGTTCACCCTGTATATTGAATCATCAATTATAAATAATGTAACCTTCTTTGTGAAAACTACACTAAAAAAGTAGAACAAAAATGTTCCTGTCCTAAATTTTAACCATTGAACAAGAATTCAAAATCTTTGCTGAATAGTCTTCGTTTTCTCTTTTCGAAACCCTTTTTAATTTGATTGATATTTGTCCTTACACTGTCAGTTACTCTTATTTGGTTATTGTTGGCAAAGCAGGGCAATTTGTATATTTTGGCAAAAATTAATTTTTATAGATATCCATACTTTATTCTGAGAATAAGCGTAACTCAACTTATGTGATGACCTCTAATTTAAACTTATTTTCTTATCTCGTGACTACTAATCAATTAATAATTTCTTCGGTTAGCCGATTAATCTTATATTCAGTTTGTCGATTAACCAATTGAAGGTTGCTTCAGCAATCGATTGATCGATTTCGATTAATTTCAAACCAATCGATTAATTCATTATTAATCGATTAACCAAACATCGCTTATTACCAACTTATTCGAATCTCAGTTTAGTAGAGACTACAGCGTCACAGATAACAATGTGCCATTTTAGCATCAACACGCTTGTAGTTTGCAAAGGCAATAAATACTATTGTGTAACGGATAAGTATTATTATTAAGGATAGCAATTTTTCCACCTACATGCGAACATTATGGTAGCTGTTCAGAGATCGAATATTGTGTTCCACGGGCGACAGTGTTAGGTGCTCCCGGCGGTATCACCAATTAACACTGTAAGTCAGAACGTTCATACTGTTCTGATTATCAATGCATGCTCATACTTCTTATTCACAGAGTTAGTGATGTTTAACAATAGCGATGAAATTGTATCGTCACGTGTTCTGCAGACGTAGGCTATGTTGATTCCGACTTGTCATATAATGCGATATATTTTGCTTTTTCTTATCACATGTGATATTTTACGTTCTGTGAAACTATGTGTAATTACTGTTCTAAATTTAATTGTACTGAATATATTCGAACAAACACATATGTCATAAAAAATATCCATAAATGTAATATTTCTATTTTGGGTAAAACACTTTTCGAGTTTCTCTATAGGAGGCACTTGAAGTTCTTCTGGTTTGTTTCTCCATTGTGAAAGTATTATTTCGGTAATAGCAGCAATAGCCTCTACAACACAAAATGCTATCCAATCGTTATTTATAATGCTGCCTTCTCCTTCTCCTTTAATCCATCTCTCTATTTTACTTAGAATATACCCACTATATCTCATCTCACATGGAGATGACAATCTAAAGAATCTGTTGGTTACTCGAGTGGACATTCTGGTCTTCTACCAGATCATTTACATGAGTTCAAAATCGATGTATTCCATTATATGATGATTAAACCCTAGTGCACTAAACTAACATTCACCTACAGGTAAGGAACCCTGCTTTCATGTTGACCATATGTACTTCCCACACCCCTAAAACAACTATTATCCATTCTTCTAGGAAGCCTATTAACTATCTACCACCATGACCCAATGGCGGGGGATTTTATCGGGTGTACAGTACTTGGTATCATATAGGAATTAATTTACCCAAATTTTCCTAATGCGTGAAACCATATAATCTTGTGAACATTTAAGATTTCATCTAGAGAAGCTGTTGGCCACTCTTGTGAGCATTCTGGACTCCTGTCTTGTGCTGAACACCATTCAAGGGAAATTCATTGGCTGGATTCCGTGTGGAAATGTAAATATGGCTCAGAACCTATATTATTTCCACCCAGACATGCTGCCAATGCTAGATTTCTTATTCTTCAATAACAAGGCACACCCCACACAGCATTCTCCTTCTCATACGCCAAGTTATTAATAATACGCACACCATAAAAGGTTTTGCATCACCTGAGTATAGAAACACCTCGTCCTTCGAACTGTCCGAGCATGTCTAAATATGTCAAAAACCCAGCAGATAGCCCCAGTTATCGCAAGCACACCCATTCCATGGACTGTCCGTGAGGCGGTTACATGTGTACCTTTGCTGGGTGATGTGTGTAAAGAATCCCAAAATGAATTCCTGTAACTTCTAGTAGTCGAGTTAAACGGAAAAAGCTCGTTTCTTTTTAAACCATGAGAATCGTGGTGATTGCCTCATCATTTGTTCTGTGGGTGAGTTTTGTCTGATACAGTGTGTGACATCGTGTGTCAATAATTAGCGGGACTTGAAACTGTTATAGGACCCGAAGGACTAGAAATTTACTTACATGAGTGACAAAAACCTGATATTATCCTAAAGCAATATTCTTAATGAAATTCAGCGTAGCTCGGAATTAATCCACACAATCTTGGTTTCGAAACTTTTATTCGACAAATACCTTAGCGTGAAATGCTATGGAGGAAGTTTACCATGATTCGTGCAATCATCATATACTTAAGACTCTTCATTCTTGTTTACTGGGGCAGATGACCTCGTAGTTCCACCCCTTAAAACAACAATAACTAACTAACTATTCTTGTTTACTCATTACATTGAACTCAAGGTGTGGTCCTCCCAGGTGTTCTTCAGTCCACCCTGGTGGAAATGTGGGGATGATCAAATTCAAATCCTGGTCTGTTGAATATCCTCCCTACTCCAATGTCAAAAAACCTACAACTTTAATCTATTGTTTAAATTATTTGTGATTGAATTGAGTGGTGCAGTATTTTAAGTGTTCGTCCTGAAAAGTCCATATCATTGGTTTGATCTTGAATCGTTTCTATAGCGTTTAAGTGTGTTGGAATGAGAACCCTGCGTCTATCTCTATGTACAGTACATCACGTTGAAGAGCCACACCAGTACAATGTTCCGATACCCCGGCATGTAGGTATAGCAGTTGGCAAATACGTGATTAACTGATTAAGTGACCCACCCTTTCCCGGCCTGGAGGGCCCAACACCCGGGGAGGGGGTTAATTTATTAATAATAAACAGTATACATGCATACAGTACATGACAATGAAAAATAAATTTACAAATACATTTTACAATTACTTTACAAATAAATTTACAATTTTTACAATATTCATAGTATCGTGGTCCCACATAGCCATCATATGTGGCTTATCTGTGGGAACAAAATTAGTTATATTACTTGATTATATATCTCTGGATGGATCCTCACTGTTGACAGAAGACTTACTTACATTTGTAGTTGATAAATTAATTGTGTACTATCAAAACCTAGATTAGCTGACTTAGCTCACTGATAGTTTATCTGTGACGTTTTCCAATTTGTTTCTTTGCTACGTTTAATTGAAGGTTTCTTAATGTTGCTGGTAAAGAATTTAATATACTTGGTATTACAACTTTCAATTCTTGTTTCCCATATGATTAATATAAAGGGGAACAATGTACTGACCATACTGTTTTAGTCCTGTTTCCTTTGAGAGCTGTGGTACTATTCTATATCTATTATCTTTATAATGTGTTAGAAGTGTTGTGGTTTTATATAGATCTTCAATGGACAAAAATTTCTTCTTACAGTTTTCTCTGTCTACAATAAGTTTTAGAAATCTTTTTTGCTTACTACTTAACATTTTAATTAGACCTCCTGTTGTCCCTCCCCATGCTACAATGCCATATCGAAGTACTGATTCGACAAGTGCTGAATAAGCCATTGTGTACACATTTGGAGGGGAGCAGTAGGCACGTGTATGAAAGAAGGATAATGTCTTTCTCAGGTTTCTTAACAGTTCCATATTGTGACTGTCCCATTTAAAATGAACATCTACATGACTCCTAGATATTTATAATTATCCACAGATTGAATGCACTGGTCACAGTTACAGTTGGGAATATGTCCTTTGCCGGGATTTAAGTGCAGGCAATTAAAATTATGAAATTTCAATTTAATTTCTTCCTTGATTTTACCTGGCATCCGTATATTCATAATTCTCGATTTATTTGAAATGAGGGTGAGATTATTGTCGTGACTCCATCTTAAAATATTGTCGAAGTCATTTTGCATCATATTGAGAGCCCCTTGAACATGTTTGTGTACAGATACGAGAATTATGTCATCTGCATACGTAAATGTTGTACAATTTAGTACTGTTTTCGAAATGTCATTCATAAAGATATTATAGATATTTGGTTCTAATACTGACCGCTGCGGTACGCCGATCTGCACCTCAATAGGATCACTTACAACATTATTTACGTTGACTACCATTTTCCTACTTGTTAAATAGCTTCTAAACATTTCTAATGCCCTACCTCTAATACCTATTGATTCTAGTTTTAACAATATTCGATCAAAATGTAATGTGTCAAACGCTTTGGAATAGTCGAAGAATAATACTAGTGCACGTTTGTTCTGGTTCAATGCACCATTGACAATATTGGCGAAGTGTGAAAGCAATAGCTGTGTACTTTTCCCTTTCCTGAATCCATATTGACAATCATGAACAATTTTAAATTTATCTAAACAGTTGTTTAGTCTAGATTCAATGTATTTTTCCAAGATTTTATGGATTATTGATAGAATGGATACTGGTCAATAGATATCTGAGATTATGTGATCGCCACCTTTGTGTATAGGTCTGACAATTGCAATTTTGAGTGTTTCTGGAATTATTCCTGATTCAAAAATTAAATTAATTAAATGTGCTATTACTGTAATGATTTTGTTTCGACAGTATTGTATGTCTTTTGCACGAATTTTGTCTATCCATGGTAATATTAGAATTACTTATGATATTAAAAATTTCGGTGGGTGTAAATTCATATAGCATCATTCATTGAGGTGAGGTGTCGATAATTACTTTACTCACCGAGTAATTACACGCACGTGTTATTCTTTACAATCGTATCAATAGGATGTTTATTACCAAGATATTTCTGAATAATGTTATCTACTGAATTAGTTTTCCTGCCTATAATATTGTTGATAATTTTCCATGTTGCTCTCATATTACGACTATTTGCATTAAATCCTTTTCTGTAATATGCCATTTAGTTTTGAGAATTTCCTTGTTCAGCCTGTTTCTAAATAAATTGTATTCTTTCCTATATTGCTCATTATTTCTATTGGATTTCCATTTTTAAATAACTGATCTCTTTGTCTGCATTTTATCTTCAGTTCTTTTGAAAACCATGGTTTATTAGCTCTGTGTCTACTTTTACATATGAGTTATTATATTAGAAATTACACTAAAGGTGTTGACTAGCTGGGTATAGAACTGTATCGAACATTTGAGGTTCAGATAATGGTCCCAATTTACTGTACTAAGCTGGTCATGGACCTTGCAGTCAGTCAGTATTGTAATGTTTCCTAGCTGGTGAATGGAATTTGCTGAGACAGTTTGCTGAGTCCATAGTCCTACATACATTATGAAGAGGTCACTAACATCTGATTCTATTACTGCTGAGTGTGTTGTATTCTCTCGCCTTTTAAATATATGGTCAATCAGCGTTTTTGTTCCTGTCCTTGGATTAATTCTAGTTGTATGAGTTATTACTGAAAATAAACGATGTGCTGCCATAATATTACTATAATGGTTTGCCGTTCGATTATTCTTATTTAAAAGATCGATATTTATATCTCCAAGGACAATCAAATTTCTGTACTCACTGGAGGACTGCAGGCACATGTCCAGCACGTATATGAAATTGTTGACATTGAGTCCAGGTGTCTATAAATGCAGAAAATGACTAATTTATGATCTGCGTACTGAATTTTGGCCTGAAGTGTCTCAAAGTAATTAGCATGTGTAATCAAGTTAAGATTTCTTATTGCGATGTTCTTCTTTGTGCAGAGAGCGATTCCTCCACCTGTTCTATTTATTCTATTATTAAAAAGGGCATTAAAGATTTTTAAATTGAAAAGGCTGTTCTTAAAGTCCAAATTATTGATCTCTACTAGACATAAAATATGTATTCTTTCAATAATTTCTCCAAGAAAAGTTATTGGAAAATAATCCCAATTTGTCGATAATGAACCAATATTTAGTGATATTATATTTAACTGTGAGTTATTCAACAGCTGATTACTATTATGTATACAATCTTGAGCTCTTTCAGATTTGTAGCAGGTTATCCGAGGCTCTTGTGTGTAGTTGAGTAACGCCATTTTAACTCAAAAAGAGAATAATTATCACTCTACGACACTTGCTTACACTATCTTCGCCAGATCGCCGGAATGGGTAATTTTGACGACCACACTTTCTTCGTTCTTCCTTTCCAAGACACGGTCATTCCTGAACCATACAAATTTCCATTTCACCTCTTTCGCCTTCGATTTCGCCTGCCACAATAGATCTCGATGAAAATGCGTGAGACTTTCGTTAATATAGATGCGCCTCCCTTGATGCTGTGGTTGCGTGGACCAGCTGTTTAGTTTTATATTGCGCTTATTGATTAGTTCGTTTCTTTTAGTTGAAGAGCTAAACTTAACCACAATTGGTGCAATTTTTGTTTTATTCTTTAGCGGCACACGGTATGTTTCCTCTACGTCAAATATATTAAGATCGACATCTAGTTCCTCAGCTACTTTCAGGACCGTGTTTTCCAGATTTTTATCCTTCTCGTGCGGGACACCACTAATTTCTAGGTAAGATTGACGGTTATATTGTTGAAGTTAATGGATTTTGACTGATAGGTCCAATATCACAGTTTCTTGCTTTTTGTTCTCTTCCTTTAATTGTTTCACTTGAGTTGTTAACCCACGCGCTAATTCGTTACTTTCTTTTAGTTCCTTCAGAATTTCATCATATTTATTCGACATGAATTGCACACTTATAATACTTTGTCTACCTTACCTTTCAGGGATGCCATTTCTTTCGTCATCTCTCGTATCGCTGTCTTCAAGTCTCCAGAGTCATCTACGCCGTTCGTTGATTGCTGTCCATCTCCGTCATTCGTAGGTGAATAGAAGGTGGATGTGGGATTGTCCTTCCGTCGTCGGCATGTTCCACAACACCATTGATTTCCTTTGACGGCATATTTTTCCACATTCTAGTCGTTACAGTGGTGCATTGATAGTGATATGTTGAATTACACCCCAGCCACTTAACGTAATCGCCATCAGTTGGCAGCGATTCAGTACAATAGGAACACTGCATTTTGCACGACAGCAGTAATACGGGAGCGACAAGTCAGCACGTCCGTTCACGGCGAGATCCACCCCAGCAGTAGTAGTAGTAGTAGTAGTAGTAGCTGAAGCAGCGGTTGTAATTCAATTTAACATACTTAATGTACAATAGCGTTCACTACTAAAAACAATCATCGAGGAGCGTTAAGGAAAAATCAAAATCATGTCACACGAGTTTTTAAGGCAGATTGAGTGGCTCTTCATGGAAAATGTTTGTAGAATTCCCTACGCAACTCCTCGTTACTTTCCACTACACTGTTTACCCTTTTATTTCATTCCTCAATTTTATTATTAGTTTCCGCCCTATTCTTATCTAATTTACTGTTTATTTCTCTATTATCGCTTTCCATCTGAACATTAGTAGCTTCTAATTTATTGTTAGTATCTTCTAATTTACTATTAGTAGCATCCAATTTACCATTGATTTCTTGATTATTAATTTTCATTTCCTCCTTCGTGGCATCTAATGTATTGTTGATTTGCATGAGTAACGCCATAATCCCATCACTAGTATTCTGCGAACCTTCCTTATCAACCTCACTCTCTGGAAATACCTCAGTTATTTCCTTTGAGCTATTGTTTGTCCTAGCCGGACTATCCTCATTAGCTTCCACATTGTCACCGCTCGTTACTTGGCCACTTCTAAGTTTCATCTCTTCTTCTTTACCCGTCATCCTTTACCCTTTACCCCCCCACCAAAACACACAAAGCACAGAAATAATACCTTTCCTCTCTCCACAAATACCAGCTGGTTTTCGGTCTCACGTAGGGTGTTCATATGTAACAATTTTGAACTAATACACGTCCCGGTTGGGCGTACAAATGTAACTGTTTGAAAAGAATACAAGCTCCACTATCGGGTGGCACATGCGATGATGTTATTTACCTGGAGTAATGTAGACAAACCACAATTAAACTTCATATTGGTTGAGCGTCATCGGAATTATACCATCTGAACACCGAAATAAACACGTGGTCACTTACCATTCTACCTCGGCTATATTGACTCTTCTTATCTCTGCCCGTAGGGAAACTAAGTTTCCCACCAGCGTAGTATTTGCAATGAGAGGATAGGTTCGTCTTATAGCTACTTCTAACTACATGGAGGAAACACGGAGAATGAATTTAAAGAATTAATTTTAATGATATTAAAAATAACAACTATGGAAGACTTTATGTTGGAAGACATGTTGAATTTACAGTTAACGTGGTGGCTAAAATTAAACGGATACGAAGTCATGAAGCAAAATTTATTTATTCCAGAAGCTAAATGAATTTAAATCTACTGTGCCCAAAGAAAAGATTTACTAATTGAAAAACAGAGACATATGTGATGTTACCAGAGCGCTCACCGTAGTTGCCTTCATTAGATTGGTTTTGCTCGTCCCAGAGCAAATTTGTAGCCTGCTGCAGAATATCGCCGTCATCTTCCCGTTGTATGCGATGTTGTAAATGTGTTAGTTGCCTGTGATGAAGTACTAGCTCGGTATGTGTCCCAACCTATTTCCAAATTTAACTGTTGAGCCATTTTTATGAGAAATATAAGTTACTTCTTTGTGCCGTTTTTATATGATGTGATGATTGCACGCCTTTGTGGTGCGTGAAACCTTAGTCTGTGAATCTATTAATAGCCCTCTGATGTCTTAATACCATATATGGTCATATCTGCATCTTGTCCCCTTATTGGCCAGTGATTTATATATTGGAAGGGGTCGTGACCAATCACATTTTACCACGCAATTACCTTTGTGTTGCGTCGTCATTTGCTTTGTCTCGAGGCATTTCGTTCTTGCAACCAAGTAGGCTAGACGTATTCCCATATTCTAGGGGAAGTGCCCTTGTTCAAGGTGAAACCATGGCGAGGTGTCTGTATGTCGTAATCTATAATTGCTTTACTGTAGTTCAGTTTCATATTTCGGCAATTTAAAACTCTTATTCTGTGTTATTTTCTTTTCTGTCACGTGTACTTGCTCTCTCCCAATATTTTCCCTCCACCCTTTATGTGCGTGTAATTGCTGGTGAGTTTTTGTTTTGTGTGGTAGTGTTATTTTCATTTATTTTGATAACGTAGTTTTTGTACTTTAAGAGTTGAAAGTTATGTATGTGGGCTGTCTTCGTTTTACTCTGGAGTGCGTGACGGTGGGTTTGCCTACCTTGAAGGGGGCACCATTGAGTCTGTCATCCAGAGTGTATCTTATCGTAGAACAACATAACGGGATTCCAGATTATTTTTCTTGCTTCCCGTAATGCTTTGTTCTTTATCTTAAAAAGTTCACAAAAGGAGGTCTCACCATTGCTATTTGCTGGTGACCTAACCTGTGATATTCTTTAATCTGTGCGTGCCAATATTTTGCGCATCACATATTTTCGTCGTCTTTGTGTGCCCTTATCTCCTACGTATATTTTCAATTTTTTAAGTATATTTTTGGTGTTGCCGATAATTTAATGTAATTTTTCCTTTTGTCTAAATTCCTATTTTTTCTCGTAACTCACTCGATCTTGCATGTGCCTCCGCGTCTTTCTTCCTCACGCCTCCTCTCCCTCTCACCCCTCTCCACCCCATTCTGAACCATTGTACCCCCTCCTATTTTGTTCATCCCTTTGACACGCTTTGGCTAAATTTTAGAACGTATCTTGACTTCGTTGAGTGTAGTCGTTTCTGAGTTTTGTCTTTTTATCTAATTACGACATACTTACATTTAGTTATCGTTTTATCTTGCCTTGAACACGTTACCTTAACTTATCTTATTTTATTTAATTGTAATATAATTTAATTCAGCATATTTTTCAACTTTATTTCTAATTTGTATTTTCTTGCGGTAAACTAATTTTGTGGTTAATTTGTTGGACATTTCTCTTCTTGCTTTTAATATCTCCGCTATCGACGTACATTGTAGTTGTTATTTTAATTCATTTAATTTTTGCCTAGGTATCTCTGCTTTTGCGTCACGCCTTATTTTAAGTTTAGTAACCTTCTTCGAGTTTTGTCTGGTTTTTGCTATATTTTGGTTTGTCGGTCTTATTAGCCTACTTGCGACGTTAATACGACCTACACGGCCTCTGATTTAAATTTGTTCATCTTTGGATTTTACTGTAGTTTATTTTTATTTAGCTTTTCCCCTTCCTTTTGGGATTGCTTTCTGGTTTGCCTTTTAAAATTTGGGCCCAGCGAAAGCCAAACAAGACTGCGATCTTCCCGTTTTTCTCTCTTCTATATTTTTATTTTATTTTATATTTCTTCGGGGATAGGGGAAGAGCTTCAGCTACGTTTCCACTGACGTCTGCTGCGTACGTAAGTATATGTTTATTACTATTACTTCATCTAAGAGACGTACAAATGGTAGCAGAGCTGGTTGTAGCGGGCTAGACAGGAGGTCTCAGCACGGTACAACCTGCGTAGAAAACCTGTTCATTTTCAGATAGGAGATAGAGTTTTGGTGCGACTACACCCTATTAGTAATGCAGCTTCCGGCATCTCCAGTAAACTGTGTTTGCGGTGGTCCGAACCAAGGACCATAACCACGTTCCTGAACAACGTGACTGTGGAAATGATCTCTGATGATGATCCTCAACTAATTTCTGTTTCTCATGTAGCAAATCTTAAGAAATACCATGAATGATGTGGTGTCTGTGTAATTATATGTTTATCTAGAGTAAGTATTTCTTTCAGTGTTTTGACGCGGTGATCCCAGTGTTGATGTTCTTACAGGATTCTTGTCTGTTGATTTAGTTTAGTGTGTCCATGATAGTTTTCAGTATCTCTTAACCATCTGCCAGTGTAATCGCGCGCTGTTTTCTTTCTCTCTCCCTTACACCACACCGCATCCAAGTAGTGTAATATCATTTCATCAATGGTTGTGGCGACAGAACATTCCATTGGAAATACAGGGTGCTAGACAGATTAAGTTTTATTAACCATTTATATCACAATGTAACTTTTTTCTATATTAGGAATATTGGGAGGAAGGAAAATCTCTGCAGCCTTGACGTCGACTGCAATGGTCCTGAGTTCCTCCTTGATCATCTTCAGGCCTTTGGATTACAACTTCTCGTTCTTCTTAGGAAATTTCAAAAACAGAAAAATGTTATTCTTTGTGAGATAACTCATAACTTAAATGTTCATTTTTTTCCCTTGTCAAAATTTGCTACTAACGTGTTTAGTGAATTGAGTGTTTTGTGAGATAAGGTCGGTACCACCTTCTCTCATGGGGCGCTGCTTCGCTGGCATTTTAGGCAGCGGATTTTGTATTTGTTGTGCGTTTGCACCTAAATTTCCTCTTCCTAGGTTCACTTTGCCAAAATTCCCCTCACTCACTTAACTGCTTGTGCGTTTGATGTATACTTCAAAGAGATGGACTTATGCTTTACCAAGCCTCTGTGAAAGGCAATGAGTTTGGAACTCTAATGTGAGCTACTCCGTGTGTTTGTGTGATATGAGACTCTCTCCTTGCGAGCCATTTAATGAATGAAACAAGAGTGCATCTTATACCATATATACAAAAAAAAAGTTTTGTGTTTGTATTTTGTAAACATTTTTTTTCCAAGGAAGTGGGGGAATTTTGAGCCATTTTTATGAGAAATACACATTACTCCTTTGTGCCATTTTTATATGATGTGATGAATGCACGCCTTTGTGGTGCGTGAGACCTTAGTCTGTGAATCTATTAATAGCCCTCGGATGTCTTAATACAATATATGGTCATATCTGCATCTTGTCCTCTTATTGGCCAGTGATTTATATATTGGAAGGGGTCGTGACCAATCAAATTTTACCACGCAATTACCTTTGTGTTGCGTCGTCATTTGCTTTGTCTCGAGGCATTTCATTCTTGCAACCAAGTAGGCTAGACGTATTCCCATATTCTAGGGGAAGTGCCCGTGTTCAAGGTGAAACCATGGCGAGGTGTCTGTATGTCGTAATCTATAATTGCTTTACTGTAGTTCAGTTTCATATTTCGGCAATTTAAAACTCTTATTCTGTGTTATTTTCTTTTCTGTTGCGTGTACTTGCTCTCTCCCGATATTTTCCCTCCACCCTTTATGTGCGTGTAATTGCTGGTGAGTTTTTGTTTTGTATGGTAGTGTTATTTTCATGTATTTTGATAACGTAGTTTTTGTACTTTAAGGGTTGAAAGTTATGTATGTGGGCTGTCTTCGTTTTTCTCTGGAGTGCGTGACGGTGGGTTTGTCTACCTTGAAGGGGGCACCATTGAGTCTGTCATCCAGAGTGTATCTTATCGTAGAACAACATAACGGGATTGAAGATTATTTTTCTTGATTCCCGTAATGCTTTGTTCTTTATCTTAAAGAGTTCACAAAAGGAGGTCTCACCATTGCTATTTGCTGGTGACCTAACCTGTGATATTCTTTAATCTGTGCGTGCCAATATTTTGCGCATCACATATTTTCGTCGTCTTTGTGTGCCCTTATCTCCTACGTATATTTTCAATTTTTTAAGTATATTTTTGGTGTTGCCGATAATTTAATGTAATTTTTCCTTTTGTCTAAATTCCTATTTTTTCTCGTAACTCACTCGATCTTGCATGTGCCTCCGCGTCTTTCTTCCTCACGCCTCCTCTCCCTCTCACCCCTCTCCACCCCATTCTGAACCATTGTACCCCCTCCTATTTTGTTCATCCCTTTGACACGCTTTTTCTAAATTTTAGAACGTATCTTGACTTCGTTGAGAGTAGTCGTTTCTGAGTTTTGTCTTTTTATCTAATTACGACATACTTACATTTAGTTATCGTTTTATCTTGCCTTGAACACGTTACCTTAACTTATCTTATTTTATTTAATTGTAATATAATTTAATTTAGCATATTTTTCAACTTTATTTCTAATTTGTATTTTCTTGCGGTAAACTAATTTTGTGGTTAATTTGTTGGACATTTCTCTTCTTGCTTTTAATATCTCCGCTATCGACGTACATTGTAGTTGTTATTTTAATTCATTTAATTTTTGCCTAGGTATCTCTGCTTTTGCGTCACGCCTTATTTTAAGTTTAGTAACCTTCTTCGAGTTTTGTCTGGTTTTTGCTATATTTTGGTTTGTCGGTCTTATTAGCGTACTTGCGACGTTAATACGACCTACACGGCCTCTGATTTAAATTTGTTCATCTTTGGATTTTACTGTAGTTTATTTTTATTTAGCTTTTCCCCTTCCTTTTGGGATTGCTTCCTGGTTTGCCTTTTAAAATTTGGGCCCAGCGAAAGCCAAACAAGACTGCGATCTCTCCGTTTTTCTCTCTTCTATTTTTATTTTATTTTATATTTCTTCGGGGATAGAGGAAGAGCTTCAGCTACGTTTCCACTGACGTCTGCTGCGTACGTAAGTATATGTTTATTACTATTACTTCATCTAAGAGGCCCACACTGTACTAAAGCTCAGACGTGCTCCAGCGTAGTCTCCCTTGAAGAAACGCAGATTAATTATCGGAGAATGGAGATAAAATGGCTCTCGACCCTCGAGTAACGTCTTTTATAAATTTTCTTCTTCCCTACTCTGTACTCTTCACCCATGACCGCCGACCAATCATATCTTGTGTTTCAACGTCGCTAACTTCTTCTTCTCTGCATATTTAGGCGTCCTGCTCTGATTCGTCCAGCCATGGCGTGGTGTAGAATCCTGAGAATCACGGTGCTTGTAGCCAAAATAAGTTATGCTGGTCCTTGCACGAGGCTAGATTCCCTTGTCCGTATGGATATGACCTCTGGTGAACCGTCTTCTCAGAAAAGCGAGCTACGAAGCGTCAGTCGTTGTCTCAATTTCCATGAAAGCCCCCCGAAGCGCGCTCGGCCAAGTTTAACTTCAAATTGCAACACACCCCGTCTTCTACCACCTGACTGAAAACACTTCGTAAATGCTTGCTTCACCCTCATGTTAAATTATTAAATATTCTATTGAAAATCTTCAATTAAATCGTAACCAATTAAATTAAATATGTATGTATAGTGAAACAATCTTCTCCTTTCATATTAAACTGATGCGAATAAAATAATTACAATTATAAGTTAAAAGAAATTATGTGGGTGGCTATGGTGTTTCCCCAACGTTTCGCCTGTCGATTAATAATAATAAAAATACATCTTTGTCAATATTACAAAAACAATTGATTTTAATTAGATGTCAGTGGATTAACATTTGTATAAACATTTACCGTGCCGTACCAAGTTTCACTGCGCTCGAATGTTTAAATCGCGAGACGCGTCCGTTTAAATATTTAAATTTCGCGTCGCCGCCATGTTAGAATTGTGCTCACCAGGTTATTGAAAGTCTCATAGGTGAAGTAATGTCCATTTCCTTTATCAACATACAAACTTTCAGTTTAAATTGTTGTCATAGATTTGTAGATATTAAGACCCGTCTAAATATTTCAGATGATCGCCATTTTGGATTTTTATATATGTAGGCCATAGAATCATGTATATTTAGATGACGATTATTGCGTAGATTCGTTATTCAAATGTTGATTACGATCGCATGATTAGGACACAAGAAATTAAAACTTAATTTTAAAAATTTGCATAGCCGCCATTTAGAGGTCATGTAAAAACTGAACTAAATTAGATGTGAGTGCATGACAATGTGTATAAACATATCCTGTACCATGTTTCACTGCACTCGGATTGTTAAATCACGAGAACATTATATTTCAATGTTTGAATTTCGCTTAGCCGCCATGTTCGTTTTGTACTAACAGGTTTTTGAATGTCACATGAGTCAACTTCTAGAAGTGCCCTTTATCACCGTTCAAAACTTCCGGGTGAAGTCAGTAATAGTTTCGGAGATATAGAATACCGGTGAAATATTTTGCACAGCCACCATGTTGGATTGGTGAGACTTATGAAAAATAGGCTTATAAGATCAGCTTATGTCCGCGCGTGTGTGTGTGTATGTATGTCTGTGTGTGTGTGAGTGTCCCCCGCCCCTCTCCTCTAATAATTTCTAAACGGCTGGTCAATGAAACTCGGTAAGGTCATAGTACTATTTTGGGCGACCCCGACCGTGCCCTTCAAATTTCATTACGTCTCACCAATCCAACATGGCGGCTGTGCGAAATATTTTACCTGCATGAAATTTCGAACGGTGATAACGAGCACTACTAGAAATTTACGTATGAGACTTTCAAAAAAATGGAAACTGCAAAACCAACATGGCGGCCAAGCGAAGTTGAGACTTTTAAATAAACTTTTCTTTGATTAACCATCCAAACGCAATGAAACTTGGTACAGCAAATGTTTGTACACATTGTAATGCACTGGCATCTAATTTAGTTCAATTGTTTACATAACCTCAAGATGGTGGCTGTGCGAAATATTTCACCGGCATTCTATATCTCCGAAGCTATTACCGATATCACCCTCAAATTGTGTACGGTGATAAAGGGCACTAGTTCAAGTTTATATATGTAAGGTTTAAGAACCTGCAAAATACAAAACGAACATGGCGGCCAAGCGAAGTTGAAATATTTTAATAGAATTTTCTTGCGATTTAACCATCTGAGCGCAGTGAAATATGGTACAGTAAATGTGAATACATATTTTAATGCAATGGCATCTAATTTAGTTCAATTGTTTACATAACCACAAGATGGCGGCTGTGCGAAATTTTAAAATTAAGTTTTAATTTCTTGTGCCGTAATAATGCGATGGAAGTGAAAGTTTGAATAATGAGCCTACGCAATCATTTTCCTTTAATGGTACATAACTCAATGGCCTATACATATAACAATCGAACATGGCGACCACCCGAAAAATTTAGACGGTTCTCAATATCTACGAATCTTTTACAGCAATAAAACTGAAAATTTTTAATGTTCATAGAGGCTATGTACATAAGTTCACCTATAGGGCTTTCAATAACCTAGTGAGCACAATTCCAACAATAGCGGCGACGCGAACTATTAATATTTAAATGGGCGTTTCTCGCGATTTAACCACCCGAGTGCAGTGAAACTTGGTACAGTGAATGCTTATACAAATGTAAATCCACTGGCACCGAATTTATTTCAATTGTATTTATAACCACAAGATGGCAGCTGTGCGAAATTTTAAAATCTCGTTTTTACTTCTTGTGTCCTAATCATGCGATTGACGTTTGAATACTACACGTACACAAGAATTTTCATGTAATAGTACATAACTCTAATACCTACATATATACAAATCCAACATGGCGACCATTCGAAATATTAGACGGTTCTCAATATCTACGAATCTATTACAGCAATCAATCTGATTTTTTTTTACGTTGATAGAGGCAATTAACAAAAGTAGGATATTTGAAAATAGCCTTTAGTTCTTCACGGAGCTACTTGTTCATAAATGAAGATAGACTAAAAATTGAATTAGGAAGTGCGGTGATCCTGCTAAATAATCGCCCACAATATTTCAGATGTTATTGCATTATATGTGCTGTTGCATTGTTGCATATAATTGCTCAGTTATTGAGATATCTCATACATTTGCTTCTTTCTACAGTAGTAGATATGTTTTATGTTATGAAAGAAACTATGAGATAATGTTTCACAAAACAATGGCATAGAATGATCCACTTTGGCTAAAAAATATTCTATATAATATTAAATAGCTCATATTTTAGGAATTTTATCCTCATATTGACTATTATAAAAGGAAAATTTCACAGGAGGGTTTCACAATGGTTTTGCCTAGACCAATATTTTCGTCCAGACCAATGGTGTATTGATAGCGTGGCCCTGCCGGCCGCGTTAGCTAATAGATAACACCCCTGGTTTTGTCACTCACAGTGGGGGAAGTCACGCATCAATAATCTTTATCCAGGCCAATAGTTTTGCCTTTTATTTCCTGTCGTGAAACCCTCTCGTAAAGAATTAATTTATAAAATTTATGGAGACAGAGCTTGCATAAATTAATAGGGTTGCAAATAAATAATGAATTTAGGATATTTGATTTTGATTTTTATATTTTGGCCATGTCTGTAATAGTAGTGGTAGCTGTTTGTGTATCTCCAAAGTCATAATATTCTTTCCTAATTGAAATTTCGCGTATTACAGGATTCGTTTGGCATGTCACGCCTGAAGGCAAGTTAGTAGAGAATGCACAGGTAGTGGCAGAATCTATTCTTTCAATCGTGTTCAACCGTTTACCTTTACAGGATGTAGTTCGACCTAACCAGCCTGATGTGCCTGATTGGGGGAAGATAGAAGCAAGGTCCGTGCTATGACAGGCTGTTACACTAACACTCTGCCCACTCCTGGATCTGACAGCCGCTGTCACTCCGACAGTTATACGATGCTTCCAACCATGACAATACAGAATTGCACATGCATCCCTGTATGTCTTATCAGTATGACCGAACTAGCATATCACGTAGAACTTTTGAAACACCACATGTGTATTTCAGATTAGATTTTATCCTATTTAACAAAATTTACGTACAATAGTGTCCCTTGCTATGAACAATGCTCTCTATTGCTTAAGTACATTCCACAAAATGAGGACGGTAATAACGGAAATAATGAATTTTAGTTCGCAGCCGTAGTGTTTCAAGTATAAAATTCATTTCGGGTGACTTTTGAAAGAAACGCACATGCTGTGATATGTCAAATACCTATAAATTTCTATTTTTAGTAAATCTGTATGATTAAACCATAATTTTACTAAGAAATACAGTATGTAATCATTCCACAGTACATGTGTTTCTCATCTTATTCATACGTCTCTGAGAGCAGAATAAATAAATAAATAAATAAATAGGTTATAAATAAATTTGGCAAATTTGTGTTGACCGACTGAAGAGTTACAAATGACATTCCGTGAATGACCTGCGCATGTCGATGTAGATGTAATTATTGATGAAAACGTCATGAGGAAACAAGCCCCGAACCTGTGTACGAACAATGACATGACTCGGCCGGAAAATGAAACCAGGGCTTTTGGGACCTAAGGCCAATTTCACTTGGCCACTAAGCCTGACTTATATTTTGCTGAACCCTCATAAGAACCGAATAGTTATACTTAATTGGTGCAATTCATTATTAAATGTACACTATTTCTATTATTGGTCTAATGGTTGGATATTTTAACAGAACTGATGATAATCACTGAAGTGAACATAATGTATTGGTTAAACGATGATTATTAGGCAAGACGTATGAATTACTTACAGCATACTTCTATATAAATGGGACCTGGTCAATGGGTTTATTGTCGTCGGTACAATACACGAGTACAGTTCATCTTGGAACCAAAACAAAACAGCGGGAGAAATAAGTTCCATTGGTGTGCTTTGTTATAGTCCTCTGTTTACAAAAACAGGTGGGTGCGTGCCTATGTATTATGAACGCCGTGGAAATATGGCAAAAATGAAAAATAGCATGCACACATGCGCATATATATAAAAACTCACGCATCAAATTATCCAATTCCCCTCCATGGATATCTAACTTCTGACCCAGGCTAGCTGCTCTAAATGAATGGTAGTAATCAACAACCCGCATTACTGTGACTGACGTGCATGAGCTGTGTCCTCGCTATTCAGGGACTTGACACCATAATACCATGGTCATACACACATCCAAATCAATAGGACGCAAAACACAGGCATATACAAGAGAAAGTCTGCGTATTTGTCCCCGTGTACTCTTAGAGTTTAATATGGAAGTATCGCACACTTTATGATAGACCTAACGCAAATAGTACAGCTTGCTTCAGCAAGTAATTTATAGACTTTCCAATTACAACATGAGATGTTAACACCTGGGAACAACAAATGCACACAAGTTTAATGTTTCTCGCTTACTCAAACAGTACCCAGATTGAAGGGATCTCACATTCAGTGACCATGAAAGTACCAATACAGCCTTATAATTTTGTCTTATCTACCTGTTTTGACCTGCTATCCTATGTGCCTTATTCCAGAACACATGCTGATCTTTTAAAGTGAACCTATACCCAGTGACTAATTAAGTAGCCTACTTGAGGAAATGAGGAAGTCTTTTAGTTCTGTTTTATTAGTCTCTTCAGACCTGTTGTCCTATACGGAAGATCTTACCCTCGGTAATGTGAACTCCCTGATATTGACGAAACTTTGCATACTTGTTCGTCAGCAAGAAGGAAAATAACTGAGGTTGTACTTAGTTGCCAAATTTACCCGTTCACCTCTAGAAAGGGAACAATTGCACAAATATACATAACCGTTGTAGAGATAGTTCCCTGAAAGATGCAAGCACTGAGTTTTCTTGTCATCTGCAACAATTTTCCTTGCTACCTCCACTTCCCTCATTGGTCGGTGTTTTGCGAATGAACTATGGGTTGCTACTTAACCCTCGGGACGTTGCGCGGGGCAGTGTAACTTCAGTCGTCGCGCGCGGTTGAAAAGACCGAAAACATTCAACATCGGTTTTGTATTTCAATTGCTATTTACTTTTTGTTATGTTGCTATTTTTTTGTTTACTCTCTATTTTCATAATTAAAACTACCCACTTTATTTATTTACATTTAAATAGTGCTTTAAAATAATACAATAACTAATGTTACGTTCTACTTTAAAACAAACATCAAAATACAGTGAAATGGGAAGTACGTAGAGTCACAGAATTCACAAAAGTAAACTGGTAAAAAAGTACAGTACAATGTACGAATATCTTACAACTATCAGTAAAAATATGTATAAAACAATGTTACAAAGATATAAAAAAGGTAGACAGTGCAATGTTTATCACTTTAAAACCTTCAACAAATAAAATATTTACAGCAATATCTTACTGTTCACTAAAGACAACACAATGATTCTGATTCGTTTATCAGTCTTCATTTTATAAGTGAGCTGACTGTGTTCTTAGATAATAAAACAGTCATCTTCATTTTCTTCATCTTCATCCGCTGTTCCCATACTGCAGGCTTGACAGGTGAAGACAGTGTGTTCCCGACATAAACAGAGAGCAGCTAGCACACAAAGTCTTCGTCCTTCTGTTTCGTTTGCTATCACAGAAGGCACATCTCCCAGGGTTTTGGTTATTTCTCTCAGGCCTTTCTTCTTCTCTTTCTGTCCCAAGAATATCCCGCAGTCTCTGCTTTATTCGTCGAGGAATATTTTCAAGAGAGAAGCGATACTGAAAATAATCGTGGCATAGTTCAGCTGCTAGTGTCTTAAAAAATGAACGACGATTTATGTCAACTTTGTTTTGCAGAATTATGAAACTGTTGATGCCGCCTACGTTGAGGAGAGTGTAAAACAATGTTAGAGTCCATCGTCTGCTCGTTCGTGACACTGTATAAGATGCTTTCAGTTTATCAACGACATCCACTCCCCCTTTGGTTAGGTTGTAAAAAGTCAACAATTCTGGTCTCTCTGCCTCACCTGATTCTTCATCAATGTCATCGCTGTTGTGCATAGTTGATAACAACAACACTATATTTTTCGGGGGGGAACATACGACAACAACGTGGACACATTTCCAAAGCCAAACATGCTGCTCACTTTCGGTCTGGTTTTTGTTTGAACAAAGACGGGAGGAATTTCCCGTTTGTTTTTCTTGATCGTTCCAACCAGAGTAAGTCTGTGGTTGGCCAGCAGACTGTGAGCTAATGGTACTGAGGTATACCAGAAATCGTCTGCATTAGTCTCTCCACTACATCTTTTCCACTGTTGCTCACTTTGTAGGGTCCTTCAGGTTGTTTACCTGTATATACCTCCATATTGTGCGTGTAGAAGGTCCTAGCATCTGCAAGTGCAAATATTTTCAAACCGTATTTCGCCGGCTTATTTCCTATATATTGACGAAAAGGGCATCTGCCACGGAAGGCGTCAAGCATTTCGTCTATTGTGACGTATTCACTCAAAGAGTAATAGGATTTTCAATGTTCGATGAATTCCTCCCACACCTCCCGAAAGGCTGTGAATTTGTCAGATTTCTGACGATCTACCCTGCTTGTGAAATCGTCAAATCGCAAAGCAGTCAATAGGAATTGAAACCTTCTGAGACTCAGTTGTGCGATAAAGCTCAACACCTGTACCATCTCGAGCCCATAAATCTTTTAGATTAGTGTGGGACGACTTCTGACATCCTGCGAGGTAGAGCAATCCTATTACGGCCTTCACCTCTACACGGTCTGTGTCTGGGGCATCCCGAGGCTTTTGGTAATTTTCTCGTCTCATTACAATCCATAGATTTGTGTAACGTACCATTTTGTCCAGCATATCATCAGGGAAGAATAACTGCCATGATTCAATAAGAGATGTTACATTACGAGCTAAATTTAACAGTCCAGGTAAGTGCGATATTATATTATGTTTTCTTGCTCGTCCCTTAGACCTAGTACAGTGAATGTCCCACTTAGTTATCTTGTCCTTTCCAGTGTACTGAGGTAATGCTATGTTTTCTGGTACAGCCCTGTTCTCTGATATATCCATAAATTCCTCTTCAGTATCTGTAGAATCCTCGGTATCCGTGTAGTGATCACTTTTTTTCTTCAAGAAAATCGTCAGTGTCGTCGTCTTCTTCTTCCAAAATATTACATGCATCACTCACATCGTCATCAAAAAGTCTGTTCCTTGCACTAACTTGTTGTTTTCGTACTGTTTCATTACGTTTCTCTTCCTTTTCCACACTATCAATCAATTTTTTTTATCCTATCGACTTCTTCGGGATCCATCTTCACTCATAACACAAGTAAACAGTCAAACAATTCGTGTATACTAATTGTCGCGCGCCCAGTGTTAGAATCAAATTTAACAAACGGCAGTCGTCACCCGCGGTCGAAAGCACCGCGCACTCACATAAACATCTACAGTAACAATAGAATAGCAACTGTAGAGCGCTACCTGGCTTTAAACACTAGAGGAAGGGTGCGGGGTAGATATGGTGGGGGGGAAATCTGTCCTACAACAATCCTAGACAGAGTAACAAAAGAAAAATGCGTGCGGTCGAAAAGACCGCGGCGCGACGTCCCGAGGGTTAAATTATACACGATGGACCTTTCTTGGCAGCCTGTACAATTTAAACTACTATTAAGATTTAGAAGTCAAAATATCGTCGTAGGTTGCAAGACGTCGATGCACCGTCAACATATGACACGTTGCACAACTCAAATCTTTGTGTTTCCCTACAGCGATCAAGGACTTTCCATACTGGGAAGAAGTTGACGATAAAATTCCTATAGTTTTATTTATAGGTTAAAAGCACATTATGATATATGTTTGGTGGTGAGGAGAGGGAGAGTAGTTGAGTAATTGTTCTAATGTTGTCAAAGAGCTTCACAAAATGCCATACTGGGCGTGTTCAGACGCGTGAAATTTTGGCTTCTCTACGGATGGTCTAAATAGATTTGTGGATGAATTACATCACATATACTCTCCTTGTGATTCACATGACATGTGTGCCAAGTTTCTTCAAGGTCTGGGATGTCATTTCTTACAGTCTCAGCCCAGGGCAATTAAACGTCCTCCTACAAATAATAATGTTTTCAGAGCATATGAATATCTTCTCCATAGAATCCAGGCGTAATACTCTTCATTCCTCCATGAAATGTCTACTTCTTATCATTCCCGTTTACAATGGGTCAAGAATGATATGAGATGAAAGTCTATGTGTTGTATTGGTTTTATGGCTGGATGCCCTTCCCAATGCCAATCTCATGAGAGGAGTCATTGAGGGACGAAATGAATGAACCTGGCCAAGGATGTGGAAGGAAGTTGCCATGGCCTGTCGGAAGGTACCATCCCAGGATATGCGTGGAGTGGAAAATGGGAAACCATGGAAAATCATTTCAAGGACGCCCGATGGTGGGGCTTTAACCCATGCCTACGGAAGTCCACAGAGAGCTTGGTCCCATGGCCCAGAGCTGCGCGCAAGCGAGCGTAGCTACCGCTGTCTCTCTTCATTCATCCATTATGTTCAAGAATACTTAAGTTTAAGACATACCTTGCCTTACGTAAAACTCGCCTGAAAAGTATTCTTAATCTTGTATTTCTGTAATCCTTCCTTTATTTGGAAGTTTAGCTAGGCGTTTTTGTTTCTATTGAGTACTGTAGTTCACTCACGTAGCGAGATGACTTCTCAGTGCAAAAGCACTATGGCCTCATTGCAGTTTCTTATGACAAGCATTTCCGCAACTTTGAAAGCTTTATGAAAATATTCTTTTAATCGAATTTTGATAACATTAGTGCAATTGACATTTTGAGTGTAACTGTAAATTGGAATGCAGTTGGTAGAAACAGTGCCACACGAATATTTGGTGAAATATGAAGGGACTTAACGTACGTTTATGATTCATCCCGGCGTTATGTCTTGTCAGCAAGCCTCTTTGAGCCAATGAGGCATCTCCACATTCTCTGTCAGATATTAGCCTTGCCATCTATGCTTCTATACTTCTCACCTTGAAATCATTAAACACAAAATGTAAAAGTCACTTCCAAGGTCATTTACACTCTATAGCGTTAGTTTCCTTGGTGAGCTCTCTTCCTCCATTTGAATTGCATGGCCCCACAATCTGAGCCAGCATATATAACGTGTCCATTCCTAAGTAAACCATTTATTTATTAATTGCGAGTAGCTTTCTGCTATTGTTACTGTCTATTTGTGGGAGCAAAAATGTGCGCTACCTTCATATCTGTTACCCCTAGCTTATGAATGAATTATCCTGAAACTACCCAGTATTCACTCTCATAAAAGAAGGATTACGTGACCATGAATCTTGTGATTATGAGCCACGGGACCTCCGTTTTACGTGGAATCCGAACCACAGGACATGGAATTTCACTTCGAAAATCGCACATGCATTGACCAGGAATCGAACCTAGTCCACCTTGGTAAGAGTCCAACAGCTTAACCGCTGTGCCACCACGCCCCTGCATTCTCTCTCATATAGCAAGTCTGAATACCGAGCGACTAAGGAGAGTTTAGAACTATCACTTTCCTGCAGAATACAGTAAACAACAATATTATTAGGAATGGGGAATTTTAAAGATAACATTCATATTTTGTCCATAATTATAAACTACTCCAAGAGAGAGCTCTGCGTGCGAGTAGTATTATGAAACGTTGTTTTGGCTTAGTGTCCATAACGCCTGGTTCTGGCATCCCGCAATACTTGGCTACATTGTGGGGAGTCTAGTCACTCCACAGTTAGCAAAAGTTATCCGATCTCTGGTAGATCCAATGTAATGCCCAAAAGCTGAAAAAATGCACACATTCCTCTGAAGCAATAAAGAAAGAATGTGATCTTGAGATGACGTTTAAATGATTATGCCATTATGAGTTATGTGTTGATTAATAAGTACAGTTTTGATTCTCTCTTATATGGAAATTACTCTCTGTATTTGTTGTAGTTGAAATTTAAGCATTGCATTAGTGGTGGACACGTAATATTATCAGACCCGCGCATTTGCTTGTATGAAATGTATCTGATTGTGGTGACTAGCAATTCAAGAAGTTGATCTGAAATCTGTGTTTGGAAACGAGGCAGCCTAGACGTTATATTTATTTCCATTTCGATATTTTCCTGAATATTAAGTAGAAGACAATATAGAAACTTCAACGTCATATTTTCAGTTTTGTCTAGGTTTAGTAAAGAACACATAGTCTACTTCCTCTGAAATGTATAAGTAGCGCCTAGTAATAATTCATCGTTCCTTAACAAGCAGTATAATTGAATGTTCTTGTGTTGAACGTTAAAAGTTGTACCCTATATAAAACTCCTCGTATTTCCGCGATTGCATTACGAGGAATTGATTGTAACATTAGAAATGTACGGTTACTAACCATATGAAATGTATCGAATCGTAAACCTTGTGCCTTCAGCAGAGAAAGACTTTTATGTGAGACTACAAAAATGCTCAGTTTCATTTTTGTAACTCTAGGGAATAGTAGATTATTGATATTAATGTCTTATATATACAAGATGGGTGCCGCATCCTATATGCAGTATGATAGTCTTATGACTAATGCAAGCAAGTCATCTTATATGATATTCCTCTCTTAAAATCCTATCCGTGCAATTGGTTCCTGAGTTATTGATTTTGATGTTTTAACACTACGCTCAGTGACCAACTTGAATACATGGCGATACTGTTCTTTTTTCTTGAGTATAGAAAGTACATATATGGGTCCATTTTAATACTACTACAGTACTTTAATACTAATTATATTTTTATGCCTAAATTATGTAGGGTTACTGGTTTCTATATTCCACAAATTAAAGATGGCCGCTGCCCGCTATATTGTTATTTGTAATGATAATAATGAAATATCTTATATGGTACTCCTCTTCAATCAACTTTCGTGGTAATTGTGTTATTATATCATCAGTTATTCATAATCAAGTTTAAAAATACGCCCAGCCATCGTGAATGTCTGGAGTCACTGTTCTTTTAACTTGGTCACAGGGAGTTATTGATTTTAAAGATTACGACATTTCAGGATGGCCGCTGTGGCCTGTATTCAGTTTGATAAATTTATCACTGAAAGATAATATTCCTGACTATGAATACACCCCTTTTCACTTCACATGACGAGATTCAAGATCCTCCATTATTTATGATTGTTTCAAACTTTATGAAGTGGTTTAATCAAACAAGACGACACGATCAGAAGACCCCCACAACATGGCACGGGAGGCTCAGAAATCGTCAGGCTGAGAGCAGCTCCACGAACCACCTGGATATTAATTGGGGACTGGACACCGACGTAACCGAAGAAGACATAAAAGAACACCTTACTCAAAATGGTATCTCTAAGGTAGTCAGCTGCGAACAGCTCCAAATTCCGTGACACCAGCAAAGCCTTAAAATAGGGGTGCCCATGGAAGAAAGGGACTCCGTTATGCAAACAAGTCTCTGGCCGGATAGGGTAATATATCGTACCTTTCGATTTCGAAGGCAATAACCCCAACAGAAACCCTAAACTGAAAAACGCTGAAAGACATCTGGAAATACTATTGTGGAATGTAGAAGGCCTGAGAGGCAAAATCTGCACAGCACCTGAAGATATCTGGATAAAGAGCGACATCATGGTAGCCACTGAAACCTTCCTGACAGAACCTATGAACCTCACGAGCCACTGCGCAATTCACTCTCTCGTTAAGTCAAACCCAAGAGGCAGACCAGACGGTGGGGTCTCCATGATTTTCAAACCATCCATAGGGAAAATTGAAGGCTCGACAAAAGAAGAGAACCTAGTTATAATGAAAACCCCAAACCTAACAATAATAGGCATATACAGTATATCACATATGGATCTTCCCTAGAGGACACAATAGAAATAATAACAGGGGCGATTGCCCGAACAAAGACAAATACGTCATCCTGGAAGGCGATTTCAACTGCAGAATAGACAAGTCCAATAACAAAACAAGAGCTATGTTGGATATGTTACAAGAAGAAGGCTACTCTCTTATAAACAAAGCAAATGAAATACCGTACATAGCCCACAATGGCAAAAGTACCATCGACCTAGTTTTCTACAAAGGAAGCAACATCTCCATCAAAAACCAACAGGGACTCTGGAAGTCATCCTGCGCCCCACTGACAAAACATATACTTATCAGGACCAATTTTATACTCAGAAATACTGAAGAGGTAATACCGAACCTACTAACCCACAAGATCTCCAGAAAAATAGACGCAAATGGCCTAAGCAACATGGCAGAAGCAATGGAGGCAACAAAACAATGCCTTAACGAAAACTAACTGAACCAAGCCCTGACAACAATTCAGGAAGCCATACAAGCATCAACAATCCCAATCAACCAAAGAAGAGCTAAACCATGGTTGGATACGGACTACTACACACACAGAAACGAAGTCCTCCTAAAACAACACATGGCCAAACTCCACAACTCAAAAGTTCTTCTAGAAGAATATGCAGCACAAAGAAAGCAATATAAAACTCTCCTGAAAAAGAAAACGGCTCAATAGCCTACATAGAAAACCCAGCCTTGATGGAGGCAGAAGAAGCACTAAAAGACCCCTTCATAGCCATCAGAAGAAAGACTAAGAAGAAATTTGGTCTAATTCAGATGGACATATGGGAAAATCACTTCTCACAAGTACTGAACCTAACTCGGTCACAAGCGGCATATATCGCAACCAATCAGAGAAGCGTAGAATTGGGCACCCCCATCACAACAGAAGAAGTAATTACGACAATCAGAAAGACAAAAAACAAGAAATCGACAGGCCCAGACGGCATTTCCAATGAGATCCTGAAAGACTCGGCTGAAATTCTAAGTGAACTATGGTCAGATCCGATTAACAGATGCCTATACTAGGCGACAGCGTGGATGGCCCCTGGCCGCGCAGAGAGAAAGCGATGATACGAAATACAGCGTTGCCTCATATGGGCAGAAGTTGCCGCCGCAACATCAAATATCACGTGCGCTCGGACAAAGTTTTCATATTAGGGGGATTTTCAAGCAGTTAGGTTGAAGAAATAAAAATTCTGAATATTTAGAAACAAAACATTTCTAAGCTGACTGGTTCGCGTTTTATGGCCAGTTAACGAACATGATGTTAGAAGATCGAATAATCTCCTCATCCCTTGTTCCGTCCCTTTGACCGGGGTGAGATGCTTATTTATATACCCTGCGGCGTAGCCGTGGTGATAAATCGCTCCACGGCTGCGATGGGGCACTGAAGTGAGTCCGGAGATCGGAGGTTCGAATCCCGTGGCGATCTTGATTGTGGTTTCCCTGCGCTTCCCTACACTCCTTCCAGGCAAATGCTGGAATAGTACATTAGTTCAAGGCCAGGGGCACCCTGTCTTTAATACAGCTACACAAGTATCACAGAAACTCAAGTTATATCAGACAAGTACACGGGCCTGATGACCAAGAAGTCTCAATCTCATAATATGAATATGAACAACAGAAATCATAACAGTTCATTTATTTCGCTGTGGCATACTGTTTCAAGGATGCCCCTTCCCCCCGTGTACAGGTTATTCAAGTATGAAATGACAAGCATGATAAAGGTGCAGTAATGGAATAATATGCCATAAGTGAGCCGGAGTACGGTCCACCGACCGCTTTGTCCAGCACAGATCCCACATTGAGCTGTCGGGAACCAATTCTGTGGCTGAGGAGTGCGACGCCGGTGGTAATCCACCTCTTTAAAATGGCAAAACACTGGAAAACAACACATGGTATTTCATTTTATACAATATACATTTACACTACCGGGTGTCACACGATAAACCATCCTCGCTTCCCCCGACCCTACACACAACGAATCTCAAGAAATGAAGTGTTATTTCAACATCTCTCAGTACAAGGAAGTGAATTGAGAGACGGCGCTGCAGGTTTCTTCACGAGCAACCCCGTGCACATACTAAAAACCAAAACAAATACAAATAAAATAAACTTATCATACGTCTCTGGTTACTCAGAACTGTCACAATTTTCTTTAAATGGCGTCTTTGAGAAAAGCTCTTACTATATATACCTGTATGTAGGCTGCAGTTAACTGTCGCAGCCCCTAAATAAGCAACAAAAACTATTAAAATCCTAATAGCTATCACGACTGTAAAAATTTCCTCCCATCATTACACATTACATACTTAAAACCCGCGCGTTTTAACATTCTCTGCATAGACCGAGTGCTCCCGTTAAAACCAGTGGCTTCATGCTTTACATGAACTAACCTTTGCTGTAAGGAACTCTCGTCTATCATACGACTCGAATAACTTACGGCGCAAAACATCCTGATCAAAGTCATCAATTCCAGTGACTCATTTCGGTACCATATAATTTTTACCTGGCGATCTAAGTACTCATTTCCACTTGCCTGTATTGATAACTTCGCTTCACGAACAATTCTTTTCTCACTCCGTAGACCTATATCACCACAGGCACGCGCTGTGCGCTCCTGCGCTTTGGCAACATCGCACAATGGAGTCCCTGCGTCTGCTTCTCGCTTGAAGGTTCTTACAGCTATGAACGACTTGGTGCGACTGCCACTGATTGGCTGAGACGTGACCACGCTATAGCGCATCTGAGACTCACGGGCCATCAATGCTATCGCCGAGCATAGGAACAGGGGAAATACCCGACGAATGGAGAAAATCCTTCATTAAGGTTCTATATAAAGGCAAAAGAGAAGACAACGACCCAAACTCATACCGAGGAATGGCTCTATAGAACAATATATTCATAGTATTTTCAAACATTCTCCTCAGAAGGCTCACCCCGACAATAGAACAACTGATTCCCGATCAACAATTCGGGTTCAGGAAAGGAAGGTCCAACCTACAAGCTATCAACAATCTACTGAATGACATAGAACAAGCGCTTAGAAACCCTAAAGGAATTTTCCATGCAATATTTGTCGACTTCTCGATGGCCTTCGACCTACTAAACAGATCGAAACTCATTATATAACTGCAACAAATGATGGATGAAAAGTCCGAAATCACTTATATGAAAAAAAAAAATCCTGGCTTTCAACAAAGTAGAGATAAACGATGGGATATCAACCTCAAAAGAGATCACCCAAACCAACGGAGTACTACAAGGCGACCCACTGAGTCCTACTCTGTTCAACGTCATGACAGCGGATGTTGTAAGGACTATTGGAAAAACAAAATCAGTACCCCTTTACCTGTACGTGGATGACATTGTTCTGGAGTCTACAAACAGGCAGGAGCTACAGGAAGTCCTCAACAACCTGCAGGACTGGGCGGAGGAAAATGAACTCAGTATAAATGAAAAGAAAAGAGTGTATATGGCCTTCCGAAAAGGCGGAAAACTAGCCACCGAAAACAAAATGATCCTGGGAGAGACTGAACTCGAGACAGTCAATTTCTACAAATACCTCTGGCTCACACTACAGACAACGTGCCAACGAGCAGCAGCAGCCATTAGAGGAATATACGATTTGAACAACATTACGAAACTATCTTTACAAACAGCAATGATTCTCTCCCACGCGAAAATAACCCCCGTCATTACATATGGTCTAGAACTGATATGGGAAAGGCTAACCATGACAGACCTAATCACAATAGAAAAAGTAAAGGCTTCTTTCCTGAAAAGGTTGCTAGGAATTGCAAGAACGTCCCCGTCCAGGCTGACATATGTCCTAAAAAAGGAAACATAGTTCATCGAAGATCTCAGATTAAGACAACAACTGCCATCTACCAAGCATAGCCTATGAAGAAACACCTCGAGATAAGGCATCAGAAGTAGAACGAAATCCCACTCGAATTCTATGCAACAGAAGCAATGGTGGACAGAAGATGGACACAGGAGAACCAGGAGATGAGACATGTGATAACGAGACTCACCATCCACAGTTTCCACCAGAAGATTTGTAGAAATGTTAAATACCATGAACCGAATGAAGAATGCTTATGTTCTCTGTGCAATAACCCCTGCGACAAATACCTAGAGGTGTTAGAAAGTGTTGTTATTTTTTTGAAGATTTGTTGATTTAAAATTCAAAAGGTGGTGTTTTGTGTTTTTATTATTTTTTCGGGGGATGACATGTTAAAATTTGGAAAGCGATAAGGTTTGTACAATAAGTGCATTTAAAATATAAACAATTAATAAAACAAAGTAAAAAACAAAACAGCAGGGTAAAACGTTAAACATGGCTATGGAAGAATGAGATAATACTTATATGGAAGTCACATTTTTATTTTATATTCACCATCTCGAAACACATTTCAGTGAATACCTTTTTCAGTTTTATCCAAATACTGCGGTGAAATCACTGGAAGTAGATCATGGTTAAAGTCTCAGCATTTGCAGCTGTCAATTTTCGCCTCCTATCACTTACTATGAGACTGTATTTCGAAAATGACCTTTCAGAATCCACATTTGAACAAGGATATCACACACACTTTAATGCAGCTGTTGCATACTCTCGGTGAGCAGGCCTTAATCCCATGAGGATCTCTGGAACATTCACATTATCTTCATGACGCAGTTGGTTCTTGATTGCAGTCAGGTAAATGCTGTGAGCCTCTAAAAACTGTTGAGACTCCATCTTCGTAAGAAATGGGGCATTCTTCTTAAATTGGAGCAGTTCTGTGGGAGATACGTTCTTAGGTGCATGCCGAGGATCAAACAATGACCCGATGGCTTCAACAGTCTTCCTGGCTGGATCCGTGGTCCTTAAAGTCCTGACTTTCACTAGAGCTGACTGGGCAACACACGTAAGCTTGGACTTAACCTTTATCTGCATCTTTTGAGGAAGCTGTTCCAAGTTCTGGAGGATCGTATGATTGAACATTCCACCATCGCCTAATAGCTTGAGCTTTACCTCAAGGTCATCTAGCTTCCCAGCCAGTAAGTGAATTGTTGGGTACTTAGATCCCTCCAAAAAATTAAGCAAGTCCATAAGAGAGGCACCAACAACAGAAACATACAATGCTTGTAATTGTATAAATTGTATTGTTGAAGTCGATGCTTGTTGGAAAAATTTGACCCCAGAATTTGAATCTTCCAATGTTTTGAAAAATTCTACCAGATCTTCCACATGCGTGGCCATATACATTGCAGCCTTAAACCATGAATTCCATCTTGTACATACAGGCATTGGGAAAGCTAGAATTTCATTCTCTTTTTCTGTGTTTTCATATTTCTCCCTTAGAAATGCAACGTAATTGCTTTTTCTTTTTCGCGTATTTAAAAAGGCATTCTTTGTCTTTACTATAGACATGTTCAATTCGTCCAGCTCGTTTTCAAATACGCAGCCGATAAGATTGACTTTATGAGCCCAGCACTGGACATGACTTAATTCTTCAATCAATCCTTGAAGAGTAGTTACACATTTTGTCATGTAGCGTGCTGAGTCGGTAACTACTGCCACTACACGCTCCCGTTCAATTTCATAGGAATTCAAGGTGTCTAATATCGCATTGGAGCAATTTACGCTATTGGCAGAATCTAGAACAACAGAGGCAGCCAGATGGGTGTTCATTTCAGTTGATGGTACTGATGGACGAAAAAGAATGTTGAAAACACACCTACCATTCTTGTCAGTTGTTTCGTCACATAGCAGAAACACGTCTTTGTTTTTTATATCTTCCCGAATTTCTTCCCTCCTTCTTTCGCCAATCATGGGGATGTATTTCTGACGAATCTGATTTGCTGATGGTAAATCTCCACTTCCGCGAACGTACTTATTAAACCAAGTACGGATAGCAGGATTGTCTAGTTTCTCTACTGGTATATTAGCTTTCACAAACGCAGTAGTAGTGTCCAAAATAAACTCTTCTTTCATATCCTTCACACGACTAGCATTTGATAAGGTTTCTTTCATGGTGGCCACTCTAGGAACACTAACTTCAAGACGCGAATTTTCTCGGCGTTTTGAATGCTTCTCCGATTTGCAATGTTTGTCTAATGCATCTTTCCTGCGATAATCTAACCGACAATCACAATATTTGCACATAAGAATGCCACAAGAAATTATAAATCCTTCATTCTTATATTCTTTAAGTCTGTCTGTGGCAGAAACAGCTACCTTCGGCATTTTTAAACTCAACTGAGCGATGCCCAGTAACAAACACTGTTATCACACGGTTGACTGTAGTCACACGCCAGTATAAATTCGTAACCACACGCAAAATTTATTTCTGAATTCGTGTCATAATATTTAAATTACGTCGCGTCTCATCTTCCTGTACTGCTAAGTTCGGAACTAATACGACGAACACGTGGTCGCCAACTGATTCACGCAAATAACACACTAGCTTCGATGATAACGCACAATTTGCGCACTTTTTATTAAATTATATAGAATTCTCTACTATAATTTACACTCGCTACCGATGTAACAGGAGGCAAACGTAGTTTACATTATGAACAACTATCACATAAGCTTTTGGAGGTAGTCGGCCAAACTATTCACGCCGCGATATAACAGCTGTTTACCACAGCGCTAAAATCCAACGAGTAACGAGAATATCGACAGTATATCGTAATATGACGTATATCGTAGTATTACCCCTCGCGAAACTATACAATCGATCATTCTCTCGAATTGAACACCAACCAAATTCGATTATCGGCTTGTGGACAAAAATGTTCGGATTGGTGTGGGGAAAAAATATGAAAATTTGTTTTTATTTCGCAGATTGCGGTATTTGTGGTGTTATTCACAAAATTCGCGTTATTTCGCGATTTAATTTCACTCCTGGGCGGCACGAAACATGTAAATACGTGAAAATAAAACATCCTAACCTCTAAATATGACTTTTCGTTTTATCGCGAATTAACAAAAACTAACACCTCTACAAATACCACATAACATCATGCAGCAAACGGACAAAGAGCATAGTTGTGTACAGTAAAGATTAGTCTACCTGTAATTATTTGTAAGCACACCTTGTAACCGTCCATTATGGCCACTTGGCTGCAATACATATTTATTATTTGATCATACGACGAAAATAAATAATTGAATCCAAGACCACTAACTTCAGCTCTTTAGTCATTGAAAACATTAGACTACAACAAATTAATGCAGTCATTGAAATTCGTTATTGTATCCTATTGCCTGAATGTTTACTTATTTATAAGCTGCCTGTCTGGGGAATTGATTTAACCAGTAATCTTACCTGTTTGGAGAGCTGATTTAGCTAATCTACCTGCCTGTCTGTAGAGTTGATTTAACCGGTGAATCCTTTTAAGCTACCTTTCTGGAGATACGAATTTTCCGGTAATTCTCTTCAGCCTACCTGTCTGCAGAGTTGACTAAACCAGTAATTCTTTCGAATCTACCTATCTAGAGATTTCACTTAACCAGTAGGCTAATTCTTATCAAACTATCTGCCTGCCTTGAGAGCTGATTCAACCAGAAATTACTTACAAACTACGTACCTGTCTGGAGAATTGATTTAATCTGTAAATATTTTCAGGCTGCCTTTCTGGAGAGTTGATTTAACCGGTAATTATTTTAGCCTACCTTCTGGAGAATTCATTTAACAGGCAATTCTTTTCAGTCTACCATTTTGGAGAGTTTATTTAACCAGGTATTCTTTTTAGCCTAGTTGTCTGGAGAGTTGATTTAACCGGTAAATCCACCTTCATTTCAGTGTTCATTCACGTACTAGGACCAGATTAAACTCTCTTTACTAAATACAGTAAACTGTTTTCAATTATGAATACCTCCTGACTAACTGTGAGTCACTAGTAAACTAGTTGTTAATTCATTTTACGGGCAAGGGAGATGAGACCTATGAAGTAGAGTGTGTATTGTATGATAACCTGTGTTTCTTTAATGCAGTAGTGATGTGTATTGTAGTGAATATTATGTTCGAGAAATGGGGTAAGTGCCCAGGAAGTTGATATATGGTTCTATCGCAGCAGTTGCGCGGACGAAGAGTGCAATCCACTATGGAAAAAGCACACTAAGGTTGGCCACATTCAGCCCCGGGGTTCAAATCACTGATCTGGGGACTGCGTTGTGTGCAATGTAACGCACATAGCACCGTCGTACAGTGTCAGCAGTCAAACGAGTGTGTATTTTCACTTTTTGGGACTTGGTCATCGTAGTCACCAGGGTGTAAAACTTGTGTGATCTATTAGTGCCATGTAACTAAGGCTAAAAACAGGAAGGAAGTGGTCATGGCATAAACGTTTGACTATCCCGGCAATTGGAAACCACAGACAACAGACAACGTTGACTTATACATGAATCGAACCCACATTCTACTTAATTATCCTCGCGAAGATGAGTAAACTCTGTTCCAGCCCTCAGACAAAGAAAACATCTTGGTAGTTCAGGAATCAAACTTGGGCCTTCAGGGGTAGAAGCCAACAATGCTAACCGTTACAAACACAAGGCGATCCACTAGGAAGGTAATCCATCCACGACTTGTTTTACGTAGGTAAGTGAATGACTCCCATACATATCGCAACTGTTTCCTACATGGGAAACGCTCAATACAAACACAAAATCATCAATAACTTACCAAAATGGCTCACACAATGTAATTTCCCAAAGTACTCTGATGCCTGATATCTCCGTGAGATAGCGAACAGAAACTTTAAAATAATCCTGGTCTGGTGGCTGGAGGGCAGTTCACTCAGCCTCGTGTGAACAACAGAGTATAGTTTGGTTGATTCCTACATCAACTATCATGAAAGTTCCTTTCCGTGTTATCCTTCTGCTCCAGAAAGTGATTGGATGGTGCCTTACTTAGGTCACGTCCATCTTTTACCTAATCATAGCTCCATTGGCAAATCATCTCAACATACAATCAAAAGCCATTACATTATGAACACATCGCCCCAGTAATATTTATCATCTGGGGCACGGGGATTTACAAGCGACACGCTGACAGCATGGTGTATAAGTCTATAGGACATGTTTACCGGTTCACTATTAGTGCCACTGGGAACAGAATGAGAACAGTGACCCATCTCCCCGAGTTCAATAGAGGATAAGGTGTTCATCACCGCAGTTCGGATGATGGCATATACGACATTCGTACGTATTTTTCCACCAAACATTTTATAGTTCGTTTTATCCAGTTTCCAGACTCTACAATGGGAACAATATATCATATTGCCGTACTTGCTCTCGCTTTACAAGTGACTGTTACATCACCTTAGGTATATGGCACTGTGACATCAGCTAGAAAAATTAATGAAAACGAATCTTATTCACATTCACATTTTGCCGCGAGGTACGTATTAAGACTCCGGATCCAAGGGACCTGGGTTTGATTCCCGGCTCTGCCATGAAACTTAATTCTGGTCTGAGGGTTAGGACGGGTTACAATCAGGCTCGTGAGGCAAAACTGGGAAGTAATGGGTTTGATTCCCACCTCGGCAGCTTAAGAAGTGGGTTTCTGTGGTTTCCCACTTCTACTCCACGCAAATGGCAGGAGAGTTACTAGCTTAAGGTCACGGCCACCTCCGTCCTAATCCTGGTCTCAATTACAAACACACACACACTAGTATAGCCAGCCAATACCATGACACAGGCCATCAGACAGTTTCCATACACATCCAAGTACATGAGGTTACATAAACGAGGTGTCTCAAATCCCATAAATGAATCAAAACACGTTCACATTTTAGCTAGCAGAGATAATTGTACTCTTATATCCCGGCACAGACATGTAATTAGGATTTTTCGCTGAGATTTCCACACTGACTCTAGGATATGCTGAGATGGTACTGGTACTTTAATTTACTTCAAACAGAGCACCATCGTGTTGACTAGTGAATGAAAGGTTCATTTATTGTTTGCTTACTTGTCTGTTTGATTACTGTTGAATGCACTCACTCTCTCTCTCATTCATTTTACAATGCTTGTGTTATATTTCACTTCAGACATTCGGCAGACATCTCATGGGGAAGTCAAGATTAGACAAAGACTGTATTTATTGCAAAGCACCGTTATTTGATATATGATTTCAGAAAAGATAACTATTTCTAATCTATCTCAAATCTCGAGTAGCGTGAAAATACATATCAGCTTGGGAGTTCTACCACTTTCTACTATCGTGTCAACAGATTGTAGTATTTAAGTAAAGTTACATTGGAATTGGGGTAAGAAAATTTGAAAAGTTGGCATGAAGAATAATTTCCACTCCATTTAAAATCAGGGAGCATTTATACTCAGTGGAGGTAGGGCTTATTTCTCTCTGTGGGAGTTAGTGTTTACTCAGTAAACAATGGAAGTATTTGCGTTGATCATATTCAACGTGAGTGGTATATTCATTGTATTTAGTGATTTGACCATGAAAATCCACCGATCGACATAAACCGCCGATTTCCAATGATGAACAACAATTTTATTATTATCAAACGTATAAGGTTAGTTCAACTTTTAATCTCAGCTCAGCTGATTGATTAACTCACCAAAACTCCAGCCTTAGCGTCCTAGACCTATTAGCATCCGATTGACTGTAAGGAAATTGAATTAGGATTTAGAGTTAATATTCACAATATTTTATTGGGGTCTAAAAGATCGGTGAAAAGGTAACACTATAGTGAAGTTTAACTCCCGGTTGAACGACTTAAGTATTTAGCTTCCTCAGGGAGCCAACTTATGGTTTAAATCAAAGAGTAGAGATCAGTCTTGTTAAATGTAACTTGAACACATGTGCACTCGCTCAGCTCTGCGTTGTAGATACAGAAAATCACACGCTGGAGTTTTATAACTGAGAGCAACTCGTCCGTAAATTCGTTCTAAATGAATTTTATACTAAATTCACTCGAAAACCTTAATTGGGAAATATATGAACAGTTCATTAACAAGTGAATCCACGTCTAATGTATTATTTTAGAGGTTGTTGTTGTCGTCGTGGATTCAGGCTTTGCGACATCGTGGTCATGTAGCTTTGTGTACTTAGGCCTAGGTGCGTGTGAAAACTGTATGACAGCCTGGATCATTGTGATGGACGCAGTAGTGTGTATTTGTAATCAAGGCTATATTTGGAAGGAGGCGGCCGTGACTTAAGTAAGGAACCATTCCAGCATTTGCCTGGAGTGGAAGTGGGGGAAATCATGGACAACCACTTCCAGGATGGCCGAGGTGGGAATCGAACCCATCACTTCTCAGTTTTGCCTCACGAGGCTGAGTGCATCCAGTTCCAGCCCTCAGACCAGAATTATATTTCTTAGCAGAGCCAGGAGTCGGACCCCTGGGGCGACAGCCTAGAGTGCTAGACACTACACCAGGAAGTGGACTGTTAAAAGTACTGGCGTTACAGTTAAAGTTATTTTATTTAGTAACGACATTACCCATCTTTACAGCAATCGTAACTGTTACTAGTCATTTCGTTACTACTTAACCCTGTATCATAATTATCCAAACGATGTGTATATATTTACTTCCGTACAATCACCCCAATGGGCTGAGGTGTAAGCTGCTAGTGCTATTTAGTTAGCATAACAGTACTCGGTGATTCCATTAAAGCAGGTTTATTATTAATCTTGCAGTACCCATTAGTAATCCCAGCACTTTGCAGGCTAACAGTTGATGAGGGGTGGTGATCGATCGAACACACATTCATATTAGCGAATAACGTTGCCTGCTCCGGCGTGGTACCAAGGAGCCGTAATCACTTCCATGTCATCTCTGAAAACAGGCTACGCCACTCTAGCTGACTTCGTAATGGCAACATCTCCAAACAACGGAGAAAAGTTTGGATCGCATTACGGTGAATGAAAGTAAAAAGTTAAGAACTCGCATCAAAATAATCAACTCGAGAAGCTAACTGAGGGCTTATGAGAGGAATAAAACGAAACTACTCAAATTTATTTGGATCAAAAATTATATCTTTCTCTAGATGTCTTTCAGATATGAAATTCACCAACTCCCAACTCCTCATCCCCCTTCACGATCTTTCCCTCTCATTGGAATAAAAAGTTACGCATACATAAATTTCTTGAAATAAAAATATGTATTACGGCTATCATATCAATACCCTCGCATCGATATTCATAAAGAATTTTCTAAATCAACAGGCGTTGGATCCAAGCTATTTTACTAAATGCAAGGCAATTTCAGGGCTGATTTAGCATTTAATTTATTGATGGTTTCAAGCCGATCGACTTGCCAAAGGTTATTGTGTAAAATAGAATATTCATGATTCAGACAACCATTGCAGAACATGATAAGAACTGTCTCCATAGTGCACTTAAATAATTCATCTCCACTCTCAATCAGTGATTTTTAGCCTATTTTCATTTATGAAAAAATAGGCTTATAAGATCACCTTTTGTCCGTATGTGTGTATGTGTGTGTGGGTCCGTGTGTGGGTGTCCTCCTAATTACTCTAAACGGCTGGAGCGATTTCAATGAAACTCGGTAGGGTCATAGAACCATTTTGGCCGACCTCGATCGTGCCCTTCAAATATTATAACGTCTCACCAATCCAACATATCGGCTGTGCGAAATATTTCACCGGCATTCTATATCTCCGAAGCTGTTCCTCATATCACCCTGAATTTTTGTATGGTGATAAAAGGCACTACTAGACGTTCACCTATGGGATCTTCAAAAACCTTTTAACTACAAAACGAACATGGCAGCCAAGCGAATTTGAAACATTAAAATAGAATTTTCTTGCGATTTAACCATTTAAATGCACTGAAACTTGGTACAGCAAATGCCTGTACAAATTGCAATGCACTGGCATCTAATTTAGTTCAATTGCTTACATAACTTCAAGATGGCGGCTGTGCGAAATTTTAAAATTAAGTTTTTATTTACTGTGTTCTAATCAGGCGATCGGAATCAACGTTTGAAGAATGAACGTACACAATAATACTCATTTAATTGTACAAAACTTTATGGCGTACATATATAAAAATGCAACATGGCGACCATCCGAAACATTTAGACGGTTCTCAATATCTATTAATCTATGACAGCAATCAAACTGAAATTTTGTATGTGTATAGAGAATATAAACTAAGTTCACCTATGGGACGTTCAATAACCTGGTGAACACAATAGACACAATAGCGGTAATAGAGCCATTTTTCATCAAATGCGACAATTCCCCTGATATATCTATCAACCATGGGGTTGCCGATACGCTGACGAGTCTACGTTGAGCCTGTTCAGGGGTCAATTCATGAGGTACAGATCTACAGTTTGTTTAGTATTTCAAGTTTCTTAATCTGGCGATGTATGGTATCTTTTAATGATACATTCTCGCAATATGCGCAATTCTAGTCATGGCCTCCTGTAACTAGCATTGGTGAAACAAAGAAAACCAATTCTATCTTATAAAACACCAAACTTCAAAACCGACATTACTTATGAGACATCCTAATACAATATCCAGTGCTTTAAAGGAGGATGTATTTGGTTCGTTTCATCTGCTTAAATTTTCTGAAGCTGTTTGGTATAGTTTCGAATTAAGTTTCTATGATATCTACATTCCTACACTAGGATTTTTAATAGTACATTATGCAACGAGCCTATAATGGCTATAATTAAGACACGAGTATGTTTATAAAACGAGCGTAAGCGACTTTTACAATTTCCATACGAGTGTCTTAATTACCATTATAGGCGAGTTGCATAGGACTGTTTATGTTCGACGATAATTATAACGTTATAATATGTTTTAACATAAATATTTATAAATATCTGTTCAGTCACTAGAATTTTGTGATCGGGTGCTGCGCTGGGTAGGATATCTCTGTTCTCCAAGCTCTCTGGCCGACCGACGCATGCGCTCTGTGTGCTTCAATGCCATATGTGCAGATTGTGCACCAGTATTCAGTAAAACTGTCACCGAAGTCGTTTGAAAACAGCGCGCTGTGTAGAAATTGGATTTAGGGATATTAAGGTACAGTGCTATTTCTTGTCTCATATTCACCAGTTTATTTACGCGAACATATGGACGGTGCACTTTCGGTCATTTATATAGACAAGTTGGATTTTGAGCGCATGCGCGAAGGTATGATTATCTAATTGGTCAAACAACTGTTTCTTGAGCTGTGATTGGTGGGTGAAACTGTTTCATAATGAAAAATAGTGTTATAATGACCATCATTATGATACAGTTTTCTGACATATAATAGTCAGGGTCTAACATAAAGATAAAATTACATTTCTACTATAGAATTAAATACGTAATGCGTGTAATATATGTCGACTAAAACCTAAGATAAAATTGTATGTAGTCCGCGGCTAAAGAAATACTTAAAATTCAAATAATTAAAGTCATTCAGACAAACCTCATTTCATCATCAATTGTGAATATTCAATCTCGAACACCCCGCGGCGTAGTCATTCTCGTCAAATTGTGCACGACGGCCGTGAGGGCTGCTGGAGCAAGTCCGAAGATCGCAGGCTTGAATCCCGTCGCTGACGGAGAAGATAAAATTACATTTCTACTATAGAATTAAATATGTAATGCGTGTAATATATGTCGACTAAAACCTAAGATAAAATTGTATGTAGTCCGCGGCTAAAGAAATACTTAAAATTCAAATAATTAAAGTCATTCAGACAAACCTCATTTCATCATCAATTGTGAATATTCAATCTCGAACACCCCGCGGCGTAGTCATTCTCGTCAAATTGTGCACGACGGCCGTGAGGGCTGCTGGAGCAAGGCCGAAGATCGCAGGCTTGAATCCCGTCGCTGACGGAGGTTATCTGGAGTGTGGGTTTTCCACACTCTCTCCCGGAAAATTCACGGATAGTGCCTTACTTCAAGTACCGTACGAGGTCGCCTACCCCATCCTCGTCCCTTATACAGTTACACACACAACTACAGTCATCACATGAATAAAAGTCATGAGACACGTCCAACATACACCCAACTATACGGGGCTGATGACCGAGATGCCCCATGCCCCTCAAATGAATTAACAACAACTACAACCATTCTCAACATGTATGTCACCCACAATGTAATGTAGGCTATAAACTGTTCTCTATATATAGCAATGTTCTTCAAACACCAATTGATACAGAAATTTTGAATAATCCTATTACAGCCGATAAATGAATATTTGTAGTTTGTTCTAAGAATTATTGTCATGTTAATTCCTTTATTTTCCACCGATTATGGAATTTTATCTTACAATATAATACGCTAAGGTGTATGTTTCACAAAACTCAAGCTCCTAAACCAGAGGGACTTAGAAGGTGTGGTTTGTACTAAAATCTTCCAAATCGTCTCAATAGTACAGTAAAAATCTTGCATGTCTTGAAAAGTCAACGGAAATATATTTATTTAATTATAAAGTGCAATTAAACAAATAAACAAGACGATAGCCCCTGGCAGAACTGTCGCGCGTACAGCCCGTATATCACTAAAGCCGGGCGGGTAGTTTATACACATGGGGCGCACACAACCCATTAGAATATGCGAGAGTTCTCTCGCGGGTCCGCTAGTTTTATTTAATTACTCCAGGCATGAAACGCAGGTATTAAATACTGAAATAATAGGAATACGGAATATATCAGGTGGACGCACCAAAATCTGACCCATTACTCAGAGCGACCCGGACCGGCAAGTGCCCAATAGTCCACTTGACTGACCAGCCGCGCCCAATGAATTGCTCTTGCGTTTGGGTTTGGGCAGAGTTGGGCTGTAATTCAGACGGGCCGGGTGGGCCCCTAATCGGAGAAACGTCAGCAAGACTGTGATGGTCCCATTACTGGAGTGCTGTTAGTCTTAAGGTGTAGTGGTTAGCATTATTGGCTAACACCCTGGGAGTCCTGGTTTCATTCCCGGCTCTGCCTAGGAATTTAACTCTCATCTGACAATTGAGTTACTGGACTGGTATCCTTTCCATGCAAGTCACCAGGGTGGTGTTAGTTTTGATGGCTTGTACCAGTTCAGTGGGCTTCACGAGTTTACATCTTGAACGGCTCCGTGGATTAGAGTATCGAGTGCTGCACTTTGATGCCAGTGGCCCCAAGTTCGAATCCCGGCCAGGTCGGGAAAATTGACTTCGTATGATATATTCTCGGGGCTCGGGGAATGGATGTTGTGACGTCACAAGCATTCGCTTCGTCCTCACCACAAGAAACAGGTCGTCCAAACTGAAGTTTTTATTGTTGATTCTTTAGGAGTTTTGCAACATCGTGGTCATGTAGCCCCGTGTACTTGGGTGTGTGTAGATTTCGTCTGATAACCAGTATCACTGTGATGTGTGTAATAGTGTGTGTATTTGTAATCGAGGTAAGACTTCGGTAGGAAGCGGCCGTGGTCTTCAGTTAGGTACTGTACCCGATCTCCGGATAGTAGGCTGTCAGATATCCGCCCCCTCAATCGGATTGCCAATAATCAAACGCGCCGGCATAGCTACATCAATGAAAATGGCACTGACAGATACTATCGAGATTAGAGCACAATAGTTAACAAGAAAATTATTGTGGAACAGACCAAAATATACGAGGGTTCATACTTACCTTGACTTACCTCTTAAATATATCTCGGGGACTGGGTTGTCAACTGAATCACTTAAAAGTATGTCCTCACAATAACCTCCACCATGATATTTAAAATGAACCAGAACGAAGACGAGAAACTTTAAACTGCACAATAATTTATTTCACATAAAGAATGATATTTAACAAAATGAAACAACAAAATATACGTGGCAATCAGAAGCCATTAACCACATAACCATGTCCTCCTGTAGGACCTGTATTCTCTACATATAATGTTTTAGCTTTCTCAAGCTTATAGCAACGAAAATATAACAATGCAATGGGAATGGAAACGGGATTTGGGATGAGACACACATATCAATTGCTTTGCGTGTTTATATCCTGCACATTTTATTTATAGCCACAAGGCTATTATGAAACGCCCTTGGTCTCAGTAACACAGTTGTCCGGACCAGCTGCAAAGCACCTGTGTCGTCAAAGCGGACACCCGTTCGTTCAACCCTACCATAAGCGTGCTACCTCAGAGCTCGGCTCTCCCTTTTCAAATACGTAAATGTTCACATCTCAACTGAAATATTATCACGCAAATGTCTTACATGCTTCATTCAAACACCATTGGATTCCTCCAACAATCCCAAATCATGATTATTTGTTTAAACCACTTGCTTAACTTGCATTGTTTAGAGTATAAAAAAAACTCTAAATGTTAATAACAAAAGTTCATTAATTATTTATAACAATAACAAATTGTTTATAACAATGTCAAATGACCATTGAAAATTTAATACACGCTTCTATTAATCACTATCATTTCAAATTATTTAACAAAGATATTTACAAAATTATTTTACACTATTAAATTGTTTATATTATTTATACAAGGAATACATTGAACCACACGTCTATCCGGTTGATAATTACTCAAATCGTGTTGATATAATCGACCAATGAAGGTTAGTTATATTTAACTTGTCAAATTCAGGTTTAATAAGTTTAATAATAATTATCAATATTTGTGACTGTAACCTCCATTCAAAATCTTTATCTCAAATTATTTAACACTCTTGTTAATTTTAACAGTATCTTCATATGAATAATCTTTCAAAGAACAGGAACAATAACATTCAGCGGGAAAATACTTCGCTCTTAACGCACAAACATGGCACAACAATAGGCCCAAAATTCATCATATATCTATATATATATGGCATAAAAATCTTCCAAACTACACACAAAAACCTCCACTATTAATTCAACAACTTCATTAATTATTGTGGGAACCTCCTTCATTATTCAAGGGAATTATTCAACAGCGACTTTTACACGTCCACTGAACTATCGATTATACATCCATTGTTCCTCTTTAAAAATTCTTATATTCATCAATTGTAATAATGACTGTTATTATTTAACCTTCGTGGGTTTCATTCATGAATCGATATGAAGTAAAAATTTGCCAATCACAAATAATTTAATAGCAAATACGGTTAGACACTCCTGCCTGGTCTATCAAAATTGAGATTAACATCTTCAAAGTAACGCAGTATAAAATACTATCTTCAATCAGAATTCATCTAAACTGCAAAATAGTCGAATAGAATACAATTAGATTGTGGAATGCAAACATTATTGTTCCAATCTAGAATTGAGAAAAACTCCTATCAAATGTTCATTACTATAGCGTATTCAATAAATTGTAATTAACGTTCATATTTCATAAAATTGTCTATAATGCAATGATAAATGTCTATGTTGCAATCATGTTCATAAGACGACTAGTATTTCAAAGATCGTCGATATCGTAGTAGATTTTAATGCTCTAAAATCTTTTAAATTATTCTTCTTTCTTGAGGATGACAGAAAATTGGTCAAAGTAATTAACTGAATAGAATTACTTTAATAAAATGACACGCTGTCTGAATTCAAATCTGCCATAGCAAATCGATAACTTTACAGTTAAATAGTGACTACAAAAATATGCAAATTACTAAAAGAATCTAAATCACCAGTCTCAACTGATCCAAAATTATTTAAGTATGCCAATGACATAACAATGTCTCAAAAATCGAAGAAAAAAGGCATAAATCATCGAAGTGTACTGAGTACAAAAATATCAATCAATAAAATGGGGCAAAAGGTAGGACAGAAAATATGGGAAGAATGATTGCTCAAATATCGCTACAATACTCAAATAATACAAGAAACGTTCACAACTACCTTATCTGCCGATTGAAGTTCCAGAGGAAAATTCCCCAAAGAAGACTGCTGATGGATCCATTTCACCAACTTAAAGATGAGCTCCATCCTCGAATTTGGAATCAGCGTCCTCGGAGAATCGAACTGCTTCCTCCTCCGAAATTGCACTGCTCCGTGGATACGAGAAACATCCTTCCGGCAAAATTCTTCATTGTGCGCCGGGATAACCCTGGCCTCTCTTGAAAGTTCTCTGAAGTTCTTGCAGGAATTCGTCATGAAGTTTAATGTAGTTATTTCCGCAGAAATATTCATAGTTGTGGAGTATGAAAATATTTCCACTGTTATCTGGTATAATTCAGCGATGGATTAACGATGCATGAGTGTAGTTGGATGTTCACTACATGCTCGCTTTTGTAGAAAGACGATTAACGAAGTTCCATGCTGTTACTTTACTCCAATGACATATGTCCCAATTGCATCAAAGCCTTAGCCTTTCATCTCAACTACAGTTGTAATCATCAAAAGCACTGCAATATTATAGTGTTCCATAGTCGAATGTATCGTTGTAATACCAAACTGTTGCACTCCACGTGTCAGCCGTAGTGTATAATGTGGAATATAAAAGTGTTTCTCCTGTGGCGAGAAAATCACTTTTGTTGGCAGCCTAAAAGTTCCAATATCTCTCGAAGTATCACTGTGAAATCGTTGAAATCTTGTATACACCTTAATGTTATACTGCCTAACAGAATTATCATACAGGCTGAAGTTAGCGCTTGATATCTTGACTGGTGGAAACGTTAATGTGCGCGTTTCAACTTCACCTAGTTTTGAGCAGCGTAGAATGGAACTGCTCCGAGTTCGTTCGATGCGGCAAGGCTTTCACCTCACGCTAAAGACACCTTACTTCACTGAATCACTTGAAAATAACTCTATATCACCAGAAATATATATGCGATCACAAGTATAAGATCTGAGCGTATGAGATCTGAGTATGAGTATGAGTATGAGAATGAGTATGAGAGCTCCTCTCTCCTGTGCACGACCTTTTATCAACTTCTTCAGGGGCGTAACCATCCCTACCATAGCCTGTTGCTGCGTCATTGCTGGAAGTTTTAACTTTGGCTATACTTGACGGATTTTCAAAATTCAAAAACTCAAAATTAATTTCGTCAAAATTCCAAATCAATGCCATAACTGAAAATAGATTTCCACAAATCTGCATGCCAAAAGTAATCGAATATCGTAGTTTCAGCAATCTCCGTCTTCCTTCCAAACTATCGTTCATTGGTTCTCGTCTCTCCTCCAATAGCGTAGCTTCTTCCTTAGCACAATACCTTGTTTCCTGCGACTGCGTCGTAAATCTCGGATCTTTCTCGAATAAAATCATGACGTCACCAAGAATCTCAGCTCAATCAGCCTACTGGCATGAATCCTACGTCATCCGTGCCTACGTCATGAATATCCACGTCATAACTATGACATCCATAACTTTACTGATATTTTCCAATACAGCCATCGTGGTCTCAATATAATTCAATTTCCGGGGGCATTCTCCCTTCACCACGTTTTAAAAACAGTTGCAAATTGTTTTTAAACTCTGTGTTATAAATATCTCAATTCACTTGAACACGAAATTGAATTATTATTGGCTTACTCTTACATGATATTTCTACTATGTTCCTTAATCATAAATCTCTTCTTTTCTGGTTTGTGTGTGGCTAATGTATTCTCTCCTCTCTACTTTCTCTTCTGTCCTGAATTTCTGTTTTCCGAATTATGCTGGCTCGTAGAAGGCCCAGGATCAATCACAACATCCTGCCTTTTCTTTTGATTTTCGGCTTCTTTTTCCCGTAACTCCTTCAGGTATTGCTGGCTTTCCTTCTCTCTTTCCTGATACTGATCGGGTGTCATAACCTGACCTTGAGATTCCTGACTTCTATTTTGGTTCTGGTTATTTCTATTATAATTTCTGTTATAACCATTATTGTTGTAATATCTGCCTCTTCCATTGTTGTAATTGCCTCGATTATAGTTCCAGCCTCTTCTCTGTTGATACGGACGGTAACCTTGCGATCTGTTATTCCTAAACTGATTATTCCTGTGAGGACCTACATTGTCAGTTTTCTCTTCATCTGGTTTGTCAGTTTGCTGAACTTGGTCCATATATACAGTATTTATTTCTTTGAAGTCATGCCTTTGACCTTTCTGTACCACGTTAGGCATTGGACTTGTGTAGTCTAATCTCCTCAGTAATTCGTCCATGCTGGTCAAATCCCTGATGTTTGACGAAATGATTAGTCTCCTCACCTCCACAGGCAGCATACGAGAAATCGCATCAATTAATTGCTCCGTTGACAATGGGGGTTGCAAAAATCTCAAGCGGGACAATTGACTCGTAAAGAAATCAGCGTACCGTGTTGGAAGAGTACCTGAGTATTTTCTTGAATAAACCTCCGCTCTTAACGAATTCTGCGCTTCTATGGACCAAAATCGTTTGATTAATGCCTCTGCAAACTCGTCAAAGTTACTGAAAGTGTATCTAAAAGCTCTAAACCATTCAAGGGGTCCTCCAATCAAAAATCTTTCCACTATCTTCATCTCTCTCTCTCTGGGAATGTGAGCTTCGATGAAATAATCTTTGAGGTTCCTGACATATTCTATAGGCGTCAAACTATCAGTGTTGCTGAATTTTTGCGGTTTGTCTTCAAAATTCCTGATGACCGTTACATTCCTCGGATATGAATCCGGGTAGTTTTTCCCACTATCTCGATAGTTACACTCAGGTTCCCTATTCCTCTCGTCATCTTCCTCCATGAATCTGGATATACGTTCTTCAGGAGTCACGTCTCTCTCTTCTGGATCTAGGTTATATCTTCTGGCATAATTCCTATTAGTTTCGCAAGCCAAGCCTTCTGTATCCTTGTCAGTGATTTCCGTTAAGACTTTCCTGATTAACTCTTCTTTGTAGGTCTCCATTAAACTAGCTTCTCCGAGCTTCAAATTCTGCAATTTGCTCGTCGTTTCATTTACATCAGAGACAACTTTATGAATCTGATCCTCTAACGCAGATTTTAATGCTTGCACATCCTGACCTATTTGTGTTCTATCTTCGACTTGTCTCTCGGATAGCGAATCCATCCTTACGCTTAAATCTTTCCTAATTTGTACTACTTCATTGTTAATATCTATTTGAGTACTGGCAAGTTTTCTTTCAATACGTTCCTGAATTTGGGTTACATGTTCCCCACTTGACCTATTCCACTCGTCTTTCCATACTGCTACATTTGCCGTTAACATTTCTGCTATGTCTACTTCGATATCTTCTTTGAGTAATCTATTATGGTCTAATACTTGGGTTCTCATGACCTCTACATCATACTTTAAACCTGCTAAAGACGCTGTCGTTCTAACTGACTCATCAACTAGCCTAGTCGTTAATGCACTTATATTACGTGTACAAAGTGTTTTCGAATTTTCTATTTCTTCCCTGACTTTATTTACATCAGTTTGGACTTTAGCAATATCTACGAAAACTGTGTTGACTTCTACTTGAATCTTATTTATGTCACTTTGCATCTCATTTACATCCGAATGAATGTTATTAATATCAACCTGAACATTGGACACATCAGTTCTAACATTTTGGACTTCTCTTTGGACTTCCTCAACCTTGTCTTGGACAGTCGCAACATCATTTTTAACAACAACTACTTCAGCCCTAGCACAAGAAATATCACTCCGGACATTAGCAACATCAAGATTCAACATAGTAAGATCCTTTTGTACCTTAGACACATCAATTTTAACAACAGACACATCTTTATGCATGTCACTCACAGCATTCTCTATTCCCTGGGTATTAATCTGTAAACGCGACATATTATCCTCTAGGTTTGCAGAACTGGTCTGAATAACTTTCAAACTTTCATCCAGCCTGATAGACAAATTACTAGCATTCCTGGCTTCCATCTCCTCCATTCGACTAGTATTCCTAGCTTCCATTTCCCTCACACTTTCATTCACGCTAGCTTTCAAGTTAGCAGACATATTACTAGCATTCTCCTCCATCATCTGCTTCATTTGACTAGTATTTCTAGCTTCCATCTCCCTCATATTGTTGGACATCTCCTCCAACATTTTCTTAATACTTTCATTTGCCATTTCAATACTATTTCAATAATAAACTGCTTTAGGGACATACATCAAACAGAGTAAAATAACAACATCTGAGCAACATTCTTCACCATATATAAATTTGAGCAATTTTCTGTCTTAAATCTAACTTATAATTACCTTATAATTAACCTTCGTAGACACTTCATGTTGAAATAAACTCAAGCACATGTTCAAGTTTCTTTGGTTCATTTTAAAATATCCTAACACAAATAATTTACATTTATAATCCAAATAGTTAATTTTATCTTTAATATGACTATACATGTCATAAGCCGGTCAAATAAAATAAGATTCCAGATCATAGGCGATTTTTCTAAGTTTCCAGCCTATTTAACCTCTCTTAAGTCGTATAAGATCTGATCTTTTCTGAGTGTAATTTTCCTAATACAACACAACATTTATTCCTATATAATCACACTCTCAAATTCTACAATTGGCTAAGACATCTAACAAAGAATCAACCTCTTTATTTGAGTCTTCACAATCCCTTTGACATCGATAACTTGGTAATCCAATGTTATTCGAACACACCACAAAAATTGCGGTGTCAATTCTACTGCAATAACTTGGTAATCCAATGTTTTGCTGATCGTGCCAATCGAGACAATCGAGCCCCACCGAATTGCGGCGCCAATCCTACTGTACCCGATCTCCGGATAGTAGGCTGTCAGATATCCGCCCCCTCAATCGGATTGCCAATAATCAAACGCGCCGGCATAGCTACATCAATGAAAATGGCACTGACAGATACTATCGAGATTAGAGCACAATAGTTAACAAGAAAATTATTGTGGAACACACCAAAATATACGGGGGTTCATACTTACCTTGACTTACCTCTTAAATATATCTCGGGGACTGGGTTGTCAACTGGATCACTTAAAAGTATGTCCTCACAATAACCTCCACCATGATATTTAAAATGAACCAGAACGAAGACGAGAAACTTTAAACTGCACAATAATTTATTTCACATAAAAAATGATATTTAACAAAATGAAACAACAAAATATACGTGGCAATCAGAAGCCATTAACCACATAACCATGTCCTCCTGTAGGACCTGTATTCTCTACATATAATGTTTTAGCTTTCTCAAGCTTATAGCAACGAAAATATAACAATGCAATGGGAATGGAAACGGGATTTGGGATGAGACACACATATCAATTGCTTTGCGTGTTTATATCCTGCACATTTTATTTATAGCCACAAGGCTATTATGAAACGCCCTTGGTCTCAGTAACACAGTTGTCCGGACCAGCTGCAAAGCACCTGTGTCGTCAAAGCGGACACCCGTTCGTTCAACCCTACCATAAGCGTGCTACCTCAGAGCTCGGCTCTCCCTTTTCAAATACGTAAATGTTCACATCTCAACTGAAATATTATCACGCAAATGTCTTACATGCTTCATTCAAACACCATTGGATTCCTCCAACAATCCCAAATCATGATTATTTGTTTAAACCACTTGCTTAACTTGCGTTGTTTAGAGTATAAAAAAACTCTAAATGTTAATAACAAAAGTTCATTAATTATTTATAACAATAACAAATTGTTTATAACAATGTCAAATGACCATTGAAAATTTAATACACGCTTCTATTAATCACTATCATTTCAAATTATTTAACAAAGATATTTACAAAATTATTTTACACTATTAAATTGTTTATATTATTTATACAAGGAATACATTGAACCACACGTCTATCCGGTTGATAATTACTCAAATCGTGTTGATATAATCGACCAATGAAGGTTAGTTATATTTAACTTGTCAAATTCCGGTTTAATAAGTTTAATAATAATTATCAATATTTGTGACTGTAACCTCCATTCAAAATCTTTATCTCAAATTATTTAACACTCTTGTTAATTTTAACAGTATCTTCATATGAATAATCTTTCAAAGAACAGGAACAATAACATTCAGCGGGAAAATACTTCGCTCTTAACGCACAAACATGGCACAACAATAGGCCCAAAATTCATCATATATCTATATATATATGGCATAAAAATCTTCCAAACTACACACAAAAACCTCCACTATTAATTCAACAACTTCATTAATTATTGTGGGAACCTCCTTCATTATTCAAGGGAATTATTCAACAGCGACTTTTACACGTCCACTGAACTATCGATTATACATCCATTGTTCCTCTTTAAAAATTCTTATATTCATCAATTGTAATAATGACTGTTATTATTTAACCTTCGTGGGTTTCATTCATGAATCGATATGAAGTAAAAATTTGCCAATCACAAATAATGTAATAGCAAATACGGTTAGACACTCCTGCCTGGTCTATCAAAATTGAGATTAACATCTTCAAAGTAACGCAGTATAAAATACTATCTTCAATCAGAATTCATCTAAACTGCAAAATAGTCGAATAGAATACAATTAGATTGTGGAATGCAAACATTATTGTTCCAATCTAGAATTGAGAAAAACTCCTATCAAATGTTCATTACTATAGTGTATTCAATAAATTGTAATTAACGTTCATATTTCATAAAATTGTCTATAATGCAATGATAAATGTCTATGTTGCAATCATGTTCATAAGACGACTAGTATTTCAAAGATCGTCGATATCGTAGTAGATTTTAATGCTCTAAAATCTTTTAAATTATTCTTCTTTCTTGAGGATGACAGAAAATTGGTCAAAGTAATTAACTGAATAGAATTACTTTAATAAAATGACACGCTGTCTGAATTCAAATCTGCCATAGCAAATCGATAACTTTACAGTTAAATAGTGACTACAAAATTATGCAAATTACTAAAAGAATCTAAATCATCAGTCTCAATTGATCCAAAATTATTTAAGTATGCCAATGACATAACAATGTCTCAAAAATCGAAGAAAAAAGGCATAAATCATCGAAGTGTACTGAGTACAAAAATATCAATCAATAAAATGGGGCAAAAGGTAGGACAGAAAATATGGGAAGAATGATTGCTCAAATATCGCTACAATACTCAAATAATACAAGAAACGTTCACAACTACCTTATCTGCCGATTGAAGTTCCAGAGGAAAATTCCCCAAAGAAGACTGCTGATGGATCCATTTCACCAACTTAAAGATGAGCTCCATCCTCGAATTTGGAATCAGCGTCCTCGGAGAATCGAACTGCTTCCTCCTCCGAAATTGCACTGCTCCGTGGATACGAGAAACATCCTTCCGGCAAAATTCTTCATTGTGCGCCGGGATAACCCTGGCCTCTCTTGAAAGTTCTCTGAAGTTCTTGCAGGAATTCGTCATGAAGTTTAATGTAGTTATTTCCGCAGAAATATTCATAGTTGTGGAGTATGAAAATATTTCCACTGTTATCTGGTATAATTCAGCGATGGATTAACGATGCATGAGTGTAGTTGGATGTTCACTACATGCTCGCTTTTGTAGAAAGACGATTAACGAAGTTCCATGCTGTTACTTTACTCCAATGACATATGTCCCAATTGCATCAAAGCCTTAGCCTTTCATCTCAACTACAGTTGTAATCATCAAAAGCACTGCAATATTATAGTGTTCCATAGTCGAATGTATCGTTGTAATACCAAACTGTTGCACTCCACGTGTCAGCCGTAGTGTATAATGTGGAATATAAAAGTGTTTCTCCTGTGGCGAGAAAATCACTTTTGTTGGCAGCCTAAAAGTTCCAATATCTCTCGAAGTATCACTGTGAAATCGTTGAATTCTTGTATACACCTTAATGTTATACTGCCTAACAGAATTATCATACAGGCTGAAGTTAGCGCTTGATATCTTGACTGGTGGAAACGTTAATGTGCGCGTTTCAACTTCACCTAGTTTTGAGCAGCGTAGAATGGAACTGCTCCGAGTTCGTTCGATGCGGCAAGGCTTTCACCTCACGCTAAAGACACCTTACTTCACTGAATCACTTGAAAATAACTCTATATCACCAGAAATATATATGCGATCACAAGTATAAGATCTGAGCGTATGAGATCTGAGTATGAGTATGAGTATGAGAATGAGTATGAGAGCTCCTCTCTCCTGTGCACGACCTTTTATCAACTTCTTCAGGGGCGTAACCATCCCTACCATAGCCTGTTGCTGCGTCATTGCTGGAAGTTTTAACTTTGGCTATACTTGACGGATTTTCAAAATTCAAAAACTCAAAATTAATTTCGTCAAAATTCCAAATCAATGCCATAACTGAAAATAGATTTCCACAAATCTGCATGCCAAAAGTAATCGAATATCGTAGTTTCAGCAATCTCCGTCTTCCTTCCAAACTATCGTTCATTGGTTCTCGTCTCTCCTCCAATAGCGTAGCTTCTTCCTTAGCACAATACCTTGTTTCCTGCGACTGCGTCGTAAATCTCGGATCTTTCTCGAATAAAATCATGACGTCACCAAGAATCTCAGCTCAATCAGCCTACTGGCATGAATCCTACGTCATCCGTGCCTACGTCATGAATATCCACGTCATAACTATGACATCCATAACTTTACTGATATTTTCCAATACAGCCATCGTGGTCTCAATATAATTCAATTTCCGGGGGCATTCTCCCTTCACCACGTTTTAAAAACAGTTGCAAATTGTTTTTAAACTCTGTGTTATAAATATCTCAATTCACTTGAACACGAAATTGAATTATTATTGGCTTACTCTTACATGATATTTCTACTATGTTCCTTAATCATAAATCTCTTCTTTTCTGGTTTGTGTGTGGCTAATGTATTCTCTCCTCTCTACTTTCTCTTCTGTCCTGAATTTCTGTTTTCCGAATTATGCTGGCTCGTAGAAGGCCCAGGATCAATCACAACATCCTGCCTTTTCTTTTGATTTTCGGCTTCTTTTTCCCGTAACTCCTTCAGGTATTGCTGGCTTTCCTTCTCTCTTTCCTGATACTGATCGGGTGTCATAACCTGACCTTGAGATTCCTGACTTCTATTTTGGTTCTGGTTATTTCTATTATAATTTCTGTTATAACCATTATTGTTGTAATATCTGCCTCTTCCATTGTTGTAATTGCCTCGATTATAGTTCCAGCCTCTTCTCTGTTGATACGGACGGTAACCTTGCGATCTGTTATTCCTAAACTGATTATTCCTGTGAGGACCTACATTGTCAGTTTTCTCTTCATCTGGTTTGTCAGTTTGCTGAACTTGGTCCATATATACAGTATTTATTTCTTTGAAGTCATGCCTTTGACCTTTCTGTACCACGTTAGGCATTGGACTTGTGTAGTCTAATCTCCTCAGTAATTCGTCCATGCTGGTCAAATCCCTGATGTTTGACGAAATGATTAGTCTCCTCACCTCCACAGGCAGCATACGAGAAATCGCATCAATTAATTGCTCCGTTGACAATGGGGGTTGCAAAAATCTCAAGCGGGACAATTGACTCGTAAAGAAATCAGCGTACCGTGTTGGAAGAGTACCTGAGTATTTTCTTGAATAAACCTCCGCTCTTAACGAATTCTGCGCTTCTATGGACCAAAATCGTTTGATTAATGCCTCTGCAAACTCGTCAAAGTTACTGAAAGTGTATCTAAAAGCTCTAAACCATTCAAGGGGTCCTCCAATCAAAAATCTTTCCACTATCTTCATCTCTCTCTCTCTGGGAATGTGAGCTTCGATGAAATAATCTTTGAGGTTCCTGACATATTCTATAGGCGTCAAACTATCAGTGTTGCTGAATTTTTGCGGTTTGTCTTCAAAATTCCTGATGACCGTTACATTCCTCGGATATGAATCCGGGTAGTTTTTCCCACTATCTCGATAGTTACACTCAGGTTCCCTATTCCTCTCGTCATCTTCCTCCCTGAATCTGGATATACGTTCTTCAGGAGTCACGTCTCTCTCTTCTGGATCTAGGTTATATCTTCTGGCATAATTCCTATTAGTTTCGCAAGCCAAGCCTTCTGTATCCTTGTCAGTGATTTCCGTTAAGACTTTCCTGATTAACTCTTCTTTGTAGGTCTCCATTAAACTAGCTTCTCCGAGCTTCAAATTCTGCAATTTGCTCGTCGTTTCATTTACATCAGAGACAACTTTATGAATCTGATCCTCTAACGCAGATTTTAATGCTTGCACATCCTGACCTATTTGTGTTCTATCTTCGACTTGTCTCTCGGATAGCGAATCCATCCTTACGCTTAAATCTTTCCTAATTTGTACTACTTCATTGTTAATATCTATTTGAGTACTGGCAAGTTTTCTTTCAATACGTTCCTGAATTTGGGTTACATGTTCCCCACTTGACCTATTCCACTCGTCTTTCCATACTGCTACATTTGCCGTTAACATTTCTGCTATGTCTACTTCGATATCTTCTTTGAGTAATCTATTATGGTCTAATACTTGGGTTCTCATGACCTCTACATCATACTTTAAACCTGCTAAAGACGCTGTCGTTCTAACTGACTCATCAACTAGCCTAGTCGTTAATGCACTTATATTACGTGTACAAAGTGTTTTCGAATTTTCTATTTCTTCCCTGACTTTATTTACATCAGTTTGGACTTTAGCAATATCTACGAAAACTGTGTTGACTTCTACTTGAATCTTATTTATGTCACTTTGCATCTCATTTACATCCGAATGAATGTTATTAATATCAACCAGAACATTGAACACATCAGTTCTAACATTTTGGACTTCTCTTTGGACTTCCTCAACCTTGTCTTGGACAGTCGCAACATCATTTTTAACAACAACTACTTCAGCCCTAGCACAAGAAATATCACTCCGGACATTAGCAACATCAAGATTCAACATAGTAAGATCCTTTTGTACCTTAGACACATCAATTTTAACAACAGACACATCTTTATGCATGTCACTCACAGCATTCTCTATTCCCTGGGTATTAATCTGTAAACGCGACATATTATCCTCTAGGTTTGCAGAACTGGTCTGAATAACTTTCAAACTTTCATCCAGCCTGATAGACAAATTACTAGCATTCCTGGCTTCCATCTCCTCCATTCGACTAGTATTCCTAGCTTCCATTTCCCTCACACTTTCATTCACGCTAGCTTTCAAGTTAGCAGACATATTACTAGCATTCTCCTCCATCATCTGCTTCATTTGACTAGTATTTCTAGCTTCCATCTCCCTCATATTGTTGGACATCTCCTCCAACATTTTCTTAATACTTTCATCTGCCATTTCAATACTATTTCAATAATAAACTGCTTTAGGGACATACATCAAACAGAGTAAAATAACAACATCTGAGCAACATTCTTCACCATATATAAATTTGAGCAATTTTCTGTCTTAAATCTAACTTATAATTACCTTATAATTAACCTTCGTAGACACTTCATGTTGAAATAAACTCAAGCACATGTTCAAGTTTCTTTGGTTCATTTTAAAATATCCTAACACAAATAATTTACATTTATAATCCAAATAGTTAATTTTATCTTTAATATGACTATACATGTCATAAGCCGGTCAAATAAAATAAGATTCCAGATCATAGGCGATTTTTCTAAGTTTCCAGCCTATTTAACCTCTCTTAAGTCGTATAAGATCTGATCTTCTGAGTGTAATTTTCCTAATACAACACAACATTTATTCCTATATAATCACACTCTCAAATTCTACAATTGGCTAAGACATCTAACAAAGAATCAACCTCTTTATTTGAGTCTTCACAATCCCTTTGACATCGATAACTTGGTAATCCAATGTTATTCGAACACTCCACAAAAATTGCGGTGTCAATTCTACTGCAATAACTTGGTAATCCAATGTTTTGCTGATCGTGCCAATCGAGACAATCGAGCCCCACCGAATTGCGGCGCCAATCCTACTGTACCCGATCTCCGGATAGTAGGCTGTCAGATATCCGCCCCCTCAATCGGATTGCCAATAATCAAACGCGCCGGCATAGCTACATCAATGAAAATGGCACTGACAGATACTATCGAGATTAGAGCACAATAGTTAACAAGAAAATTATTGTGGAACACACCAAAATATACGGGGGTTCATACTTACCTTGACTTACCTCTTAAATATATCTCGGGGACTGGGTTGTCAACTGGATCACTTAAAAGTATGTCCTCACAATAACCTCCACCATGATATTTAAAATGAACCAGTCGTGAGCCCTTGATGGTGTAGCACTATCCAGGGTGCACCATAAGAGGTTACATGTAAGATGGCGGCCAGCAGGTGTGTAGCAGTTAGAGTGCTCCAACTTTTCCTCGTGTTCTACCTAGTAAAAAGCTCAGTGGGTGCCTCGAAAAAGATCCTCGATCATTCTTTAACAATTGAAGACTCGTGTGTGAACTCGGACCTGAAGGAACACCTCATGGTAGTTTGTAAACTCAATATATCTTCTCTCACATGGTGTGGAAGCGAGGGGCTGATAGTCACGGCAGCAGGCAGAGGGCGCCCAGCACTGCGCGGGGTTGCCAGACCGCCCGCTACATTATTACATCTCGTGGTGCTGTCTGTGGCTCTCAGTGGAGATGTGGAGATGAACCCAGGGCCGAATAAGGTGTGTATAATTTGTGATTCGAAGGGTCGTGTGAATCAGTTATTTGTGACATGTACATCTTGCCACTCTCAAGCGCACAGAACTTGTGCAAAAATCAGTGCTTCAAAACACAAAATAATCACCTCTGGGAAACAATCGTGGCTATGTTCGAACTGTTCTTTACCTCAGTTCTCTAACTCATTTTTTAATACATCGACACAGAGTGCAAATAGTGTAGATAGTGACGTAACACCCTCGGATAGCAAAGCATTGTCCATTTTTTCCTTCAATGCTCGAAGTGTAACATGTCCCTCCAAACAACCGGACCTGCGTTCTTGTCTCACAGCACTTAATCCGTCAATTGTGTGTTCAGGGGAGACATGGCTGAAAAATTCCACTAACGACCCAGAAATATTTCCGGTAACATACACCATGTTCCGCAAAGATCGAACCTGGACATCAGGGGGAGGGGTACTAATAGCCATGAAACCAGAGTTAAGGCCTGTTCGCCAACGGGAGCTTGAAACTGATGCTGAGGCTGTGTGGGTGGAATTCACGTGTGCGAACAATACATTTCTAATAGGCTCTGTATACCGTGCTCCAAATTCAACTCGGCACATCAATGATGAACTTTTGGAGTCCCTCCGTCGTGTACAATACATCCAGCACAAACACAAGGCCATTTACATAACAGGCGATTTTAATTTAGAAATAGACTGGCAAAACTCTCCTCCCACTCCCAAGGATCCCATTGCTAATGAATTCCTTACCGCATTCTACGATTTATTCATTGACCAATTAATAACCGAAGCAACTCGAATCACACAAACTACACGCTCCACAATAGACCTATTCCTAACAAGCCTTCCTTCCTCCGTACAGAAAACTGAAGTCATACCCGGTTTCAGTGATCACGCAGCCATCTTTACCACAATGCATTACAACAAACCACGCAGCAAGAGCACAGTGAGGACAGTATACAATTACAAAAAGGCAGACTGGAAATTGCTATCATCTTTATTCCTCAAACACCTTCCCACCCCATGTATTCTGAACACCAGCGACATCAACTCAGTGTGGCACGCCTGGCGAAATTGTTTCTTTGAATGTGTGGATATAGCTATACCGAAAATAACCATTAGTGGGAAGAAAAATTCTCCATGGGTGACGAAGGAAGTCATTAAAATGATTAGGAAAAGGAACGTTTTATACAAGAAATGGAAAAGTTGCTCAACTGACATCATGTGGGAAAAATACAAGAACATCAGGAACCAAACAAAGAAATTAATTCGCGAAACATACGACAATTATATTCACAAAATAAGCAGCACCAGTGAAATGTGGAAATTTTTGTCCAGAAGACGCGGCACCGCTGCGCCAGCCTCATTTCACTGTAACGGTACATTCCTCAGTGCACCCCAAGATATTGCAACAGCGTTCAGTGACAGTTTCAAGCAGAACTTTTCTAAGCCGGATATGACCACGAACCTGCTTCTGCCAAGGTCATCACTTCCACCCCTCCCACTCTCCAACCTGTACTTCACAACAACTGAGGTGATTCAGAGCCTACGGAAGATTAGACCACATGCGGCGACCGGCCCAGATGATGTTCCCGGACGGATCCTGCTGCAGTGTGCGGAAGCATTAGCGCCCTCTCTGAGTGCGTTATTCAACCTGTCTATCAACCAAGGTTCTGTGCCGTGTGGGTGGAAATGTGCTAACGTGGTGCCAATCTATAAGCAAGGTGACAGAGAAGATGTTGCAAATTACAGACCGGTGTGTCTAACATCTATAATTTGTAAATGTATGGAGCGGCTAGTAGCAAACAGTGTGCTGGAATTCCTACGGGAGAACAATCTGCTCGACCCAAATCAGCACGGTTTTCTTCCGGGTCGTTCTTGCACTACTCTATTGACAAAAGTCATTGATGAGTTTCAGTTCTACTTGAATCAGCCAGAAGTGAAACAAGTGGACTGTATTGCACTGGATTGGGCTAAGGTCTTCGATCAAGTGTCTCATGAAAGACTTTTGTTAAAGCTACAGCAGCTTAACATACGGGGTAGCTTACTTGCATGGGTGAGGTCATTCCTAGAGGGTCGAACACAGTGTGTGGTGTACGGAGGAGCTCGATCGCAGGCTGCTCAAGTTACTTCTGGAGTGATTCAGGGCTCTGTGATCGGACCTCTTCTCTTCACTATATATGTGCTCGATCTTCCTGGCTGTGTCACCTCATCAATGTCACTATATGCAGATGACACCGTGCTATACAGGGGCATTAAATGTGAAGAAGATTCCCTCTGTCTTAAATCAGATCTGGACAACTTATCGCTGTGGTGTTCTGTGAATAATTTAAATATAAATGTACAAAAATGTAAATACATAAGAATAACCAGGTCACAAAAACCCATTAAGAATGAATACAAAATTATGAACAGTCTCATCCCACAGTGCACAAACTTAAAGCTATTAGGGGTAACAATCTCCGACACCCTGAATTGGAACATGCAAAGTGAAGAGGCAAGATGTAAGGCCACCAAAGTTCTGGGTTTCTTGTACAGAAACATGAGAGGTTGTAAACCTAGAGCCTTCAGGATGGCTTACACATGCATGGTCCGTCCGATATTAACGTACGGCTTACCTGCTTGGCATCCCACTACAGCGGAAAACATGAACAAGCTCCAGCGTGTGCAGCGCCGCGCAGAAAGGCTAATAGCTCGTTATTCCCCTTCCCCTTTGTCAAAATTTCCATCTATAGAGGCAACAGCCAAACAAATTGATCTAATTTTTCTTAAAAAATCCCTTACAGGTTCCATTAATATTGACCCTTTTTGCCGACTATCATTGGCATATCGCTCAGTTCGGAGAGGACGAGGTGTAACCCTCGTTCCGCCCTTCGCACGTAGCAATGCTTACCTGACAGGTTTCTACGGCCGCTCAGCGCGGTTATGGAACGCGCTGCCAGGGGATGCCAAGATCTTGCCTCTTAGGAAATTCAAGCCGTACGTAAAAAAGTACATTGTATAAATAAACGTATGTATGAGTGATTGATTGTCTCGCTGAATGAATGAGTATCTGAATGGAATGAATGTATGTATCGCGTGATCGAGGTTATGAAAGTGCGTGCGTGAGAGAGTGAGTGAACAGGAAAATGTACTATGTCAATATTCTAAATATGTAAATACTGCAAATATCTTTGTAAAACTTGTAAATATTGTTAAAACAAATGTAGATGTAAGCTGTGCCTGTGAAGCATGAAATATGTATGTGGGGCTTGCCCTTTTTCACTAGGCCTTCCATACTTCGTGTACGATTCATGGTAAATAAATAATAATAATAACGAAGACGAGAAACTTTAAACTGCACAATAATTTATTTCACATAAAGAATGATATTTAACAAAATGAAACAACAAAATATACGTGGCAATCAGAAGCCATTAACCACATAACCATGTCCTCCTGTAGGACCTGTATTCTCTACATATAATGTTTTAGCTTTCTCAAGCTTATAGCAACGAAAATATAACAATGCAATGGGAATGGAAACGGGATTTGGGATGAGACACACATATCAATTGCTTTGCGTGTTTATATCCTGCACATTTTATTTATAGCCACAAGGCTATTATGAAACGCCCTTGGTCTCAGTAACACAGTTGTCCGGACCAGCTGCAAAGCACCTGTGTCGTCAAAGCGGACACCCGTTCGTTCAACCCTACCATAAGCGTGCTACCTCAGAGCTCGGCTCTCCCTTTTCAAATACGTAAATGTTCACATCTCAACTGAAATATTATCACGCAAATGTCTTACATGCTTCATTCAAACACCATTGGATTCCTCCAACAATCCCAAATCATGATTATTTGTTTAAACCACTTGCTTAACTTGCATTGTTTAGAGTATAAAAAAAAACTCTAAATGTTAATAACAAAAGTTCATTAATTATTTATAACAATAACAAATTGTTTATAACAATGTCAAATGACCATTGAAAATTTAATACACGCTTCTATTAATCACTATCATTTCAAATTATTTAACAAAGATATTTACAAAATTATTTTACACTATTAAATTGTTTATATTATTTATACAAGGAATACATTGAACCACACGTCTATCCGGTTGATAATTACTCAAATCGTGTTGATATAATCGACCAATGAAGGTTAGTTATATTTAACTTGTCAAATTCAGGTTTAATAAGTTTAATAATAATTATCAATATTTGTGACTGTAACCTCCATTCAAAATCTTTATCTCAAATTATTTAACACTCTTGTTAATTTTAACAGTATCTTCATATGAATAATCTTTCAAAGAACAGGAACAATAACATTCAGCGGGAAAATACTTCGCTCTTAACGTACAAACATGGCACAACAATAGGCCCAAAATTCATCATATATCTATATATATATGGCATAAAAATCTTCCAAACTACACACAAAAACCTCCACTATTAATTCAACAACTTCATTAATTATTGTGGGAACCTCCTTCATTATTCAAGGGAATTATTCAACAGCGACTTTTACACGTCCACTGAACTATCGATTATACATCCATTGTTCCTCTTTAAAAATTCTTATATTCATCAATTGTAATAATGACTGTTATTATTTAACCTTCGTGGGTTTCATTCATGAATCGATATGAAGTAAAAATTTGCCAATCACAAATAATTTAATAGCAAATACGGTTAGACACTCCTGCCTGGTCTATCAAAATTGAGATTAACATCTTCAAAGTAACGCAGTATAAAATACTATCTTCAATCAGAATTCATCTAAACTGCAAAATAGTCGAATAGAATACAATTAGATTGTGGAATGCAAACATTATTGTTCCAATCTAGAATTGAGAAAAACTCCTATCAAATGTTCATTACTATAGTGTATTCAATAAATTGTAATTAACGTTCATATTTCATAAAATTGTCTATAATGCAATGATAAATGTCTATGTTGCAATCATGTTCATAAGACGACTAGTATTTCAAAGATCGTCGATATCGTAGTAGATTTTAATGCTCTAAAATCTTTTAAATTATTCTTCTTTCTTGAGGATGACAGAAAATTGGTCAAAGTAATTAACTGAATAGAATTACTTTAATAAAATGACACGCTGTCTGAATTCAAATCTGCCATAGCAAATCGATAACTTTACAGTTAAATAGTGACTACAAAAATATGCAAATTACTAAAAGAATCTAAATCATCAGTCTCAACTGATCCAAAATTATTTAAGTATGCCAATGGCATAACAATGTCTCAAAAATCGAAGAAAAAAGGCATAAATCATCGAAGTGTACTGAGTACAAAAATATCAATCAATAAAATGGGGCAAAAGGTAGGACAGAAAATATGGGAAGAATGATTGCTCAAATATCGCTACAATACTCAAATAATACAAGAAACGTTCACAACTACCTTATCTGCCGATTGAAGTTCCAGAGGAAAATTCCCCAAAGAAGACTGCTGATGGATCCATTTCACCAACTTAAAGATGAGCTCCATCCTCGAATTTGGAATCAGCGTCCTCGGAGAATCGAACTGCTTCCTCCTCCGAAATTGCACTGCTCCGTGGATACGAGAAACATCCTTCCGGCAAAATTCTTCATTGTGCGCCGGGATAACCCTGGCCTCTCTTGAAAGTTCTCTGAAGTTCTTGCAGGAATTCGTCATGAAGTTTAATGTAGTTATTTCCGCAGAAATATTCATAGTTGTGGAGTATGAAAATATTTCCACTGTTATCTGGTATAATTCAGCGATGGATTAACGATGCATGAGTGTAGTTGGATGTTCACTACATGCTCGCTTTTGTAGAAAGACGATTAACGAAGTTCCATGCTGTTACTTTACTCCAATGACATATGTCCCAATTGCATCAAAGCCTTAGCCTTTCATCTCAACTACAGTTGTAATCATCAAAAGCACTGCAATATTATAGTGTTCCATAGTCGAATGTATCGTTGTAATACCAAACTGTTGCACTCCACGTGTCAGCCGTAGTGTATAATGTGGAATATAAAAGTGTTTCTCCTGTGGCGAGAAAATCACTTTTGTTGGCAGCCTAAAAGTTCCAATATCTCTCGAAGTATCACTGTGAAATCGTTGAAATCTTGTATACACCTTAATGTTATACTGCCTAACAGAATTATCATACAGGCTGAAGTTAGCGCTTGATATCTTGACTGGTGGAAACGTTAATGTGCGCGTTTCAACTTCACCTAGTTTTGATCAGCGTAGAATGGAACTGCTCCGAGTTCGTTCGATGCGGCAAGGCTTTCACCTCACGCTAAAGACACCTTACTTCACTGAATCACTTGAAAATAACTCTATATCACCAGAAATATATATGCGATCACAAGTATAAGATCTGAGCGTATGAGATCTGAGTATGAGTATGAGTATGAGAATGAGTATGAGAGCTCCTCTCTCCTGTGCACGACCTTTTATCAACTTCTTCAGGGGCGTAACCATCCCTACCATAGCCTGTTGCTGCGTCATTGCTGGAAGTTTTAACTTTGGCTATACTTGACGGATTTTCAAAATTCAAAAACTCAAAATTAATTTCGTCAAAATTCCAAATCAATGCCATAACTGAAAATAGATTTCCACAAATCTGCATGCCAAAAGTAATCGAATATCGTAGTTTCAGCAATCTCCGTCTTCCTTCCAAACTATCGTTCATTGGTTCTCGTCTCTCCTCCAATAGCGTAGCTTCTTCCTTAGCACAATACCTTGTTTCCTGCGACTGCGTCGTAAATCTCGGATCTTTCTCGAATAAAATCATGACGTCACCAAGAATCTCAGCTCAATCAGCCTACTGGCATGAATCCTACGTCATCCGTGCCTACGTCATGAATATCCACGTCATAACTATGACATCCATAACTTTACTGATATTTTCCAATACAGCCATCGTGGTCTCAATATAATTCAATTTCCGGGGGCAGTACCATACCAGCATTTGCCTGGAGTAGAAGTACGACTACAGAAATCCACCTCGAGGGTGAATGAGGTAGGAATTGAACCCACCTGTTCTCACCTTTGCCTCACGAGGCTGAGTGTACTCCGTTCCAGCCCTAAAACCAGAATTAAATTTCTTGTTAGAACCGGGAATCGAAACCGGGACTCCATGTTGGCACCCAAGAATGCAAGCCTCTACGCAACGAGGCGGAAACCCAAATTGAAAGACCTGCACTAGACCCTTCTGCAGAACACATGTCATTATTATTATTATTATTATTATTATTATTATTATTAAGGAGTGTTAAAAATATTCCCGTCAGCAAGAAGACGTGCATTTAAGATGTTTTTATTCGACGATTGTATTATTTTGCCAGCAACAACATTTAATATTCAATCACGTGTTGAATGTAATTAGTTCATAAGCAATTGTGAACAGTTTAAATGTACCGTAGCGTGTGTAACTGACAGAACATCTCGCCTGAGTACCGAATCGCTTTAATCGGCTTAAATGTCACTTTTAGGAAGGTTGCTGAAATCGTATATACAAAGGAAGGTGTTCTTATTGCTCGGGCCTCGGGAAGCGAATTTCAAGCGTAATTTAATTAGAACTTCCCTTTGTTTCTTAATAATGTAATAACGAGGTGCTTGTTGATATATCCGGCGTCTCTTCACATTATGTTCATTTGCCGCTCACTTACCTCCTCACAAATACATCCTCATAATTTGCAGTTAATTAAATGCATGAATATATATATATAATTTTGTCTAACCATTAAGAAGCCTGTACGTATACTTGCTAATGCTCTTGTAAATAACCTGTTAAGTTAAGCACGTTATTGCACCAGGATACAGAACCAACCTATTTCTAGAACTGGGAGATAAGTGGGTTCAAACCCCACTGACGTCCATTTTTGGGAGAATTTTCCGTAGGTTCCTAAATTTTAACTCCAGGCCAAAGCCAGATTGGCTCCTTCCAGTAGGCCCCAGATGCCTGAATCCAGTTGCTTACGCAGTTTCATCTTTCATTTAATTTAATTTAGGATTTGTGTTATTTCTTGTGGTTTCATTAACGAACTTGGACATATTTGATCAGCAGCCTCGGGTATTTGGGCGAGGGTAGAATTTGTCTGATAACATGTGTTATCGTGGTGTCTTTTGTATTTTTTTTGTGGGTAATAGTGGCAAGGATGGAGAAGGAGGTGGCCATGGCCTTAAGTTTGGAACCGACCTGGCATATGTCTGGAGTTAAAGTAGAAAACCACAGAAAATAATTTCTAGAATGATAGAGCTGGAAAACGAACCCAGGTACTTTGGGACCGTAGTCTTTAGAGACTACAGAAGTCGGATGTAACTCAATTCATTTTACAGATTGACTTGGTGTGAAGACGGGCTCTTAAGCAACGCTGTTGTATATTTTCACATCATCATCTGTAACTTGGGATAAGAATTCGCTCACTGTGTCTCGTCATAACTATCCGAGTTGGTGACTAAATGGGGGAGCTGGTAGAAAGAGCATTTTCAGAGTAGGCTGCATCCGGGGGAACGCTAAGCGGAGGCCCTGGTTCTATTCCCCGCTCTGACAAGAAATTTAATTCTGGTCCGAGGGCTGAAACGGTGTACACTCAGCTTCGTGAATCAAAACTGAGAAGAGGCGGGTTCGATTCCTACCTCAGCTATCCTGGAAGTAGTTTTTCGTGGTTTCTCCAATTATACTCCAGGCAAATGCCGAGTGGGTACCTCTCTGAAGGCCACGGCAACTTCTTACCCAAGTTCTACCTCAATGACAAATACAAACAGCAGTACAGACACCGCAGTGCCACAGGTTATCAGACAAATTTTACACACACTCAAGTCTCGTGAGGCAAAACTGAGAATAGGTGGATTCAATTTCCAATTCAGCCATCCTTGAAGTGATTTTTCATGGTTTCACACTTCAATTCTAGGCAAATGCCTGTATGGTTCTTAACTTAAATGCCACGGCTGCCTCCATCCTACTCCTCGCGTCAATTACAAGTGCCTGACTGTGGTACTCAGTGGTAACGTTCTCGCCTGCTGATCCCTAGGTTGCAGGATCAAATCCTGGCACAGCCAGTTGACATTTGAGGGTACACAAATGCAAGGAAGCCGTGTCAGTAGATTTATTGGCACATTATGGATCCCCTTCGGGCCAAAATTCTGGTACCCCGGCGTCTCTAAAAGCCGCAGCAGTTAAAAGGGACGAAAGACCAATAACATTATTATTATTATTATTATTATTATTATTATTATTATTATTATTATTATTATTATTATTATTATTTCAATTACAAGTACACATTAAAATGGACACCACAATAATACAGGTTATAATACAAGCTCTATACACACGTAAGTACACAAGGCTGCAATAACCACGATATTCAAACCCCTAAATGAAACAATAACAACCATAATCTTTTTTGTACTCATGGTTAATCTCAAAAGGCTGGACGTTTCGATGGAACCTGTTACTGATTTTAAAACACATAGGTAAATAGGATTTACTAAATAATATTTAAAGACCAAAAAACGCGTGACAAAATTAAGGCAAGAAAAATACCTACATTCTCTAAACAAGTACCTAATTCAGGTTGAAGGGTTCAGATTTCAACATTTCCACATCAACATTCAGAGCGCGCTACGTACCTCTGAAGATTGATACTCGCAATACGCGTGGATTGAGCAACTCTAAGAAAAGAAGGTCATGAAATTGAAAGCAATACAGTAGACTAATGTTATGCATAATAAAAAGGTAACATAGCGAAGGTGAATCTTGCAACCTCACTTAAACGTTGCACTAATGTTGATCAGATCTACGGAGAACATAAGCGATAGTATTCTATTCCAAAATTAATTTGGGCGATCCCTAGAAAATCAAAATTGTAGTCGAGTTTACAATCCCTCTCCAACCAATCGCGCATGTAGATAGGCTGTCCCGTACGATGATGGGTCTTTTTTGTTTGCTTGTTTGGTTGTTTTTGTTTGATTGGTTGGTTAGAGTGTGTGTAAAATCTCGGGAGAAAACCACACCTGGAATGGCCACTATCAGCACCGGGATTCAAACCAACAATCTCTGGAATAGCTGCAACTCCCCATGGCAGAGGTGATGTGAGATTTATCGCAAACAGCTACGTCGCGGAGTCGTAGGCGACCTGCATCTGTGATTGAGTAGAAGAGGTCGTGTGGTTTAACACACAAGTGCTAAGGAGAACGAGAAAGCTCTTTTCTTCAATTTTAATTCAGGTGATGAAATTAGCTAACATACAGTAGAATGAAACCAAATTAAGGAACGAGGCAAACCGCCGTGACCGCATCTTGCATTATTACGGTATGTTTTTATATGAGTTGTTCATTAATTGACCTGTTAAAGTAAGATCAGAATCTGGCAGAATATCTATATTTAAACAAAAAGCTAGTGGTTTTTGTGAACCTTAACCTCACGATAATAAGCCATGAGACCTAATTTGTAAGTAGAATCACAATCACTGGACGTAATATCTCACCTAGAAAATCCCAACTACATTAACTGAGAATCGAACCCGGTCCATCTTGGTGCGTGGCAAACAGCTTGACCACTGCGTAACCACGCCACCCAGTTATAAAACAATACAAGTCTAATGATATATTCAAGTAATTCATGAGTTCTTTGGAATGGAGCCATCGAGTGTACCTTTCTATTTGAGTGATAACCTGATTAGCCGTGAAAATATTATCGGATATGATATCCACCACGAGCTGTTGTCGTCAACAGACTGTAGGTCAGCCCCAACTAAACGCTCAGGAAGCCATATTGTGGTAGGCTATGCAACATTAGTAATTCACTGTAAATCTTATTAGCAAGGCTTGAGGCTAGTATTCGTGAAGCTTGACAGTAGCTGTCCATTTGACCATTCTGAGCGTTACTCAAGGTAAACATAAGTTAAACGCTGCCAACTATCTAACACCAAGCACTCACCACTCTAGTAACGTTGACATGCTTTAAGGTTTCTTTTTATTTTCCGTCATGCCCCAGAATTCCACTCTATATTCACACAGGAATTAACGTATATACCACAAACGGTATTCCCCCCCACGTGCCAAGCATTCTTACGCAAGAAATAACGTGAACCCATTTTAATAAACCGTATTAGCATGGTTGAGTGCTCGAACCTCGTGTTAGATTTACCGAGTTGGTCGAGGTACTGCCAGGCTGGAATACAGTGAATATCCCAGAGTAGACTTACTCTTTTATAACGAAATTCTGAATGGCGTTTTACAGAAGCAACAATGCAAGTCACATTCAGTCAGGATGGTCGATGCCTTAATATGGAGTGTAACCTACTTTAGAGGCAACATAAGCTTAAGGAAAGACGATTGTACGGTAGTTTTACTTGACCGCTAATCTCGCAGGCATAAGCCATGGGATGTCCAAGTCATCCGACTTGATATTTCACCTCGAATTTCGCACATGAATTAACCAGGATTCGAACCTGACCCACCGTAGTGGGAAGCATAGAACTTAAAGGCTGCGCCATCACGCCCCTAATATAAGCAACCAGTCGTACAAATGCTGAATGATAGCATTCGCTGCGGTATCTCACATTCACCTTAGTGTAAGTACCCAGCGGCGAAGCAGTGTGCGTTAAATAACTCACCACGACTGCAGTAGGGGGCTGCAGCAAATTTGGAGGTTGGAGGTTTGGATCCCAGCACTGATAGTGGCTGCCCTATACTACGTAGAAGATTTTTTATGCTGTAGACACAATGCTAATGACTGCAAATGCAAATGATATAAAATAATAATCTCGATAATCTAATATTATTTAAAAGACCAATATATAATATATATAGTATATTATGAGAGATCCCAGTTCCACAAAAACAAGAATATTGCAGTAAACTAGTGGACCCATGCGCTGTATAAACCAGTATACGGGATCGACGCGACATAATTCTGGCTGGGGATATCGTCTTGTTTATTTGTTTCAACGCCTTCTTTAAACAATTTTTCGATATTTATGAAATCAGAGTGCAATTCGTCACTGCTGCGGGTAATTCTCCCTCTTTTGAATACTCATTTATTACAATCGGTTACTATTAGGCGCTCCAAGTGTATGTAGCACTTTCCCAGGTTTCTATTATGTGGGATCGACCCAACACATTTCTGGCAAGGACTATCGTCTTGCTTATTTGTTTAAACGCACTTTGCAAATAAATATATTTTTGGTGACTTTTCAAGAAATTTAATAATTTTCCTGTGCGACTGGAACGATTTGAAAGACTTTGGTACAAAACCTCACCTTCTAACTCCCTCTGGTTTAAGAGCTCGAGTTTTGTGAAATATACACCTTAGCGGTTTGAATACTGTATATATGATGATAAAACTTTGAATCGGCATTATGATTATATAAAATATTAATATCATTAATACGAAATGCTAGAGAGCTGTAATTCAAAATGTGCCGTATAACAAACGTAACATTTTATGTTCGGAAACGTATCACATTGAAACAAATTAGCCACAACCACAATATTGAATATATTAAACATTAAAATAAGTAAATTAATTGAATTACCAAAATCATATAGTAGACTTACAGTTCCAAACTGGGCAATAGGTTAGTTAACTTACGTATTAGATCTTTTCTAATCGCAAGAATCAAATTCATTGATTTAATAGATAGAAGATTCCAATCAATGTAACAGAGGAATGGCTGTGAAACTTGGCAGTGAGGGGATCATAAATAAGGGCAATCACTTATCTAATCCTCAAAACTAATATACTGAATGTTCTGCATCCGGAATATATAAAATATTGAAATCGAATACTCAGCATCTAATAAAGATACAAGTACGAAAATTGACAAGATAATAGGTTCGTATAAGGAACATGGTTATATAGTCATTGTCATCTGCCCCATAAGGAAGTTTGTAAAATGAAATTTCGTTCACTTATATGATATTACGTTTTCCTACAGAGATTGTGGCATTTTGAGATTTCGTGTCATTTTATGAACAGTCTATAATATACACACAGTAGAATCTCACACCCAACTGCACTCTTCATCTGCATTCCCGAAATGTGACATACACCGTTGTCCGTGTGTTTGAATGTTCAATCTGCGTTCAATTTACCCTCCACAAACAACTTTTTGCGCAATGAAATTATTTGGGACATGCGATTTATAATAGAAGCATCCTTCAGTATATTTTACTTTGAGAAGATTATAATGTTACTTGAAAGCACAGGATTTCAGGCTGGATATTCTTTTCTTTAAGTCGATTTTACCCACCAGGTTGGTCTTTCCCACGGACTCTGCGAGGGATCCCACCATTACCACCTCTACGGGCAGTGTCCTGAAGCTTGGAACATGTGGTCGGGGGGATACAACTGGGAGAGGTGGGATCAGCACCTCGCCCAGGTGGCCTCACCTGCAAAGCGAACAGGGGCCTCATGGGGGATGAGAAGGGAGGGGAGGATTGGGAAGGATAGGCAAGGAAGAGAGAAGGAGGGAAGGAGGCGGCCGTGGCATTACGGTAGGTACTGTACCCGTATCCTCGTGGTCTTACCTGTTGAAATCCGAAGACACAGCTGGATCGCAGAATCTGGAAGTACCCAGCTGAGAAAAAAAAACCAACATTCTACCAATGTGGATCAACCAGGGATAGGAACACACATAGTTAGAAGACTGCGTTAAGAAAACACCAGTGACAAAGAACAAAAAGAACTAGCTCGGAGAAGAACTCGAATCCAAGATAGATCTCGTGCATGAAGGCTTACGATGGGAAAACGTTACCCACAGGTCCTCCCAACACATCCTGTTATAAATATAAGTCACTATATCAGGGTAGAATTTAAAATAAAGTAATCAATTTATTGATCGAAGACATCGTGGACATACTGAATGACGATGGTCAAACAACAAAGAAATAAGAATCTATTATGTCTTCTTATTAACTGTGCTGATGTTCATATTGCATCCGTTGCATACATTTTTATCACCTAAAATGATTAGTGACGATGGAACACAATCGTGCTCGACTACATATAAACGTGGATTATGTTCACAAAAAATACTATTTACAACATTATTCATGTGAGAATATAGCCAATATATTTGACGAACAGTCAAGTTAATCAAATGTATTTTTTATGTTTGGTTATTTAATTCGTATATCATTAATATCTTTCAACACTATTTAAGTTTCAATTTACGTTGCACACTTATATAATAATTTATATTATTATAAATATCCCCTTTTGAATTTCAAAGGTGGGTAATTTTTAATCATCAGTTTTATTGCAGCAAAAATCGTGCTCTTTCACGAATAAATTCAACCTCTATTCAACCAAGCGACTGTCAATCAGATCACATAACATTACAATACATTCATTATAGCTTACTACTCTCACTGTACTTGAGATTCCTTTATGCATAATTCAACAATATTTCAAAATATCCACCGATATTATAATATTTCAATATGGTTACATTTAACCATGTATTGACCAATTTCAATACACCAATAGCTTTAAAGAACTGTACTTTAATCTTCCACACAATTTCAAAATTTCTTAAGTTTAAATCTATCATTCTGGATTATCATGTCTCATTATAAACATGATTATTAGTAGCGTTTAACATTTCTTGAAAAATACCCCTGCGTTATAATTATCGTTCATTTCAGAAATGAAATTCATTTACCAAAAATTGTCCATTACAATGAAAAATGAAAATCCACAGCCTGCTTCCAGTCTCCGACCGGGTCAGGAATGGAATGAATGAAGCCCCTAGCTAGCGGCGAGGATATGAACTGTGCCGGCTGCCGAAGCCTGTCGCACTCCCCTGGGGCAATGATTAAATGAATGACATATGAAATGAAATGATAGTGGTGAGTGTTGCTGGAATGAAATTTTGACAGGAAAAACCGGAGTACCCGGAGAAAAACCTGTCTGCCTCCGTTTTGTCCAGCACAGATCTCACATGGAGTGACCGGGATTTGAACCACGGACCCAGCGGTGAGAGGCCGGCGTGCTGCCGCCTAAGCCACGGAGGCTCGTCCATTACAATATTATATTTAATTTGTTGCTGAGATTCGAATTAGTTCTGTAACAAGAATTAAAAATATGTCAGCCTCTCTCGAGAATATCGTTCAATCCTACGCCATAGAAAATATTCCAAATATTAATTGGATTCAATAAAGACCATTAGAAAAAGAACGAAATCAGAAAAGACTAAGCAAAAATCCCGAATTAACGAAAACTGGAAACTGAAGTGCCTCCTATCCAACAAACCATTCCTATAAATATTACTCAAAATTAACTATAATTTCACAACTATCAAAATGTCATTAATATTAACTTCAAAAAGTTCACTTTATTCCAATCCAAGTTCTAATCAAGGTATTATAATTCTATCATTCAAAGTACTCAGCTTTATATCGACGAAGTTTATGCTGTTCTGCAAATTCACTTAATTTCAGAATTATGTTGTAGAATGTTCATTAATACAATCAAAATATATTCATCTTTTTATACGCAGTCTTCTATATATCGTAGTCTTCTCCTAATACAAATCTTCTCAACTGATGAAAGGTTTCAAATCTTATTGCCAAAAATTTAAATAACGACGTTCAAAAACATGAAATCCAAAATATTACAACCTACAAATATTAACAAAAGATGCGTTCGTTGTCGAATTAAAATCTTAATAACCTGATAGTTAAAAATGACAGAAGCGTCATAGTTAATCCACCAGTTCACTTTCAACATATTAATAAAACATGGTCAAAAAAGGGCTATCTACTAATACTTCTAATTCTACCATCCAGCTACCTTGAGATGGCTTCAGGACGAGAATGTGTACTGGAACACATCATTCCTATTTGGATCGAACCTCAATTCCAGACTACAAAAAGACCTGCCCCGGTCTCGAACTAGTGAGCGAACCCGTCTCCTCGCCTGCTCGAACACCTCTCCAAGAACCCTGGACCTCTCTCACTCGACCTCCCTGGATTGCGCTTCGTAGCGCTGGGGTTGTTGACGCCAAATCTCTTGTTTGCTGAATCATCTCCATGATGCGATAGCATTCCATTTCAGAATGGTATAAGTAGACTCCTTACGTCGGCTCTTGTAGTTTGCTTTCACGTATTTTATGTATATTTTCTAACATGAGATTACTCTTGATACTTGGTTCTGCTTCACTGTTGCGTTCCACTCATTTGCTTAGCAATGCATATTAGCACGCTCGAAGAACTGCTAGATTATAACCCACGACTCAAGTCCGTATAACATGGTGGTAGAATAAATGTAGAAATTTCACTGCCGAATTATGTATCAGCTGTTCCATGAATCGGTTTGCATATCCCTCGTAAATATTCTATGTTCACTTAAGATGCTTGTAAAACGTAGCAAATCGTTGATTTAGGAGTCTAAGTCCATTGTATGAGGTTAGCATGAGTGCCTGCTTAATACTGCGTAGCACAAGTTATAAGAAAACTTTCGTTTCACTCCCGAGAACTGCGAAGTACACTGTTAAAATTAATCAGATCAGAGTAATCGCTCTAGTGAGTGCACACATCTTGCTCGTCAGGCTTCCCCCCACTATGCAAGATGACTCAATCGACATTTATCGAAGTCAAACGCCGACAATAGCGATACATACATTTTAAAAGCTTTTGCGGCTTAAAAACGTTCTCAAAAAATTAACATAATGGGTCGAAACAGTATTCAGAATGAATACAACAGTATTCAGAATGAATACTTCTGAATACTTATAGTTGTTCCCCTCTATAATCTCTGTAATTAGTAATTTCATGTAATTTCATACGTCCGTGCGAGAGATTGCTTCCCCCACTATAAGAATTTGGCCTTGGCTAACATGTGAAGCGAGGACAACAGACTAGCTTGCAGCCGGTTACAGCATATGCTTGGCGGGTAAGTATCAGAGTTACTCCTAAGACAGCGGCAAACTGATTTCAACTCTTCCTCGAGCGTTTGAAGTGTCGTAACATTTCGTAAAAATAATTCAGACAAAAGTTGTACCAATAGGCACAGGAATATACTGGGACATCACAATCCCGGCATTTGACCCCAAGACAAAGTGGGAAACCACGGAAAACCCCTTCGAGGATGGCTGAGGTGGAAATCGAACCCCCTATACTCATTTGGACCACCCAAAGCTGGGTAGACCCCGTTCCAGTCCCCATACCACTTTCCAAATTTCGTAGCAGAGCCGGGAATCGAACCCAGGACCTCCGGGGTAGCAGCTAATCACAATGACCACTACGCAACGGAGGCGACTCAGGCTGAATGTAAAAAGGCAAAATAGTCTCAAGTGAGAATGAATGAAGAGTTCAGCTACTTATATATTTTGTTACGTAAGAGTTCACCTCATCACTTTAGTTTTGGTCCGTAAACATAATGGCCAGTAGCCATCTCAGCAGTTGTACCTTTGATAGGCAGGGTAGCTGAGTTGGAATGAGCATCGGGCTGAAAACCCGAAGGTCCTAGGTTAGAGTCCTGGTAGTGCCAGGCATTTTAACTCTCAGGTTAAAATCCCGATGGCTTGTTCTTAACGTACACAACGCAACCTAATAGCTAATAAATCTTATTAAGTATACAAACGGTCATGAACAAAAAATCAATCATATTTATAAGCTATCCGTGATTTACCAGGTACATATCAGGAGGGATGTCACTTGGCCGTGGCTAGGGCATACCACATTCTAGAAAAAATTATTTTCATTTACATTACCTCCCAATAGCTCATCTGCTCGGGATTGCTTCAGATAAGACTTCCGATCGAAAACGCAATGCACTGTATTGAACCCGATGTCACATTTGCCATGTGACCTCTTTGGCTCATGAAGAGTTCACCATCCATGGAGGAGGCTGACTGAGCGCTCATTTGACTAATATGAGTTGCCGCGCCGAGAGTGTATTATATTTTATATATTTTGTAAAACACATAATTCTTAACCGATGTTGTAAATATTTTGAATGCACAGAAGAGGAATATGATTTATTATAAATAGGAGACATGAATATGAATGATCCATAGTGAATGCCATAGATATTTACACAGCCGCACACTTGACCGATGACTAGAGAGTCCATCCGGCATCTTGATGAAGCACTCCTATCGTAAGCATGATTGAAGCTTGACGTGTAACCTTCGGCAGGCATAGTCCTGAAACTACGTCAAAACGAGCTCGACAAATCGAGGAGTACCAGTATAATTCAGCTTAATCTAACAAATAAGGATACGCGTTTGCGTGCAGTATAACTGCTAAGTGTATTTAAAACAATCAGAGATAGCAGATTCTGAATATTTGTTATATTTCAAGAACTATCTAACGCAGGCGTCAAGCACGCTGCCAAACCACGTTTATCGGAAGTGCAGCGAAATGTATAAACAGTGCAGAACAGTAAAGGACAGTTTACGAGTGAATTTAATGTAAACCAGTTTTTAGAGTGTACTGTAGCACAAGCTACAATGTTTAAATTCTGTGAGCGGAAAACCAATGGCCTTTATAACTTGCTAACCGCTACACCAGTGCAAATTCAGTGCAATTGCTAGTTGAGGCGTAACAGTAAATTCAGTGCAGCCAAATCTTATAGCAACATGGCATTATTAACACACATTTATTGTAAAGAAGAAATGCCGATTATTCATTCAACTATGAATGTAGGAATGGAGTAGAAACCCCATAGGATAGCGGGGTTTAGCGACGGTTGGACCATACTACCAATGGTTTAGCGATGGCTGGATCGCACTATAAAGCAAGCACGTGGATTACAGGCATCCCATCTATATGCCTTACTTGCTACTTAAACCATGCAAGAAAATATGAAGAACACACGTGAGTCGGGCAGATTGCCGAACATATTTTTATGTACGATCCTGTTATGGGGATTAGCTTAGTTATTATAACCTTACGCCGCACATTCCTAGGTAGGTTTTATCATTAACATGTACTCCTAGTGGTGGAGGAACCACAACATATCGTATCATTTGCACTTGCTGAGGATAAATGCATTTGCCAACAATTTTTGTAAATAACATTTTTATATCTTCGACAGAGCATCGAACCAATACACTTTAGCGTGTAGGAATTTGTGACACAGTCATGTCTCAATAACTGTATTTTATTTGAGCAGTAAGAACTCAACGACCAGCTGTTGGCCGTGAAGGAAGCCAATGTCACACTTTATTTTGTTTATTTTGACCTTGTAAACGCGATGACAGCGCACTCTTTTCTTTATCAGATTACTTAGAAGACAGTGGGCGCAGTGAACACTAAACATTACTACCTGAAAACCAGTTTATGCAGTGTGAAGAAGTGAAACTAATAACTTTATTAATTCGACAAGCAGATGACTGCCCAAACCAGCTATGAATTGTAACATTATAAGATGAACTGAGCAAGCTATCTTAGGTTCGAAAGAACGGGTCATTTTATAGGACTGTAAGGAAAAGACCCTGGTTTATAATACTAGATTTCCAGATATTAGGCGTCTGATATATGAGTAAATGAAACACCTTTCTATAAGTTCAGAGTATACAGCTGTTACGACGGTGATATTAAACCTTATCCTCAAGCTTGGATTGTATCAATTTAGTCAGAACCATGTTATGTTAAAACGCACTACAGCGGTAGGATATGATTACCCTTAGATGCAAGTACAAGTTTTAGTACTTTATGGGCTGGTAATGCGCTCGACTTTTGTCACGTTATTACAGCAGATGATCAATGGATCAGTGGTGATCAGCACACAGATGTGCTATTTGTGGTTGTGGAATTGATTTTTCTTCCAATGATGTGTTTGTATTGGATGTTTGGTACACCAATTGTTAACACTACATGAATTTAGCATGGTCATTAATAAAATACAATGGAACTGATAGGACTAAACTGATCTGATAAATATGAAGGTAATAATCAAATATCAGGATTTTCAACTAAAACTGAGTATAAACCAAGAGCTAGGAACTCTAATAAAATTTAACCAAACCTATAAACTTAAACGAACCTTGATGACCATAACTTAGATTTGATTCTTCGACTCTTTATAAATACAAATATAGCTTTCCCTATTGAGCGACGACAGTCAGATAGTTACGTGTCTAAACGCGGTAACTAAACTGATAATGCGATGTTAGACATGTTTTGCTCATGCAATCGCCGACGTAACTTTTCTCTCCCAACACAAACATGACCCAAGTTCACAAACAGTGAATTTGCGATGTAGGAAGGTAAAGAGCAGTGGCGCCCATTGCGCACGTAATTTAAGAGTGTTTACATGTTATACATTTGTGTTGTGATTAGACTAGGCTTTTCATACTTTCTGTTAGGATAAGAATGTGCATAGCTTTAGCTTGGAAATAAATTTAGGATGAAACCCTTCTCGTTTACATCATTGTTATTATTAACGTACGTTAGGCATTAGATTAAATGATTAAAACGTTAAATGTTGGAAGTGACACATCATAGCGTAGCTTTAAACTTAGTATGCTTTAAATGTAACTAATATATTGCATTGTAAACAAGTAAATAACTCACCTTGCTGTAGGGTAATTCTTGTACTATTATTATTATTGAATCTCCGAAGTAATTGGATAGGGAAAATCTACGTGTCATTCTCTTAGATTGCATTCTTTGTTTTTCCATTTTTGCGTGGGACTTCGAGAGGCTTAATTTGTTAGGATTATCGCACGGAGACGAATTACATCATTATGAACATTGTTAGCACGGAATAGCCGTTTTTTCGTCTCGGAAGTAGTTAGGGGTCTGCCACTATTTTGAATAAACTGAGTGTGATTTAAATGTAAGCCTTGCCTCTTTATTGTATTTGTTGAGTTTGTATTCCTCTGGACTGGTAGTTTTACCTCTTATTACACCCGACACCCCCCGAGTACTGTTTCTTGAGTGCTTTCCCAGTCCAAGAATGCATTCCTTCCCGGCCTATATTCATTCATTCATTCATTCATTCATTCATTTATTTGCAATGGGGGGAGTGTCCCCCGGTGGCAAATTGGATACACATAACAAATAAATAATTATACAATTATAATTATCCTGTGAGATGGGGGTTTCGGAAGGGTCATTTAAGGTCGATGGCTCCCCGGAATTCTCGTCAATCGGGAACAGTATCATGTAGGAAATCATTTCACCTCATCAACGACTCCATAGAAACCGGAATATGGAAGTTAAAAATATATTATTATTATAATGATTATTATTTATATTATTACCGGTATTATTTTAATGATTATTAGTCGCCTTCTAAGCTCTCAGGATATATATTGAGACTCTAGATCTAAAGGTCCTGGTTACGATTCCCGGCACTATCAGGAAATTCACTTCTCCTCTGTGGGTTGAAACGCGGTGCATTCAGCCTCGTGGGGTAAAACTAAGAAGAGAAGGGTTCGATTCCTACCTTAACTGTCCTAGATATCGGTTTCTGTGGTTTCCCACATCTACTCCAGGTAAATGGTTTCTAACTTAAGGGCATGGCTGCCACCTTGCGAATCCTAACATAAGTCACTACTACAGCCGTCACAATCAGACAGGCTATCAGACATATCCCTCAAACACACCCAAATCCTTAGGGATATATGACCATGATATCACAAACTCCTTAAATGAATCTAAAAATTTATATTATAAGCCTACTTTCGATTTTTGCAAAAAATTGTGTGTATGTGTGTAAGTGTGTGTGCATGTGTGTGTCTGATTTGGTATGTGTGCCCCCCCCCACCCTATCAATTCAAACACGGTGAAACCGAATTGAACGAAATTTGGTACAGAGGTAGCACTAGCAAAGGGCACCTTAATGTCATATTTTATATTGTCGCCATCTTGACGGAACCGGAATGGCGGCCGCCCAACTGTTCAAAGCTTAAATAAAACTATGATTAACCTAATCATCTGATCTCTGCCAAATTTTACAAAAACATACCTTCATGCGACAAGCGTCTCTTGACCAAACAACAAGGTCATCAACCCAATAGTTTGCAGATGGCGGCCGTGTATGTGTGCAAATCGATCCCCCTCCCCCTATCAATTCAAACACAACGAAACCAAATCGAACCACCTTTGGTACAGAGGTGGCTCAGGCAAGGGACAACTCAGTGTCATGTTGTATATCGACGTCATCATAACAAAAAGGAAATGGCGCCCACCCAATTGTTCTGAGCACAAATCACATTACGACTTACCTAATCATCCGATCTCTACCAAATTTTGCAACAATATACCTTAATGTAGGAAGAGTCTTCTGCCCAAACTACAAGGTTATCGGCCACATAGTTTCAAAATGGTGGATGTATGAATAATGCAAGTATTATAGCCTAACCGTAACTTACGATTCAACGAGGCCTGGCCTTACCAAATACGATCATCGTACATAGGGAGGTTTAAACTGTCCTCAAGGAGGTGACCGGTAAGATATTAGCATTTTAAAATAGAATATGTAACCGCAGTAGTGACTAACATTTCAGGCTGATCGTGCCATTTTCTGCTTGTCCGTGCCGTCCCATTGGGTTAAAATGGCGGGTACTTGCTCGTAAATCCATATTATATTTCCGTAACTACGTAGGGTTACACCCTTTTAGGAATGTATTGAACAAAATAATACATATTTAGTATGAAATGGTTTATAGAAACGGCAGAAAACGCTAATGAAATCCTTTTTGCAAGATACAAAATATTATAGAGTTATACTAAACCAGTTGTTAACCAAGTATTAGTGTACGGCATCTGTGGGGTAGTAATAGCAACCTGGACACATAATCTGGAGGTTCGTGGATCAAATCCCAGTAGATTCAAAGTTTTTTTACTTCGCTTTTTTGTATTTATTGATTTATAACTACTAACACGTTACAATGTTAATCATATAGTGTGTATTTGCAATCGAAAATATTAATTATATAGATTACTGTACTTATAATACCATAAATTTCAACACTCGACTACAGCGATTAAAATGCGTTGTCCTTGATCCGCGGTAGAGTCTATTGTTGTTGTTGTTGTTGTTGTTGTTGTTGTTGTTTATATTGTTGATTCTTTAGGGGTTTGCGGCATCATGGTCTTGGAGTCCCATGTACTTGGGTGTGTGTTGAAGTTGTGTGATAACCTGTTTCACTATGATGCCTGTAGGCTTACTAGTCTGTGTACTTTTAGACGAGGAAGGATTTGGATAGGAAGCTGTTGATGTTGTTTCATTTCAGATGAATGGACATCATGGTCATTTAGCCTCGTGGACTTGGGTGAGTGTTGAATTTCGTGTGATAACCTGTGTTATTTTGATGGCTGTATTAATGTGTGTGTATATAATTCAGGTGAGGATCAATCAATCAACGTATAATATCCATATAGCACGTTGTATTTCAAAAAGCTACTACAACCAACATTCAATGATACTCCTTGAAATGGACAAAGAGTTATAACTATACCCATGCATTTAAGAGAAAGTAGGCTATATGTTCTTTACGGAACGTCTTGTTTTATTATTATTATTATTATAATTATTATTATTATTATTATTATTATTATTATAACTGTTACAGTATAATAACCAAGAAATCAGCAATAACTGTGCATGATTCAGTACAGTACAACTAATGCAATGGTGGACATGGAGAAACATCTTGCAATGAATAGGAAGAAAAATAAACAGAACGAAATACCTTCAGTGTCTTCTTAAGGAGTAATTTCATGATCACTTCAATGGTGACTTGGTAATTTCCTAAGTTTATTTTAACGTTCTGAATGAAATCAGAAGTTTAATTCTGAAGAGTAGATGAAATTGAAGTCCACGAAGCGAAGTTAGCGAACCTCAAGCTGATTAGTTTACACGACACAAGCCTGGAGTAAGTCGCGACCGGAGTGAAGAAATTGGGACGGCAGGTTCCAAATAAGAAAAAGAAAAAAACTTATCCCACCCCATGGGTCTGCCAAGGATTTATTGGCGAGATTGTTCGGCGTAGCGCACAGCAGATGGCTGGCCCAGAGACCGATACAGCTATAAGTCACAATTAACTCCTGAATCCACTATTAATTGAATAGTAATTCAATCAAGTCTGATCAAAACAAATGTCTTGCACAAAATGAATATCGATGTTTTCCCTCGTTAAACCGAGCCTTAGACAAGGGTTATCAGAGTGGACATTTCACGTTAACAGTTTAACCACCTAATAAACATAAATCACCTTAGCCTCATTTGTCAAAGTCCTTACTCTTCTTTTCTTATAGTCATCTTCTTTTTTTTCTTTTTCTTCCAGACAACGCATAACGGATAATCGGACGTTTACGATGACAGACGAATTTTTAGTTCATCGGGCAGTGAATGTGATAAGAAAACCTGAAGGAATACCACGTTTACATCACGGATGTAGAACTTTACTACAATGTGGTGCAAATAATTTACCGATCTCGTCCTTACAGTAGATCAAATGGTAGTTACATGTAGCTTACATTTTCTGCCACAGATTAATATGCAATTTTTACCACTTAGTTACAGATTTCGTTACCTTTGAAAGCCCAATTAGCTACAGTAATGCGTTTCATCTTTCAATGGATTAGGAACACAGTGGCTAGCTTGCTTGGCTGTAGCCCCAGAGGTCAGAGTTCGATTGCCGGCCCTACCAAGAAATGTCATTCTGGTATGAGGGCTGGAACGAGGTTCACTCAGCCTCGTGAGACAAAACTGAGAAGAGGTGGGTTATCCTGGAGATGGCTTTCCGTGGTTTCTCACTTCCACACCAGGGAAATGCCAGGATGGTACCTAACTTAAGGGCACGGCCACTTCCTACCTCAATCCTACGTCAATGAAAAATACACACACTTGTACAGACAACACAGTGTCACAGGTTATCAGACAAATTCTGCAGGCATCCAAGTACACGGGGTTACATGACCGCGATGTCTTAAAGCCCGTTGAGAATCAACAACAACAAAATATATGCCAGAACGTTTGAGTCATAGCAATGATCATTATACCAAGCTTCATTGAGAGCGAATCATTCAATAGAGTAGTTCTCCTCTGAGGAATGGGAATACACACCATCTATAATATACACAAATTGTGTATGGATTTATATATCTGGAAGTTTAGATTATGACATTGGCTAAGAATATTGACAAGCATGCCATCTATAATTTGTGAAGAGGAATGAATGGATTTATGAACTAGTACATTTACAAAACAGCCTACTAGTAATTTACTATGCAAGATATTACCTGATCGGATCATTTAGTGACTGGCATGCGCAGCATCTACAATTTATGAAAAAGTGTGATACAGGCCTATATTATTATATAGGTACATGTATGGTGAGGCTATGGTAGTCATCCACTTTAACAAGATTAACAGATATTGGATCATTTCATGGTGAGTTAGTGAAATTCAAGAACTGACATACAGTATGTGCCATCTATAATCTCTTAAACGTAGGCTGTAGATTTATATATCGGTACATTAATACTACAACAGTTGTTCATTATAGCCTGCAAAGTTTTACGCACATCGGCCGCTCCTTTATGATACAAGAAATAAAATTAAATACATATTTACTATGCCTATTTTCACAGCGTAAGTCGTCATGAAATGTCCATTGAAATAATGATCTTAATTTTAATTTCGTGACAGTGAATTTGGTGCGCAATGCGAAGAAATGTTTTTGGCCATTTGTTCAAATGCTGCCGGAAAAAGAAAACCAGTATGTTTATTTCTAACAGAATAGTGCAACAGCCCAACCATCGGCATCTTCACAGAAATATGCTGGTAAGATTTTCGATGCTAGGTAATAACCCGCTGACTTTAGCCCCCTCATAGCCACGAATTAATGGTTTGGGTAACCTTTGGGGCAACCTTAAATAGATTGTGTACATTAACAAAACGCGTACTCTTCGGGCTTTTGAAGAAGAGATCACACAAGTCTTACGGAAAGGATGAACGGAAAAGGGTGTATTCCAGAAACTTCTGCACTGCTGCACCTCGTCCCTGGAAAGAGAAAGTGACTGCTGTGAAAGCAGGTAAGAATGGACTTTAATTACAGAAATATTGTTTTGTCGGCTATACTACCGGCTTCTTCGTGGTGCCTCTGCGGGTTTCACTGAAGACACACTATAATGATATATTGTTATGCCAAAATTCGACTAGATGTTAACGTCCGCCCCAAAATGATGTTGTGTTGTTGATTATTTAAGAGCTTTGCGACATCGTGGTCATGTAGCCCCGTGCACTTAGGTGTGTTTACAATTCGTCCGATAACCTGTGCCATTATGATGTTTGTACTAGCGTGTGGGTGTGTTTATAATTTGTCTGATAAACTATGTCATTGTGATGTCTGAATTAGTGTGTGGCCCCAAAACAAAGACGTGGTTGTAATATGGGATGGATTAGTTTACATCTGCTTGAGCTCCCAGACCGCAATTTACCAGTCCCAATACTGAAGTTAGGCCTATGTAGTGAAGTTTCGTCACCCTGCTTCTCCACGGGATATAGAAGTTAATTTTCGACTTGTAATCATCTGTCAACTCTTTTACTCAGACAACTATTGTTTGAGGTCACCGCTTTACGTGCGGAGCATTTTAGACTCGTTAAAGCGAGTGAGGTAAACCGACAAGATTTTTTGTCTATGTTGTGTATATTGTTTGTCGGCATTAAATCACTGAATTCAATGCAAATAAAACATCTATGAGATGTGCTTGTTGTGTAAAATTGTGCTGAACTGGCCAGAACTCACCACCGACTGAGTCAGTCAATAGCGAGCTCCATGTACTTGGATTTTTGATTTTGAACTATGAAAAGCAGGGAACAATAACGGTAGTTATAAATACCACAATATGCTCAGTGTCCCTTCTATCTGTTGTGGATTTCAAGATCAGGCGGTTCGTGATTGTTTCCCTAATAGTGATGCCAAACGTACCGATAAATAATTGTTTGGTGGTTGTTAATTCATTTAAAGGGCTCGGGACGTCTTTGTTAGCCTATCAACCCCGTGTAGTTGGGTGTGCTTTTAAACTAGTCGATAACCTGTAATAATGTGATTACTGTAGTAGTGAGTGTATTGGTATTAGGGACAGGGATGATAATAATAAAAATAATGTCATTGATCTTACGTCCCTTTTAACTACTGCGACTTTTAAAGGTGCTGGGGTGCTGGATGTTTTCCCGAAGGGGATCTTCATTGTGCCTGTAAATCTCCTGACAGGGGAGCCCTGTCGCATTTGTGCACATTCAAATGTTAACTGACTGCGCCGGGATTCGTTCCTGCAACCTTGGGAACAGCAGACGAAAACATAAACCCTGTGCCACGCAGCATTTTGGGACAGGGGGACAGGGTTGAGTTAGGTGACCCGGAACTTGAAGTAAGGTACTATACTGGCATTTGCCCGGAGGCAGTGTGGAAAAATCTGGGGCAAAGCCACACCCATGATAGCCACTGTCAGCGCCAGGATTTGAACCTGTGATCACTGGACTAGATGCAGCTGCATAGCATAACTATGCTGCGGGACACCATTAAAGCAACTGACATGTATCTCTCTTATTTAAGCACCTTGAATTGCCAACTAAATCACACAGTTGGCCAGGAACAAACATTGCCTAACTCTGATTGTAATGGACAGTTGCGCAAGCTCTGTAACATAAAACTAGGGACCGAATATTCGGTGTCGCGAAAAAAGCGCACTGCGAGAAAAGCGCACTGCGAAGAAAGCGCACTGCGAAGAAAGCGCACAGTCAACCCTTTTGGAGTTACAGAAGGAATCCCGCCCCTATCTTCTTAGAAATAAGGAGTGTTACACAGAAAATAAAAGTTGAATTAATTAGTTTCTGATTCCCATCACACTTTATCCAGGCTGTGGACTGGCTAAATTATTAATTACTAAATATTTTTAATCATTTAGGCGTGTTTAAAATCAGCTTGAGTATAGCTTCGTCAATGTTAACTTTTTAAATATATTTACAGTTTTAAAGTATACTTAGGCTTGCTTTAAATCAGCATGAATGTAGCTTCGTCAATATTAACTGTTTACTATTTACATTCTTTTCGGGTCTTGCTTTTCTTCTAGAAAGAAGGTCTAGCCAAGTTTTTGTAGATATGAAACTGTCTTTAAACACGCTGTGATGTCACCATTTTCTTCATACTTCTTCACAGTTCTTTCCAGTTTCTTATCCAACTCGATGTAAGTTTTCTTCCTCTTTTTCCCAGCTAAATTCAGTTCTATCCTCATGTACATACAAGAAGATTCCTCCGCTTCACTCTTGAAACAAAGTATGACATCTCTGATTTTGGGGTTGGGTCGTCCAAGAAGATTGTTGATTTTGTTGTGCCAACCTTCCACCGCGTTCGTAGTCCTGTGTCGCCTAGCATAGCAATTCCACAATTCAATAGGAATTTCGTCATTATGCAGCCACTGTTCGACGAAGTAGTCGAAGAAGCGAGTTAATTTCGGGTTTTCAAGAGCCTGTGAGTGAATTTCGACCCAGCCATCTTGGACATCTTCAGTTTTCAAGAAGGCTAATGCAGCACACATTTGAGTGGACAGTCGGATTTCTTCATTTTCTCTATATTCACATGTCAGTCCAATTTCTTGTATTTTTCTCCACAGACATTTTTTCAAATGAAAGTAGCACCCATGGATTTCAACTGATGGCAGAACTTCTCTAATTGCAGCTATTGCACTCGCCTCGAAATCAACGTGGATGTGTCTTGGATTCCATTCTGGGACTGCTTGCAGTACATGACGAAAAAAACCAACGTATGTACACACATCAAAAAAAGTTTTGCATCACCTCGGTTCCCAGATCTCCGGCATATAGACGTTGACTGTGTATATTGTATCCAAGATACAGTCCCTTTGACTGTTCATAGATGTCACTAAAACTGCTCAAAGATGTAAACAACCATGCATGAGCAGGGCCTATTAGACGGAGGGGGTACGACAGCCGATCAGTTCCAGTCATTCCACCAGGACGAAGGTACGCTGCTCATGTTGTCTGTAGTTCTACCATGCCTAGAAGGTCAATACCGCAGTTCGATCGCGTCCGCATTGTTACTTTGTGTCAAGAAGGGCTCTCAACAAGGGAAGTTTCCAGGCGTCTCAGAGTGAACCAAAGCGATGTTGTTCGGACATGGAGGAGGTACAGAGATACAGGAACTGTCGATGACAGGCCTCGCTCAGGCCGCCCAAGGGCTACTACTGTAGTGGATGACCGCTACTTACGGATTGCCGCTCGGAGGAACCCTGACAGCAATGCCACCATGTTGAATAATGCGTTTCGTTCAGCCACAGGACGTCGTGTTTCAACTCAAACTGTGCGCAATAGGCTGCATGATGCGCAACTTTACTCCCGACGTCCACGGCGAGGTCCAGCTTTGCAACCCCGACACCATGCAGCGCGGTACAGATGGGCCCAACAACATGCTGAATGGACCCCACGGAATTGGCATCACGTTCTCTTCACCGATGAGTGTCGCATATGCCTTCAACCAGACAATCGTCGGAGACGTGTTTGGAGGCACCCTGGTCAGGCTGAACGTCTTAGACACACTGTCCAGCGAGTGCAGCAAGGTGGTGGTTCCCTGATGTTTTGGGGTGGCATTATGTGGGGCCGACGTACGACACTGGTGGTCATGGAAGGCTCCGAAACGGCTTTACGATACCTGAATGACATCCTCCGACCCATAGTGCAACCATATCGGCAGAATATTGGAGAGGCATTTGTCTTCATGGACGACAATTCTCGACCTCATCGTGCACATCTTGTGAATGCGTTCCTTCAAGATAACGACATCGCTCGACTACAGTGGCCAGCATGTTCGCCAGACATGAACCCTATCGAACATGCCTGGGATATGTTGAAAAGGGCTGTTTATGGACGTCTTGACCCACCAACCACTCTGAGAGATTTACGCCGAATTGTCGTTGAGGAGTGGGACAATTTGGACCAACAGTGCCTTGATGAACTTGTGGATAGTATGCCACGGCGAATACAGGCATGCATCAATGCAAGAGGACGTGCTACTGGGTATTAGAGGTAGTGGTGTGTACTGCAATCTGGACCACAAATGCTGAAAGTCTAGCTGTATGATGGTACAACATGCAATGTGTGGGTCTCATGAGCAATAAAACGAGCTGAAATGTTGTTTGTGTGGATCTCTATTCCCTTTGTATTTAACGGTTCCGGAACTCTTGGAACCGAGGTGATGCAAAACTTTTTTTGATGTGTGTAGTTTTCTTCTTGTTTGGAAGTAGGCCAAACACAACTGGATAAACGTTAGTTTCTGTGTCGGAGCTTCCATAATCAGCATGGATGGTGTAAATTTGACCGAACTGTTTACTACAACTTTTAAACGTTCCATCCATGAAAAAGCCTTGTAGGTTCCTCAAGCACTCTTTTCCTTTTTCTGAACAAAAAATGATCATCCGTTCCTCTGAGCCTTCGTCCACTAACATAAATTTTGATCCGTCGTTCATCTGAAGCAATTCTTCGTCTAAAATTACTTCTTCTCTAGTCTTAGGCTCCTTTTGGGTTCCACGCGCACTGTTTCTCTGTATGTACATACTTCTTTTTGTGGTGAGTTATTGCGGCATTTCTGTTACAAAATTGTAGCCCTTGTTGTGGAGTTCTCCCAGTTCTTCTCTGTAGATCTTTGAAATGGACGTGTCTTCTTCACGGGCTCTCTTCTTTGCAACGTTGATGCTCTTCATAACTTCCAATCTGGCTGTGTCCGGTGCTGCACATGAGTGATCAGTAACTTCTAAAACTTCGCCATTTTTACTTTTTAACATTCCACGGCACCTACTTGACCTTTCCTTCTGACATCGCCAAACTATTAACCCATCTATATTCTTCCTAAACTCCCTATATGCGTATCCGTTATAATGTGCTGCAGGCTTACCCTTGTTAGTAGTTAAGACTTCCATAATATAACTAAACCATGTATAAATACTAAAAAGAAAGAAAACGTTCAAAACACTAGGTATACTAGTAAAATAACTTTAACACAAGTAAGTTTAAAACACTAAAACAGATTATTGCTGCTTACGAAGTGACTTGAAGGACCATCAGAACAGGAATGACAAAGAAGGGGTCGGTGAGGTGGGGCGGCTGCTCGGGAGGAATGAACCTGAGCTATTGTATTGCGTGATGACTCACCTCCAACCAGCTCCAAGTATTCATTTCCTGGTAACGTAACCCCTACCCTAAACTGTCACATTGGCCCTTGTGCGCTTTCTTCGCAAATACCTGTATGTGCGCTTTATTCGCTGTGCGCTTCTCACACAGATTCGAATATTCATGCAATAAAAACGATAAAAAATATCCATGCAATTATGCACTACAAATATAGAAAATATGCATTAAAATTTGAAAAATATGCCCATAACAATAAGGCAATCTTATTCACTCACTCTTCTTTCCCCTCCTTTGCCGTAATATGTGCTATCGTTTTTGGATGTTGTTTAAATTGAAATTTGTTTTCACATTTCACTTCCATCGAGCGTACTTGGAATTTAACGACAAAAGCCATCAGTTGAATAATCACTATTACCTGACACCCACCGGTTTAATAATTACTTTCTATTGCTCTTCTCTTTATACATTAAGAGTAAAGGATATGCAGACTAAAGTAACACACAAACTGAAGAAACTCCTCACAAAACTAAACCCGGGCCACTGGCTGCCCAGATGGTGAAAGAAATGTCCCACCCCATCCATTTCATGGAATGCCAGGTGTAAAATACTGTTATCTCGTTGTTGCTCAGAAAGTTGCTTACAAGGGACGTCCAGCACACAAGCGAAACCAATTTTGTTTAAATTATACTTAATTTCAAACGTAGGCCTATATGCCAAAATATGCTGTTATGTTCAGAATAGGCCATACATCCAATAAGCCCACAAAATATGCATTTGCATATGCATTTACACAAAATCCAGTCACTACATATAACTTACAATATTCTTGTGTTGATTACTGTATTTTCAGCCTATTTTCATCACATCGCTCAATAGCTGGAATAGTGACACAACTCAAAATGTGATGTTTGTGGGAAACTTCATTTAATGATTTAAAGGTCTCTACTAAACTATGTTGTTGTTGATTCGTTGAGGGGCTTTGCGACATCATGGTCATGCAGCTCCGCGTGTGTGTGGAATTTGTCTTATAATGTGTGTTATTGTGATGGCTGTATTAGTGTGTGTATTTGTAATTTAGATGTGGACTGGGAAGGAGGCGACCGTTGCCTTTACTTACGAGACCATCCCAGCACTCGCCGTGAATAGAAGAAGGGAAGCACTTCCAGGATGGCTGGGGTGGGAATCGAACGCACCTCATCTCATTTTTGCCTCACGAGGCTGACTGGACCCCGTTTCGGCTCTCAGAACAGAATTATACGTATTACGAAACTATGGATTATTTAAATTATGTTAAGTTTTAAATTGAGTATTGATTACTTTCCTTCAGTTGATTGTAACAGACATACGCAATTAGGAGTTATCAGTGTTTTTGATGTAATTGCAATATTTTCAGAAACAGGCACAACGAATTATGTCGTCTCACGTTGCGAGGAAAAACGATAGAATAGCGTCGATTTAGTCAAAAGGTAAAGAACACAGTATGTTACAGCAATATACTGAAGTAATAACCGAAAATGTGAAGAAATTCACCAAGGCAATGATCGCCTTCGAGGTAGTACCTTAAATTCATCAATATTTGAGCCAGAATACTAAACAGCGCTGGCAAGCTAATGATCGTAAGTGAATGCATCATGTTGCGCAATGCAAAATGTGGCTGTGCAGACGAAGTGCTTTGTGGTAATGACGTACTTGTTGGACTATTGTTTATAGTGTGGTATCATTTTAACTGTCTTGTGCCACACGGTTTTGCGCTCCCGGACGTCCTCATCAGCATGCTGTGCTATGAATACATTGGGTCACAGTGCAAGCAAGCTATGAATAGCACTGGTACTATTAGTAATAATGAGCAGAGAAACAACAAGACTGCAAGAAGTGCCGACCCCAACACAACGCCACAAAACCTCCTCTTCTCGCAGTATGCAATGATATTGTACTTTTCCTTCCAGAAGTCACATCGCTTGTCTGCTTTTCATTCCTAAAATCCGTCTGTACGCTTATTCGGAATGCATTCAAGCAATATAGTAGAGAAGTATTGAATGATTTTTAATTTCACTTTTAGAATTGATTTCTCTCAATTGTCTCATCCTTGCGTGGTATTTTTACAGTATTTATGCAACCTACAACTATCTTACAATAATAATATTATTGGATTTACATCCGTTTTAACTACTGTGGCTGTTAGAGACGCTGGGGTGGCGGAATTTGGCCCCGAAGGAGATCTTTAACGTACCAGTAAATCCACTGATACGGCTCCCTCACATTTGCACACCCTCAAATGCCAACTGACTTTACCAGGATTCAATCCTGCAATCTTGGGAACAGCAGGAGACAACGTTACCGTTGAGCCACGCAGCCAGTGTACATATCTTACGTCTCAAAATAATGTAAATGTTTCTCTTTTTCGTTTAGGGGCTTGGACGTCCCTGCCATGGGTTGAATGTACTTGGTCGCTTGTACGTGTACAATCTGGTTCTGATAGTCACAAAGTTCCAAGGCTCTAAATGATTTAAGGGGAGTTCCAATTGATAAAAATGGAAAAAATATAAATTTTCAGATTTTTATATGATATGAAAGCTGGTACATTGACGTTTAAAATGATGTATAATACTTGATATTTGTTATTTGCAAACATGTGTAATATTTATTTAAATAATGCAGTGCACCTTAGAAAACACTGAAAATTAGAACATACAAAGGCATTTTCTCAGAACATGTTTGTTTTGCACATAAATGTTCATTTTTCTCAGTTGTCACTTATCACAGAAGTCTCAAATTTTTACCATCTTTAGCTTGGCTTGTACATGAGATTTTAACACGGGATTGTTCTAGCTAAAATACATTTCGAAAAAATTGATATATTTTGAATATTTTTAAACCAAAATTCGAGATTAAATAAAAAAAAAATATTATTATGGTCACAATAGTAGAAACATCAAACGCCCGTTTTAAAGTACTAAGAAATGATCACTAAGTATGGAAATAAAATTTCATCTAAATCTACCCAGTAGTTTCTGTGAAAAAGGAACATGAAGTTGGTATAAATTAACATTAAGAAGATAGGCCATTGGAACTCCCCTTAAAAGAAGTACTACAGTACAACGAAATACAATACATACAAATGTTATAGCAGTGAAACCTAAAATTTAACTCCGCTTCAAGTAGGATATAACATGCATAATTGCAAAATAAAAAACTTCATTAGAATATTCAGAATATTTGCTGCTCTAAATCATTGTGTATTGATTCTATTTTACCAAGGTAATTAGATTTCCGTCAACATGTTGACAGACTCAGAACGAACCTATACATAGAATAAATATTAAAATACGGAGAGAAGTTAGAGAATGAAAAGGATACACATCCTGAGTATTCAAATTTCAAGTTTCAACAACGGTATATTAAATCGTTTTGGGGACATGGCTGCAGTGGAAATCTCAACTACTTTGTTTAAATTTGGAACTTATAATTAATATTGATTCGTTACTTGAGAAATATATCAATGGTTCATAGCCAAAGCGAACATTGGAATTAAAATATTGTAATTATTATTTCTGTTTCCTGACAACATCAATCGATGATTCAAATTGTTTGAACTTCTCGGCCTATGAAACATACATCTGTGTATTAATATAATAACAGAGAACCAACAGCATGATGAAAATACACATCTACTCGTGCAATTTAGAAGAATCACGATAAAAGGGGACGGAATATAATGTGAATCATCCTTCAATACATGTTGAATCATTTAGGAGGAGAAGTTCACTAACTACCGGTCGTGAAATTTTACCTACAAATGTCGCATGCTGTAGGGAGTTTTCTTTTCATCTGCGTTCTCCCCTTGTTGGCATTTACCAGTGGAATCAGCTGCCCCTAATAATATTGTTTCATGCAGCCCAACTAGCGTTGTTATCAGGAATGTCAATATTTCTCTGCTAGCATCTCGTAGAATATCCTGCAAACGACTCGGAACCCTTCTACTTTTCCCTCGATGTGGCTACAGACTAATACGAGGGAAAATGAATAGTGCTGAGTATTGTTTGCGGGATATGCGTGCAGTGCATTAGTACCATACGGGATGCAGTCATAGAAATATCGACCTTCCTGACAACACGCGTTAGCTGGGCAGCATATTACAATAGTATTAGGGGCTGCTGATTCTCCTGGTATAGTGTACTGTTCCCTGTGTGAATTTATTTTCTTTTGCTATTTGTTTTATTGTTATTATTTCTTTACCATACAGTAGTTCCTATGAGCGATCTTGAACAATCTAGGCATGACACCCGCTCAATTGTGTTGTTTAGGGTTGTTGTCGTTTTTGTGAAACGTTTCAGGTCAGATTGAGGTTGATTACGTTTAGGATTAAATAGTTCAATTTTTATTCTCTTTCCAGTTCCATCCTAAACTTTATGACGGGTTCGAATTCACTGAGTGCTTGAGACAGGATATTCCCGTTCGTTTGTTGTATGTCGTAGATACATAATTATTTTGGTATCTACAGACCTCTCCCAGTGTATTACCCTCTGAGATTTTCATCTTTTATGTTTACGTCCCTTTTAACTCTGTGATTTGAGACAGGAGGAGGTTTGCCACAGAATGGAATGTTTAACGGGCCAATAGAGCTGCTGATATGATGTTGCCGCATTCAAACACACTCAAATGTCATTGGACTGAGCGGGGATCAAGTCCGATATCTTGGGTTTTGAAGTCCAACGATATATCTACTGCGAAACTCAGTCCACTGACATTCCTTCTGTCAGAAGTTTATTTCCTCTAAGTCTATGAAAATATTGGTCCAGTTCTACTGAGTAGGGTACCCGTGGTTGGAAAGTTTGATTGGGCGTATATTTTGTTATATATTTAATGGCTAGATTTCAATACGTTTTGGTTGAGAACTAGCGTTAGAAGGTTAGTGGCATCTTAGGTTATTATTAAGCTGTTATTTCCCTCTATAACTAAGATAGAATATCCAATTGGGGTGTAAATGTACATGCTTGGGTATTTATACCTAGTCCGATGATATTCATTCATTGCATCCTGTGACCTATACCATCTACATCACTGAGCTCATTCAATGCTAATACTGCTTCGTTCACTATCACATCTACTGTATATACAGTGTATATATGTATATACAGAGTGTATCCAGGATTGAGTTACAAATTTTCAGGGACGAAGAAGGAAGGCAAATGGATCCATTTGAGATCAGGATCCATAGTCCGGAAACGATCGAGTCAACAGTTATTAATAATCGCAATTGTTTAACGTCAGTCCTCAATCCTAGTTCTTAACAATCGCCGGGGTGGCAGGATTTCATCCCGCAGGAATTCTTTAATGTGCCGGAAGCCATCGAAATGGGGTTGGCAAGTCTAAACACCTGTACACGCCACCGACGTGTGCAGGTAAACGGTATTAAATAAGTGGCATTTAGCTTATAACTTGTGACTCGATCGTTTCCGTACTATGGTTCCTGATCTCACAATGATCCATTTGCTTTTCTCCATCATCCCTGATAGTTTGTAACATCACCACGGATACACCCTGTATATACATACATTATCAACATTTCTTTATAACTTTGATCTTTTCAACTCAAAACATATTCTATCTACCAATCAAATCAATGATATTTTATTCAAAGGCTACCGGGTGAGTTAGTCGTGGTCGTTACGGCATGACTGCTGGCAGTCTCTCACATCCGGGAGGCGAGGAGGTTTGAATCCCCCCGCCGGCAACCTTGAAGATGGTCTTCAGTGGTTTCCCATCTTCCTTCCAGGCAAATGCCTGGGTTGGTCCCTAACTATAGGCCACAGCCGCTACCTTCCAACTCCTCGTCCTTACATTCCAACTTCCCTCCCCAACGGTACTGGTAGCTCACCCATTGGGTGTCCGTCTCGAAGCAGCTGCAAAACTGGCGAGCCGAACATGTCCTCGGACATTCCCGGCACTAAAAGCCATTCGCTAAAATAATAATAAAAAAATCAAAGGCTAAATGATCGGTTTGAATTCATCAATGAAATAATAGGTACAAAGACTAAATTGTAGGCTATGTATGTGTATCAGTTAATTGACGTGTTATGATCCTAATGACAAAAAGTACATACTTCAAATTGAACCGTTTATTAATTACAGTACTTCGGTTCTTAATGTATTTGCTTTATGCATGAATCATTGCATCCCCTTTATTTGAATACAGTGTACATTTTTTGATTAGCTACTTTCTTAAATTCTCAATGGTGTTAAAAATATAGGTGCCGTTATTTTAAAAACTGCGAATGCTTAGGCTATTCATATAGATATTCATCACAAGTGTATTTTAGTTAATTTTCATCAAATGAAAGATATGTTCATTAGATATACATTATTCTGTATATGCGTTCATGCGAGTTTGTGTCCCTAAGAACGATTTTAATGAAACATGGCTAGGACATATTACTATTCTGTCCGAACATTAAGTGTCATTATCCCAACTAGACCGCTGAGCGAAATATTTAACCGGTATTTATTATCTCCAAAGCTATTGCAGCAATCAATCTCATACTTAGTATGCTGATAAAAGACTGTAAGGTTAAACTCAGCAATTTTTCTAGGTTTGTGCCGCGTCTTGTCTGGGGTTTCGCCTAGGGCACCAAACTGGCTCATCAGCGGGCTCTTGGTGTCCGCGCCCGGACCCCCATAGGAGTATCGAACTGCGCGCTACCTCCCTTTTTATGAATCGCACCTGCGGCTCTTCACTGCGAGAGCTAAAAGCTAAAAGCTATGAAGTCTTCCAAAAATAAGGTATATTGGCTTTCACGGCCAGTGAATTAAAAGTCAGCAATTCTTCTAGGTTTGTACCATGTCTTGTGAGGGGTTCATTTAGGACACCAATCTGGCTCATCAGCGGGCTCTTGTTAGTTCACATATTTGACATTCAAATGCCTGAAGGCAGAAAACACACGTGACGGCTACACGGATTCCAAATACTTAAATGGGCTATTCTGGCAACATTATTATCCGAGCACGGTGACACTGAACATGGTAAACACTTATTTAGAACGTAAAATATCGGCATTTAGTGCAATTCACCTTATTAAAAAGAAAATAATAGGAGAAGTGCAAAATGCCCGTAAAAGATGTTGTATTTCTTGTACCTTAATCAGGCGATCAAAGTGAAACTTTGTTTAAGAAACCGCTACTATAATAATTTGTACATACTGTAAGTCCACGTCCCATAGGTAAAGGATTAGAGAAGGCGGGAATGTCTGTTCCTGAAATACGAATTTCACTATCTCATCAAGGAATAATCAGTTATCTATGAAACATGGTATAGTCGGCAACTAACACTGCCTAGGCCTGCAGGTATATAAAAGGACATATTTCCTTTCATAAGTTGCTGATGGTGCGAATGCCAATTCTTTATACACTTATTTCTCAAATTCTTGTCTAACCTTATCATATCTGCAATATACTCTCTGTACAAAAATCGCCCCTTTCCCACCAACATATATAGCCTCGTTCAGAATCCAAACAGACGCTTATGCTGTCCCTCGCCCTGTTCTTGACTCAATATTTGAGTGTGTTTAGTGTGTTTTACATGGCTTTAAAGCAATTTTCCAGTGTTGCGTAGTTGATTATAGTATAACTATCTTTCTCTTTCTTAGTCGTTTACCCTCCAGGTTGGTGGAACCCACGGACTCAGCGAGGGAACTCACCACTACCGCCTCTACGGGCAGTGTCCTAGAGCTGGGAACATCTAATCGGAGTGGATACAACTGGTGAGGTGTGATTGGCACTTCGCTCAGGCGGCCTCACCTGCAAAGCGAACAGGGGCCTCATCAGGGAAGGTAAGGGATGGTTAGGATGGATAGGCAAGGAAGAGGGAAGGAGGCGGCCGTGGCCTTGAAGAAGGTACCATCCCGGCATTTGCCCGAAGACGAAGTGGGAAACCACGGAAAACCACTTCGAGGATGGCTGAGGGGGAATTGAACCCCCTCTACTCATTTGGGCCACCCGAGGCTGAGTAGACCCCGTTCCAGTCCTCGTACCACTTTTCAAATTTCGTGGCAGAGCCGGGAATCGAACCCAGGACCTCCGGGGCGGCAGCTAACCATGGTGACCGCTACGCTACGGAGGCAACATATTATAACTACAATATATATATATATATACACCCCCGATCTGTCAGCCGCCCGTTATTTTTTTAGTTTTCGGCCACACTTCCAACGTCTGTTGCCAATATGGTCGACAGTTCCCCGTCTACAGCCAAGCCACAATGACCCTAAACGACTTTACAAGATTTATGACGACATGGAAGCAAGACCTTTACAAAAACATGTGTGCTACAAGTGGTAATTCAAAGCACCTTACTGTCACACGGGCATGTACAAGGAACATGCCGATGTTACGGTTTCAGTTGGATACGAAATTGACGCTAGGTACGGTGGCTTACTGATAACAAACGTGAATGAACCTTCGAAGCGGAAAGCTGTATCATATCTCATACGCTTTCAGGCAAGCTATAGGGACAAGTAGCCGTGGAGCAATGGTCAAAGTGCGTAGAAGATAATCGTCCTCTTTTTGGGAGCTGGGTTCAAATCTCACCACCGCTAAATATGTTTATGCACATTTTAAGCTTTGGGAATAATATACAAGGATATTCGTGCCACATTTGACTAATATCATGCGGTGTTTATTTAGGGTTTAATGTGTACTGCCTTGACACAGTGTGCAACCTAGAAGCGCTGGTTATTTCATCGCCATGTTCTTGTATTTAATCCCCCAGGGCTCATATCTGGTGGGACGTGGGTTGGCGAACACGGAATCCCAGCTGAGTCTGGCATTGCTTCGACTTGCTTGTGCCAGGCTCCTATCCGTCTTCTTTCCTGTCGACCTCTCTTGGTCAACTCTTGTTCTCTTCCGACCCCGACGGTATTAGGGTATCTGAGGCCTAGGGAGTCTCTCCTTTTTTCCCTTAATTGGAACTTCTCTCATTTTTCCTGATCCCTCATTCTTCAAGGGTTTTTCTTTCAGGTAATTCCTGCCTTCTGCTCAAGGCCCTCAAGGAGGCAGGGTGTGTGTATCCCCACCAGTTCTTGTGCACCTAGGATAATGATAGACCCTTTAGGGATCACAGCTGGTGAGTTCGAGAGTTATTGATCCCTAGGGATTCCTGAGCTGGGTCCGGTTTTGCGCCTTTTTCCATTGCCTTTGGGGCGGGCCCTCACCTCTTTCCTTTTCCTCCCTGCCATTCATGGCTCTCCTTCTTTCAAAGTCCCTCAATCTTCATTCTTCGAGGGTTGAGGGCATTTTCCCCCCTTTCTTTTATTTCCCTTACCCTTTTTTGTTTTCCTTTTCTTTTCCAATTGTGTACGTTTGTAGTTAGATTTACTTAAATTTCCATCTTCATTTTCCATGAACACCCAAACCATTAGGGGCCGATAACCTAGATGTTAGGTCCCTTAAAACAAAAATTATCACCATCATCATCATCATCTTGTATATGATCCCCAATGCTCAAAATGTGCATTAAAATATTTAGCGGTGGTGGGATTTGAACCCACCTCCCAAAACTGGTCCGCTACCTTCTACGCACTTGGACCACTGCTCCACCACTACTCGTCCCTTCATCTTGCCTGAAGGCGTATGAGATGTGATACTGATTTCCGCTTCAAAGGTTCATTCACGTTCTTTATCTGTATGCCACCGTACCCAGCGTTAATTTCGTATAAAACTGAAATCGCATAAACGGCATGTGTAAGTCAGTAGTTAATTTTAGTTGTAAGTTTGTAGCAGTCGCCTCCGTTGTGTAGTGTTCAGCGTGATTAGCTGCCACCCCGGAGGTCCGCGGTTCGATTTCTGGTTCTGACACGAAATTTGAAAAGTGGCATGAGGACTGGTACGGGTTTACTCAGCCTCGGGTGGTCAAAATGAGTAGATTCCCACCTCAGCCATCCTCGAAGAGGTTTTCCCTGGTTTCCCACTTCATCTTCGGGCAAATGCCAGGATGGTAATTTCCGTAAGGCATGGCCGCCTCCTTCCCACTTCCTTGCTTAACCTTCCCACTCTTCCCATCCCTTCTTCAGGCCCCTGTTCGCTTTGCAGGTGAGGCCACCTGGGTGTAGTGCCTGGTCACACACCCCAGTTATATCCCCAACTGAGGGTCTCAAGCTCCAGGACACTGCCCTCAGTGGCGGTAGAGGTGGGATTCCTTGCTTAGTCCGTGGGAAGGGCCAACCCTGGAGGGTAAAACGACAGTGAAAGTTTGTAGTTAGGCTAGATTTAATTATAGGTATTTTTCATTTTTCATTAACACCCAAACCATTAGGGGCCGATAACCTATATGTTAGGACCCTTGTAACAACAATTATCATCATCATCATCTTGTATTTGATCCCCAAAATTTAAAATGAGCACAAAAATATTCAGCGGTGGTGGGAATCGATCCCACCTCTCATAAACAGGACAGCTACCTTCAAAGCACTTCGGCCATTGCTCCACGGGTACTCGTCCTTTCGCCTTGCCTGAGGGCCTTGAGCAGAAGGCAGGAGGTACCTGAAAGAAAAATCCTCGAAGAATGAGGGATCAGGAAAAATGAGAGAAGAGCCAAACAAGGCGGAAAAGTAGAGACTCCCTAGGCCTCGGATACCCTAATACCGTCGGGTCAGAAGAGAACAAGAGTTGACCAAGAGAGGTCGACAGGAAAGAATACGGAGAGGAGCCCGGCACAAGCAAGTCGAAGCAATGCCAGACTCAGCTGAGGTCCCGTGGTCGCCAACCCACGTCCCACCAGATGTGAGCCCAAGAACGCTAGCTGCTAATTCACGAGGTGGACGACGACCTCAGTGAAGCTTGGAATAATGGACATTGCTATAACTAAACTTATTAATAAACAATTACGTTGTGCCTCCATTAACACTGAATACAATCACCATTCTCTTTAGTAAAGAATTACGGAACCTTGGTTAACCTTAACTGAAACTCTTGACTGGTTACCACATATAAGAAATACACGTAAAATGATGTATGCTTCCCTTCACCCACTCGTGCATCATAAGAACATTTTACCATTAGACATTGAGACATTGAGACGCTAATACTACCAATTCTAGACTACTGTGACATCGTTCTCGTTGACGCGACTCATGAACAAACAATGAAACTCCAAGGAGCATTGAACTCTTGTCTTCGGTTTGCTTTTAATCTAAGATACGATGCCCACGTAACCCCAAGCTACCGTATTCTTGCTTAGCTTAAACCTGATGAACGCCATAAATTTCACTGTTGACATCCATCTATCGATTTCTCCATGAAAACACCCCCACGTACATGTCATCAAAATTTAGTTACTTATCCTCATATCATAACCGAAGCACTCGATCTGGTTCTTCCCTCGCCATCCCCATCAATCACTCGTCTATATTCAACCGCTCTTTTGCTGTAGCTTGGTTTCGACTATGGAATTCAACTCCAGCCGATATCAGAAATTCTATAACAATAAATAACTTTAAGGCCACATTCCGAGATTACCTGTTGAATACTGCTGATTGCCCCGTGTAAATGGTGAGGGATGATAGGACGTATGACTGAGCAAGGATTATATTTAGGATATTATAGAAAGGTCTGTGACATTGTAATTATTATTATTATTATTATTATTATTATTATTATTATTATTATTATACATTTGTCTTTTTCATTAATATTAGTTTTAACATAATTAATTTTCCTCTTACTTATCATTATAATTATTTTTTGTATTCCAAACATTGTCTCATATGTACTGGTACCATATTGCGTGGTAAAGTGTAAGAGAGGGCCCATGAGCCCTAACGTCGCCAATACTGAAGACATAAAATAAATAAATAAATAAATAAATAAATAAATAAATAAATAAATAAATAAATAAATAAAATAACTAAAACGTCCAGGTATATATTTTTCTATCTCTAAAAGCCAGGGTTGTTAAAAGGGACGTAAAACCAATAACATTATCATATATGTTTTTCTAGAGTAGTTCTCCTTAATATAGTGTAGACATTGCTCGGGTTATCCTCTAAGATGAACGCATATTAGCTACCATCTACATATTTATGTACGTAGTTGTAGAGAACGTTGATAAAATTTATTAATAAAATTAACGGCATATGCTGCTATATTTTTTCTCTTCTTCTTCTTCTTAGTCGTTTACCCTCCAGGTTGGTGGAACCCACGGACTCAGCGAGGGAACTCACCACTACCGCCTCTACGGGCAGTGTCCTAGAGCTGGGAACATCTAATCGGAGTGGATACAACTGGTGAGGTGTGATTGGCACCTCGCCCAGGCGGCCTCACCTGCAAAGCGAACAGGGGCCTCACGAGGGAAGGTAATGGATGGTCAGGATGGATAGGCAAGGAAGAGGGAAGGAGGCGGCCGTGGCCTTGAAGAGGGTACCATCCCGGAATTTGCCCGAAGACGAAGTGGGAAACCACTTCGAGGATGGCTGAGGTGGGAATCGAACCCCCTCTACTCATTTGGACCACCCGAGGCTGGAGTAGACCCCGTTCCAGTCCTCGTACCACTTTTCAAATTTTGTGGCAGAGCCGGGAATCGAACCCAGGACCTCCGGGGTGGCAGCTAACCATGCTGACCGCTACGCTACGGAGGCGACTATATTTTTATGTCGTGAATATACAGCGTGTGTGCGTATTTCGAAATTTATGTTTGATGTTTTCTTCGTTAAGGAACCAATCACTGGAAAAATCTTTATGAAAACTCCATTAATAATAATAATAATTATTATGATAATAATAGTAATAATAATTGTAATAATAAATATAGTGATAATGATAATAATATCATTTCTATTAATGCAGCCATGCATTTTCTTTTCAGGACGGAATTTTAGAAGAAAATCTGCCGTCGTCCTACTGAAAGGAACCGTCTCGGCATTTTCCTGGTGGTGAAAATGGGAAACCACGAATACCAATTTCAGGACGGCCAAGGTGGGATTCGAACCCACTCTCTCCCTATTCCATCGAGCCACGAGGTAGTGCGTCAACGCTTTCGGCCATCGCGGCCAGTATAATAAAAATAATTTAACACATATCTCTGGCATACTCATCATAAATGTTTACAGACTTTATGTTTATGACTTTACATAAAGCGAAGTGCCGAGACACGTCGCAGGAAGGAGCTACCTCTACGGGAATGGACATAATAAACCGACAATATAAATTATGCATTCTTCGGCGTAATTTTGCTAATGTGGTGGCAGTGATGACTATTGTTCCAAGGGACAAAACATCGAGGTCATATGCTCAAAATTTCAAGTGTTATCATAAATCATCGACGATATTTTAATTTCTAAAAATGATGAATATATCGTATTCACGTTGAATTGAACTAATTATTCTGGTATATACATTTTAGGTTTTCTATTCATTACATTTAGGTAGTGTCTCTTCTTGTCACGTCGAACAAATGTTTTTAAGGGCTGGAGATGTGTTGATTTGATGTATCTTAGGCAACGGTGGAAACTTGGCATTTAAACCACCGTTATAACTTCATTTACCTATCTTAACATGTTAAATGTTAAGCTTTCTTTGGATATTGACCTACGAGTTTGAAATTTTGATTTATATTCTATGAAAGAGACGGCTAGAAACTAAAAGATATTTAGTCGTCCACATGCGAAATCTATACAAAGGAGATTTCTGACAGGATGGACCAGCAGAATATATGAAAATTGGCAATGTTAGTTCTTTACAAAACTACTTTACATTTATATTAACCTATAGAATTGACGCCCTACTAATGTGTTGGCCGACGGAATGTAAACAAATTATTATCAGGGCAAACTGAATAAATATGGCTTCATAACAAGCAACATAATATTACAGTCACCACAAAGAAAACAGAGAGACACAGGTACTGATCGAGTCCAAGCTCTGTGAACTTGGCGGGTGAGGTGACGCGGAAGGCAGGAGGAGAAGGGTCTGTCAACAGTCCGCCATATTATCTGTAATTCCTGTCTATTCCAATACTGCCTAAACCACTGTGGTGTTGCGAATGAGTGAGTGAGTTGCCGACCAATGTATTTGGTTCTGTTACTACGCACGGACCGGGAACCCTCCATGGACCCCATGGGGCGAAATGGAATCCGGTTCCTATTCCGGAACCTGGCAGCGGAACCGTAACAAGTCGGGCCCCTCGCAAGAGTAGCTCGTCGGGGTAACCCAAAAGCACCCGGAGACGCCGTCGGGAGATCGGGGAAGCGTTTTCTTCGTCGTCCTCGATCCACATTCCTCTCAGGTTCACGGAGCTTGGCCTCAAGCAATACACGGGGCTGATGGCCAGTGATATCCCATACCCCTTATTGAATCAACAACCACAACCTTTTCGTGTATTTAATGCATCAGGGCACGTAGTTCACAAAATATGTAGGTTGAAATCTTGGGGAATTCAGTCTCTATGTCATCACGTTTAATTTATGGATAAAACAATAATATTCTATGTGCAATTGTGTTGAATACAAAGCACTACTGCTTGATCTCCATGTTCATTGAACACTAATTCAGCTTGTTTTAGCACCAGTAGTCCAAATTCGCCTGCCTTGGTTCCAGCAGAACAAATTCTCTCTGTAACACCGGAAGTAGCACACCATTTAGCTTCAGAGGAAATGAAAAAGAATGGGACTGAGATCTCAGAAAGAAGCGTAAAACAAATTGGGTGAGGTGACCTCATTCACCGAGCAGGTACCAAGCAATGGGGCGAAGTGGAACTTAAGTGATCTTCCTGGCTGCTGTTCTAGGGAGTTCCATTTCATATCCTTGAGCAGGTTACTATTTTGATTGCATGAAATTACCACACCTCAGATGCCACGCTCAGACAATCTCAACATGTATGTTTCAGTAATGGCTTGTGCTTGAATTCTCAAGGCAAGCTATTTATGTACGTTACAGACTTACCAGTAACACAAAATGTTCAAACCTCACAAATCACGCATAATAAATTAACACTCTAAAATACAAGTCACAAAATATGTGTTGTTGTTGATGATTCTTTTAGGGGCTTTGCTACTTAATGGTCCCTGCGCGGATAAACAAAACGTTATCCGCATCCGGACCAGATCCGCACGACTGTTATCCGCATCCGCCCCGCATCCGCCCCGCATCCGCCCCGCATCCGCTCCGCATCCGCCCCGCATCCACACGACTGTTATCCGCATCCGCCCCGCATCTGCACGTTTGTTATACGAATCCGCTAACAATAATATTTTTAATTTATTTGATAAAACAAAGTATTAAAGTAACATATTTATACATTGGGAGAGAAAGGTCGTTCCGCTGGGCTACGTAGGCCTATGGCATGTGCTATGTTCAAAATGAATGTTTTATAGAAAGAATTGCAACCCTCTTAAGTTAGGAGTGTTAATTATCCTTAATGTCATAATTTGAATTCGATTAGCCAAAATTATCATCATACATTTGTCATGGAAAAATCATAACGGAAAAAATGGATATGACAAAAACATCCGGGTCGTATTCAACAAGTTTGGATTGTATTCGACAAACTATCTGCAAATTTACTCCAAACAGTATCCGCAGTTTATCCGCTATCCGCGTAGCCATGCAAATTATATCCGATTGGCGAAAAAATGTGGATATCCACATCCGCGCAGGGCTTTACGAGTCATATAGCTCCGTGTGTTTGGGTATATGCAGCATTTTTCTGATAACCTATATCACTGTGATGTCTCTAATATATAGTGTGTGTATTGTAATTCAGGTAGAATTTGAGTAGGAAGAGGCAGTGGCCTTAAGTAAAGCACCATCCCGGCATTTGCGAGGAGTAGAAGTGGGGAAACCACAGAAAACCACTTCCAGGATGGCTGAGGTAGGGATCGGACTCGCATCTTCTCAGTTTTGCCTCACGAGGCTGAGTGTATCCCGTTTCAGGCCTCAGACCAGAATTAAATTTATCGGCAGAGCTGGGAATCGAACCCGGGCCACCGTGACGATAGCCAAGAATGCTAGCCACTAAGCAACGAGGCGGACACAAAATATGTGTAGTTGTCCTCCTCGAATAGGCGAGTGCTCATAAAACAACGTGTCTTGTTGACAGACGGAGGCTCCCAGTTATTACACCGTGTATCGTACACGTCATCAATGCAGCCGGGACAATTCTGTTTTGACCACCCCTTGGCTGTCACCTCTGATGCCATGGTTCGATTCCCGTCTCTGTCAAGAAATCTAATTTTGATGTGAGTACTTGAACGGGGAGCAATCAGCCTCGTGAGGCAGAACTGACAAGAGGCCATCTCAGAAGTGATCTACCGTAGTTTCTGGCATCTACTCCAGATGGATGTAGGGATGGTTCCTAACCTAAAAACACGGTGGCCTCCTTCCCAAATACACTGTTAAATACATCGCAACACCATAGGTTAACCGATCAATCCTCAATATACACGGAATTAATGCCCATGATATTGCAAGCCCTCAAATTAATCAATAACAACTACGAAATCAAATTCTTGGAATAAAAGGTGAACAGTGGACTACTTTCACAGACAATTGTGCCCGCATGAGCTGGCTTCACTTAAGTATTTTCCCTTTCCAATATGTGGTCGATATCCTAGATGTTAGGCCGCATATAGCAACATCATCATCATCATCATCATCATCATCAACATCAACAACCTTTCCAATGTCAGTCCTACCCCTACTCTTGGCTGTCACCGCGGAAGCCCGGGTTTGATTCCCGGCTCTGCCAAGAAATATAATTCTGGTTTGAGGGCTGAAACGAGGTACACTCAGCCTCGTGAGTAAAACGTGAGAAGGGGTGGGTTCGATTCATACCTCTGCCATCCTGGAAGTAGTTTTCTGTGGTTTCCCATTTCTGCTCCAGGCGAATGCCGGGATGGTTCCTAACTTAAACCCCTCCTTCCATATCCAAATCTGAATTACAAATTCACATACTAATACAGCCATCGAAATAACACAGGTTATCAGACAAAATACACACATACAAGTACACAGGGCTACATGACCACGAAGTCGCAAAGCCCCTAAAATGTATCAACAACAACACTGTCAGCCCATTAAGTTAGTACTGTGGGCTTGATAGCACTTCGGTCACGCTGTCTTCCTTCCACCTAGGCAAACATGAATTGATTCCTATTTAAAGCATGTGGGATTTTTCAGATGAAATGACACGTTCGATTGTTCAGTTTCTGCGTAGATTGGAAGTCCCGTGGCTAATGATCGCAAAATTAACAGTCACACAAAACTACAAGTTTCCATCCTTAATTCGGCGCCAGAGCTACGACGAAGAAAGCCGGTGGTTGCGGCTTTGAGACCGACAAAGGCTGGACCTTTTTAATTATCGTCCTTCCATCTCAAAAGCGTGTACTATTTGTTCAATACATGACATATATTTATCAACAATTAAGCCATAAAATATCATTCATGTATAAAGTGATACTTTTAATCGCTTTATTTCTGTTACCAGTATATAAAACTCAGTGGTTCAGCCTCTTATGGTAAGAAATACGAAGATAATACTGGTATTATCGAGAATGTACCATATGCACGGTGTAGTATTTCATCCCAAGTATTATTGCCACTTGATTGGGAACCAAATTGAGATGGGTGGATAGCTTTTACGGCTCGATGTCCTTCATGACGCCAACCACGTGAGAAGAATTAATGAGCAAGGAGTTATAAGGACGCGGTCGTAACCTACTTGAATATACCGTCCAGGCATTTGCCTGGAGTTGAAAATGGGAATCCAAGGAGAACAATTTCAATGAAGGCTGAAGGAAGGGTTGGAACCTTCTCGTCTTCCAACTAGACAGGCTCCACAGCCTTTAGAATAATATAATCAATAGGTTTCTAGTTTAATGTCGTTCACAAATTAAGTGTAATTTTGCACACACTCTCCAATAAAAGTAATATCCAGAACATTTTAAATATTAAGTAGACCAAATTGGTAGGCGTGTGTTACATCACAGGCTTGGATATATAACGTGTACAGTAGCGGGCTATTCATACCGTTCATTCAATGTGACTTATCAGCGTCATCACTGTCGCCAGCATACGATGAGCATTGTCTAATGCCCTGAATGTTGTCATTTACAGTAACATGGTCGAGGAAATCTCGTCAAAGATTAATTAGGTTGTAGTTGCAGGCTGAATGTTTAGAACAGCTATCGCAGCTCCTCCACAATATTCTACACTTTTCGAGTTTCAATTCCACAATATGTAAAGCTTTACTGAATAAATCAGTATATTGAAACTTACGCACAATAATACTGTATTATCAACCACCGTAGCTAAGGCGCGCTATATTTTTAAGGCTGGGTAGCTGGACGTTCAGAGTTGACCTATCTGCCTCAGTACACTGCATTAATCCAGGAATGACTGCCAACCAACTTAAAGCCGTTGAATTATGGGAGAAGCCTGGGCATTACAACGCCAAACCTAACTACATTTACCGGTTGCTAGCTCTGCACTTGCCCATCCCACTCCTCCTGCATACACTTGCCACGCTAAGCGGCACTAGCTTTCCGAGAGAACAAGCTATTGTCGGGTGTCAATGTACTCAGCCAGGGAAGTATTCGGCACGATTCCCCCGCCGCTCTACGCCCCTCTCCTACCGGTGTGCTCTCAAGATCAAATGCGCAGCTAATCGCCAAGATCTATACATTACTATGGGGTTGGACCTTGGGCAACTACTTCTCCTATTAAGCAGTCACTGAAATGTCCTCTAACGGTGGGAGTATCCAACGTCATAGCCATCACGACTGATATAAAATCTATGGTGGATCCGGGAATTGATCCCAAATCGTCCTTCGCCACACATGTAACATCGAACCTATGGACAACACATACAGTAATATAGTTACAGAATACACCCAAGAATTAATCAGTAGTTCCTTTCGGGTATATTATAACGACTTTGAACTATCGTAAGCATTGTAACTGGCGGGTTACCGCAATCAGTCATCAGGGTGCCTTTTCGGGTTGTTCGGCCATGATCTGTGATTCAAGGTAGCTGACGTTTCACCACCCAAGACTTGTTCTGAATGGTTGTAAGTGACGCTCTTGTAGGCTTTTTGAATGTTCGGGAAATAACCCGTCAAAGAATTCTAGCGACTTCTGGGAGATCTTACCTGGTGTTGTTGGTGCGTGACCTAGTTCCGTGTGGTTGGTAGCAGTACAAGCTCATCATGGTGGTCCTTCCTCCATGAAACCCAGTGAATGTGGTGGAGGGGCATTTATCTGGCCGAAGTCTATCTACCATTGCTGGGAGTGGTTGACTGCTTGTTCCCAAATTCTGTTCCTATTGATTGCTGATTGTTTTAGTGACCATGTAGCCCCGTGAACACACATAGGAAGCAGCCGTAACCTTACGTTAGGTACCATCCCGGCATTTTCCAGGAATAGAAGTGGAAAACCACTTCCAGGATGGCTGAAATAGCAATCGAACCCACCTCTTCTCAGTTTTGCCACACGAAGCTGAGTGTACCCGGTTTCAGCACTCAGACCAGAATTACATTTCTGTGCAGAGCCGGAAATCGAACCCAGGCCTCAACAGTGACATTTCCCATTAAAGTTCTGTGGATGTTTATAAAATCCAGTTGCTTCGGTGTAGGCCTACAGTCTGGCATGGTAGTTCAATGTTCTACAGGCGTTCTAAAGCTGGTAATCGCGAGCACCACGGTGGTCTTGAAAATGAAAATCCACAGCCTGCTTCCAGTCTCCGACCGGGTCAGGAATGGAATGAATGAAGCCCCCATCTAGCGGCGAGGATATGAACTGTGCCGGCTGCCGAGGCCTGACGCACTCCTCTGGGGCAATGATTAAATGAATGACAGATGAAATGAAATGATAGCGGAGAGTGTTGCTGGAATGAAATTTTGACAGGGAGTACCGGAGTACCCGAATAAAAATCTGTCTGCCTCCGTTCTGTCCAGCACAGATCTCACATGGAGTGACCGGGATTTGAACCACGGACCCAGCGGTGAGAGACCGGCGTGCTGCCGCCTAAGCCACGGAGGCTTGCACGGTGGTCTTAAAAATAATAAAAAAATACGAACCTTACAGTAGTCGCATATGATGTGTATCATCTGACATAGAAGAAACCTCAATTGAAATTGTTGATACACCGGTATTTTATACTATTATTGGCACAAATATTAATCTATTGTAAAAGGGAATGTTTTACAGATATTGTAGTTTATAATACGGAACTCATTTTATTAGATGATTTGTAGCTTCCACCAGCACTAGCCTAAATAAAGAATACGATATGGATCAACTAGATTAATAGACGCGACACCGCTCATAACCTTAAATTCCTTATAAACAGGGCCTCTTCATTCACAGACCAACACGTAATTTCATATGAATTCTGTTAAAATGAGTCATATTGATATGATAAATATCGTTTAAAATGATAATCTGGTAGCAAAAATTTCTACCCAGTCCGGGATTCGAGCCCAAGATCACCATATTGACAGTCATAAGCACTAACCCCACGGCTATTTCGACTACGCAAATGTTGTGCACAAGATGGTGACTTATTTCCACGTTCCAATAATACTGCATTACGGAATTAAGTTTAATTTATATTTTGCTTGTTTCGATAATGTTCCTGCGTGAAATTGAGTTTAAAAAGCCTTATGAATAGGCCCTCCTGTGAGTAAAGAGAATGTATTCAGTAATAGTTCATGAAGGCTTGCTCAATTCTCGTATAACCACAACGTTTATATTATATTGATGACTGCATTACCGTTATGTGGGTTAATATTTGAATAGCCATTGTGCAGAAACATAATACCGGCAATGCCGACTACTTAAAATGTTTGATATTAAGGCATTTTACCATTTAAATACTGATACGAAGACTTCGAACATGTACCATGTCATTTGTTTCAATCACTTGACACCAGAGTTTGTTTGAGCGTTTTCCGTTCAGTATGTCATATACATTCCACATGGCCGAGAGTACGTCATTGTTTCTCGTACCACTGCCAGCTGGGTCTTACCACTGCTCGCTGGATCGATCGATCGAGCGGGCAGTGCATACTTCCGTTTTCCACCACTGCCAGCTAGTACACTTCCATTCGATCGATCGAGCGGGCGGTGCATACTTCCGTTTTCCACCACTGCCAGCTAGTATACTTCCGTTCGATTGATCGAGCGGGCAGTGCATACTTCCGTTTTCCACCACTGTCAGCTAGTACACTTCCGTTCGATCGATCGGGCGGGCATTGCATACTTCCGTTCGATCCACCACTGCCAGCTCGATCGTTCTGATCCACTTTCGTCCCCAATTTTCAAAATCACTCCCACAAAACTATCCAGCAACCGAGCGGAAATATGTTACACATCAAAAAAAAATTGCTCTCGCCTTATGAGCCAAATAGTGTTCGCGAGCACAAGCTTATCTGAGATTCATTCTTCAATTCAAATTCTGTTGCACGAACCAGAATAATAGTGTTTACATTACAAATTTTGGCAGTTAGAAATTTTATCATTTTGTGAAAAATCTACAGTAAAAATAATTGAACATCCCTTTTTTTATGAGCCACACCAGAGATGCTGATTTGGCTCAACCGTCTACACGTAAATGTATCTTATCTGCATGAGTCCTGCAAGCATTTGCAGCATGCCTGGTGAGCGAAGAATCACTAGCTATTTCAGCACCTCTTGAGGGAGGGAGAGAGAGAGAGAGAGAGATAGACAAAGGGAGGTGAGGGACATGTCTCTTGCATTATTATTATTATTATTATATTCGATTTAATGGTGATCGAGTACTTCGTATGGCATGAGGGTGGTGCTCACAGTCTCAAAAAGGTGGAGCACACCTGTATCTAAAATGAAAATTACCACGCCAGACTACGCAGATCCTGAACCGATCACTAGTGACGATGGAATTGTCCTCCAAATTTAGTGAGATGCACGGTAATTTGTTTCACATTTACACGCCATAACAGCAGAATTACGCATTAATTTTACTCGTTTACGTCTTTGTTTCTCTCAAACATTTCATGCAATTCCAAGGCCACATAACGAACCTTATACTTCACACCGGATATTAGAGGCATGTCCTGAAATTTTCATGATTGTCAAGTCCAAGCTTCGGACAGATATACGTACAAACCGACAATTATAAACAATGAGTTAGAAATTCAATTGTATTGAAGAGCGCATACATTTATGCATAAACGCACTTTTAGGAATGTTTTGATTTTTATCTTAATAACAAGAAGTATCTGATCTAGTCCCTAGCCTAGTCCAATCAATAATCTAGAGCTGTTAATAGTTCATGCAATAAGAGGAACGACTGGGAGTTACCATCCACAGTAGCCTACGTTATTGTTCTCCCAAATAGACCCAAATAGACTTGTCTGGTGAGTCAACTACTGTAGTTGTGGTCAGCGCTGCAAACATATTCTTATGGGAGGGGGATTTTCCCAAGTAGTTGACTTAAGAGACAATATTACCTTAGATGTTTATCTCGTAAGGCCTGTAGAGCGGTATATTGACTATCGGAAAGTACCGGGAATTAGTGACCATTCTGGGGTTGAATTAAATATCAGATACGGTGACATTACAAAATTAGACTCTGATATAGCAAAAACAATCATATTCCAGTATCGCAGGGCGGATCAGGGCAAATTTCAGGGGTATTTGAATGAGCTATTTGTAGGATGGGCATCGGAAGGAAATCACATTAATATCCTGTGGACTAACTTTTTTAAAATTTTAAATAGTGCTATTGATAAATTGGTCCCATTTAAATTACTGAAACAAAACTCAGATCCTGAGTATTACACATGAGAAATCAGGAGTATAAAAAGGAAAATTATGAAATTATACAATAAATGATATGATAGTGACAAGTATATGTTGAAATTTAAGTCCTTAGCAAGAGAGCTTGTCTTAAAAAAGAGGGCTGCTCATGACAATCATATGCAAGGTTTACTTGGTTCGGGAGGCGATGGGTGGAAAATAAATTACAGTATGTTAGGAGAAGAAAGAGAAATTCAAATAATTTGTCGATGATAATGTCCGGTGACGGTAAATTAATCACTGAGAAACATATCATTGCTAAAGAATTAAATGTATTTTACGGTAGTGTGTTCAACAAATCCAATAGCTGTGTGTTGGACCTTAACGGGGAATGAGGGGCTACCCTTTTCCAAATAAACCAGTCAGCAATTGTGAAGCTAATGCAAGAATTACGTTACAATATATCGAAGGGTCCTGATAATTTTGTTAGTGAAGTACTTAAACTAGGAAGTAGGGCCGTGGCACGTCACATGGAGGTGATGTTTAATGTGTCCATAAACAATGCGCAAATTCCAGATGACTGGAAAAGAGCTACAGTAGTACGAATATTTGAGGGAGGGAGCAGACTTGAATTGGGCAACTACAGGCCGGTTAGCCTTATGTCCATCGTTTGTAAACAGATGGAACACCTCATTTACGACTACTTGAGGGAACAGTGGGAAACAAAATCATGGTTTAGTGATATGCAATATGGATTTCGGAAAGGTTACTCATGCGTGAGTCAGATGCTATCACTTTTTCAAGATATTAGCGAATCGTTAGACAATGGAGTTTCAGTCGACGCCGTAGTTATAGATTTTGGGAAGGCATTTGATGTCGTGCCGCATAAGATGCTACTCCATAAATTAGCTTCAACGAAGATTGATAGAAGAGTAATTTTATGGATCCAAGAATTTTTGACGGGTCGTTCCCAGAAAGTGAAAGTCGAAGGCCTATTCTCGGATGAAATTACCGTAACGTCGGGTATCCCTCAGGGCAGCGTAATCGGAACTTTGTTGTTTTTGGCGTTTATAAATGACTTACCAAATGGGATTTGCAGTGACTGTCGATTGTTTGCGGATGACTGTGCAATATATCGAATGATACATGACTCACAAGGCAACGCAGTACTTCAAGATGACCCGAACTTGGTCTATAAGTGGGCGATTGAAAATAAAATGAAAATTAACACAAGAAAATGTAATCTCATAAAAATAGGGACAGGGCGAAGGCAAGCTTTTCAATATAACATTGGCTCGGAAATACTAGTAGAAGAAGATTCTTGCAAATATTTGGGCGTTCACGTAAGGAATGATATGAAATGGAGTAGTCATGTAGGATGTGCAGTTTCTAAAGCTTACAAATCCCTGCACTTAGTAATGAGGGTATTAAAAGGAAGTAGTACCTCTGCTAAAGAATTAGGATATTTGTCACTTGTAAGACCTATTCTGGAATACGCCTCGGCAGTTTGGGATCAATATCAAGTAGGGCTCATCAATGAGTTGGAAATGGTACAAAGAAAGGCCGTTAGAATCGTGCTCAGTGACTTTAATCCCAGGAGAAGTGTGAGCCGTATGTTAAAGAAACTTGGGTAGGAATCACTTGAGGCTACGAGGATGAAATCTAGACTCTGTGCTATGTACTGTACAACACATTTACAAATCAACCAGCATGGGGTGAGCTTAGCAAACGTATGGGAAAACCCATTTACACGAGTAGGAGTGATCATGCTTTCAAAGTTAAGGGCCGACCACAGCGTACAAATCATGGTAAATATTCTTTCGTAAACCGTGTCATTGATAACTGGAACTCTCTACCTGCCACAGTCTTAGATCCTTTTCCCAAACATATAGGTGTGTTTAAGAAAAGACTGACTATTTGTGTAAATACTCCAGTTTAATTGTTATTGATTTTTTATATATTTGTTATTTGTTATGTATATCCAATTTGCCACCGGGGACATGCCCCCAATTGCAAATAAGTGAATGAATGAATGAATGAATGAAATAATAAGATGTATTGGAGTTCTTCTTCATGTTGTTGTTGTTGTTGATTGATTTTGGGGCTTTGAGACATTGTGGTCATGTAGCACCATGTAGTTGGGTGTGCGTGAAATATGTCTGATAACCTGTGTAATTGTGATGGCTATTAATCTATGATTTTGTAATTCAGATGAGGATTGGGAAGGAGGCGGCCATGGTCGTATGTTAGGAACTATCCCGGCATTTGCCTGAAGTAGAAGTGGAAAACAACGGAAAGCCACTTCCTTGATGGCTGAGATGAGAATAGAACCCACCTCTTATTAGTATTGCCTTACGAGGCTGAGTGTAACCTGTTCGATCCCTCGGACAAGAATTACATTTCTTGGCAGATTCGGGAATCGAACCCGGACTTCCAGGGCGACATCCAAGATTGCTAGCTACTACACCGCCAAGTGGTTCTCTGTGTTGAACAAGAAGCAAACTGCATGGTCATTTATGTAATTTATATCATGGGAATGCTAAATATACATTTCGCTTTAAATTCGAAGCGCAGATGCGTTCATAATACTAAGCTTCTGGCCACTCTTCAACCACATGGAATAAAACCAATCTGGCTTATGTTTGGTCATGTGAGCCCAGTATTATGGTTCAGGGGCGCCGTAAGCCAATGAGCTCTAACGAGAACAACATATCGTGTATTTGCTTTGTTGTTTAACAGCTGTTGTAAAGTTGGATTTCATTGGTCTACTCGATAGTTCCAGTTATGGGTGAGCTAAGCACAATCATTATGATTGCGATGTCCATGCATACACTCAAAGAGATAAATGGATAATCCTTTTAAAATACCACTGAACACCACACATTCTCTGTTTGAGTTTGTTTGCTGAGAGTATCCTTGCATAAGTAAATATTAAAAGAATGGAATGAGCGGATGATGATTGAAACAATCATTTCAATTCTGAGAAAATCTAACAGCGAAAGGGTTACGCTTCCAACTATGTTAGAGGGGTTAATTCCCATTGAGCAAGAATAAATCAGTGAGATATCCCTCTTGAGCAAAGGTGTCCATAGAGCACCTCTGGCGCTGATGGTCTTGCAGCGATGGTGGGAGATCAGACTATAGTCTGTCTCACATTCTCGCTTTTCCGCCTCACTCTCTCCCGTACTGCCTTCGCTGTGTTGTGGTTGATCGGTGGAACGTCAATCGTTATTCATTATATTGCAAATATGAAGGAAAATTGGAACAAAATTAAAATAAGGGGGAATAAACAGTTATGTGACCAAAATTGCAATGCCTTAAATGAATTCCATGATATCGTATCAGTGTTTCAGATTGTATTAATGTTAAGTACGGAAACTTCAATTATCGGTACGCGGAGAAACGCGCGAAACACAATGCAGATATATCCGATAACCAGCGCATTGACTATCAGTTTGTTTGTTTGTTTGTTTGTTTGATTGTTTACACTGCATACGGTGCGCTAGCAATCCCAACTTGACTCGGTCAGACGAGGCGAAGAGCTGTCGCAGCACCGGCTCTCAGGGCAGGCAGCCCAACCAATAGGGGCAAGAGCCAGCCTGTAGGCGTGTGGCGCAGCATAGCTAGTACACCGAGCGTGCAAAGGCTGGACGCCGCTGCTCCTGAGGAACTGTTAAGTCAGAGTTCCGGAATCTGCGACAGTGAGTGCTTAATTTCCTCCAAAATTCGCTCGTTCACACGCCATGACATGTACAGTTAACCCGAAGTTGAAATTTAGCATATAAGCACTACGTTTGTTCCCGTAACATAATTTATTCTACCGATTGTCTTGGCTGAAACATTTTACAGGGAAAGGAGATAGATCTATACAAATGACTCGATATAACCTACAGTAACGCCCTTTACAGATACATTTACACCCTTACAAGCAGTCAAAACATAACGTGCAACAGCACACGCTTCCATATCCGGACAGCACAAAACACGTTTGAACCAGCGTGGGAGCACCAAAATGCGGTGAAAAGAGCTACGCGGCTCGAGTTTGTGTACAGAGTTTAAAATTGATAAGGCATTATTAACCGATCCCTCAATACATAGTCTAGGGCTCATATGTTTGCAGAATGTTACTAGGTAGTGTACCCGTCTAATATGCGGAAATACAAGGTCATCATCCTTAAACAGCTCAGTCCAGGGCGTGTACCATTCATCCCACTGTTTGACCATGTATTTAGAATGTGAACAACAAGGATGTACAAGCTATAAAAGAAACTAGAACAAAGTCTACTTTACTATCACTTTAATTCATTAAAAAGACTTAAAACACAACAAAATTACAACACAACGATATAAACAATGGTAAACTTGTACCATCACTTCAATGCATAAAATGACCCTAATATTCGTCATTATATCTTGCTTTAAGATTTTGGATCTTTATCAATCCATTTCGTGATAATTTTACATTACTTTAACGGCATTTTTACTCCTTAAACCCTCCAATCTGAGGTTCTTTAACAATTCTTCACTAAGTTTTCACCCTGTCGCGCTTCGACATCAGGATATTTATCTTTCACAAAGAATGCCTTCAATTTGCCATGCATTATAGGCTACAATAATCACTCTATTTTTACTTGAATTAATCTCTCTTGTCTCGACATATTCTCAAACACAAGTGTTCCCTCACACATAATTATATACACACACTTTACTACGAGTACCGTCCATTTGTAACTACATTTTATTGTGAACCATTGTGAACCTATGAATTTAGCTTCATAGGGATCCGCATTCCTTGGAGATAAATTCTCATAATTTTCTTAATCCGTTTTATTCTTTGGGTAAGGAACCAATTGTCATATTAAAAGCATCTCTTTTATACCAATTAAAATTATTAGACGGGGAGGACCTCTCCGCGTGTAATAACTACATTAGCAGGCAATACTTCTGCTTTTTACTGTTCATTTTTAACAAGCTTCAAACCGAGCTCTTATCTTATGGCTTTACCGGCTCAATGACGGTCTTTACGAGTCTACAGACTTCTCGCCTACAGCAATAAATCAGTTCTGTCTAGCTCAAGTGGGCGGCTGGCAGTGTGTCTCACTACAACAAACCGTGACCTGCCCCAATCATTCAGAAAAAAATATGTTTCGCTTTCTCTACGACGGCCACTATTTGACATGGAATATCCAAGGGTCTTATTACATATTCTCATTATACTGACTGCGCACAGTCTAATTATCATTTAAGTTTACAATGCAGTGCTTGGAGGACCGTTCTATGCCGTCAGGGTATTTAACATGTAGCGGCTCCAATTATAACTCTGCTGCGATGGGAAACACAAATTATTAGCTGACCAACCCTGGGACACCGTGCCCGTCTGGTCACTGAGGTTAGCATAGTGCACGACTGGGAATCAATTTCACCCACGTCCGACTACCTACGTGACCTGTACGTATTCTTAGCCCGTAGTGGCTCCAATTATACCAACATCCATCCAGTCTTACGAAGATTTATTAATTCACGCGCATCCTGGCTACGTGAGCATTACACATTTCAGTAGTGAGAAAACCCTTTCACTCTGATTCAACAATATCCAACGATTTTCCCCACAGCTTTTAACGAGTCGTCCTCTGCATATTATTTTATTCATTCATTATAGCCTTACTGGAAGCCTCCGTGGCTTAGGCGGCAGCACGCCGGACTCTCACCGCTGGGTCCGTGGTTCAAATTCCGGTCACTCCATGTGAGATCTGTGCTGGACAAAACGGAGGCAGGCAGGTTTTTCTCCGGGTACTCCGGTTTTCCCTGTCAAAATTTCATTCCAGCAACACTCTCCACTATCATTTCATTTCATCTGTCATTCATTTAATCATTGCCCCAGAGGAGTGCGTCAGGCCTCGGCAGCCGGCACAGTCCATATCCTCGCCGCTAGATGGGGGCTTCATTCATTCCATTCCTGACCCGGTCGGAGACTGGAAGCAGGCTGTGGATTTTCATTTTCATTATAGCCTTACTGTAGAGTATAATTTACTTCAGCCTTTATTTGGCGACAATACACATATATTCAACTTGGATGATCCAATATTCAATCACTTCAGTTAGGTATCCTCTCAAGGATAGCGAACTTACTTATTTTACTCATTATTTCACTTATCGTGGTCCGTTCTATTCACTTTATAGTTATTGGGCCTTAACCCCTTCACTGATTTTATTAATTAAGGTCGTAATCCCTTTGACGTATATTTACCGTCCTTGGTTCGTTAACGATATTAACCATTTATTTTACTTTCAGCAATTAGCTATTATTCAACTTTATTTCCGAGCTTACAAACTCATTTGCGTATTATTTACATTATAAAAAATGAAAATCCACAGCCTGCTTCCAGCCTCTGACTGGGTCAGGAATGGAATGAATGAAGCCCCCATCTAGCGGCGAGGATATGAACTGTGCCGGCTGCCGAGGCCTGACGCACTCCTCTGGGGCAATGAGTAAAGGAATGATAGATGAAATGAAATGGTAGTGGAGAGTGTTGCTGGAATGAAATTTTTGACAGGCAAAACCGGAGTACCCGGAGAAAAACCTGTCTGCCTCAGTTCTGTCCAGCACAGATCTCACATGGAGTGACCGGGATTTGAACCATGGACCCAGCGGTGAGAGGCCGGCGTGCTGCCGCCTAACCCACGGAGGCTTCAACTTTAATTTCCTTTTGATATTACTTTCACCGTCACTAATTATTAATTATTCATTCGTTTCATTATCAACAATTTTAGTTGGTTCCTTCCCTTATTTAACATTATAATGGCGTGCGTACCTTTATCTTTTTTATCTTTCATTATCAAAACAATTATTTCATTTACGCGGCACTTATCATTATGGCCGGACTTTACAAATTGCACTTTCATTACTGACATATTTAACATTATCACTTTGCATATATTTTTTCACAATTGCACTTATAAATTTGGTTTCACAATGGTCACATGTAATGTAATCATTCGTACTCACCCCATCTTGTAGTTATGGATCAGTTTCGTGAAAGATTTCACCCATACTTCCGTAATTCAGAACATGTTACGGACAATATGATAACACATTATTTCTCTTTCCACAGCACACGTGGTTTCCACTTGGTTAAACATTTTTATAACTTGACACATTATATCTCCCAATTTTTTGGAACACTTACACAAATTTTATATATAACCCTTTAAATACACTATATTGCTTTTCACACGTGTTACACTTTGTAACATATTCTCTATTAAACGCTTCACACGTGTTTGAAAACCAATTGAGGTTTAGTTCTATTTTCACGTAGTGATTTTACAATGAAGTATACCTAGTGTAATTGTCTATGTCCTATCTCAGTCACGATCGATGGCCTCCGACACGTTTCCTGGATAACGATCCCATTCTTCCTAGTACGGATTGTACTTCCTACTCTGCGACAGCTTCTATCTCTGACCCTTGGTCTTAACTTCAAAGTTATGTCTGTTTCCGCCGTTTAAACGCACTGGTTTACGAACTTAACGGGGTTTCTTTATTCGGCAACGACTGGTTGCGAAAAATTGTTATTTTCCGAACTATTTTACTATGACACAGTTCGTCCTGTTCGTTTCACTGTTCTGCACTTCTTTAAGCGCATCTACTTTCCACTTTGAACGCGTATAGTTTATACTTTGAATGCGTATACTGTTACTTCGCCACACGGTCCTATATCACCACGGCTTTCCTGCAAAGACTGGGGATCCTATAACTGTCGTGACACTAGCGATACCTTTCGGCTAACATGTTCTGACTGGACCTAACTGTTACTTTCAGTTGCGTACTTGTTCGCTGTTACTCACGACTTTGTTTGAATAGTTATTTGCACTCGGCGCCTTTCTATAGTTTCGAATTGACGTTTCTGTTCTAATGCGAATACTTGTTTCAGAATCGAACTCCGTGGCCCTCCCTTGAGAATCCACGTCCGATTTAATGTTCCTATGGCGCAGCGTCAAGTCCCACTGGACTGACCAGAATTGAAGACTTAATCTTGTTGACGACTTAGCGTATAATGGCGATCTGGCGACACTGATCCAGCATGCTCTCCTTGGAGTAGTATCGAAGACTGAATACTCTGAAACAGTGAAAGACCCTCCCCGGGCCTGCTTAGACTGAATAATACAGGTGAAACAGTACCGTGCTGTATGGCACCTACGGTAAACTGAATACTCTCTGGCTGGAAGCCTGGCTATTTATTCATAACCCGCACAAATAAATCATTTTGCTCTACTTCTCTAAACTAACTTTTGAGGCAGACGTCGCACGTCTTTGAAAAATAACCATCATGTTCCTCATGGTCCAAACGTTATGATTTCATCTTATTTTCCGAAAATCGGTCGCTGGAATTTATAGAAAGAATTCAAAAGCGGTCCTTGCCCCATGTGGGCGTCATGCTTTTTTTCATCCAACTCTGAACTATTGCACGGCTCCGCCTCCATTACGTAGTGCCTCGTAAACACTTTTCTCCTGTGCATAAGTTAATAATTTTTATTCCTCCTTAATTCCTAAGTCTCAGGATTATTCTGATTGACGCAAAAATACTTGTACAATTTTGCGTTATTTCCAAGAAAACGGTTATTTCGCAATACTGCGGTTTTGGACTGCAATCCAATGTTGCCTTAAAAGTTGCGAATTGAACCTGGCGGTGGATTCCCTGCCTATCTGCACTAACCAACTTTTCCACTGTATTAGTGTACTCATGATTCATACACCGCTTGCATCCTATAATGTTAGCTAAGGCTATCAACTGCTCTGCGTCATTGCCTGAGTTGCTTCATATTTCCTCATGGCTAGCCTGTATGTAACTTAAAATCTTATGAATCTTTTCTATTTCTTGATCTAAAATGTCATAGGTTCGAACCCCTCTCCCCCAAATGGGTACAGTAGATAGCCGCATAGAATACACGTGCAACATTCTGTAAAAATCCATAAACTATTATAGAAATTTCATTCAGTGGAACATTGGAATTATACACAGAGAATTATGTTGGTAGCACTTTGACGATTTACTTTAAATATGTCTGAATTATCTTGGAATTACAGTGTGTACGTTTGAAGTTGATTCCGTACACACATTCTTCAGATCTTGACTCTATGTTTCATAACTCTTGAGATCATTGATACGCAGCTGGTGACCCTGGTGTCAATGATAAGAAGATCAGTAATATAATAACATTTAGACATAGATTCCACACACACTATTTGGTAGAACTCCGCTCTTTAGTAAGGACGTTACATGCAGTTAAACATTGAATCTAACAGCACGCGTAAAATCTTGTTGGCAACATTGCCATGTAGGGATTGCTCAAATTAATCTATAATATTCTGGTCTGCAATTTTACCAAGTTCATAACAGTGTTACCAACATGCATGCATTTATGCGTGCTGATAGGTTCAGTGTTTAACTGCATAGGCTGTTGTAGTTTCCATACAAACAAATACATTTCAACCAAATTTTGTTTGTAACATATGTTTCACGAGATAGAAGTCTGCTTATTTTCAGTCACCAGGACTTCCAATTGTTGAAAGTTCTCTAAAATTTTGAATCCCTGTATTGAAACCACGTCTTGTGGTTTGGATTCCACGTAAAACAAGATGTTCAGTAAAGAACATATAGCCTACTTTCTCCTAAATGCATGGGTATTGTTATAACTCATTGTCCTTTTCAAGGAGTATAATTGAATGTTGATTGTAGTAGCTTGTTGAAATACGTGTTATACGGATAAATATGAGGTGACCTTTGCTAGTGATACCTCTGTACAAAATTTCATTCAATTCAGTTTCACCGTGTTTGAATTGATATGGTGAATCGATTTGCACACGTATATGGCCGCTATCTGCAAACTATTGGGCTGATGACCTTGTTGAGCAGTCAAAAGATGCTTCCCACTAAGAGGTATGTTGTTGCAAAATTTAGTAGAGATCAAATGATTAGGTTGGTCGTAATTTGATTTAAGCTTTGAACATTTGGGAGGCCACGATTACGTTTTAGATAAGATGGCGGCGATATAAAACATGACAATGAGGTGCCCTTTGCTAGTGCTATCTTAGTACCAAATTTCGTTCAATTCGGATTCACCGTGTTCGAATTGATAGGGGAGTGGGGAGCGGACTTTTAGAGTACATACACTCACACACAAACAGACACACAGACAGACACACAATGTTTGGCCCTGTGTTTATCTCATAAGTCTACTTTCATTTTTTTGCAAAAATCGAAAGTAGGCTAAAAATGGAGGTCCAGTAGCTCATGATCGCGAGATTAAATGTCCTGTAAAACTACAAGCTTCCATTTTGTCTTAACATATCAGAATGTATCCTGGCAATATATTGTAAACTCTCCACACGTATTGCAGATTCATTTCGAGCAACCCATACATGACAGTGTTGCCAATATGGTTCTACGCACGCTAATAGATTGAATGTTTACCTGTATGTTATTCTCATACTACTCGTATCTAATGGATTTCGTATGTTCAATGTATGTATTACGAGGTAAAGTAATAATCTACTTATTATCAGAATCACCAAGGCCAACAACTGTGTATTATTGATCTCTAAACTACTGAAACCAGAATATGGGTATGGAACCAACTTTAAACTTACTGTAGCATACTGTAAGCCTAAAATGCCGCAGACATATTTAGAGTAAGTCTTCAAAGGTAGTGCTACCAACTTGGGTGTAGGTTCAATGTTCAAGTCCATATTACTTCCACACTAATCTTTGGATTTATACCAAATTTTGCAAGTGCAGTGTTTGTCTTATGAGACATAACCATGCTAATTTACAGAGGTCTCATAGCTACTAACTGAATAGTAACATTCTGTAAGTATATGAGTTATAGACTATATATCGGAGAATCGGTTCATATAACCTATTTGAATCTATAAAGAAATAATAATAACCCCTGGCACTACAGCCCATAAAGAGCCTAAGCCTTCCAATCGACTGCTACCCAGCCATTTGGCCTGCAGGTATTGGGGTGACTCGTGTTTAGCTCATCGGCCATTAATTTTGGTTTTCGTGACTGGGGTGCTGCCTCACTGTCATACAGCTGCTCAATTGTCCTCACGAGGCTAAGTGCACCCCGTTCCAGCCCTCACGTCAGTTTCTAAAATACCCGACGGAGCCGGGAATGAAATCCGGGGCCTTCGGATGAGTGGCAGGCGCGCCACCCCAACACCACCGGGCCGGCATTTTAATCAATGCACACTATTATTTCTTTATATTGCTGAAACATTTTGGCCAATGCGTATACACAGTATGAATATCAGTGTTACAATAGTAATTCTAGTTAGTTAGTTATTGTTGTTTTAAGGGGCGGATCTACGAGGCCATCTGTCCCTGAAAGTAATTCTACGTACATTCATAGGTTCCATATTTATCTGCATGCATGAAGGTCTACCCTCTTGTAGGAGGCTTTTACCCCTCATGAGGAAACTAGGTTATTTTATATTATATAACTTCGATAACATTCAATGGATTTCTACCAAGTGTTGAACATATAGCGTATTCCACGAGAGGTATAATTTTGAATACCTTAGGAGACAGCAATCCTACAAATATCTCACAGTGCATTTGAGATGTAGACCCTCAATATCTCAGGGACCAATTTATAACATGCTGGAGTGTTTTATTAGGCCTCAATATTTCATGTATGCTTTGATACCTGATTTTGATGCCCTTGCTACCAACTTAATTCCGTGGACAAAGTTATTATGAACAGATGAGTTATTGGATTTAATCTTAAAACTTAAGGAAAGTAGGCTCTTAATTAAGTAATTGAACTACTTCTTAAACTCTTCTCTTTTCTCTGATTGCCATGTTGTCCTCAATGTCAGACTGAAAGGACCACCTACTCCTCCGACAAGCTAAAACAAATTAGAACATTGTCGTCTTATATAAAATAGGTCATTAATCCCTATCTCCAAGTCAACCTAGTGCTCTTATATTCTCACAATTTCACGGTCTGCCGGCCTCCCTTCTGACGTTTACTAAACCCTTCATTCTAATATTATATGGAACTCTCATTAGATTATTAAGGCCATATCTAGCTATACATTACAATAAACTATAGTTATTATGTTTGTATTGCAAACCAAATTTTTAGCTTATAATTTCACACAGTTGGATTTACTCAAACGTAGAATAACCCTTAAGTAAGATGTTTTATATTGCGTGTATATCACATTTATCAAATATCATTATTAAAACGTAGCATTGCAACATGCGACAACTACTAAAGCATGGCATATACGTGCCGTTAAAATCTCCATCCCGTGAATCAAAACCAGTCAACCAGTAATGCAATGTTACATCTTCATCAGAGACCTGAACCACTCTGTCTGGATATGTAATCTACTGGAGAACAGGAGCGCCCTTCTCTACGGAAGGTGGCTATCTCTCTTCCAACATATGCACACAGAGATTATATAGAATTAATCTAATTAAATGGGTACAACTATTTAATTACGGGGAAAATAAATGAAGGATGCGCTACATACAAATGGTGAGGAAACAGGTGATCAAAGCAGGCACTCCTTCTCCGCTATCGTGAAACTGTCAGTCCAATGAATGATTCAGTCTACCGGATGAGAAAACATGCTTACTTCACGGCAGCGTTACAAAAACTAGTTGTATACTGGACAGGTACCACTTTACAGAAACCACATGTCCGTCTTATGTCACACATTCTTTGGCCACTGCTTACTTCAAAATTATTAGTGTGTGGTGTCGTGTGATGTTCCAAGGAACGTGGGACCATGTGCGTGTAGACTCATACAGACCTGCCTGCCTCGGGCGAGAATTAACAGCCGACACATCAAAAACTACTTAACCATCCATCTGAATGTTCACAGTTTTTATATGAAGTATAATTCAATATCTGGTGTGGCAGTCCGCTTTCACAGCTACCTATATAAATGGAACAAAAACGTCCAAAGCATTGATTGACGTTCATGTAATTGTCGTCCAAACACGAGCGCTTTGACTCTGCAAGTGAAGTAATATGAGACAAAAAAGTTCGCCTGCAAGCGGTTATTCTCTCCTACACTCAGTGCCATTTCATACCTGTGTATTTCACATACCTTCAGTGTATTTGTGATACCACTGACGGACTACACAATAGGGAAATTATGCAAATATATTTATTTAAAAAAATTGTAACCTATCACTCATTATTCCAATTTCTACGGAATCGGAGATGAGGTTAGATGAGTCTTGAGTGACAAGTGGTTTCCATGGCCGGATGGCCTTTCGAAAGCTGATCTCATAAGAGGTTTTTATAAGAAAATAATGGAACGGGGTATGACGTGGGTAGGAAGAAGACATGGCCTAATAACAGGGAACGTGCAAGGCATTTTCTGGAGTTCTGATGAGAAACCACGAGAAGAATTAAAATAATAGCCGATGATGGGATTTGAACCCATTCATATCCCGAGTCCAGATACATCCTGGCCCCATGACCGTGTACGTTAACGCGGGTAGCTTCACTGGTCGGTGTATGCTCCAAAGAAATAAACGAATAAAGAAATAATAATTATTACTGTAACGCTGGGTGAATTTGAATTTATTGAAGCTCTTGTACAGGCCCCTGAGGCTAAAAAAGCCTCTTTATCCAGCACTTTTCATTTATAGGGTGGTTAGATACAATAAAAGAAGAAAATACTTCACCTAAACATTCAGTTAACAATAATTTATGTTATTGATACAGGTAGTTATTACTTCTAGATAATCTGGCATATGATAGACCAACATTAGGTACGGGTAAGGAATCGTCAATGTTTTTTGTGTACGTGGCATATTTCAATTAATTATTTTGAAATATAGAGATCTGTATTCGAAGGTTAAAATGTTGATTCATATTATGTAGGCAATAATTAGACCGATTCGATTAACAACATGAATAAAAACAATTATCTGTAACCACGTAACCAGGATTCAGAACCCAAAAACAAAATTTGACTATAGATCAAACAACAGCCTCGACAGCAACGAAACGTAATTTCATGCCAATTTCATTTTAATGTCCAGTAAATGGTAATTACTTACGCAGTATCTAATGAATACTTGTGGTATTTGTAGTCATAACTAAGGTACTGTGATCATAATAATAATAATAATAATAATGATGTTAGGCCTATTGGTTTTTCGCACCTTTTAACTACCGCGGCTTTTAGAGACGCCGGGGTGCCGGAATTTTGCCCCGAAGGGGATCTATAACGTGCCAGTAAATCTACTGACACGGTTCCCTCGCATTTACGCACCCATCATTTGCACCAGGATTCCATCCTGCAATCTTGGACACAGCAAGCGAGAACATTTCTACTGAGCCACGCAGCCAGCGTACTGTGATCACCAATGCCTTCTATCACTGTTATTGTCACAATCCATTAAGAAAGAAGCAGCTACAGTATTTGAACTAACGGGCGATGGAACACTGTAAAATGTCACTAGCTCGCACGAATACTTCAAGTGCATAATTGAGCAAGGTGTGGTAAGTGGGACTGCATTAACACACTCTAAATCCTTCTCTGTCAAAGAGAATGCTATTTGAGTTCTGGGTTGTTAGGTACCGTTACTTCTAACGTAAGACATGATGAGATTGCTCTACCTTGTCGCTTCTTCTCTTATGCAGTCTTCAAATATTCGGGAAGGTAGTATGGATATCCTGGGGGTGGGAGAAGTGAGAGCATTAGGAGTATATTTCTAATTGGTTAGTTGTATTGCAAAAACTCCATCCCTTGCCTGAAAGTGAAAAATGTTCGTTTCATTACTGAATACTACATGCTACTAAGCACAAAAAATCTGAGAGTAAATTAATTATTACTGTAGAGTTAGAACCACAAGTAGAAGTCCACTTCGTAGCGTAGTGGCAAGTACTCTTGGCAGTTACCGTAGAGGCCCAGGTTCGGTTCCCGGCTCGGCGAAGAAAATTTCTGGTCTGAGCGCTGGAACATGAGTACACTATACCTCACGAGGCAAAGTTGAGTTTGATTCCCACCTCAGCAACCTTAGAAGTGGTTATTCGTAGTTTCTAACTTCCACTCGAGACTAATGCCAGAATGATAACTAAATGAATGGCACGACCAACTCATGCCAAAACTCCAGCTTCAATCACCAATACACACACTAGTAGAGGTATCACAATGATACAGGTTATCAGACAGGTTCGAAACCCACCCAAGTACACGGGGCTACAGTACCATGAAATCACAAAATCCCTAAATGCATTAACAACAACAATACAACCAGAATGACATCAGCACCTAAATAACAGAAAATGGCTGTACGAGACAATAACAAAGTTTATAGACAGGTACACATGGTCAGTAGTGAAGAGAAATCCTTGCCAAACATATGCTTATAAGTATTCTGTGTCATAATTAAATTTATGAACTGAAGAAAATTATGTCTTAATAGCTGACCCCGTAGATGAAGTAATATGCTGAAAATTCACCTTCAGTATTTTAAGATAGCCAATAGGTATCGTAGGGGGTGGGCATTTTCTTTCTTCAAGAGAGCATACGATCGGAAATCATAGATAAATCGCCAGCAAAATATATCAGCTAATATACAGTAAGTAAGGTCCAATCACCCCACGACAAGACACTGCACACCATACAGTAACTTTGGGGCTGTGTAACGGACGTTGATGAAGTTCAGCGGGATTTCTGTGAGCCCAGTAACGCATGTTCTGCTTATTGACATGTCCATTTAAATGAAAGTGGGCCTCATCAGACATCCAAACATTTTCAATGAAGTTTGCGTCTTCATTGATTTTAGTCAGTACCTGTTCACAAAACTGCAAGCGTAACTCACCGTCATTTGGTTTTAGAGCTTGAACAATCTGAAGCTGGTAAGGACGTTTTTGAAGATGAAAATGGTTCCACTGTAACTGTCACATCTCAACGTTACATTCAAATGCTGGAGACATTTTTTGCTCCACGGCTTCATGCTTTTCCAGATATTGACATTCAGCAAACCTGGTTTCAACAAGATGGAGCCACCCCACACACTGCCAGGCTGTCAATGGTTGCATTGAGACGTTTGTTTGGAGAGCGCATAATTGCAAGAAACGCTAACATCGCTTGGCCTCCACGGTCTCCAGACCTTTCAGTATGCGACTTCTTTCTATGGGGACATCTAAAGAGCGTTGTGTACCAGACTAGGCCAAGAAATCTTATTGAACTCAAGACTCAGATTGAAGAACACGTCGCCAAATGTGTTAGAAATAATGGACAGCACTTAAATGATGTGATTTTTAAAAAGTGATTTTTAACTTAACGAGTATTGTAATTTCCACTCTTGCCTTACACATTTTCAGCATTAAAAAATTTTGTTTTCAATTAATTGGTTAATTATGATTATTTCAAAATTTCCCGTTTCTCTGCGCCACCCTGTACTTGTAGTTAGAGAGCTAGAATAACGGCAATCAGCAACACCACTAATACGACACCGGACAACAAAATCTACCGATCTTTTTGCGACATGAATGAAGCCTGTCGTTTATTAAGAAATATGCGTTGCTGGACATGAATAATAAAACAGGTTGATTTTGGTTCATAGATTAATTTAGGATTCATACAATAGTCATACGATTTTGTTCCCCCCCCCCCCCCCCATCACGTAGTCCATTTCAGGGGCTCTCTGATAACCAACAATAGTCAGCAAACATTCTTGCTGTTCAGCTTCCTTGGGTACGTCTCCCATCAACGAGATTTCATTTCCAAGGGTTTCAAATTACTTTAAAAATCACACACCACTCATGTTGTAAAAAAAAAAGTCAACTCCTGGCACTATACAGCCCATGAAAGGCCTAGGCCGACCAAGCGACCACTGCCCAGCCATTTGGCCTGCAGATATTGGGGTGACGCGTGATCAGCGCATCGGGTCCCCTGGGCCGTTAATCTTGGTTTTCGTGATCGGGGTGCTGCCTCATTGTCAGACAGCTACTCAATTGTCCTCACGAGGCTGTGTGCATCCCGTTCCAACCCTCACGTCAGTTTTAAAATCTCTGACGGAGCCGGGAATCGAACCCGGGGCCTCCGGGTGAGAGGCAGGCGCACTACCCCAACATCACTCATGTTGTAAGCCTGTTTTAATTTTCTATTTAAAGGAAATGTTAGAAATTGAATCAGGCTGTCATATGATTTCTCCGCTCGCACGTAATAATCAATAGAAATTCACAACAACTGATTGCAATTATCAAGCTATGCATCATTTAGACATAATTCATATACTTCTGCAAACAACTACCTCTCATCAAGATGTGATTCGTGTTCAGGGAACCCAATAAACCGCCAGCATCACTGCAACACCTTGTTCCCTTCAGAAGATGTAACGTGAAGTGCAAAATCAGGATGTGTAAATGTCGATGTTCGTGTATCCAAAGGTTGATATTGAACCCTTAATATGGAAGGCACTTTATTCATTGCTAGTTGGAAATACGGTAGAGATATGCTGAAACACGGTCTTATTTCGCAATCTCAGGTACAAGCAAGGGCGACACCAAGTCGAGGGGCATATCCCTTGAAACGATAGACTTGGGGTTGGAGAAGTATTTACGACAGCCTAACTTGAAGGAAGGGTACCGTTAGCCGCGAGTTCAACGAACATGAGAGCGTGGAGAAGACATGACTCATATTTTAGATATGTTATTGTCCGATAGCGTCAGAATAAGACAGATATTTCAAATATTTGAGACAGAACGATGTTGCAGTTACGCCCATGGGAGGTGCTTGGCAGAAAGCGCGCCGATCTTAAAAATTGAACAGCGAATGGCAAGAGACGACGCAACGAAGCACGGAAATGTAGCGTCACATCAAGTGGGCTTCATAATTGGTGGGAGTCAATCTATGATTAAATCCACGATCAATTTGAACGCCGAGTGTCAAAATCTTGCTCTGCAGTTTACTACGAGTGTTTTAAGACGTTTTGCATGCTGGTGAGCCCATTTTTGCAGAAGTTAGATTTTTGGAAGAGCCCCTCTCCTGAATATGTGTCCGAACCATTCAAATATTGCTGAGTGAGCAGTAGAGGACATCATTCTACTTTGTGTGTCTTGGCGACATTCACGTACGTCTTTTGGCATGTCCAAGCGAGGCCAGTACTTATAAATGTGTGCGTCTGCGGACGGAGAATTTTTCATTTGAATATCTAGTGACACAGATTGTACTTTGAAATGTTATACTTTAAAACTCTACTATAATATTCCTGTCATATTGCACATCTTTCGTCATTTTTAGTGCGGGACAATAATAAATCACTATAACTGCGATAACTCATGTTTTATGCAGATGGCTATCAGGCTATTTATTGGGGAAAGTGCGCGATTGCTATCCGAACTCTTCAGTGAAATGAGTTGCTCTAATTTAGCAATTAGTCAGAGTAATAAGCGTGGCTTTAATTCATAACTTTAACTCTTTATTAAAGCAGCTGCAACAGTGAAATTTGAAGGCGTTCCAACTGAAGGAACGATGAACCTGGCTTATATCAGCAAGATGATGTTTACCATGGCGTAAACAATCCAGTATAGGGCCATGTCGGGTGGCATTCGTTGAAGGCTGTCCTGGAAGGATGAGTACTCAAACTGAATTAATTTCATTTTGGTCATGTCAAATTATGGTTTTCAAGGGAATTGTGTAAATATTTTATTTTGTGTGTTATTAATTTTAGATTTTGAATTAACGTAGCTACTGACGTACCAGATTATTTTATGGACGCGACGTGGCTATTTTTGTAGATAATTTTAACATGTGTAATTTTGTTCAAGTATACGTGACTTTCATGTTACCCTGAGGTGCATGTCCGCCAGCGTATGGGTTGAGTTATTCAGCATAACAGGAAGCTAAGGTTTACTGCGGAAGTGGATCTTTTATGACGTAACGTAAACACAGGTTTTGGGGGAAATTATATTTTGAATTGCGGATTTGTAATCAACCAGGCTGTAATGAATTAAATGATATGCCGTGAGTTGCATGTTTAATACGGAAAACCATCAGCTTACTCCGTACTTTTATTCATGTGTATTCACAGAATATGTGTGTTTTGAGAACACAAATTCGGGAGTCTTTGATCTTGCGTGATATGAGATGTTGAATTTTTTGATTGTTGAGTCCATGTGATATGTGTCAGAGGTGTGTGTGTGTTTTGGCAATGCAAGCTGGAGATGACTAGGTCAGGCTCTGTACGCTGCATTTTATTTCGAGAGCCTTGACTCTGCGGACCAGCTGTTCGGAATATTTGAATCATGGAATTCCTGGGAGAATTTTTGAGATTATATTTTGGTATTTATGACACACATGTTTTATAGGAGCCCAGTGTAGGCTGAATCGTCGGGTCTCTGGAAGCCGTCAACCTTCCCAAGACATTTATTTTGGTGACACGCTTAAAGGACTCTGGCAATCTTGTTGTGAGGTAACATTCCACTGAGCAAACACGCAGATCAAGGATAAGACTTGTATTGGCCGTTAGTATGACAGGCGATGAGATTTACTGTGAATTTGATATTATTAAAATAGATAAGCCTGAATGCTTAGAAATTGTTGTGTAATTAATTGGGGAGTTATCCACGCTGGAAGTGTACTTTCCGATCGTTATGTTGATTTGTGCTCATTAATATTATTCTTGTATTTTGAAAGTCTGTTGGCATGTTTTATTGTTATGTGTTTTGCATACTTTGCTTTGAATTACGGTGACATACGGTCAGCCAGTTTGTATTCTTGTTTGGTGTCACGTTAGCGTACCTTAACTTTGTGCGTGTAAGACCCAATTGGGCGACATTTTTTGCGAGCGCCCGTGCACTTAGGTGAATTTCCGTGGATGTGTCTGTAATATTAATTTTGTAAGGGTAGGATACGTCAGATTTTTGTTATTTGTGTACAGCCCGTAGGGTTAGTATGTTTCCCTTTAGCCATATTTTGATGTGCAAAACGGGGGTTCGTGACTTGTTTGATTGGACATATGGGAGCGAATCTTAATTATATTAAATACTCATGTCATCCTCAACTTACAACATCGACGCTCACAATAATGAGGAGGTGGAGGAGTGTATCCATATTTATTTCAGTGTCTTTTACGCTGATTTGGAGGACTGATTTTTTATCAGGTTGTATATTTTTGATTATTTAATATTTTTGAGGGAGTTATTTCAGGAAGGTGTTTGTTTGATATCAGATTCAGTCATTAAATGTTGTTTATTTTACCCTGTTTCACATTATTTCTAGTATTAGTGCCCCTATGAATCCTTGTTGTAAATAGAAGCAAAATCATATTTCTCTAAACTACAGTAGCAAGAACTGAAAGCGACCCCGGAGACAGAATCTTGTCATAAGCTTCTTTACAAGGGCACAGTATATGGGTGTGGGGAAGGGTACATCATCAATGTGTGCCACGGGGCAATTAGCATAATGTATGTTCGGATACATTGTATAGTACTGTAGTATTATTTTTCTGATTCGACATGCCTTGGATTGGTGGCACCATATAAAACAGTCGTCTGAGAGGCTTGTGAGTTGTAAGAGGACGGCAAAGAGGCATTGAAGGTCTCCTGGGTGCAAATACCTAAATAAATTTTGATTATATACCTACTTATATCCCCTATTCCTTATTCACAATGATAAACCTGAGAACATATAACTTAGCCTTTTTAAGAATGTTTATTCAGTTCCCCTTCAGCTCACGATACAGTATAACCGAGGTATATCTAGTGACAATTTCCTCTCGTTCTGCTATAAAGATAAGAATCAACTGGGGAATCTCAATGATATTTTAGTTTTCAAGGGTGTCAAATCACTTAAAAAATTACACCACTCATATCGGAATATTCCCGTTGAGCAGTGTGGACGTACTTCTAATATCCTCACTGTAGCACAATGAACTATCCCTGTCTATTTAATTTACTTCTTAATCGCACCGAATAACTTAATCGATAATTCACGTTATTTGTTTATCCCAGTGTCCCCTTATATACAAAAGACTCTTATAGCTTGTACAGCCTGATTCTAAAGTGAATGCTTGTCTACGAATTGAATTTTTGTAAAGAAAAATAAATACAACTACGAAAAATTCACCATTTTCCAGGCTTTCACCAGCCATTGTCAGATATTACAAGTCACATGTCATTCCTACAAACAACGTTACATGCTTCACCTGTCTGTCCCTAGAGGGGCCTACTTAGTGGATCAGCGGTAGTGAGACTCATGGCCCTAAGGTCAGAGTTTACGAAGAAGGAAATGGTGGCTCACTGAAGATATCTCGTGATCACAATCACAACATTCGTATGGTTGTTAGAATATAAAAGAGCAACGGAGGCCAAAGTATAAAAATATTTGGATCTTGAAGCAACTGAAAATGTTGATGGTACATGAGCAATTTGGGATTCCCAAAGAATCGGAGCATTTAGTCGAATGGGTTGTAGAACAAGGTGGAGCTGGTTATAGCTCAGGTAACTCTAGGCATATTCTACGATCATTACACATATCATTTCATTCCGCAAGGATTTGACATCCAACCCCGGAGTTCCAGTGTTAAATAGAGATCTGACATAACTGAATAACATTCTACAGCTATGTACTCCTTAGTATACAAACTACTTGATTATGCTCTGCGTATCGTAAATAGTTGTGCTATGTCAGTTATTAAGATTATGACGGGTGCAATAGGTTCTTGCCGTAGAGCTGCAAAGAATAATAAAGAAGAATCTTTAAACTCACCGCAGCTTATTGGCCATAACTCAGTTCGTTTATAAAAATTGTTCACTGTATGACGGAGAATCGTCGGCTTTCAATTCTGTACAATATGAAAGGCTACAATAAGAAGCATTAGCGAGAATAAGAATCTAGTACAAAGCCCATTCAGCACTGGAATCAATGTAATTATTCTTCTGAACAGTACGTTAAGAATAATGTTTTATTTCAAATGAAAGTACTGGTATTTAGTTTCAGTAATTTTGAGCGTTTAACTATACCGTTGAATTGTTTTGTATTTATTGCTAAATAACAAAAGGGGAATCTTTATCATCTCAAAGGTGACAATCCAGATCTCGCAATGTTTGAGGACATAGCCACAAGGCGAAGAGCTTCTGTCAAACAGAACTCGTTCAATGATTGTATGTATGAGAACTCTCTGTAGGGACTGCGGGCGCTTGGAAGAGATATTCGTAGTACACGGTGACAATCTAGACAGGGTCGCGAGCTATGACCTTTTACGTTTTATAGGAAATATTGCAAGCTTAGAGAGGAATTCAGCCACCAGGCAATGTGAAAGCGATCACGTCGTATCTCTCGATAACAGAAAGATATTTTTTTTATAATCCTAATGAGCATACAATTGAAATACTTCAAACGTGTTTGAGAGTATATTTTTACGGATATAACGTTGTTCGGAAGCACAAGTGGCATGAGCTTGTTCCAGCTATGAGACTAATAAGGCAATTGTCAACGAGCTCATATCGAAACTCACGCACAGTAGGCCTATGTGCCAAATGAAACCAACATGGTAAATGTTAGCAGCGAATATCCGAGGGAAGCACCTTTAAAAATAGTATGGACACCCCTCCACTTTCCACTAGACAGAATAGTCTGTTCACATGGTAGGCTGGTTGCAACGCCTGATACGTGTACAGTTTACGCCACGGATGTTGGCCGGTCAGTTCCAGCTTCACAGTAGTACAGAGGACAGTCTGCGAGCCTCACGCATGCACAATTGATACGTGAGAGTTCAGTTGCGCGGAAAGCAACTCACGTAACAATAGCACATGTTCAAGGTTCACTACATGCCTTCTGTACGACTGCGCAATCGGGACTCACTGGCCAAAAACTGTGGTGTGAACTCTAAGTTAAAGTGTCCATACTGTAGATGTGTATGGCAACATTATAAGTAGAGAGACAGTGATGATCCTAGACGCTAACTTAATGATCCCCCCTCGTATTTGCCTTTTAAAATACTTTTTTAATTACTATAAGGTATTTGATTCCCTCGGCGGCTGTGCACAACCATTATCATGGATATTGCGAGTAGTGCGACAGGATGTATTTTGGTGGTTCTGACCCACCCATTTTATTGTGTCACCGACTGTACATCCTCAGATATGTAAGCTTTCTGATATCTCGCGAACCAATACGCGGAGATGGACATGTTAGGTGTCAAATGACTCGGGATGAAGCTCCCTTTCCTATAGACGACTTATGTCCACCCCAAGATAAAAACTACCCATACCGGGGGTGAAATAGTGACTTTTTTGTATTCATGCGCACTCGCGGATTTTGTAAGATGGCGAGCATTTTAAATGATTATTTAAGTTTTTTTATTTTTTTATTTGTAAAAAGGACCAAAAACGAGTAGGTCATTGGCCCGTTATACGTCGCGAACCCGTAAACACACAGACGTGTGTGAGGTGTCAAAGGAATTGGCATGTTACCTTCTTTGTCATGGACCACTTATTTTATGGATTTACCCATATTTTGACAAACTAATAGGTCATCTGCCTGTTATATTTCGTTAACCCGTTAACGTACAGACTTTTGTGAGGTATTGAATTACTCGAGATAGACCTATTTTTGCTATAGACCATTGATTTTACAAAACAATTACCAATGGGCCTAACGACATGCGAGGGACCCATTTTATTTGTACCTGACTAAAGCTTACTATTAGCATGTGACTAGTGGTAAGACTCTGGCAGCCTTTTTAATGATTATTTTTGCATTCTTTTTAAATTTGTCCAAAGGACCCAAAATGAGTAGGTCATCTGCCCGTTATATTTCGTGAACCCGTAAACCCACAGACGTGTGTGAGGTGTCAATTGATTTGGCATGTTACCCCTTTACTGCAGACCATTGATTTAGCAAAATTTTGCCCAAAGCGCTTAACGACATGCGAGGGAACCATTTTATTTGTATGCAACTATACCTTGCTCTAAACACGTGACTAGTGGTTAGACTCTGGCGGGCTTTTTAAATGATTATTTATTGGTTGTTGACTATGAATTCTTTATTATTTATATATTTATTTAATTTCCTAATTTTTAGAAGTATACTTGAATACACAAGTATACATTTTTAAAATTTCAGTTTTATTTTTTTATTTTCTTCTATTTTAATATTTAATTTATTATTGATATGTTTTTATTACTTCTTTTTTATTTTTAGATTTTGACTAAAGGATATAACGGATACATTTTATTATTATTTGGTAAATATTTATTTGATTGAGTTGTATAGGACACCTGAGCTATAATATATATTTTACATTTTATTTTTAGATTTAGCCAAAGTATCCAATACGAGTGGATAATAATAATAATTATTATTATTATTATTATTATTATTATTGTTATTATTAGGAAATTATTTATTTGATTGTCTTGTATAGGTATCTAGCCCAAGAGTGTACCTGAGCTATACATTTTATTGGTATTTTATTTTTAGATTTTGTCAAAAGATATTTAGTCGAATAACCATGATTATTATCATTATTTGACTTGTACATACGCTTTAACATGCATGGCTATTCAGGCAACGGATTTGCATTATCGTTTAAACAAGAAAAATCTTGTTGCGTGACGTAAGAGTTGAGCATTAGAGGTGCGCTATACCACATGACAGAATGGAATGTTGACTATTTATTTAAAACACAGGGATGATTAAACTAGCATGGGGCATATTCTAAGACTCTCTTGTACGTATAACTAGACGGGCCCTGAGCCAACTTTAGCACAATAACAATTTTGCTAACTTGACTGGCTATGCGTTAGGTGTCATGGACATGGTGTCATGCAGACCGTGTGTAAAGCTAGATTATGATGTCGGTCATTTTGGTTCATGTGTAGCAAATGCTTAATATAGAAACCGGGCGATGAAGTTGGTTCTTTACAAAAACAAATCATCATACCATAGACGATCAGGTTGGACAAGTAACATATCAAAGAGATAGTTATTTTATTCATTTATTTATTAATTATTAATTATTTAATATTTATTTAATTTTATTATTATCATTATTTTCTTTTGGGAAAACTAAGGACCAGGTTATTTAATTGTTTTATTTGAGCATTAAAATTAGTAAAGTATTTATTTCTTCGTAACCGATGTTGTTCTTTCTCTCTTTTATACATGCTTTTTTAGTTTACAGGTTAGGTGTGAAACTCACTCACTCTCTAAGAAATACCCAAATTTTAAAAAACAAAGTGAATTTAACCGAACATTCACAATTTCCCTTAAATTGTACAATTTGCAACCACTTTTCACTTTGTATAACGAACGGATGTTACTCTACCTTTTACTACATAGATAAAATGCTTATCCCCTAGGGTAGATGAGTGTCAAGACAGCCAGATGCTCTAGTCAACGTACCCGAGCGGTTTATCTAAAAATGTATACATTTTTCAAATTCTACACAGATTCTCCAACAAAAGTGCCTCTATACTGTTGACATAGGCTCTTGGAAGCTTTAACAGTTTAACGAGTTGAGATAATAGGAGAGAAAATGGCTTTCCTCGAAGTGTAGTGGCTAGCACTCTTGACTAGCGCCAGGGGTCTGAATTCGATTTCCGTGACTCTGTATCGGTGAAACAGAGCCCTCTTACCCAAAACTAAAAAAGTCCTTCCATCCAACCACATCCACCTTACCTTATCCCAAACCCAATAATAACAATAGACTAATAATAATAATTAATAATAAAATAATAAAACGACTCATGAACATAAAATATTAATAATAATAATACTAAGCCCTGCATAATTTCTCACGCCCAACCCACAATTCCCCTAAATGTCCCTAAATTCCCCCAAATTAACAAAAAAATATCCAAAATACGCCAAGATTCCTCTAATCACACCGAAATTTGCCAAATGCAAACAAAATTGCCTACAATATCTAAAAATTCCTTAAATTACACCAGACGTTCCCAGATTCACCTCAAATTTACCCTTATTATACTTTTAACTACTTTTTGAGGCCACTCCCCCGAACGTTGCCGGAGACTGTCGAAGGTAAACGATTGGATTAGGAGAGTGAGGCGGGTAACAAGAAACACAAGAGGTACCCATGCAATATTTGTATTGATTTAACTATACAGTATCTACAATTTTTACATATAATACACTCTTCACCTTATTTTTCTTTTTATAGTTTAAATAACATCCATATTCATTTTTAGATTTTAATTTAAATTTTTGCTTAAAACTTTCAGGTCCATTTTTATAACCATTAATTTAATGTAAGCAGGTGAGCCCATATTCTTGAATTGTGGTGCATATTTACACAAGGAATACAACTCTCTGCTTGTATTTGCCTGCTGTAGTTTTAAGAGAATGCAGCTGAATTTTTAGCATATAATTTAAATCTTTATCCGAATCTTGTAGTTTCTTTTCCAGCCAGTAATTGGATACAAACAAAGAGTCGATTATCTCGATTCCTAACACATATCTAACTTTCTATCTATAGGCTATTGGTTTTAGTCCCTTAATATTTAGTTATGCTCCTTCTTCCAGACTTTCTAACCGAGAGCACTCTCGGATTTTTATTTGGTCTTTGATTTCCTGTATAGAAACTTATAAAGAAGATCCACGTCCTCTTGTGTATAAGTTGTTGACTCTTCTCCATAGTCTGTTTGGGTGCCTGTGTAAAATTTAAAATTCTCGATGTTAGCAAACGAACGACTATTTAATGTAGTCATCCCGTTGGTGTTGAACCCTGCAAACAGTTTTTCAGTTTCTAGATGAATGATGCCCCGTCCACCACATGGAGTTACAATAAACCTATCATTTTAACCAACTCTAAATTAGCATGTCTCTTTACAAACATATATTTTAAATATCCTCTTAAGTAGCACACACGTTTACATTTTTCACTTTCTACAAGCACTCCAACACGTGGATAAGTTCCGTTGTTATTAACAGTAAATGCAAAGCGTTCGTATTTAGCACTCATATCTAGATTTTGCCAGGGACTTTGTGTAAAGTAATGTGTAAACCTTTTTCTTGCATCCACAATTGCATGTTCTATCTACAACACCGCTTTGTACTCTTTCTTTAAGGCAGTAGTCTCCGCAACATACCCCACTTTCCTTTTCTTGATCTCAATTTCCTCCAACTCCAATTTTCGTTTCCTTACACATAACACATTAAGGCTGTGCGATCAGTACCGCCGTCAATCGCAAGGCAAGAGATGGCAGCACTATTACCGTTTGGCGGTCGCTGCATTTGTGTTAGTGACGTGTCTACCCTTCACTTAGCACCTCCTTCCGCCCCTACTGCCAGCGCTTCTCCTCGTCACTCAATATCTTCTCTCTTTCACTGATAGCGTTGCTTTGCTTCTGAAAAACAAACCAGACTTGATTTCCGAGCCGTATTACCAATTTGTGGACTAGGCACTCTCCCTCCGTCCAGCCCAATAAAAAAGATTATATTATGATATAGGCCTATTATGATTATATTTTGATTTAGTATGATATGATTGACGGGGAGAGCTGGCCGTGCGGTTAGGGCTGTGCAGCTGTGAGCTTTCATTCCGGAAATAGTGGGTTCGAACCCCCCTGTCGGTAGCCATGGAGATGGTTTTACCTGGTTTCTCATTTTCACACCAGGCAAATGGGCACTGTACCTTAATTAAGGCCACAGCCACTACCTTCCCACTCCTAGTCTTTCCTATCCCATCGTCGGCATAAGACCTACAGTATCTGTGTCGGTGCGACGTAAGGCAAATTGTAATATATATACAGTATATTATTTTGATATATTTTGAAGATTACAACTCCCATAAAGTTCTATTGATCATAAACATGTCTTATTCTAAGAATATAACTTACAGAATTGTATAAAGTAACTTATAAATAATTTTAACATTCTGTAAACGAAACACACACATATTTTATTATGAGCAAATATTCTCATGAAAATATATTTTATTATTTCAGATTTTTAAAAATCATTTACATATCATATTGTGCTATATTGAAACACCTTTTTTTTAGTAATAATCTGATACAGGTACGAAGTACACCATTTTGCACTGACTGTATAACAATATAAAATATTGACAGTAAGAAAACAAACAATAAAATTTAACAAAAAAGGGACTTAATAATAACAAATTCATTGGAAATTAAATAACAAATAAAATAAATAGCAGAGGTTATAAAGATATGTAGAATACTGTATAATGTCCGTGTGACTAGTAATGTCGTGGCCAGGTTGTCAACAGAGAATCGAGAGCTTACTCGTTTAGTACATAATTCAGTTTCGTCTTAAAGATGGGCCGATGGCCATAGATGTTAGGCCCCTTTAAACCACAAGCGTCTTAAGGAAATGATAGGGAATGAAGGTGTCAATTTCTTGCAGGGCATTTGCTGTTGTGGGAAGGCGATAGAATATGGAGCGTTGCTGGAGTGTTAGGCGCACACGAGGCATATGGAATATTGGTCTGTTTCGGAGCTTACGTGGATGAACATTATAACGGAAAATGAGGTGACAAAGATGTGCATTTAAGAGTACCATTAACAATTCTGTGAAGAAAGCAGAGATCTATGTACTGTAGACGTTTACTCAGGTCCAAGATGTTGAAATATGATTTGATTGGTAGTGTACTGTCTAATGTCGGGTCACGGGCTTTCACAATGGACGCAAAGAATGAGAAAACGCTGTTAATTTTACTGACATTTGTGGGGGCAGCTGAAGACCAGATGGGGGAGCAGAAATCAATGATAGAAAGAACAGAAGTATAATTTATGAGCGTTTAAGTTACGAATTTCAGAAAGTCTGAACAAAAGTCCAAGAGACCTTATGGCACAGGATTTAACTTGGTCTATATGAAGAGAGAGAGATTTCATTTGCTATTATGAATTATTCCAAGATCTTTGACCTGAATAACAGCCTTCAGAGGAGTGCAGTTAATTTCATACCTGTGGGTAAGCTCACGTTCATTTAGGCACATCGACATTTTAACATATTTTTCAGTATTAATTTTCGGTTTCCATCTAGTTACCCAGTCTTAGCACAAGTCTAAAGCATTTTGAATGCTATCACAATCGCTTGAGTTCACTACGTTTTTGAAATTTTTTAGATCATCTGCGTATGGCAATTATGGAACATGGGGTGGTCTTTACTTCATCTGTTAGGTCATCTACAAAGAGAGAAAACAGTAGAGATTATGGAATTCCTCCTTGTGGGTTGCCAGACGAGACATTCAGCCATAAGGAGATATGTCCAGGAAGTACGACAGTTTTTTATGAGTGTTGAAAGATTGCTATGAATATTGTATCTGTGGGACAGTTTGTATATGTCCAGATTATGGTTTATGGAGTGAAATGCTTTAGCCAGGTCAATGTAAATGACATCCAACTGCGTTTTACCTTTCAACATTAACCATCTCAGAATAATACATTATCACATCATTTTTTGAAGAGTTTTATCGACTTACAATATTGTCTATGTTGTTGTTCTTCTTCTTCTCCTTCTTCTTCTTCTTCACTGTATTTTACCACTCATTCAGGGTCAAAATTTTCCTCAGTCCTACACATCATCTTCTGAACAACTTACCCACGATACCATCCGACCGTAGTACCGTAACTAAACTTATGCGTTTTTCTTGCCGTGTTTGATGGTATCTGATCTCTCCGTCCTCTTTCGTTTGTTGGTATCTGCTGCCTGATTTTGTCGTTGAGCCTCCAGCACGAAGGTGGGATCTCGGATTTTCATGCCACGTACAACTCGACTGTCTACAATTTATGGCAAAACGCACTCTTTATAAAACTGTACTAATTTTGGAAGGATCTTTGTTTGCGATAACAACTCATCCTTTCCACGAAGAGTTCTCCATTCTTCGTATAAACTACAAAATCGCACCATTTTCTCCTGGTGACATTCAATTGACCTTGCACCTGAAAGAAGTAGTTGTGGCATCGCTTCAATTGCAATTTTTCTTCTGAAAGTTCCAGGCACAAACATTTTTTTCTGTTTTTAAGTCACCTCTTCACTCAAATCTGATTCAGTGACGGGGGCAAGGCATTTCACTTCTACGATACCATCACAAGCAACTAAACCATCAGGACTGGCTCCGAGGAATGGATGTTCTTGGTCCACAAAGAGCCCACACTTGGTGACAATGTTGCCAGTTCTGTTCTCATACAGTTTATAGCAGTGCCCTCATTATCTCTTCCAAATGTGACTGAGGTGAGATTTTTGGATATAAAATTGTTTTGACGAGATTGTGACAAGGGGTGTAAGGTAAACGTTTAATGACTGGACCAATCTTGGAAGCTGTCAACCGATTTATAGTAGCCTCACTTTCCTGATTAACGACCGGCGACTCAAACGTTAAGCATTAGCACGAGCCGACAATAGCCATTATTTATGACTGACAAATACCGGACGGTTCTTGACCAATAAGATGCTTCCGCCATCTGTCCACGAGGAGTGCAGACAAGTTGTTGACGCCAGTCTAGTACCTGCTCACCGGCCTTACGCCGTGAATGCCTCGGCACCCCACAGCTATGGAATGTAAACATATCCGTCCAGGTAGGTTTCAAAGACGAGCCGGTCGTTAACTAGGAAAGTGAGGCTACTATACTCTTAGGTCGTGCCACATCTGGTTAGTATGCTGCCCAATAGTTAAAACCTCAATAAGGCTAGTATTTGATACTTCGTCAGCCATAGATTTCACTGGTTGCGAACGAGATAAATGTATTGATCTTTGTGTTGATTCCACGCTCAAAGGTAAGTTCACCAAGAGTGAGGCGTCGTTGGCTACTTTTGGGCTTCAGCGGAGAGAGTAGTATCCTAACCTAATGAAGAAAGCAATTAACACACTTCCGCCCTTTTCAACATCCTATCTATGCGAGCAAGCCTTCTCTGCCCTGGTGACAATAAAATCCAAAGCAAGACATGGACTGAATAACCTTGAGGAAGATTTGCGTGTTTCATAGTCAACTGCAAGGCCCGATATCACGTATCTGTGCTCTAAGCATCAAATCACAAGTTTCACATTAATGATTTATCGAACAAAACTATTGATGTATTTTTACTCACTGACTGTAGTTGTACGTTACTTATTATAAAATATTACAATAAATTTACATATGAAACTTATTTTTTTTTATTCAAGGAAGGGTGCCCCTAGTGTTTAATGTTATTCCCAAGGGTGCCGTGAACTTCAAAAGGTTGGGAAACTCTGCTCTAGACTGTGGTCGTGTAGACTGGCAGGAAGAGTCAGGGAGGGGGAGGGGGGCGGAAGCTGCGATAGCAAAGGTGTTGAAGTAGAGGGGAAGATAGGCTAGGTGCCTTGTCTTGCCGCTGTGTGTGTGTGACTGATTCAGCCAGCGTTTTGTTGAGTCTGAAAGGTACTACCACGGGTATATCGCGGAACCAATTTTTTTATCGAACTTTTTTACTGCTCAGAATAAGAGCCACTTCAATTAAATATAACTTTGAAGTTAATATAACAATTTTTTCACACTAAAAATGATATTCAAATTTGAAGAGGTTAATACAAAATTTGAATTTCGAAATAAGAATTGTTCCTATTGCAGGTACTACTACAGGGGTTGTTGTACAGAAATTTCGATGTCTTCCGAATATTAGTTTCGTCGTGGTGATTGTACCTTTAACGCTCAAAATAGCCACTTTGAAGCCATGTCCTCAGCAAACGAGCCGTCGTTATTTCCTTCAAAACGCATATAATGTCTCACAAAGACCTACATTAGAGATTAAGAATAAGAATAAGAATAAAAATATAAACTAAAATAAAATATCTATTTTTGACCGCACAGCCTTAACTGTACTTAATAGGATAATTTCTTTAAGAGGGTATGGTTTAAGTCTGTCAGTTTTATTGGCTCCTTTTCTTAACACCCGGGGAAGAATATTATTTGTAGGAATCAATCCTAATTCGTTAATGTTTGCGGGTATCGTGGAGAACAATGCCCCGGATTGAGAATATAATGTTTCCCCAGCTTTAATGTAGCATTTCTGTATAATGCGAACATTGTTGTTTCCCGAATCATCGTTAACAATTTCTACAATATTTACGGGTAAGTATTTAAAACTACAGGCAGAGAGAGCATAGTTTATAATCTTTTTCCGATCTTGTCTATCGCGCAGTTCGATTTGCACACCTGTCAATTTCCGAGTATTTTTATTACCCCAATAGACAAACTTCAACACACTGTTAAATACCACACACCAACTGTTACGTAAGTTATATGCCAGTTTGGTCCACATGGAAGCGATCGGCAACGAGTACAGGGGCGCTTCTATTAAAAAATATTTGTTGGTTTCTAACACACTAACACAATTTTCGAGAGGGTCAAACACACTATCCATTTTGTAGTTGTGAATTGTTGCCTCTAGTCTTGTAATACCATGTTCTTTAGCTAAGGAAGAAGTAAACGTTTCTCTTAGATGAGTGTCCGGACATCGAAGAAAGCCTATAATAGGGATTCCAATGACTTTGTTTACCCCAGGACTTGTAATTTGACATATACATTTGTTATATATCTTTATTCTAGAATTAGAGTTCATCCATGTTAAGAAGGCTTTGCCAACAGTTTTATCGTTGTTCACAATAACATTGCATTTTTCTCCATACTCACCTTGCATTCAAAAGTTATGATTCGATGTTACGTAATCACACATCTCCGTCTTGTTAAAACTATCTGCCAAATCTTGTGTTATGTCCAAATCCATAAGGAAGAACTCCTCAGCACGAAGCTGTTGCAATATCCATGGAAGTTCGGCTAACAGAACGTCTAATTTAACATCGGCTAGCTCCACTTTGTATGGTATAGCCACAGGATTTTTATACTTTTCCATACTGATAGCAATTCCTTTTTCCCCAAGTTGTGCCCCGAGTCCTCGTGTTATTGCACACTCGTTGTTAAGTAGAGGAAATGGTAGCTTTGCCTTGACACCATGTTTAGCAGAGATGAACTTGGAGAATTTACCACGTAAATAGTGGTTGAAATCCTCACACACCTCTCTCTTTAGCAGGACAGACTTACTCTTTTCCAATTGTTCCTGTCAGTCCACTTGGTCACATATCCTAACCACCATAATGTTATCACAAAACGGTTCCTTAATCAGTGTAAGTAGATTAACATTTTTGTTACTTACGAGTGTCTAGTTTTCTGTATAGTTGATATTACCAATGCATGTAACCAGATTGTCCAAGTTTTCCAATAACAACCACAAACGAAACCGCTCATCAGGTTTGTTTTGTTCCCCTTAAGCCTAGTCCACACTGGCAGATTTGTTTGCAGACTGTATGTAGATTGTTTGCACACTGTATGCAAACTGTTTGAAAACTGTGTGAAGACTGTATGTATACTACTTTGGAGTCTGAAAACAGTCTCCATACAGTATGAAGACTGTATTGAAACACTGTATCCGATACAAGTATGTTACCTGTTTTGCATCCACACCAGAATTAGACCTCTAGTCCACATTCATACCTTTACCACAGGGTGATTTCTTATAAAGTCTGCGAATGTGTAAAATAGGGGATCAAAGTGAAACGATCATGGTGGGAGGGGGATTGTGTTTAAATGTACCTCTTGTATTAGTCGAATAATTAACCAAAATATTCATTCTACTAATATGTCATATAACAACCGCTATTTTCTTTTTGTGGGGAGGGGGTGAAATTTGACACCCCGCCGGTAGCCCCACTAAACTACATTTTGTGGCAATTTAATGAGATCACTGTGTGGTCATTGGTGGGACATGTTTCAAGGCCTAATTAGTTTTGGTCCCTTCATCAGCCGATATGAATTAATAAATGTCAAAAACACACGAAATGTATAGCGTAACAAAAAAAAGTCCCTTGTTATTAAACCTTATATGGTGCACCATAAAGAAGGATGGGAAATTGAAACTAAATCAACACAATATAATGTGGAAAAACGTGGCTAGCTGGATGCGTCTGTGGTTTGTATCCGGTCTACAGTTTCAAAACACGTCCACACAGGAAGACTTGAGACAAAATACTTGTTTCTTGTATGCGTGTTTTTCATTTCGTTGGAAAACAGAAAATATTGTATCTTGTCTCTTGAAACACGAGATCTGTTTGTCATTTGTATGTCAATTGTATGCAAACTGTATGCAGACTGTTTCCAAACATCACTCGAGTCTCTCGATTGTATGTAGAATGTTTTCAAAAAGTCTGCGAACATCCCGCATACAAATGAGAAACATTTGAGGAACAGTCTGCATACAATGTTTCTGGAAACAAATCTGCCGGTGTGGACGAGGCTATAAGTTGAGGGGCACTAAACACTTTGGAGAGAGACATCCATACACTTTCAGATACCACGAAGTACTGATCAACATCATCTGTAGCGTCTCTTATATACTAATACTCAATTCTATTTTTATATTATGACGTAACCAACAACGTTTGAGGATGGAAATCAGTACACACATAAATACTCAATCTCCCCAGCATTTCCGAAGATTATCGAAGGTTAACGATTGCCACCCACTGCTTACACCTCTCTCTATGGTCATGTACACTAGTGGCCTCTTTATTATGCTGATTAAGGGTTATCTCTACCAACCACCCCATACTCTACATTGTCCTACATTGCTCATATTTACATTAGCTTTAATTTACGTCCACTTACACTGCACCCACTTTTGCATCCACTTTTGCGCCCACAAATCACGCCTACTATTAGTGCCTACTACAGTATAAATCGCACCTACTAATCGTGCCTAAAATAAGTTGCGCCAACTAATTGTGCCTATTGTAAATCGCGCCCAATTTGCTCTTGCTTTGCTTGGCCGCTGATATCATGTCGGCTTATTTTGGCAGCTTATTTTGGCGGCTTATATTATGTTGGCTTATTTTGGCGGCTTATATTATGTCGGCTTTTGTGTCGGCCGGCTTATTTTGGTGGCTTACCATATGTTGGCTTATTTTGGCAGGTTATTTTTATTGATGTATTTACTGGCTTATTCTCTTGGTCTTGTAAAGTATCACAGCCCTTTTAATGGCAGCATAATCCTTACCAACATGTTTGTAACCAAGCAACAACAACAACAACAACACATCAAGATTACAAGAATTCTAGAGTACTTTAAGGTTAATGATTGACTCCCAACTCTTACTCTTACCTTTATCCCACGCCTAGTCAAAAACATTATATATTTAAATTTTTACAAAATTTTATTTGGAACGTAGGCTATATATTTAAACTAAAAATCGTATTAAGTCATATGTTAACTCCCACACCTTATTTTATCCCACTCCCAGTTAAAAACAATATATATTTTAATTTTTCCAAAACAAATATTTGGAAAGTAGGCTATATTACCAAAACGTATGAATCCTAGAAAGTCATATGTCGGTTTAAACAACGGGTCTCTATGTCCTTTATAGTTAAAAGAAAGCATGGTTCTTTTTAAGTTTTTTCTATAAGAGTTCAATTTGAAAAGTAGGCTATATTTTCAAAACTAAAAATCATAGAAAGTCGTATATTAGCTTAAACGAAATGACTCTAAGCACTTTATCGTCAAAACACAACATAGTATTAGGTAGATTTCATTAGAAAGCTAACTATTGCAATGGGTACCATGTTTCGACTTCCGGAACATTTCGGCATATCTTCGCGTTTCACATCCCCCAGACCCCAAAACCACCGTCAGTTCAAAAGTTTATATATAATTTATGTATGTATATATGCATATACATACATCACTTTCTTGTGGAAACGATAACTACCGCAATTTTGCACTAATCACTTTGATTTGTTTACATAATATGTATCTCTATAAAATTTCGGTCGAGTTCATTAATGGGTAAAAAGGGTCGAAGTGGGTGAAAATGGAGGGGATTTTTCGAAAAAGTGAAATTTCACCATAACTCTCTTAATACGTGAAATATCGAATCCATTCAAAGTTCATACTATGAATAGATAAGTGCTAAAAATGTTTGTTTAAAAACTTTTTTTGATAGCAACAACCATTGACCAAAGAGGTGGAAAAAAGTGTTTTTTTCAGGAAACATTAATCATATTTCTCTTAATAGGAACAATATCAAAACCGTACAAAATGAACAATATTCCCCTAATAATTACCTAAAACATTTGTCTGAAAGAATTTTTGATATGACCCACCATTACGCCAAGGGATGAGAAAAATGATTTCGGAATTATAAGAAAATGCCAAGAGCCATCAGAGGTTACCATGACAACGCTTCTAAATTGATGAGGGATTAGCTATCACAGGTTGCCATGACAACGCTATTGCACGAGATCATATTCAGTTTTCCATCTGACTGTGGGAAGCGGCTTCGGTGACTTAACTGGTAGGATGCTGAGCTTCTATGCCCAAGGTCGCGGGTTCAAAGCCGGCCGAAGTCGTCGAATTTTCTAAGAGTGCTAAAAATACCTCAGTAAGCTTTCCATCGGAGGGGAAGTTCCAACGTTCGTTGCAAGTTGCTGGTTGCGGTGTCATCTAGTTGCCAAGTTCACGGTTAGGTGTCGTTGACAGTAAAATTTGGTACCAAAATTAGGAACTACTACTTGAAATTGACCGTCTGCAGTCCTTACCTGAATTACAGACTAATACAGCCATCACAATTAACACCGTTTATCAGACAGATTCTACACACACCCATAGTACACGGGGTTACATGACCGCGTTGTCGCAGCCCCTAAACTGAGGAACCAACATCTGTGAGGCAGATAATATTTTGCGTGAAGATGTAGCGGACTGATAGATAGTTACACATCAGTTAGAAACCTTGCATAAGGACAGTGTGACCACAAGTATAAAAATGGACCCCAAATGACAAGAAGGTTACTGTCCCCATAAGACAATAAAACGTAAAAAAATGTGCATAGAAAGACGAAAAAAGAATTAAATTAAGCTCAAATTGTAAAATACTTTCTCGCAATAAATGAGGTCTGATCCTTCTACGAAAACCTGCATATTTTGCCTATTATAGCATAAACCCTAGTTTGCCCGGTGAAATCTACTTCCGCCTTCCGGCGTGTCGAGAGTATTTTTTTTGATTTTTTTTTCAAAAAAGTTTAATTTGGAAAGTAGGCTATATTTCCAAAACTATTATAGGCTTATACGAAAGGTCTCTATACCCTTTATCGTTAGAACAAAACATTATATTTTTTAGATTTTTTCCAAAAAAATTCAATTTGGAAAGTAGGCTATATTTCCAAAACCATGAATTCTAGAAAGTTGTATGTATGACTTAAACCAAAGGTCCTTACCCCCTTAAACCCCTAAAACAAGTTTTATAACTCTGCTTGGAAAGAGATAAAGTGGTAATGCGATACGAACTCGTTGACAGTTCATTTGCATGTCCAAGGGATGACCGGAATAAGTGGACGAAGAAACACTGGCAATTTACTTACCGGCGTTAATCTACGTCCTGGATAAGAACTGTAAAGACTCTATTAGCAATTTCTGTTTCGGTACTGCCTGAAGAGGAAATCGACGAGAATATTGACGACTGATATCTTGGGAACGTCCCACCTTCAGTTGTTTTATATGCTATTTGCTGTAGGAAAAAATGTTTTTTTCTTTCAGAAACCGTATCTATTGAAAATAAATACTTGATGTACCGCACTGTTCTTTCCGAAAAAGAATTGTATGTTGGCCAACTCCAAGTAGAAAGAGTTGTACAAACTCTGAATACTTCATGATTTTCTACATTTCTCGTCATTTTACCCTTTACTGAAGAGCAGCCGGAGATATAGGCAATGCAGATATTGCCACTAGTTAGAGGGATATGGGCAGCCATATACGTATGTGCAGCTAGACGTTCCATCAAACAACATCCACCTCTGCTGCTGAGCTTAAATTCGGTCCTTATTCCTGATCAAGAATCCTGTGTGATATGAGGAAATATAGTGCTGCAGAACAATTGTCTTTGTTTCTTCATTATTCTCATGTTTTTTTATTGTCTTCTGTTTGCGAAGAACATCCGAATAATGTATTGTTCAATTTATTCTTTAATTGTATCTGTTGATTCAGATTGGAATGGAGGAATTGGGGATATAGAAGGATTTCTGTCTCATACAAGCTGCAATAAAGATTCTCAGAAGATATGTGTTCCACGGCCTCTGAGTAGAGCTCTCATGCTCTCGCCCACATACAGATCGAGTCATCAAGTAAATTGACAGTTAACCGGTAGCAACTAACACACTGTTAGAAAATTAAAACATAAAATACTAAACTCACTTAGGTAATTTACCACAGTATAAATGAGAGTTCCCTTAATCGCTGCTTATCCCTAAATTCACGACCTGCATTGCTACTAACTGAAAAACTAGCACTTGATTTATTTTTCTCAATAATGCCTACATGCTTCATTCTGACACTTGTAGACGAAAATATCACTAACATGATAAGGGAAGTAGAGTGACATAGGACACAGAGATAGAGACATAACCATAAACGTAATCCAGGTATGTTCAACCTTAAAGAATTAGGTGTCAATAGTTATGCTATCGTGTCATTGTACTGTAAGTAGGTATTGAAAGTGACAGACTCAGTTTTAAGCAGTTTTCAAATGTGACTCTTTCTCTGGTAAAATAAAATAATTTTGCCAAGAACGTATATTTAAATTTAAATAGAGTAGTCAATTCTTGCATAAGGTTATTTCAAAGTAAAATTTTACAAGCTAATAGTTAGTTTTCATTCATGTGGTGAAGAACGTAAACATAAAGCTCGTAGGTAAAGAATATATACAGTCAATGAAACGATAATACAACATGGCAAAACCATATTGGCATTGGATTTATCTATGGTTGGATTTAAATATTGGTACCTACACCTGCGGAAACAGAGGTCAGTGATAGGGTTGTTCATCTTTGGCATGGGGTTTGAGTATGGAGAGTAGGGTCATTGAAAGGGATCATTTTGTACCATTGTGTCACTTTACGTCTGAAAACAGTTTATTGGGATTAGATCAAAGGGGACGGTAAATTGAAACCAGCAGTTAATAAGAATTGAAGAACGACCGCTGAGGACAGAGAGACTGCTGTTCTGCTCTGATCTATATTTTTAGTTTTGTCGCCCACCGAAGCACATCGAGCGTGGTTGTAGGAGAAGCGGGAAAGGGTCAGGGCTAATGGAATTACTCTTCAAATTACCTCAAATAAGGGAGAAGTGCTCACTCAAAGATCTCGCTTTCTGGGGTCTATCCCACAAATTACGGCCCCCACATCAATTTCAGCACGACCGTTGAGGATTCCAGCAAGGGGTCTACGGCGTATCTCATTGGAAATATAATTAGAATTCCATAATGCACTTATTTACCTAATTGCCAGTTAAAATTGCAGAAAAGGTATTGATTGTTTTCAGAAACACTTCTCCAAATTTTCATTGCCCCACCAAGTATAGTGGTTGAGAACATAGAGGTATGAATCGAGTAAAAGCAGTTTCTTGGATAGATGAAATTATACAAGAATTAACTGCGCATACATAGCAGGGGAACTAGCGGATATGAAGATCTTATACTGATATGATCTCATTCTCATTTTTACCCCTTTCTTGTGGAGGAGTACTTAAGTGGGCATTAAGAAAGAACGCTCAATATTCCATCGGGTTTAATTAAAGAGGTTGAAATTCAAATGTTGTTAGTAGCAACCCACAAACCTAATTTATCTTGATCCAGCAGTTACTATACAATTGTAATGCAGTATATTTATTTTATAAATTTTAAAGTTAGCCAAATTTTGAACTTACCACCATATACTGTATATTATAAAATGTGTAGAGCTTTTCTCATCTCAATTTTGTTGTCTTTTCGTTTCAACTTATGTTTTTATGAACTTAGGCCAATGATGGGCATTTCCTGTTAAACTAGAACTAACCTTACCTGGGTTCACAGGTAATGATGGAAGTCAGACACCACTCTATATCAATAAACTGTCCTATGATCTCATTCCTTACTTATCGTCTATGCTGATTCCCAACTTTCCATTTTCAGTATTACATTCAGGACATTGTTTAGTTCCAATTCAACTGACAAGAGAACCACGCGAACAAAATCTCCCCTATCTTAATGCATCTTGGTACACATGCTGGCCAGCAGGCCAGTTTACTTCAGCCCGCTATAGAGTGATATCTTGTCATCTCCGACCAATCGCATTTTACCTCTACTTTCTAAAGAATGTTCACAAAGAGGGGGTCCATCTGACCATTTTCATGGTCTCCTATACAGATTGAACTGCTATTAACGCCCAGACGTGAAAATACCGTCAATGTTTAAATGACGTCCATGTTCCGAGAACTTTCGAGACATCGCACAAGCACAATTTTCCGTACATCGAATATTGTTTTCATACTTAAGGGTTGCAAATAGTATTCATTCTTAGCCTACTTTCCTTTTTTTTGTCAAATATATAAAAGTAGACTTATCAGACCTACACGTGCGAAATGTCCGTGAGTCCCTGCGTATGAATGTGAATGTGTGTATGACGGTCCCCCCTATTCATTCAAATATGATAAAACCGAATTTAACCAAATTTACTACAGAGGTAGCCCAGGAATAGGAAACCTCAGTGTCATGTTTTATATCGCCACCATTTTAATCAACTAATTGGCTGCCACCTAAATTTTCACAGCATGAATGAAACTACGTCTAAAATAAATATTGAACTCCTACTACATTTTGTAAAATATACCATTATATGGGAAACTTTTAATATACAAACCGCGTCTACGGTGGTGTAGTTGGTAGCATGCTGAGCTTCTATGCCCAAGATCGCGGGTTCAAACCCAGTCAAAGTCCACTGTCTTTCAAGAGCGTTAAAAATCCCTCAGTATGCCTTCCTTCGGAGGGGAAGTAAAGCCGGCGGTCCCATTTCATAGATTTATGGCATATTAAAGAACCTTCCGCTAATTACACCTGTGTGAAGCTAACCTAGGTTAAAAATGTAAACAACGCTCAGGTTCCTACGTTTGTCGCCAGGAGCCGACTGCGGTGGCGTCTAGTAGCCAAGTTCTGAACTAGTAGTTGTTGACGGTGGCGTTTGGTGGCAAACGTAGGAACTACTTGAAAAATTCAAAGTCTGCAGTCCTTACTTGAATTAAGAAACAGAAACACACACTAATACAGTCATCACAATTAACACCGGTTATCAGACAGATTCTACACACACCCAAAGTAACACTCTACATGACCGCGTTGTCGAAGCCCCTAAACTGAGGAACCAACCAACCAACGTACAAACCACAATATCGTCAGCCAACAGTTTCAAGATGGCGGCCGTGTGAATCATGCAAGCATTATAATCCATAACATATGGTCCAATGAATCAATGTTTACAATATTTGGCATTCAGATAGTCGTATATAAGGACCCTCCACTGTCAACGTGATAGCAACATGAAACTGTTTGTTACGCGCAGCCACTATTTTACAATTGTAGAACATAAAAATAAATAACACTCTACACTAAGCTACTGTAACGAAAATCAGTGACAAGGTAGGGACGCATATGTGGCTTTGTATGCCCAAAGCAAAAGAATATACTCTTTATACGTTCAAGATGGCGGTTTTGTGAAATATTAGAACATTAAAATCGACATCTCCGAATGAAATTGGGTAATTAAGATGAATCTTGCCAAGAGGTGGGCATCATAATAGAGCTATCACATGTATAAGTCAGAAGACTATCACACTAAATATTGTGCACAGCAGCCATCCTGAAATTGCAATATGAATTAATAACTTTCGGTATCCTAAAACGAAATTTAGTAATAATATAGAACCTTATAGGTCACTTCGTATGTCCAAAGCAAAAGAACAGTGCCTTCTTAGATTGAAGATGGCGGCTAGGTTTACCATTAAAATAACGGTATACTAATTAGTAACCCAGGATGTTATGGAAATATTAAGGTGATACTTGGTAGTAAAAGAGTATTATGTATGTTATAGGAATCATCAGTAGCGATTGGGATTAATTCATTACACCGAATTAAGCGCGTAGCGTCCATCCTGAAATGTCATAATATAAAAGGAGGTGACTTTTTATGTATTAGAACTACACTTACGAAAATTAGTGGTTACGTAGAAACCTATAATAAGTATCGTATGGCAAAAGGAAAATAACAGAGAATTAAAATATTGAAGATGGTGGTTGGGCGTACTATTAAAACATAATAGTGAATCATTGAGAAGGTAACTGCACAATTAAAACAAAACCATAGTAAGTAGTATCACATAACAGACTTAGCAGAAATTAACCATAAGAATAACACACAGAATACAAATTGCGGCGGCCATCTTGAAAATATAAAATATAATAATGAATAACTCGAGTTATTTTTAAGAAACAACGACGGAAATTAGCAGTAATGTAGAACACTGTAAGTGGCTTCCTATGAATAAGCCAAAGAAACAGCGACTTCATACGTTCACAATGGCGTCTGAGCGAATTCTGTAGACTTGAATGTATTTAACTCAGGATGTGACAGCACAATTAACGCGAAATGTATTGAGACAGGACTACCATACAAATCACCTCCTTACCAATATGCACAGGATTATACAACTGAATATAGTGCGCAGCGGCCATATTTAAATGATAAAATATACAAACAAATGACTATGTATTTTAGAGCTAATCTATCTCAAATTAGCTTTAATGCAGTAGGCCTAGCGTATATGGACTTTGAATGCCAATGGAAAAAGGAAACCTCCGCCATATACTCAAGATGGTGGCTGAGCAAATTATTAAAACTTAAAAATCAATAACTCAGGTCCAATTGCGCAATAAACATGTAACTGACTAAGAGGGGAGAAATGAAAAGATACCTCACTTGCATTTGTCACTCATAAGACTATCACACTCTATACAGCACATAGCCGTCATCTTGAATATATTAGACACTAATATCGACAATCCACTATTTATTACAGTTACAATGACACAATTTTGCAAATATGTAGTCTCACATAAAAGGCCTTCTCTGCAAAAGGTGTACGATGAACGATTTCTTATATTCAAGATGGTGGATGGGCGTACTTTTGTCATGTTTCAATAAATTCCCCCGGATGAAAAAGCGGAATTACGATGAAACATAGTAAACAGGGAGTCTTATGTAGGATACAACACTTAAAGTTCATCACAAGAACACTTAATTATACACTTTGGTAACGACAAAGAGTAATAAGTAGGCTATACCCATACATTTAGGAGAAAGTAGGCTGGACCTATATGTCTTTTACTGATCATCTTGTTGTAATTATAAATGAATTTCATAGAGATGAAAATGATTGTAGAGGAGAGCATTTTTGAAGAGTGCAAGAGTGTTGAGTACGCATGTCTTACTGGGCACGCCACGTCTCACGCATGCATTTCAACTCGTGCAATATATCTCAACCTACAGATGGTCCAAGTGCATTTTCTGACACAATACCAACACATATGGTATGTTCTAACTGAGATTTATGTAACAAGTGTGCCAGGTTTAATAAAGATCGGGAGCGTATGTTTCTCTAGTGAAACATACCTGTAAGAAGGCGAGTCTGAAGTGTGAAATGAAAGGAAGCCATTGGAGGCCAAGGAGTCAACAGAGAACACAGTTTCGTGGAGGATGTCTGGCCTCAATTGCCGCTCACTGAGCCACGAACGACATTGCTGTAGTTTCTGACTTCTTGCAAATGAAGGAGCAAATTGAAGCCTTGACCTCAGGAGAACACAAGTCCACTGATGAAAGTTCTGAAGAAGTAGACTAATTGTGTCTGTGGGAATTTAAAATGATCCAGCTTTATATCCCAATATTTTTGAGCAGCTTATTATTGCAGTTGTCAGTGGAATCCGACATATTATTTAAATGTGAGCCTTGAAACGAAGTGCCATCCCAGCATTTTCCAGAAGTGACTGTGAGATACTGGGTAGAATCTTTATTCTGAATAGTAAAGATCAGCGTTTGACTTACAACATTGCATCTACGAAATTGCATCTATGAGTCCTTAACGTAGAACGTAACTTGATCCAGACGACTAAGTTACTCACAGAGGCGAGATTCAATAATGTAAATAATTCAATGTGATTACCTTGTTCGATTTCAAAACTTTAGTTTAGGCAAAGCAATGGTTAATAGTCACCTCATTGTTTCTTCAAAACATTTACTACTGTTGATCTATAGAAGAGTCGCCTTCAAGAAATTGAATTCTATTCAAAGGAGCGAGGGCAGTTAGCAAGGAGATAGTCATGAAATGTTATTCACTTGGAAGTGCTCTTTCAGAATAATAGACTGTTCTGGAGCCTACATTGACTCGCTCCGCAGTAATGAAACCAAAAACAATTTATATCCGAAGATCCAGAATTATATGTATGTGTATTAGCGGAATGACCACGTATTAAACAATATCGTGCAAGACCTTATTCTTCAACGTACTCTATAAAACCATAGACCGTAAAATGCAAATTATATTGAAATTATTCACTTCGTCACTTTAAATAATAAGTAACATATTTATTTATTGAGAAAGTTACTTAGTTAGCTAGTTAGTTAATTAGTTACTTAGTTTTCCGCTTCTACTGGACCACGGCACCGATAATATTGTGCTGTTCTGATATTCTTTGGTGAACAACAACACGAAAGGTGAATATAATATTGTACACGTGACCCGAATAGCGTTTGAGACTGGACTTATTCTGTTGTTCAGTCCCAAATACAGTATTTACCATGAAATGAATTTTCCGTAATGAGAAAGTGTTTGTGATTATCTTTAGCCTATCTTCATTTGTAAGAAAATAGGCTTATGAGATCACCCTTTTTCCCGTCTGTGTGTATGTGTGTTTTTAAATGGCTGGAGCGATTTCAATTGAACTCGGTAAAGGTCATAGTACTATTTTGTCCGACCTCGACCGTGCCCTTCAAATTTTATTACGTCTCATCAATTTAACATGGCGGCTGTGCGAAGTATTTCACCAAAAATATTACTGATATCATCTTCAAATTTTGTACTGTGATAAAGGGCACTACGGAAAGTTCACCTACGTGACTTTCAAAACTTGTTAAGTACAAAACGAGCGTGGCGGCCAAGCGAATTTTTAACATGTAAATGGACTTTTCTCGCGATTTATCCACCCGAGCACAGTGAAATATGGTACAGCAAAATAATGTCTATGCACATTGCAATGCACTGACATTTAATTGAGCTCAATTGTTTATACAACCTCAAGATTACGGCTGTGCAAAATTTTAAAATTAAGTTTTCATTTCTTGTGTCCTAATCATGTGATCGAAGTCAACGTTTAAATAATTAACCTACGCAATAATCGTCATCTAATAGGGCATAACTCTTTGGCCTGCACATATACAAATCCAACATAGTGACCATCATAAATATTAAGACGGTTCTGAATATCAACTAATCTATGACAGCAATCAAACTCAAATTTTGTATGTTGATAATGGCTATTCAAATAAGTTCACCCATGGAATTTTCAATAACTTGGCAAGTACAAATCCAACATGGCGTCGACGTGAAATGTAAATATTGAAATGGACGCTTCTCGCGATTTAACCATCTGTGTGCCGTAAAACTTGGTACGGTAAATGCTTGTACTAATTTTAATCAACTGACTTCTAATTTATTTCAATTTTCTCTTAACCACAAGATGGCGGCTGTGCGAAATTTTGAAATCTCGTTTTTATTTCTCGTGTCCTAATCATGCAATTGAAGTTTGAATAATACAACTACGCAATAATCTTCATGTAATAGTACATATCTCTATGGCCTACATGTATACAAATCCAACATGGTGACCATCCGAAATATTTAGATGGTTCTCAATGTCTACGATTCTATCACAGCAATCAAACTGAAATTTTGTTTGTTGACAGAGGCAATTGACATAAGTAGGATATATGAAAATGAATGAAAATCCACAGCCTGCTTCCAGTCTCCGACCGGGTCAGGAATGGAATGAATGAAGCCCCCATCTAGCGGCGAGGATATGAACTGTGCCGGCTGCCGAGGCCTGACGCACTCCTCTGGGGCAATGATTAAATGAATGACAGATGAAATGAAATGATAGTGGAGAGTGTTGCTGGAATGAAATTTTGACAGGGAAAACCGGAGTACCCGGAGAAAAACCTGTCTGCCTCCGTTCTGTCCAGCACAGATCTCACATGGAGTGACCGGGATTTGAACCACGGACTCAGCGGTGAGAGGCCGGCATGCTGCCGCCTAAGCCACGGAGGCTTAAGTAGGATATATGAAAATAGGCTATTTATTTCTTCACGGAACTACTTGTTACAAATGCTTTTAATGCATACAGTATAACTTGAATTTGACTGAAGCAATTTGGTTCTCAAAATCAGATAGAATTCGCGGTTCATTTTAATGCGTCATGATGGTTAAGCTGCAAAGTTAATTAAGCTGACAGGTAGGAAGTTGCATTAAACAAGATGGGAACACCAAGATACGCAGAGAACCTTTTAGCAAGCCTTTATATCCCCTAACTACCAATTTGTGTATTTAAGGCATTGCTGGCGAAGTGATCGTTCCTGAACAGGGGACGAGATAAATTTCGGGTGATGCTTTGAAGTGTCATCGTGTGCTACAACACAGCTACTGTCAGCTTATACACTTATCACACGTCAGCTAAAACTCTAAGCCCTTCCATTCCACAATATATCATCAATCCAATTATTGGCACCTTTTCAGCACGTCAGCGCGTGCAAATACTGTAGCTGTTAGGCCCAGGTAGTTTTGTTGTTTATTGTTGTTGTCGATTAATTAAGGGGCTTTGCGACATCGTGGTGGTGTAGCCCCGTGTACTTGCGTGGGTGTAGAATTTGTCTGATAACCTGTGTTTTTGTATTAGTGTGTGTAGTTGTATTTCAGATAAGGATTGGGAAGGAGGCGACCGTGGCCTTAATTTCGGAATCATAACCCCGGAGGTGTAGTAGTAAACCACGAAAAACCACTTCCAGGATGGCTGAGGTAGGAATCGAGCCCACCTCTTCTCAGTTTTGCCTCACGAGGTTGAGTCTACCCCGTTCCAGTCCTCAGACCATAATTAAATTTCTTGTTGGAGCCGGGAATACAAACCCGGGCCTCCGCGTTGACAGCCAAGAGAGATAGCCACTACGCAACGAGGCGGACTCAGGTAGTTTCGGCTGGCTCTGAGAGCGCATATGGATCTGACAGTGAAGTAGCGACTCTCAGATTGGCAAGTGACGTACATTCTGTAACGTCACCGCGCAGGGCTGTCCATTGACGGAATTTGTCGAGCAAGTTCACTCCAGAGAAATAATATGCTGATATTAATAATATCGAAGCGCCATTTTGGCTTGTCTTTCCAGTATACAGTATATTTCATTATTCAAAGATGGGAAATAGTGGACTGTCTCTAATGAGGCGTTCCGTACTTATAAACGGCGGGAAAAATCAACGTTGAACGACATTACAATAATAAATGCACAGCAATGTGCAAACGTCAGAAGTATGATCGTTGATGCTGTTGTTGTTGTTACTTCATTATAGGGAATAGGGTTACCTTGGTCACGAGCCCCACAAGGAATGATCACTCCACGTTCATAATGAACGAACTAGAGACACTAACGTATGTGCTCTATTTTGTAAATATTGGTACCTTCCACATGTTAAACCCTTGCAAGAAAGAGTAGTTTTTATGTTGATAAAATTGTCGTTTCATATAAGGGCTTTTGGTTTCTTGGTCATCATCTCCATGTATTGAGATATGTGTTGCATTTGTCAAACAACCTGTGTCATTGGCTACGATAGCAGGTACGATAACTGATTACGTAGGCTACCTGGAGGGAATGTGGGAAAATCACACTCAGGTAACCCGCTGTCAGCGTTCTCCGGACTTACTGCAACTCCCCGTTGCGGTCGTGGACAGAAATTTTACACGCACGGCTACGTTGTGGGGCGAAGAGTTTATACAATAGATAGGTTATTTATAACCCTATGTTACAATAAGGCTATTTGAGACTGCCACCATGACAATGAGAGTGGCTCTTGTGCCGGGTCACGTTTTGCATGAGTAACGCCTTCGCGTTCCTCGGCTACTCGGTAATTGTGCGAAACAAATCGAGCTAATGGTTAACAGCAATTACAATAATCCATATCCGGAGTGTATGACTTGCTTTGTGATCGACCGGATCCACTTGCTTTCTGTAAGACCGCTCCTGTAGATAGGCTACGGTATAACTGTAATACACTGAAAGTGGCAAGTAGCACCTCAAGGAAGGCTGAAATGACAGGATGCCAAGTCTTACCTACGTACAGGAAATCCTGCGCCATTTAACATAATTGTAATTGCCGCTGGAGGCCATCTTCCAACTGGTTTTGTGGACAGAACTAGAAGCATCCAGTCATCACAAGAGAATGAACACACACGCTGGACAGACGTGTCAATGTGCTCCAGGTTACCCCAACCGAGCAAATACATCTAACAACTAAACAAGCAACTATTAGCAAATCCCTTGCGTTGTATTAGTTGTAGGGGTAATCTGTGGGCTGTAGTCTTACCTTCGCCCAGGAATGAGTGACGTCAAAGCCGCCAAGCTTTTCGTTGTCCGAGCCTTCTCCTGTCTGCCATGATGTTACATTCTGGGGCAAACATCAATACCACTGCGTTAGTGGACGTGAGAATCCATATTTTGTAATTCCTCTTCCCATTTGCAAATTTGGGCCATTGATTTCAAGGCGACTACTGAAACTCGCGACCTGAAGATTGGTAAACAATAGTAACAATAATTATACCGGTAATAATATTAATAATAATAATAATAATAATAATAAAAGAATAATATTAATACTAATAATATGAAGGAAAATCCTCAGGAAACTATTTGGCCCTGTGTGCATGGAGGGAGTGTGGATAAAAGAAGGATGTCTCACGAGTTACACCAACATTTCGAGAAAATATCAGACACTATTAGAAAAAGACGATTAAGACTTCATGGACATATTTAAAGAACGGACAGTGAAATACTTATTAAAAGGATTTTTAATCATGTCTCCTCATTAAAAGTAAAGAATAACTGGATAATATAAATTGACCTTCACGAAATCAACATAGCAGACGAAATTGTTTGGGACAGGCCTAGTTTCAAAACGTTGGTGAACAAACATTATTTTACTGCAAACCCCCGGATGAGAGCCACCACTGCATGGGTAGAAGCAAGGAAGAAGAGGTTTGGTGAAGGGAAGAAAGCTAATTCAAATACTGCACATCTATTATATAGGTTCAATGGCGCTCCATAGTTGGGCATAACGTTGTAAAATAATAATAATTATAATAATGTTCCGCCCCTTCTAACTTCTGCGGGGTGTCAGAATTTTGCCGTAAAGGGGTTATTTGACGGCTCCCTTCAAACACGCTGAAATGACAACTGATTGCACTGGGGTTTAATCCAGCAACCTTGGCAACAGCAGGCGAGAATGTTGACGCAGCACCACAAAGCCACTTCATTTTAAGGTTGCTGGAGGTGTTTGTTCAGTGCAACACATCTCATTGGCATCTAGATTCATAGAAGCTGAATCTCACATCAGAGCTTCTCAATTGTCCTCAAGAGGGTGAGTACCCATTTACCTGTTAAACATAAAAGTCACTACTAGATCCTGGGGAGCCTCCGTGGCTTAGGCGGCAGCACGCCGGCCTCTCACCGCTGGGTCCGTGGTTCAAATCCCGGTCACTCCATGTGAGATCTGTGCTGGACAAAACGGAGGCAGACAGGTTTTTCTCCGGGTACTCCGGTTTTCCCTGTCAAAATTTCATTCCAGAAACACTCTCCACTACCATTTCATTTCATCTGTCATTCATTTAATCATTGCCCCAGAGGAGTGCGTCAGGCCTCGGCAGCCGGCACAGTTCATATCCTCGCCGCTAGATAGGGGCTTCATTCATTCCATTCCTGACCCGGTCGGAGACTGGAAGCAAGCTGTGGATTTTCACTAGATCCTGGAATTGAACCAGACAGTAACAAATTCGCAATTTTATTAAGTACAACAGTGGCAAATTGTTGTTGTTTCAGTAGGTTTCACCCATATTGGGGTTTTCTTTGGTTCTCGCTTTTCCTTTATTTTTTCTTCCGTGAATACCACCAACAGAGATATCAGTGTGTGATCGCTCTCTCCTTGTGCATTTTGTAAATGTTTTCTTCAGTATGTTGCAGCAAACGAACGTCAGAAACCCCCTACTCAACAGCAACATCAAACTTCTCCTTAGTGCGCCTTCTTGCGGCACTTCGCTGAAACCATTCAAGTTTTACGCTCGGACTCTGCCTCAAGAAAGGAAATTTGTGTATTTGAATGTACTCATTTTTCACATGTTTGTATCAGTTATGCTCCTACGCCATTCCCCACTCTCTCTCGCTTGCCTTTCTGGTCAGGAGCTCTCTTCGAGCCAACCACTCTGTTCAGTGCAGTCAACCGACTAGCTTAGTCTTTCTTCGAGGGTCACCCGTTACCCGTCCGACATATTGTGATCGCCATAAGGTGATAGTTGTGTACCAGAAACTTTTGCCAGCCAGCCATCGTGACAAGATAAGTTACTCATACAAGTTTAATCCAATTGAACTCTTAATTCACTTGCAAAGTATCTTCAAATTTCCCATTTTATCCTGCCGGCAGGAATTGCACTGATGTCAAATCTTACTTTCTACCACCGTAAGAAATCTATTCAAATGTAACTCACAGTTAATGGCTACGCTCATCGGGACATTTGATCTACTTTCATCAATTCTCCGTCGAAAATCTAAAATTTGAAGCATCGTGGGTTTTATGTAACTTCGCATCTAACAGTCTAATGGGTCAACCCTGCTCATATCACGGGACCCTCAACCTCAAGCAATTTCGTCAAAGTTCAAGACTGAAATAACCTCGAAACTATACAAATTCTCAAACCGAGAATAATTCATCATATTGAACAGTGACATTTTTATAGAGAATCTATACCCTATCTTCAAAACATTTAGGTGCATCATGCCAAAAGAAAATATTCTGTATTTCGTACTAATAGTCAGTGTTGAGCGCCAACCCCTCTTTAAAGGAAAAATTTCCTCATTCTTTCCCGATTTCCTTCTCTACTAACGAATTTTAATCAAGTATTATACAACCTGTGTAATTCTTTTTGTGTAATTTTGAGGTTCATTCCTACTATGTTATCCCCATTTTGAATGTATCACTACATACAGTAGTAATCCTGTATGAATTAGTGGTATTGTCAACCACTTTTCTATGTCCAACTAACAATTAAGTTGGAGTTCTTTTCTAAGTTTAATCACTTCAAATGTATTCAACTTAATACGTTTGAATGCTTTTTCACTTCAAATGATATTTCAATTTTTTTGCAGTGATTGCTGCTGTGCCGAAGTAGTTGGGATTAAACATATTTATCCTAGCTTAACCCTTGTTATTCTTTGTTATGTTATTTTTGATTTAAGGGGTGAACTACGAGGTCATCTGCCTCAATTATTATTTCCTGTGTCTAATGCGGAACGTTAATTTGCGGTATTCCCACTTATCTGTTCTAGTCTATGCAATCACCTCAATCTTTCAGGAACATTCTCTTAAAGTCTAATCTGGTCTGAGACCAACTATTTAGCCTAGAAAGTACATTCATATTGTAGTTATTTCAGCAATCATATTGCTATATTCTATAAGTGGCATAGCTTCAAAGTTTTAGCCACGGCAGATTCCTGTCTTGTAGTTTAAATCATTTTGCAATCATTTCATTAGTGAGGTTGTATCCCCTAATTTTGGCCAGGCCAATTGCTGAAACTTACTTACTCTCGTCCTTGATTGGCATTCTTAGTGTTCACTTTAAATGTACTCCGTGCACTTTGTCCCTTTTATGGTTGTGCTCGAACAAAACTTGCTTGGCTATTTTTGTCAGTCAAGTTTGTGATTTTTCACGGATTCTCTTTAGATAGTTTATCGCTGGTATAGTTAGCTCAGTTTACTTCCTGCTTAGGGTCATTTTCACTCTATGCATCTTGATTATTGCGTTCTCTTAATCAAGACTGTGTCTAGTCTCACTAAATATCTTATTAGTATTTTTCTTGTGCAAAATTTAGTTTATTTCGAGCACAACAATTATTCTCTTTTAAAAGCTTTGAGTTTAATTATATTTATAACTACTTCCAATGCTTGTTAACTGGCCATGGGACTCCCCTTCCCTTGCACTACTCAGCTTTTGAGAAATTCAGAGTCTTTTTACATTAATATAACTACTAAATTAGCATATGTTTATTAAATCTTTTATTGTTGTTCACCATTTCTTTGTGAATAAACTTGTTTTGATTGGGTTCATCACTTTGATCCAATTCTTCTGATTTCCCAACCTCTGCTGTTTCCTTATTCTTACTACATCTTCCATATGGTGGTGATTGGACTCTTACAATTACTCCACAAGGGTTTGCAACATTTATGGCCATGTAGCTCACTGTATTTGGGTGTGTATGAAATCTATCTAATAGGCTCTGCCACTGTAATGTCAGTTGTAGTGTTTGCATTTGTAACATTCTGGGATTCTAAAGGCGGCGGCCATGGCCTTAAGATAGGAGCCGTGTTGGCATTTGCCTGGAGTAGAAGTGGGGAAGCCACGGTAAACTACTCCTAAGATCACTGATATGGGAATCAGTCCTCAGTTCTGCTTCACGAGGCGGATTGTATCCCGTTCCATCATTCAGACCAGAATTAAATTTCTTGACAGAGCCGTGAATCGAACCTGGACCTCAGAGGCGACAGGCACCGCGAGGTGGATCAGTCACAAAACGCATTGCTATGCCAAAGAATAATCTTTCCTGAACATTCGGCCGGTTCATGTATTATATTTTTATCATTTATTAATATCGTCTGCCAGGATAACTCGGATCCCTCGTTAACTTATTGACTGTTGTCAGAAGCAACCTTTACAAAAGACAATTAGTTCCGTGAAGAACTAACATACCCATTTTCACGCATTTTACTGGTTTTCATACCATAACCCCCTCCAGCTCAATTGAAAAGTTTTCCCATTATCATTTTCATGACGAATTAGGAAAATTTACCTTTGAACAGTTGACATGCGCACTACTATACTAGGTGCTCTGTAAAAAGGAACCAATAGGTTAATATAGCGTTGGTGGGGTGTAACTAAGTAGCCGGAAACCTACTATTCACCAGGTAAGAAATTGCCTAAAGTGAAAAATGTTCTTGGCTTAGCGGCAAAAAATTGTTTCGTCACAGTATTAAAGCATGTCTAGCGGGCTAATCGTTCGTTCTATAGACCTGTGTTTGCACCAGGTTGTGCAACAAAACAAAACGAAATAATATGGCCCAGGATAGATCTGCGTACGGGAAGTGGGTCTCCAATATATCTATGGTACTGCAATTGTATCCTAAGTGATTGAAATAATATGGATTGTTTTTGATGTGTAACATCTTTCCGCTCGGTTGCTGGATAGTTTTGTGGGAGTGATTTTGAAAATTGGGGACGGAAGTGGATCGGAACGATCGAGCTGGCAGTGGTGGATCGAACGGGAGTATGCACTGCCCGCTCGATCGATCGAACGGAAGTGCACTAGCTGGCAGTGGTGGAAAACGGAAGTATGCACTTCCCGCTCGATCGAATGGAAGTGTACTAGCTGGAAGTGGTGGAAAACGGAAGTGTGCACTGCCTGCTCGATCGATCGATCCAGCGGGCAGTGGTAAGACCCAGCTGGCAGTGGTGTCGGAAATTGATAACACGACGCACTCTCGGCCACGTGGAATGTATATGACATACTGAACGGAAAACGCTCATGCAAACTCTGGTGTCAAGTGATTGATACACATGACATGGTACATGTTCGAAGTCTTCGTATCAGTATTTAAATGGTAAAATGTCTTAATATCAAACATTGTAACTAGTCGGCATTGCCGGTATTATGTTTCTGCACAATGGCTATTCAAATATTAACCCACATAACGGTAATGCAGTCATCAATATAATATAATCGTTGTGGTTTTACGAGAATTGAGCAAGCCTTCATGAACTATTACTGAATACATTCTCTTTACTCACAAGAGGGCCTATTCATAAGGCATTTTAAACTCAATTTCACGCAGGAACATTATCGAAACAAGCAAAATATAAATGAAACTTAATTCCGTAATACAGTATTATTTGAACGTGGAAATAAGTCACCATATTGTGCACAAAACTTGCGTAGTCGGAATAGCCGTGGGGTTAGAGCTTATGACTGTGAATGTAGAGAATGGAATCCCGGACGAGGTAGATATTTTTGCTACCAGATTATCATTTTAAACGATATTTATCATATCAATACGACTCATTTTAACAGAATCCATATGAAATTACGTGTTGGTCTGTGAATGAAGAGGACCTGTTTATAAGGAATTTAAGGTTATGAGCGGTGTCGCGTCTATTAATCTAGTTGATCCATATCGTATTCTTTATTTAGGCTAGTGCTGGTGGAAGCTACAAATCATCTAATAAAATGAGTTCCGTATTACAAACTACAATATCTGTAAAACACTCCCTTTTACAACAGCGTAATATTTGTGCCAATAATAGTATAAAATACCGGTGTATCAACAATTTCACGTGAGGTTTCTTCTATGTCAGATGTTACACATCATATGAGACTACTGTAAGGCTCGTAATTTTTTTAGAACCACTCACTGTACACAGATCAACCCGAGCCGTATTTCTTCGTTTCTTTTTTTCATGCTAAACCACAGACATTTTTACTTTGCGTCTGGGGAATCATGGTTTTCAGGCTACTTAGTTGTACCCCACCCACCCTATATATATGTACGATTAAGTTATATTAGCAGTAACTATGCCAAATTTCCTACTGATCGGATCATTGAATGGCGAGTTAGGTGAAATCAAACATTAGAAACTTTCTTGTATGCTATCTACAATATGACAAGTAAGATTCAGATATTTATACCTGTATGTTTAGACTGTACCAATAGTCCACCACTTCTAGTTTAAAAGAGTTTGGGAAATGCGCACGTATAATTTATTAGATATTAGCCATTGTAATTAGAGAGGCATTGTCCGGGTTGTATTGGATAGTGGTAAATCCTTAAAACATATAATTTAAATCACTCCAGCCAAACCAAATTTTTGTGGTACACACACATTTACCAAAGGTGATCGCATAAGCCTGTTTCATGTGACGAATATAGGCTAAAAATGTACCATAGGGAATGGAATATCAAACTAATATTTCACAATATTAAGCAACCAAGGATAGAGTGTCGCAGTTTTATATTAATCCTTTTGATGTCAAGCTATTATTAGTGCAAAATGCCAAGCCAAGTTCCGTGAAATTAAAAGTATTTGATAAAAAATATCTCCTATCTATATCTATATTTTGAGAATGTTGATTATTTTCCGTAGCTTATTAGATCCTAAATAAATATTTTTTTTACATTTTGTATTGGGAAGTTTTCAAAATCGTTGTCATCTTGTCGAAAATTCATTTTCATACACTTTACTCAGCGTTAAAATTCTACTTATTTCCTCTTCATTAACAGAGCTACCCATAATTGTTGCCAAGTATCTAAATTAGCTACGACTATGAGCCAAAAGTTACATAACTTCAAAAGGTTGCACGCGCAGGAAATCAGTTGACAGCAGCATGTTCAAAGAATACTTATAATTAATCCAGTTATTCAGGGAATTGTAACTCACCAATATATCCAGAGAGAGAATGTTTTCCGGGTAGTCTGGGTTACAGCAGTGATAGCACTGCTTGGATGGAAATGAGCAAAATAATTTAAAGAAAAATGGAGCCGATAGATCGAACCGTACAATTTTTAGTAGAAGCTCCTTCAGCCGATGTATCGCCCTCTGGCGCTATAGCCTAACAGTTAATATACTGTAGTATGATGCAGTCATCCTAAAATACAATGCAATTATAACAATAGCTATTATTGGACAATTAATCACTGGTAAACCTTCAGTATTATTAACAACTGCGTCGTGCATTGACAGATCAATACGATGAGGTTCTGTTCTGAATCTTAGCATCAATAATAAGCATGATTAACTTTTAAAAGAATATTCAAGGAACAAAGAATGCTTGAAATTCAATCACATCGTGAGAACTAAAGGTCTATAAAATATACCACATCCCTCTACTTTGGCGCAACAAGTGAATCTCATTTCTTATTATACGGAGATTTCTCAGACGTCATCTGGCTCCTTTAATATCAACTGACTTATTAGGGTTTTGCAATTACATTAGCGCTTGGAACAGACTTGCATCTGACACAGAAGTTGTAAAATGAAATGTAATGTTTAGCTAAACTTCAGAAACGAGTTCTCACGGATATCATGAAATATTGCATTGTCATGAAGAAGTTACTGGACGGACATTATTCATGTCTGGTTAACTATTTTCCTCCCCCTCAAATCCCCGTCCCTCTGCTTCGATTCAACTTACAACGGAGAGTGGAAGACGTTAAGAGGTGATTTCCATTTTGCATCTCTCAGCGGCAGCCGTAAGCTATAAGTTACACAACCCAGTCTTAAGACTGAGTACAAAATTAATTATAAATTGTCATGTTGACGAAAGTTTCCATTCTTTCGCTGGTGAGTACATTCAAAGCTGGTGTGGATTTCCAAACGCCCACCACTGATAAACAACGAGGCTTTATATAAGCTATTGTATACATGCCTCGTGTGTCCCAGGGGTACGTAACCTCTCTGAATGAATGTGTGTTCGATTCTCCGCACTGCCAAAACATGTATTCTACTCTGAAGATCACTACGGCGTACACTCAGCCACGAAAGTTCAACTGGAAGGAGATGGCTTCGTTTCCTGTCTCAGCCAATCTAAATGTTCCCCAAATAGAGCTATATTCCAATCTGTTGCTGAGACCGTAATCGTTTCTTTCCGAATCCTACCCCAATAATACACTAATACAGAAACAATAATAATACACGATATCTGACTTACCACTCAAACATCTTAGAACACGGGGCTTGTAACAGAAACTACGCAAGTCCTTAACAAAATAAACATACAGGGTCTTTCATATAAAATAAGAACGGCAAGCGGCAGTTTTGTTACCCGCTGCTGCGGTGGCCTTGACCGAGCTTGTGGCCCACCGCAGCCCCCTGCTCTAGTATTGAAAGCGCGCTCATAGTACATACTTGACTTTTAATAAGCGTGCAGGTGTTCAGTCCGAACATCAGCTGCTAACATGGTGAAACAGTTATCATTGCAACATCGTATTTTTGTATGTAAAACTTATTTTAACAAATCCTCACACATTGGAGGAACTGAAAGGAAACATTACGCATGCAATCAGAAACATTACAGTGGAGAACTCACTCGCGTCAGCCAGAATGTGGTTAACAGATAACCCAGAAAGGATGACATTTCCAGCATCTTGTATAAGGTAAGATTCCATATAGGATTGTACACAAGCTTAAAGCAGGGGGCCGTGGGGCGCCACAAGCTCGGTCAAGGCCACCGCAGCAGCGGATAACAAAACTGCCGCTTGCCGTTCTTACTTTATATGAAAGACCCTGTACATTAATCCATATGCCTTTGCTTAAATCGTGCGATACATGACAAGTTCATGTGAATAAGCTGGAAAGTTAAGGTTATAGCCTGGTATCTTCTCAACACAAGATTTGTTTACATTGAGTTCGGTATTGAATGGCCCTCAGAGATCTTCCATGAGCCCTCATGACACCCCGCTTACGTTCTGACGTACTTCTCGTGGGGATGGGTGAAGAAATAATTCATTTTAACTGAGGAATCTACATCCGCTAGGAGAAAATTGCTTTATTAATTAATTGTTATTCAATGTCACTTATATTTGGCCTGTTTGCCATCTCTTGATGAATACAGTACATTTGCATTTGTCAGTTGGCACAGGCTAGAGTAAAAGGTGGCTTTTCACCGATGTCTCAGTCTCACTCATGGCTGTGATTATATGGAAGCTACTGAGGTATGGGTGGTGCTTAGTAATGGCATTCAGGGCACAGTCAGTGCCTGTGGATGCTGTGAAAGGTTATAGCCTGGTATCTTCTCAACACAAGATTTGTTTACATTGAGTTCGGTATTGAATGGCCCTCAGAGATCTTCCATGAGCCCTCATGACACCCCGCTTACGTTCTGACGTACTTCTCGTGGGGATGGGTGAAGAAATAATTCATTTTAACTGAGGAATCTACATCCGCTAGGGTTAGGACTACTGTTCTGACTCAGTGAGGAAAGCAATGGCAAACTACCTCACTCCTCTTCTTGCCTAGAACGCCTCAATATAGCGCTGCCTTGGGTTTTTGTGGGTATCTACTCACATAACGTAACGGCGGTGCTTTTTGAGGATCCAACCAGCCTTCGGGCTGACTACCTAACAGACAGACGTCACTTATATTAATACCATAGTAGTGTATTCAGTAATATAACAAGCGACAACAATGGATGTGTTTGGGCATGGCTGTAGCCTTACGAAATGAGTGTGTAGTTTATCAGCTCATAATTAGAGAGATTGAGGTTAGATACTTAATTTGCACCATTAGATGAAGGGTCTTCGCTTCTCTTACGAGGGGTGTTCCCAATATAAATGTCATCATTTGATTTCAGAGGGAGGTTGTATTACTAAGTCATTGTTGTTGGAATTGGACATCGTAGTCATTCATCCCGTGTACTTGGGAGTGTATCTATATAAATAAATGAATCAATCAATCCATAAGTAAGTAAATAAGTAATCTGTAACCTTTCGACCCTTATATTGGGCAACTTGTTGCAACTTACGAGGTTCCTCAACTTTACTACTCCACTTTCTACATACACAGGGGGTGCGTGGGAGTATTCTGACACACCTTATGATACAATTAATATTGATCGATCTCTATCTACAGGGCAATGCTTAAACTATAAGTGAAAAACATGACATCTGGTAAGATCTGAATATATTCTTAAATTGTGATACTTCGCCTCAATTTGTGCCATACAATCTAAATTGTCTAACCCAAATATCTCAAACAGTCCCCAGGACAGACTTCATATTACAAAACAAAGCTATACTCGCAAATCTGAATACACATTACCGTGCTTCAGCGTGAAAACCTTAAAGAATTATTCACAGTACAAGGTACTTCAATTCAATCTCATCAGACATTTTAAGTCCTTACATAGAATGAGAACAATTAGTTAGTCAACTTTCCGATAAAATTACTCCACGCAAACTCAACCAAGAATAATATTCAGTTTCTTATTTTTTACATATAATTCAATTCAGGTTATATTCATTTGTTTTCATTTTAGGAACTCTAAGATAATTTCAACACACACTTAAAAGATTTTTAGTGATATTTTTATCTTTTAATTCACATTTTCCTTGATAATGATGGGAGACAGGTGTTACTCAAACAGATGATGCTCACAGTGTTTTAATTTAACGGTAATTACACTTAATTTTTAATACCATATATGCCGAAGAAGATTACAATGTAATTGAAACTGACACAACAGTTTCATTTCAGTATTGGTTAGGTGAAAATACATACAATATCCTTTTACCTAGTTATAGGTGTTAATGATTTGCACAGCAATACGTTGATTAAGGTTGTATCATTACGTACAATCCTTCAGGTAGATACCAATTCTAAATAATGAAGCAAAATTATATGGAAATTTCCCAATGTAGAACCATCTCAGAACGCAGACAAGTATCTAGTGAACATTTTTTTGGTAGTATGAGTATTGCAGAAATGTATAAGTTGTGTGTAAATGAGCAAATAGTTACGAACTTGCCACTTGTGAAAGAAAGCATGTACCGCTACATTATTAACAGTAAATTTGATCTATCATTATTCTGCCCTAAAATACTAGTGTGCCAAATATGAAGGACACAAAAACAATGACCCTGGCGAAGAGGCTACAATGCTACAAGGCTACGTTTTATGACCATTTAAGGAAAAAGGAGCTAAGCAGAGAAGATGAACCATACGATATTAAGAATGTTAAGGACACAACTCTACTGGGTTCTGTTTTGATCTGCAGGCTATTTTCTTCAAAATCCTTGTGGTGAAATATCCATTTTGTACTCCAAAAGATAACTGAATTGCTTTAACATTACAATATTTGATACAGTAACAAAACAAGGATACTGCCAATTTTGGAACGAGGCTATAGCAAAGAGGGTAGTGAATGAAATTGCTTCCTTTCTTTAATGAACTTAGAGGAAAACTGCCTTGGTAAAAATCTGATTGTTTATTCGGACAATGTTACATGACGAAATGAAATCAACACGCCATGTGCTCGCATGCCATCATGACCCTGAATATACTGAAAATAACTCATACGTTTTTGATGGTTGAAATGAAAGAGAGAGTACCGTTATGCATTCTGCATTTAGGAGACGGAGAATTGAGCTCAGAAGTCTGGTCCAATATATGGTTTGCACCATTTCAATGGTCACCAATATTGCATTTAGCTAAGAATAATGGTAAGCCATACATTGGCAAGGAAGTAAGTACAGAAGATGTAATAATAAATCAGTAGAAAATTGGTACTACGCTCTCTGTGAATGATGCCGGTAAGAGGGCACTATGAATGAACATAAAAAGCAATTCATTATTTTCTACAAGACAGACTGTGTAGAAAACCAAATCAAAATTATAAACACGCGGAAAGTTAGTCAGTGTGGACGTCCAAATTTGAGCAAATATCCGGTACAAGCTTACTTAAATATCCCGGCTGTTCAGCAAGCCACAATGGAGGTTAGACAACACAATTCCTCGAATGTTTGATCCAATTTTCTTTGGTTTGAATCCGTAAAACTTGGATGAAACACATTCAGCACCTATTTGTGAGAGTGTGGATAAGGTTGATAAGGTGAAAAATGACTGTTTGTGACTTGCCAGTAGGTCATTATTAGGCTATAATGGTAAAGCACTCAACAATTAAACATAACTTTCTTTGAGAGAAAATACAGTGGGATATGTCGAAAGATCGAAGCTCTGAGTTGAAGAAGTGATTTTATATTGCAGTTTGAACTTTAGAATCGCTCTCCTGAATAATTGCTTTATTTTTAGTTACGGCCTTATTCCTCTAGGGATGAGTTTACTGAAACAAATATTGTGAAGTCATTTTATAAAATGCGTCGTTTTTACCTCGGATATTTTAATTAAATTGTATTTTTTTTTAGCGTATAACTTTAAGTGCCGGGAGTGTCCGAGGACATGTTCGGCTCGGCAGAGTTTGTAGCTGCTTCTATGCGGACACTCATGGGGTGAGCTACAAGTACCGTCGCGTGTGGAGTGTTGTCTGGGGAGGAAAGTGTGAATGTAAGGACTAGGAATTGGAAGGTAGCAGCTGTGGCCTATAGTTAGGGACCAACCCCGGCAATTGCCTGGAAGGAAGATGGGAAACCACAGAAAACCATCTTCAAGGTTGCCGGTGGGGGGATTCGAACCTCCTCGCCTCCCAGATGTGAGCGACTGCCTGCAGCCACGCCATAACAACCACGGCTAACTCACCCGGTAATTAAATTGTATGTACATTAAGTAGTCTATAGTCCACTGATAAGCCAGACGGTTGGCTTTGTGGGGAGCATGTAACTAATGTTTTTGATTTTCATTGTTCTTAAATGTGATTTTATGTATGGATGTACAATTTTAACAATAAATGAATATCCCTCTCTCCAAGTTTTTGGAATATCCAGGGATGGAGATGGGTTTCGTTCATTTAATATAATAATAATAATAATTATTAATATTCTTATTGCAATTTAACGATATATGGCATATACTGCTATGCTGGCTTAGGTTTACAAAAGGCAGGCTATGTTACCTTGGAGCTTGAACGCGGTGCAATAGAGTCATGCGTCCCATATGGAAACACAATTAGGTGTCAAATGGCTGCGCTAACCTTAATAAAATTCTCATGGAAGTGTTAATATTTCACAATACAAAGGATAGGCTATGTTACACAGCATATCAAAAATATTTAGTTGTGAGGGCTTATACTTTTTTATGTGCCACATAAACGAGCATTACATTATATACTGGGTTGCAAGAGCGCCATAAAATATCCTACACATATTTTGTGAATTTTCTGGGCAGCGGTAGTCTAAATCTTTGGTAAAACCAAAATCTTCTTCCCCTTATCCCAACATATAGGAAGTCACAGATGAAAATAAAATGTTACAGGAAACAGGATGTTTACTATAAGCACTCCGAGTACTTCATTACATATTATTTATTTCCAAGCTAAAGGCAAGTGGGCTAATTTACCATTAGTCCAGTCGACTGGCACTCAAAAAGGGGTTTACCTACGGAGTTTTAGGGGAGTTTTGAAAATTAGTATATTTATAGATTTTTACGTGCTCTTTCCGAATTTTTGCTTTGCTAACAAAAAAAAAATTCTGGGAAACCACCGCCATATTGGAAAAATGGCGCTCCAAAACAGTTTTTCGACGATAGCTTATTTCTGACTCACTTTACGGTGAAAATAGTTATGTAATAAATGAAACCAAAAAATATTTCCTATAAATTATGTCTGAATCGTTTTTTTTTTTTTTTTTTTTTTTTTTTAATGAATAGTTTCGGCGTACGAGCGCCACAAAGTTTATTCCAACACGCGTATGTCGTATACCAACGATAAATATTTACTACGCGTTGAAAAACCGGCCTACTATGGCCAGCCTATGCCTAATGGACTGTCGCAGGTATCACTACCAGCTGGATCGCATCCCTCCTGGCTGCTTTAAGCTGCGATCCAGCCGGCAGTGCAGGTATAAAGGAACACTCCCCCTTGACCTTGGGATCGCTTCTACGAAACATCTGCCGGCAGAGCTCAAATATTTTGCCTGAACACCAGTGCGTCGTTCAACAGTGTCGGTCACGCATTTTCAGAGCCATGGCTTCTGAGGAAGGGAACTGTTCATTTGTGAAAATCCATTGCAAGGAAGTGAGGTGATTGCAGTGAAGGAAAATGGACTGGAGACTTTTCGTCAGTCAAGTGTCAAAAGAAAGGATAACAAAGAGGAAACACTTGGCGGGACTGAAATCAGTAGTAGTTCACAACGCGTGTCGAAAAGCTACAACAATGAGAGATCAATCTCTGCATTTGTGCGTAGAGGAGGTGATGTCGCATCTGTGCATCCACAACTGCGATCCACTACTACCTCAACACTCTCATTCAAAGATCATTGTTTCTTGTGCGCTGTTGAGATAACAGCAGAGTTTCTAGCGAAACAGAAATGGATGGCTCCGCGCGATCGTAGTATTGTGTATAGCGTGTATAAATTAGGAATGAAAGACAGCATTTAAAAAATTGCTAGAGCCCGTATGATGATTGGGGTTGAGCGATTGTTGAGCGTCTCGAGCAGATCAACGATTTGGTCGCAGACGATGCACAGTATCACAACTCGTGCATAAAAAAATTGCACCAAGGACTGGAAATATTAAAAAGATAGGTCCGTTTGCAAACGAGTTCGAGATTGCAATGCAGTATATTTACTCTTATCTCGAGGAGAACTCTGAAGAGTGTCAGGTTTCCCTTGATAAACTGATGACCAAACTTGAATGCCATTACCGCCCACACATAGGAACCGTGAAGGCAAATCTCTTAAAAAAATACGGTGACGATATTTTGATCGCCGTCACTGCCAATAAGGCTCCTGTGGTTTGCTTCCGAAACACAGGGTATTAATTACTGACGGAAGCCTGGTACAACGAAAGAAACGAAAACAAGACCGATGATCGTCGGCGCATTGTAAAGACAGCCGCAACAATCATTATAGGCGATATTAGCTCCATGATCTACCAGACAACATATCTTCCATCATTTATTTTTTTTAAAAACATAGAGTCTGATATACCTGAGACTTTACGCGTTCTTATAGACGATGTGATATTGAAAAATGGAAAAAGGAAGGAAGCTTTTAGTTTAACGTGACCGTTAATCTCGAGATCATGAGCCACGGGACCTCCTTTTTACGTGGAATCCGAACCACAGGACATGGCATTTCACTTCGAAAATCTCACATGCATTGGCCGGGAAATATATTGAAAAACAAAGGTGCGTGTATTGAGAAATGGAAGAAAATACGTATTGCTCCTGCACATTGCATAATTACCGCAGCAAGGCCGAAATCTTATTTTTTTTTTGTCGCCAATGCAAATCGGAGTAGCAGGGTTTTTGTTTCAAAAGTATGGATCTCGGCGACTAGTAGATACAATGTCATCTCTTGGATTTTGCTCCTCGTACACCGAAGCGACGCTTTTTCAAGTTGGATATCGATAATAACGCATTTTCGCAATTTGTTTTTACAATGCTGATTTCAATACGCAGACATTAGATGGTCAGAACACTTTTCATGCCATGGATGATATCCAATGTATAACGCCTAAAAATGCTATTGCTCCCGATAAAAAAAAATCGTACGATTGAAGCGAATGCCGTCTGCCCAAGTTGTGGATAAATTTGACACCGTTGCGTTGGAAACATTCGAGAAGAGAAACTTAACGGGGCTTAAAATAATAGAGATTTGAAACCTCGATAGCATTCGTTTGGTACCAAAAGTGATTATGTCGTCCGCTTCGGACTTATTGTGGCTGTATGGGAAATGGGTTGACCTGCCTAACATATCTTCTTATTCATTTGAAGGCTTTATCTGCGGCTACGCGTTCAAACATATATGTTCTGAAACCAGGGAAAATAACGATTTTTCAACGGACATACTCGACCGAATGTATCATCGATAAAAAAAGCCGCAGATAACATCTTATTCTTGCACGCTTTCGGTGGCTGTGATACAATATCGGCACTTTTCAATCAAGGCAAAATGAAATGTGCCAATGTACTCCGGAAGAACCGAGGTGTAAACGAGCTCGTCCGGGTTTAAAAAAAAAACAAATGCTGACCCAGAAAGCATTGCTGAGGCTGGAGAACGCTTCCTCCTAGCGTTGTACGGTAGTGTTGTAAAAGGTATGTCGTTGAACACCTACAGATATATATGCTTCACGAAATCAGCATTCAAAAATAAATTTAATATTTCATCGCTGCCACCGACAGAAGCTGCAGCACGACAACATTCCTACCTACCACCAGGTTGGGAAAAATTCAGAGCAGTGGGGATGGAAGAAGAGCAAGAATGGGCTAATTCCTTTCACCACACTCCAGCACCCTGCTCCAGCAAACTTGCTGAAACTAATTTCTTGCAAATGCAAGAAAGGATGTCGAGGAGCCTGTGGATGCAGAAAGGCTGGACTAAAGAGCTCAGTTATTTGTGCGAATTGCAATGGCACCTGCGATAATTCTGTTATTGATCTGCGAGACAGCGATGAAGAGGAAGAGACGGAGACAGTTCTTCAGCGAACCTTCGACGAAATCGAGGAAGAAGGTGATGAAGTCGTAGAAGAGAAAGACACGGCACAAACCTAGAAGAATTGCTGAGTTTTAATTCACCGTCCGTGAAAGCCAATATACTATCTTTTTCGTAGAAGAGAACTTGGAAGAACTTCCTATCCGTGAGGTTTTGCACAGTCCTAAAGACCAAGAACTCGCGAAACCTGGTCCATCAGGGATAGCGAAGAGAAGGAGAATGCGCTAAATTGATCACATGTGGATTGGGCCTACTGAGGATACCACTAAAAAAAACGCACTAGAAACTCTACTTCATGGTGGTGTGGAATTTTTTTTTTTTTTGGCCAATACGCGTGTTGGTGTAGACTTTGCGAAGCTCGTACTCCGAAACTATTCATTTCACAAAAAAAAAAAAAAAAGTTGAGACATAAATTATAGGAAATATTCTCTAGTTTCATTTATTTAATAATTATGTTCACGGTAAAGTGAGTCAGAAAGAAACTATCGTTGGAAAACTGTTTTGGAGCGCCATTTTTTCAATATGGTGGCGCTTTCCCGGAAAAAATGTTAGCAAAGTAAACATTCGGAAAGAGCACGTCAAAATCTATAAATATACCAATTTTCAAAACACCCGTAAAACTCCGTAGGCAAAACTACCAAACGATTGGCCTACATTCCGTTCCACTTGATCATGTGACACACCGCTCTGATTCTTAGCGCGTATTTAGTGACTAAAATGTCTTATTTCGGTTACTGGAGCACAGCGTGTAACTGTAATTGAGAAATTACTGTATGTGCAAAAATATATAATTTTCAATATCGGCGAATAAGACTACTCCCAAAAGATGGCATATTTCTGTAAAGCGTCCCGGGAGTTTAATTTAAGTAAAGTCAAATGTACGGCTTCTCAGATTTACGAAAAGTAAGCTACCGGTACAGAATTTACTGCCATTTGATTATGATTATTATAATAGGCTAACCTATTATACGAATCTACTTTTCAATCGTTTGAATAGGGCACGTAAAATAAAAATTAAGATTTAAAATATCGAACCGATGTCATCCTGAATGTTTGAAAAAACACGGTACGAGAGAATATAATTTTTAATGCTCTTTGCATGTTCATTCCTTCCTTTTTATCAAACACCAACAGTGATCTTCTATTTTCTCTTTGATGGTCATGTCTCTTATGTCATTGTGAGTCTGTTCTAGATATATATCTTCCATGACCCACCTAGCGTCATCTAGCAGCGAATCTCTGAAGCTCTTCAATTCTTCCTGGTGCAAGAGGACTTCCTTTTCCATTTGGCCATTAGATCTCGTTACCATCGCCAGCTATTATCTCCATGAGCAAGAGAACTTCGTCTACTTTTTCACTCACCATGCTGTGCTAGTATCGCCTGCTATCAACTCTTTGGAGACCATTCATCAAGAAGAACAATTATTTTTGATAAGTTGTCTATTCTGATATATATTCCTTTTGTCTCCTACCCCCACTCTTTTCCCTTCCTTGGACCCTCCGCGCTTCGCTGAGTGGGTCTCACTTGTAAGTCGCCAGTTGACTCGGTCAGTCAAGGCTCAACTAGAGCCAGTCTCCTCAAACCAAGAGGCACTCTCTACGTTATACGCCATGTTGGCACATTAAGTATCTGTCAAAGGGAACTTCACCTTCGCCATGCAACAAAGATAAGTACGTACTTCAAGTTTTAACTTCATCTTCATCGGTTTTAACTTCTACATGCTTTTAACGATATTTTATAGACAGCGTGAGATTACTTATTTGGGGCAAAAATCATTCTTCGCGGGATTTGCCATGTTGAGCTTTTGTCTGTCTAAGCCAACCTTAATAGAAAGTAGCTTTTCTTAAGCTATTTAAATGAGAAATCTTCTCACCACGTGGGATATTATCTAATACCCGCTGTCTATAAATCACCAAGCTAGTTCCTCCGCTGGATTATCTTTGGCCCCATTCTTCTATTAAGATCGTTCTGGAACCTTCCAGATCCTGTACTTTATCTACAAGTCCTGCCGTCATGTATTTTTCACTCACTTGAGAGAATACTATTTAAAATTGAAGAATCTCACTTCTGAATTAAAGCTCAATAGCGAATTTTCTTCCACCGTTGGAATGTTCTATGGCGCATTTAATTGTAATCCACAACTTTCTCAAGCAATAGACTTTCGCCTATCTAGTGCAACCAGTCCTTTTTCATCATTGCAATAACTTTCTTTGCCATAAACTTTCGTGTTACTACAGGGAATTTTCCATCTATTCAAAAGACTATAGTGATAACTAGTGCTTGTTCAACTTTTCTACCGCGTCGCGATCGTCAGTTTACATTAAATAAGGCCATGAACATTGATCCTAAATCCCAATTGATCTTTCCTAAACCTTCTACTAACAAACCATATTAATAAAATTGTAATTTTAGATCATTTTCTATGAGGTGTCACTCTAACGAAGTGCCCTTCCAGTTTGCTTGTTTATCATTAATTAATTTCTGCATAACTACGTGTTTTATACACGGTTCAAGCTTACATTGTTTCTACCCTATAATCAGGGAAAACAATACTTTCAACTCATGAGTGAGTTATTTCTAGGTCTCACGAAAGGGAAACTGCCTCATTTGGCTCGTGATTCCTATTTAAACATAGGAGGTCGAGAACCTTCCTTTTGACTTTCTCATCAGGTTTCACAGTAAGTGACCTGCCCTTATTTGTATAATAACCAACAGTAATTCTGTATAAATATAAGAAGTTATAGGAATTTCTCCTTTATTCTACCCGCTTTCTTTTTTGTTATTTTCGAAGTTGTAACTTTTTCTAAAATAGTTACCTGGAAATTTCTTAAAGTACACTCCTTGTACTCAATTTAATGTTTAAACTTTAATCACTTCATTTGTCATTTTTAAATCTTACAAAGATTTTAGTACATATATAAGGTTTGAAACCTAAAGAATTGTTAATTGCCTGGAGCAAACGTCAAATGTTTTCTGAGGTCTGTGACCCCAAAATTGTTAAACAAATTGAAAATATATATTTGTTAAAGTTATCAACTTCTTTTGAATTGTTAAATAAATTAAGCGTTTCTTTTCGCTTTTTCATTTTTCTAGTACAACGGTAAGGCAAGATCCTGTCTTCCGCGGCTCTCCCTACTCAATGCCATTAAATCTATTGATAGGGTTTTCACCACTTGTTGCATTTGAGCAAGAACTCTTAGTGGTAATCTCGTTAAAGTTTCTCTTAGCTTTAATAGCAAATTCTAACTGGCCAGTAAGGCAAGTAAAGCTCGCTACCTGCTTGTGGAGATCCTCTCCGAAAACTTATGGTTGGTTTTCCAAAAGATAAGTGTTTATCTTTGTCTAAACTTTTAGCCGGCTCCTTGCTGAGTAAAAGCTTAGCCATTTCCAAATGCAACCATTGGTTCACTTACCAAAACTACTACCCAAGGTATAATTTTTTATCGCTATCCTTCTTGAAAGCACTTGGTCGCTTTTTCAGGAACTCTATAACTTCGAAAACTGGAAATACCAAACCTGATTCAAATTATTGGCATTCTTCGAATTACTTTGCAAAAACGAATTTCTTTGAACAGACATACAATAAATCTGTTACTCTCAGTCTTGCCAGACCATCACCCTTCCCCATAGTAGGCATATGCATGCTTGAGAGGGAATACACTAAAGCCTTTCTCTGGCAAACCGCCCAAGTCCTATCTGCGTTTCCCGTCAGCTTGGACCAAGTCCTTACCCACTTTAGGTATCAGAGAACGAATTTGCAGTGGCAACAGCCTCTAAGTGCATTTAAAGTTAAATTCATAACTTTTGTGGGACTCTCCTCCTATTTTTCTATCCTTTTCCTCCAGTCCGAAACCTACCTCCTGTTCTTAACCATCTTCCCTTGGTGGTTAGGTTATTCCTCAGCCAATAATCTACCCAATAGGTTCAATTTTTGAGAATGAGGGAAACAGACTTTTAAGGGTAAAACCATGATTTTAGCCTTTTTGTTATATCTCGTAAACTAATAAAGCTAGGGACGTGTACGAGGTGTCAAATGACTCGGGGTGACGCCGCCCTTTCGAATATAGTTTTGAAATTTTGACAAATGGCCTAACTACACTTTTGTTGAAAAAATATTAATTTTTAAAACTTGATTTTTTTACCTGTTTAAAATTTTTATGAAGAGCGGTTGTAGATAGAGAGAGACAATACCGCTGGGCGTGTGTTTTAACGAGGCTATCACTGACCACAGTGGCCGTGCTCAATAGAACAATCGATATTTCGACGGGACGGTTTATGACAAGGCGAGGGTTCGTTTTTCCGATATTTTACCCCCCGAAGGGGATCTTTAACGTGTAAACGATGATGGGTTACATGACAAATGATAATTCTATGATCAGATGAAGGGCAAACAGAACTTGGTTATATGTTGGTTGAAGCGAGTAGGGAAAACAAACTTGCTAGGGGGCAGACTAGCAGGATGTGAATGTCATTTGAGTTTATTGGAATGCGCTGATCCAAATTGACACCAGGTGCAATGGAAAACTACACAGATGCATAGGGCGCTTGAAGGTCAAATAATCTGACAACCATGGTGGGAGGGGGAGGGAAATGCATGTGAACATGTGTAAGCTAACAAGTCACAATATCCTGCTTGCTTTGTGAATCAAACTAAGAAAGAATGGCATGGTTGTGCAGGGGTTAAGCTGTTAGCCTTTTCAATTAGGTACACTACGGTTCGATTTCAGGTTAATATGCATGCCATAAATATATAAAAAAGCAGAGATAATGTTTAAAACCGATTACACTCGTTTCTTTTCAAATTATTACTTGGATTACAAATACAAAGGTGGACTGGGTTTGATATTCAGTTAACGCTGCCTATCGCACATTAGACTGTAAGAAATCCAAAAGAGCAAAAGCCGTAGGTAGAGAAGTGGTAAAATCGCTATGTGTGGAGAACGACCTAGCGGTTTTATGAACTGGCAAAGCTATGTCACGTAAACAGTGCAGGATACAATCCAGCAACCATAATTTGTATCTTGTGGAACAGAGAAAATGCATTTTGCCGTGATGGACAACAAATGTATGCAGACGGATAACCTACGCATTAGCCTACCATGGGGTTATTACCACGAGTAGGAGGAGATGTGATTTCTATATTTTATTGTTTAGAGACATGACTTTTTGGTAATCAGTCGATTTAGTATTTTGTAAATATTCATTTTTGTAGTCGTAAATAGTTATTTTTTTGTAAATAGTGGAAACCATTTTTTTGTAATGGTAAATATTAAATGTATTAACTTACAAAAAGTTTCTTTGGGATAAGTGCATTTCAAAGAAACAAAACTATTGAAAAAACAAAATTGCTATTTACCATTTATATATAAGTGTAAATTTTCCCTGTCCCCACCCTACCTCACAGTATTTGCTCTGATTAAGCAATCAATGCTACCCACACACACACACACACACACACACAAGCTTTCACTCTCTCTTCCGTTGTAGTCATATATTTACACAACCATGCATGTCTTTGAGAACAAACACAACCACTCTATTTATCCCCCAAAAAATATCCTCGACATGCACACTTATCCCAAAGAAACTTTTAGTAATACATTTAACATTTACCATTACAAAAAATGGTTTCCACTAATTACAAAAAAAAACATTTACAAATACAAAAATGAATATTTACAAAATACTAAATCTACTGATTACAAAAAAAAAGCCATGTCTCTAAACCAGGCTGTTCCAAATCCATGAGTTTGAGTATGCGTACACGCGAGTACTCAGCAGTAATGCTCGGAGTACGGTTGGAGAGGTACTGGGGGTGAGAGCCAATACGTCACTGGGCGAAGGTCATAGCACAAGTCTATGCGTTCCTGCCAGTCTTGATGTATCCACCGCGAAGTGACGGCAGCCCACCACAGCAGAGCTGTATTGCTTGTTGCAGGTTTACTCACAAAAAGCGGCGAATACTCTGCTGCTCACGAGCGAGTTGCTCGGCTGGAACAGCCTGCTCTAAACAATAAAATATAGAAATCACACCTCCTCCTACTCGTGGTTATAACCCCATGGTAGGCTAATGCGTAGGTTATCCGTCTGCATACATTTGTTATCCATCAAGGCAAAATGCATTTTCTCTGTTCCACAAGACACAAATTATGGTTGCTGGATTGTATCCTGCACTGTTTATATGACATAGCTTTGCCAGTTCATAAAACTGCTAGGTAGTTCTCTACACATAGCGATTTTACCACTGCTCTACCTACGGCTTTTACTCTTTTGGCTTTCTTACAGTCTAGTGTGCGATAGGCAGCATTAACTGAATATCAAACCCAGTCCACCTTTGTATTTGTAATCCAAGTAATAATTTGAAAAGAAACGAGTGTAATCGGTTTTAAACATTATCTCTGCTTTTTTATATATTTATGGCATGCATATTAACCTGAAATCGAACCGTAGTGTACCTAATTGAAAAGGCTAACAGCTTAACCCCTGCACAACCATGCCATTCTTTTCTTAGTTTGATTCACAAAGCAAGCAGGATATTGTGACTTGTTAGCTTACACATGTTCACATGCATTTCGCTCTCCCCTCCCACCAGGGTTGTCAGATTATTTGACCTTCAATCGTCTTCTGCGTCTGTGTAGTTTTTCATTGCACCTGGTGTCAAGTCAGATCAGCGCATTCCAATAAGCTCAAATGACATTCACATCCTGCTGGTCTGCCACTCAGCAAGTTTGTTTTCTCTACTCGCTTCAACCAACATAAAACCAAGTTCTGTTTGCCCTTCATCTGATCATAGAATTATCATTTGTCATGCAACCCATCATCGTTTACACGTCCAAGATCCCCTTCGGGGGGTAAAATATCGGAAAAATGAACCCTCGCCCTGTCATGAACCGTCCCGTCGAAATATCGATTGTTTTATTGAGCAAGGCCTTTGTGGTCAGTGATAACTTCGTTAAAACACACGCCCAGCGGTGTCGTCTCTCTCTATCTACAACCACTCTTCATAATCATTTAAAACAGGTAAAAAATAAAGTTTTAAAAATTTATATTTTTGTCAACTAAAGTGTAGTTAGGTCATTTGTCAAAATTTCAAAACAATATTCGAAAGGGTGGCGTCACCCCGAGTCATTTGACACCTCGTACACGTCCCTAGCTTTATTAGTTTACGAGATATAACAAAAAGTCTAAAGTAAAGGTTTTACCCGGTTTGAGTCTTCAGTCTTTTGACTGGTTTGATGCAGCCCTCCATGCCTCCCTGTCCTGAGCTAATCGGTTCATCTCTACATAGCTCCGACACCCTACATCCGAGGCAATCTGTTTAACATATTCTAACCTTGGTCTACCCCTACAGTTCTTGTCCTCGACCCTTCCTTCCATAACTAAGTTTGCTATTCCTGGGTGTCTTAGTATGTGTCCTACCAACCTATCTCTTCTCTTCATTAGCAGTCGCCAGAAACATCTCTCCTCTCCCACTCGTCTTAACACCTCTTTGCTTGTAACCCTATCTACCCATCTGATCTTCATCATTCTCCTGTAACACCACATTTCAAATGCTTCAATTCTCCTCTTTTCTGCTGCACCAATAGTCCAAGTTTCACTTCCATAGAGCGCCACGCTCCAGACAAAGGCTTTCAAAAATGACTTCCTAATACCTAAATCTATATTCGATGTCAGCAGATTCCTTTTTTGCAGAATTTCTTTGCCTGAGCCAACCTACTTTTTATATCCTCTTTGCTTCGTCCATCACTGGTTATTCTGCTTCCTAAGTAACAGAAGTCTCCTACTTCCTTCAGCTTTTCACCTGCCAATTTGATCTCCATACAGGTTTCTGATTTATTTCGGCTGCATTCCAGTAATTTTGTTTTACATTTATTAATTTTCATCATGAATTCTTTCCGTAAGACGGAGTCCATACCATTCAAAAACTCATTCAAATCCTCAGGCTTGTCGGCCAAGATGACGATGTCATCAGCAAATCTCAGAGTTGAAATTATTTCTTCTTGAATCTTCACTCCCACTTTAAATTTTTCTCTAATTTCCTTCAAGGCTTGTTCAATGTAAAGATTGAAAAGTATGGGTGATAAGTTGCAGCCTTGCCTTACACCTTTCTGAATACCAGCTTCTCTCACATGTCCTTCAACTCGAATGACTGCTGTCTGGTTTCTGTACAGATTGTATATCACCCTCCTATCCCTGTACTTTATTCCAATCGATTTCAAAATGTCAAACAATTTAGTCCAATCAACGTTATCCAAAGCCTTTTCTAAGTCTACAAAAGCCATGAACGTTCTCTTATCTTTCCTTATTCTACCTTCCAAAATCAGCCTATGACTTAGTACAGCTTCCCTTGTTCCTACATTTCTCCTGAAACCAAACTGGTCTTCACCCAACTCCGTTTCTATCTGGCTTTCAATCCCCTTGTAAATTATTCTAGACAGGATCTTTGAAGCATGAGTAATCAAGCTGATTGTATGGTAATCTTCACATCTGTCAGCTCCCACTTTCTTTGGTATAGGGATGATTACATTCTTCTTGAAATCAGGGGGTACCTCACCTGCCTCATAAATCCTACTCACCAAGTGAAATAACCTGATCCGACCTTCATCTCCTATGCAGCGTAGCAACTCAATCGGTATATCATCTATGCCTGGTGCTTTGTTCCTGCTTAAGTCTTCCAAAGCTCTATCAAATTCTGATCTCAATATTAAATCTCCTTTCGCATCCTCATCAATTTCCTCCTCCCTTTCCATTACATGATTCTCAATCTCCTTTCCCTAATACAAACTCTCTATGTAAGCTTTCCATCTCTCAACCTTTTCTTCCCTATCTGTTAGAGGCTTTCCATTTGTGTCCTTAATATTACAGCACTTAGTCTTCTTTTCCCCAAAAGTATTCTTAATCCTTCGATAAGCTGTGTCTACTTTTCCTAATTTCAGACAATTTTCTATACCTGCACATTTCTCTTTCAACCATTCTTCTTTCGCTTCCTTGCACTTCTTGTTAACCTCATTCCTCAGACGTCTGTATTCTGCTTTCCCCTTTTCATCTCTTACATTCTTGTGTTTCCGCCTTTCATCCATCAATTCTAGTATATCCTGAGTGATCCACGGTTTTCTACCTATTCTTTCTTTCCTACCAATGTTTTCTTCTGCGGATTTTGTTATTTCATTCTTCAAAAGTGCCCATTCGTCTGCAATTGAAGTTTGTTTAGGGTTTTTCATTAGTCCTTCCTTTATACTCTTCTTGAATCTTTCGTTTACATCCTTCTCTTTCAGTCTGTCTATTGCCCACCTTTTTGGCTTTTGACTTTTCTTCAGTTTCTTCAACTTTAATCTGCATTTCATTACAACCAGATTGTGGTCAGAGTTTATGTCAGCACCAGGATATGTTTTACAATCCAAAATCTGGTTTCGAAACCTCTGCTTGACCATAATGAAGTCGATTTGGTAACGCCCTGTATCTCCTGGTCTCATCCATGTGTATACCCTAAAAGTCTGTTTCCCTCATTCTCAAAAATTGAACCTATTACCAACATAAAGAGGGCTTCAAGACAAGCCATTTGACATGTCACACATCCAAATCCGACCATGTGTTCGTGAGATATCGGCAAAGTTCGTGGGAAAGTAGGCGACTATCTAGCTCTCTCCTCCCCCCCCCCCTTCTTATAATTCATTGTTCAAAAAGCCCGCCTTCTTACAAAAAAAAAACAAGTGCGCATGCGTGCACCACTCAGTATGGGAGATTCAAACTACTTCTTTGGATGGACAATATTTACAAAATGCAATTGAGGTTGAAAATACTCGCAAAATGCAATTTAAATAGAAAAGACTTTCAAAATGCAACGTAGACTGAAAATTACTACAAAATGGAGTGTAGAGGCAAACAATTCGATAAAGGGAATTTAGATACACGGGGAGCCAATTACCAAAAACAGGGCGGGAATCTTAAAGAGAAAAGGAATTACAATGAAAAGAAGAAGGAGGGATCACGAAAGATGAGACAAGGGTCAATTACGGCGGGAAAATGAAATACTCCCTATGCCTCGAATTCCCTAATTCCGTCGGAGTCGGAAAAGAACAAGAGTTGACCATGGGAGGTCGACAGGAAAGAAGACGGATAGGATCCCGGCACAAGTAAGTTGAAGCAATGCCGGACTCAGCTGGGGTCCCGTGGTCACCAACCCACGTCCCACTAGATGTGAGCCCCTGGGGGATAGACGAAGATTATTGTGTAGGTTCATTATTTAAACGTTCACTTCGATCACATGATTAGGATACAAGAAATTAAATTATATTTTTTTCAATTTCGCACAGCCGCCATCTTGAGGCTAAGAAATAAAATGAAATAAATTAGATGTCAGTGGTTAAAAATTTGTATGAAAATTCACCGTATCATGTTGCACTGCGCTTGGATGGCTAAATCGCGAGGGAGGTCGACTTAAAAATAAAATTTAAGTTTCGCGTTGCCGCCATGTTATATTTCTGCTCAACAGATTATTGCAAAATCCATAGGAGAACTTAACTTAATAGCCGTTCAACATGCGAAATGTCAGTTTGATTGCTGTAATTCATTCGTAGATATTGAGAACCATCTTATTAATTCGGATGGCTGCCAGGTTGGATTCTTATATACGTAGGCATTAGAGTAATGTACCATTAGGTGATGATTATTGCGTAGGTTCATTATTCAAACGTTGATTTCGATCAAATATTAGGACACAAAAAATAAAATCTTAAATTTAGAAGTGCGTACAGCCGCCATCTTGGAGTTATGAAAACAATTGAATTATATTAGCTGCCAGTGGATTTAAATTTGTATGACTATTTACCATACAAAGTTTCACAGCGGACGAATAGTTAAATCGCGAGAGAAGCCCATTGAAATGATTCAAATTTGCTCTGCCGCCATGTTGGTTTTGTACTTAACAGGTTTATGAAGGTCACAAAGATAAACTTCTAGTAGTAGGCTATCCTTTATCACCGTACAAACGTTCAGGCTGATATCGGTAAATGTTTCGGAGATACAGAATGCAAGTAAAATATTTTGCGCGGCCGCCATAATGGACTGGTGAAACGTTTTAAAATTTAAGAGGCTAGGTCGGGGTCGCACAAAGTTGTAGTAAGTTGTAGACACACAAACATACGCACAGACACACGCCGTCATAAAGTGATTTCATAAGTCTATTTATTTCATAAATTAAAATAGGCTAAAAATGGTTACAATAGCTACGTTCCAACAATTCCCATGCAATTCATAAGATAACTTCAAAAATCTGCTTTTATTTGGTCGAGGGGCCTACTGAAAGGCCAATTGCAGGTCTTTCTAGTCGACGCCTGTGGGCGACCTGCGCGTCGGGATGAGAGATGGAATGGAGGAAGAAGAATGAAACTGGAAATGGATGTGGAAGGAAGTGGCCGTGGCCTGTCAGAAGGTACCGTTCCAGCATTTTCCTGGTGTTGAAAATGGGGACACCATGGAAAACCATTTCAAGAACGGCCGACGTTGGGGCTCGAACCCACGCGTCTACCGAGTCAGCAGAGAACTTGACCTCATGACCTACCGCTGCACTTTAGCGAGCGAAGTCACCACAGTCAGTAAAAATCTGTTAAACAGGCATTTATAGGTGCTATACAAAGCAATAGACAAAATAGTAGTTGGTGTGAGCAACCCTTGTAACTATGTACGAACTTATTAGTTTTTTTTTTTGAGATATATGAAATAATAATTTTACCGAAAGTCTGTTTGCCGAATCGAGATAGTGGAAGTTAACACAGTTGTACACGTGATTGCAGGGCTGCCCGCAAGGTGTGCATAGAGCTGTGCTTGTTGAACGTACGCCAACTCCAGTGCTGCGTATAGCCAACATGTGAAGCTGGCTGACTTGTCGATTACATACTACAGCGCGGTTCATTTATTATTCGTTCTTAACTGCTTATGACAGGCAACAGCATACAGTGCAGCACAGCACTCGTGCAGCAAGTCTTGTCTTTTCTAGGGCTACGGCATGGCTAATGATCTCGGAGCTTCTTGGCTACCCCTGTCCGGCAGAGCCGATGACGTGATCTGGTCGTGTTTCGCTGTCCGGGTAGCCAGGGGCACTGTCTTGACTCGGCGAATAAACTTAAGGATCCGCTCTCTCGTGATTATTATAAGCCGAGCTGGGACCAAGGAATCACTTCTGAATAACTCGGGGTAACCATAATCAGCATGGCTAATACCAGTGCTGGGATTCGATCAATGGATCTCCAAGCCTGCAGCTCCTCGTTCCTGTCGTGACCTTAGCACTGGCCATCCAGTCGCATAGGATGGTGATCAAGTTTTGACAATTGTTCTTAGGATTAATCTTTATCAGGTTACTGACGGCAATCAATGATAAAAACGGGAGCCAATCAGAACTAAGTGAGACGAGCAACATACTTCAGGTTTGGGAACTCATCTCGGTACGGCATGGCAAGGCGCGTTCTTGCGGACACTTTTCAACTGTATCTCGCTCACGTATCTAGTCAGCTCAACCGCGAGCAACGATGCATCTGATAAAAGCTACGCCGAGGTCGCTGTGTAGATAACAATCTACCCCCGCCTTATCTCTCCACCGCACCCGTAGCTAAGCGTTTTCAAGAATGTATGAATGGAGAGAGGGGTTATCGGTTGGTGCACCTTGCTTACACACCACTTTTGTTTCTTCCATATCAATCATGGGCCTATCTCTTCCCAGGACGCTTCTTCACGCTTAGAGCTATAACCATATTGCCGTTGTCGGAAGCACAGGCATTGCTATTGAGAACGATTGATAGGTACATTTGTAAGGATGCATATAGTGGTCAGAAGAAATTTCATTTTACGTCAGTGATATTGTAATGCTGAAAGCTGACTTGGTTGCTACGTCACGAAATGTGCTCAACGGGACGCAACACCTCCTCGTCTGACTGAGGCTCAGCGACATCTGCCTTACCAAAAACATCACGCCATAACGTCTCGTGCACATAGAACACTGATTATAGAACTGGAGTTAGTTCAAAAACGTGTTTAGCGTAAGAACATTATGTCTCAGCTAATCGTTTTAAATGTTGAGCAGTGTCTGTGGAGTGTTTGCGGAGCGGGCCGATATGTTCAACTACCGGGTTGGTCTTTCAGAATATTTGAAGAGTATCACAGTTAAGGTACTGTGGTAACCTAAGCAAGACTGTGTGAAGAAACCTCCTTTTCTCCGCTCACTGCTTCACCCCACACGTGCAAACAAGTAAGCCCTAATACCTTACCTGTGATACTCTTAAAATTTTCTGAAAGAACCTGGCTGATTTACCGCTTGACAACGTCTTTCATCAAAAGTTTCGTCGCAGGTGATCAGGCGTATTTGTTTCAGCTCACATGAATTGGATATTCTCACCCAGGAACTGAGCATTCTTGATCAGTTAATAATAATAATAATCATAATAATAATATTATTAATATTAATAATATAAACACCAAAACTGACTTCAAATGTAAATAAAATACATAACGATACAAAAGTTTAATTTTCAAATGTTTGTTCTAATATCAATATTTTAATAACATTCACATCAAATATCAATATTTTTCTAAACGAGAACTTCTATAACTTTTATCAACCATCATTATTAAATTCTTTGATGAAATTTCATTGAGTTGTTCTAGGTACTCATAAATTTTTATATACATTCCACATAAACCATCTCAAACACAATCATTAATTTATTCTAGAATAATTTTTAATCATCCAATCCTAAGGATTTTATTATTATTATAATATCATAATAATCTAATTTATTAACTCGTTACATAATTGTAATTTACCATGATTTAATTAATTATTCATTTCATAACATAATTCTAATTATTTAATTCAGTATCACTTTATTTATAATTATTAAAATTCTAATATTAATTTTTCTTATTTTTCAGCAGTATTTAAATTCAGAAATTTGTTTCCACTGCAGATTTAAACATATGGGTTTACATTTCTCCTATTAAACTATGGCGTTATCATCTCAATATTTATGCACTCCAATTTATTAAACATGAATATATATCTCAATTTAAAGCACTCCATGAATATCTATATCTCACAATAATTTCTTTTATTTCATTAATTTCAAGGGATCCAGCGAGGTTTGATCAAATCTAAGTTATTTTAAAGCTTCGCTCCACAGACGTATTCAAATAGTCGGTAGGTATAATAGCTCAAATATTTTCAAACAGAATTCTACTGACGACGCTTGAATAGGACAAAAATATGGGGCGACTACAGGGTCTTACCCTCCTTTTCACTATCAACAACTTATCGTAACCATTTATTTTTATCTCACAACATTATTATTCATTCGGGATACTATCTCCCTGTGGGCGACAGATCGTCTCCAAACAAATCATAATTTTCATCATCCGTTTTATGCCAGCACTTCACGCTGCATATCATTCAATTACAATAACAAATACCCTTGTATTTCATAATAGTGTTATATTATTTTCACTCTGACAAATTTCCTATACCTTTACCCAAGCATCACATAGCTGTTATAGTATAATTTTTTCTCATAAATGTTGATGGATATCTGGTCGATATACACTTCCTATTGTACTATTTGACAATGTGTCCCCAATTTTATACACGTTATTTTATTTCGAATACCTTCCGTTTCTGTTTTCTTTTTAAAGTGCATTTCATAAATGTGCAACATCTAAATTTGTTTAATGGATAACTCCTATATGATTTTCTCTGCCAAATTTAACAAGAAATTCCATTTAATATTTTCTCATATTTCCAAAGTACGCTATTTTATAGTGGAAATTATATTACGTTTTGATACTGAAATTTAAATACTTTATCGTAATTATTTCACAATTGATTATAACATTTAACAAAACATTCGCTCACATTTCACCGATGTTTACGACATGATGAGCCCTCGGTTGCATATCATGGTTCAATGGGTCTCTTGCTGTGCCTCTTGCATGGCATGACTTCCGCTTGATCGCCCGCTCACGTTCGTCATCTTCTTCTGTGCTTGAATCCGCCGTCATCCTACCCGATCGGTATTTAGTAGTTCATACTCGCGTTCGTGTTTGTACACTCATAAAGTCCACGATTACTCTCGCGAATGCCTGACATGATAGCTTGTGCTATTTGAAACATAACAGCGGTTTTACCCCACTTGCTCCACATTTTCGAACATGTCATTTAATCACTGTAGAGTTCAGTCTTACACCATTTATTACAGCTTTGACATAACTTGTATTCATAGGCAATACGCTGACTATCTCGGAGTGTCCAAATTCGCAGATTCCTGAAGTACAGCTCACCTAACATGAGTAAGGAATATTATTCCACGCAATACTCTATGCAATGTTGGTCCCATATCGCCGTCTAGCCTGTGTTTGGGTATTAGAGAATGCTATAACCAGACCCGATCATAGCCAAAGGGTCTAAGATCGTTTTTACAATGGATTGGCCCATAAAAGCCCACATTTCAATGCAATCTGGTTACGGGGCAACATAGTTGAGTGTGTTTAGGCACGCTCCACGATTGCATATAAGATGATGTCCGGAGATCAGAGGTAAGAATCCCGATGTTGACTTCAGCCATCCTGGGAGTGGTTTACCCCTGGTGATTCCTCACTCACACTCGCAAATATCAAAACGCCTACCCCATTCCTCGATCGTAATAATTACAGTTACACTCAATACTACAGCAACTACAGAAACAGATATTGTAATCACCATTCCCGTGTACCGAGGTAAGTGTGCCTTGAATCTGTTCGATATAATCTATCTCATTGGATGACTGTACTATTCATTCTAGGGCAGTATTGAGCAGGAGGTGGCATAGTCTCAAGTTAGGAAACCTTTCAGCATTTCTATGGAGTGATGGTGATAAACTTCGAAAAACTACTTCGGAACCGATTAAATTCACTATCCCCTTTAATTATGCAGACAAGGTTTGTAACAACTTGTTTCATACATGATACAAAAATTAAAATCTTTCATGGCAGAGCCAGGAGTCAAATCAAGGTCTTCATTGCAAAATGCTACTAGACGTACCACCAGACCGCGATGGCAGTTTTAAAATTGGGGCAGGCTATATTACGTAAACCTGCTGTGGTTGCTGCTAATGCAGCACCACCTTAGGTGACTCTAATTGTATGGGAATCAGAACAAGCACATGCTACCTGCTTCAAAACTCATGTCAACGTCTGTACATTGCGAAAACAAACAAAACAAGTAATTATAGTTTTCGAAAGAAGATGAGTAGCATCAACATTTAACTTGAATATCTTTACTTCCAGGATTATCGTTTGGGGAAGGTGAGCACAGGCCACGTGAAACATAATCCATGTTGACCTTCAATTGGCAGATAAGTAGATGATATTCTCAACACAATATTGTCAGTTTGCAAGAGTAGCCATCCTGTTGAAAGGGGGAATAAGAAGGGAACCTCACGAACGTTAACGCCGGATATTTGGGACACATGTTGGTCAGACGTCAAAGACAGTATCTGTAGGGGTATTTTGTCCGCAAATTCACTTTTACCATCCTTAGGGACGGATAAAAGTGCATGCGTTTTAAAGCAAGCATAAGTCTTGGTATTGACATTTTTTGTACGCTCCGACCAATTTCTCAACTCTCAACCATCAACCCCCCCCCCCCTCCGACATCAGCCTCCATTTCACAAAGTGCATTTCATTTGTACGTACCGTTAGATAAATTTTATATAAAATCACTCATCAGTATGAAAAATACTCAGTGGCTCTACGAAAATTTGCAGCTTATGCCTTGCAACTTGTGTGCTGTGTGATATCTCAAATATTCAACAATTTTTTACAAATGGTGATATGCAGATTTTAGACTCCAAAACAGTTTAGTTCGTGTAGGAGGCAATGCAATGCGAAGGAAGTATGGCACATAATTTAAACAGCCACCATATTGAGGCTGCTAAAGAAACTGGTGATACCTGAACCATTGACTGGGGAGTACATGGGAGCTTAGCAAATGCATCTTGCTGAACACTACTTCTCCTGCAGGATTTTAAACTCGTGATTTTTAGCTCTTCCTAGAGAAGGCGTAAGGCTATTGCAAAACAAACCTAATTATTTACACATCTAACATGTGCATATGATGAAGCAGCCTTCCTTGCATGCACTTATACTAGAACATTTAACACTTTGAATTTTCCTGTTACAGAAATAAGGCAACGCTACCATCAATTTACGGGTAATCTACCAGTTTACGTTATGTGTGATGAACATGATAATTTAATGTTGAATTTTATTTTAAAAATTTCTAATGCGATATATTAATATAGTTTACAAGGTATAAAAAGTCGAGGGTGTCGAACATCTCGCTGATTATATTTACCTCCAAACGTCGTATGCTGCTGATATCTGAAAGTTGTTTCTTTGACTTTTGGCACTTGTCCCAGTTCACTGGAAGCGTGTGTAGAAATACGACATATGTTAACTACCGATAATAGCCTGTATATCAATTGAGGCGGGAATATGAAATCTGCAGCTTGTCTGTATTATTCTGTTCCTCTTTAAGCCTCTTACACTTCACTCACCAATATCGTTCGGAACCTCGAGAACGAGATCAAAGTTCAGAGCCACGCCGTCTGCTGAGCTCCAGAATTTCCCAAGAGGCAAGGTACGATAATATTTCCACTTCTATGTTTACCAGCCCAAGCTGATACGCCTTTATGAATTAATGTGATCTCCGGCAGTGCTTGACGTTTACAATATCAGGTGTTCGGTTCTCATGGTTCCTCTCTATATTTATTATATCGAGAAGACTGGAAAGTTCTGAGCGGTTTATATTGCATGGTCCCGTATGAAGTACCGGAAGTACTGTTTGCAAAAAACATGTTTTTACCATCGACATGGTGACATTAGACTGCGAACCCCTCTAGGAGAACATTATGGCTTCTGTGTCTTGATGGGTGCAGATGTTGCTACGCACTAATACTAAAAATCCTAGATAGTAGCCACACGTATCCAGAAGTTCCCAAGACATTAAAGTTTTAAAATCATTACTGCTCATGAAGTGAGTAAGTCCCCCTGCAAAACACGCATTAATTAAACTTTCCTTAAAGTAGATGTGAGAAACTCAAAATACTATCATGTTTGAATGTTCCAGGCAATGTGAGCCTCATTTATCGTTAAATATTCACTACATTGCTGATCATTATTACTGGAAACAGTTTCATTATATCTCCTGTTTAAAATATTTCGAAAATTGAATTATTCAATCGCTGAAATTGAAAGTTTGAGCACATTTATGTGAATGAAATCAAGGGATATATAAAGGTTGTGAATGTAAAATCTTCAGAGAATTATTTAAGACCTAGGGACTATTTTTCATTAAAAAATACATTTGTTCATCATGAATTGCTTGAGAAACTTAAGATAGATGTCTTCAATCGCAAATATCTCTAAACACAATTTGTACTTCCTCACCCAACATCACGTAATTACTTCAAAAGCTCAGTTTGGATTTACTGTATACCCGTCTCCTCGTCTGTGAAGTTCAGTCGTCATCAACAAATGTTGTGAGTTCTTATTTAATTTTAAAAGCAAATGGCCACCATGTGTCTTCAGTATTTATGCCTCTATAAGAATGGAACATAACACAGACTTGCAGAAAGATTCCATGATTTGATAACTCCCAAAAGTGATGTTCATATACATTTAGCGACGCCTCGATTTATTTAATTTGGGTACCAAACAGCCTGGCAGAGACAAACATCATAAATCACTCAGTAAAAATTCGAAATAGATCTTCTTCTACTGTACAATGAGTGCGGAGATCATTATCGACAATGAGTGCGGAAACTATCCTGGGATAAGCCTTCCAAACCACCAATATAAAGACCCAAAATTAATGCAACGAATGATATTCTCCGTGTCTAGAAGAAACTATCTGATATTCTTCATTATGAGCGTCACCTGCAACGTCCTATTTTCAAACTAAACCTGTATATCAATGAGTGAGAGAAATTGTACCAAAAAGTAAATAGAAGCGTCCATCACTAGTGAACACAAAGGCGTTAATTTCGCACAGGGCAACGTGACGCCTTACATGCCTTTAGTCACTCGCAATAATTTGCATGATAATTTATTTACTAGACTTCTATCCGCTCCGGTCTGTGTAGTTTCCATTGAATGGAAAACCGTTTACTGGTATCAACACTGCTAGACAGCACATGTACTGTATGGGTGTATTGTCTCCAATCCAGTCCAAATTTATGCAGGTGAAAACTTTCAATATCCTGAAAGTTGGACTAAAGCAATGAAGACAATGGTGGACATTCCGATAAATACTCTAACGTAATGCATTTGTTCAGTTTCCAAATTACCCTAACAACTCCGGGATTCCTAAGCAAAGTTGCGCTATTGTCCCAGGTAATTGGCATGTCATGATTTACGAAAGCCGATAAATTAATCGTGTTGAAGCATATGGTTTCATAAGATCTGCGAAGTTAGGGAATATTGGATGTGGACATTTCTTCAATGACTGGTAGATGAGTATACAGAGAAAGGACGTCCTACTGAAAGTAAATTCTATTTGAGGTATACTCTCTCAGATTCTCAGGCTTATGCTAAGGTTAATTGATGCACGACGACGACGACGACGACGATGATGATGATGATGATGATGATGAATTACAAATGAAGATTTGACTACCCATGCAATGTGTTCTTTCGACACAATACGCAAATCCTTAATACTGTATGTCAAAAATTATAATGCATTTACTGAAATATTCGTTGAACCTCCGAATCATATGTTTTGAGCGATTGTCTTTCTAAATAAATAGGCGATTAGGCAATTGACGTGCATGCACCCAAAAGAAATGAGCTCATTCTTCACAACTGCACAGCCATTGTTTCTTTTGTTCTTTCTTTCTATCTTTCTATTTTCTACCTTTCTTTCTTTCTTTCTTTCTTTCCTTCATTCTTATTTTTTGATTCTAGTGACCAGATTCAAAACTCAAATTAATGAGTAGAGTAACCTCGTAAAATCATGGGCAGCTCGCAATAAGTGTTCAATGGTTCATTGAACTTCTACGATCTTCTTTAAGAATTCAGGCAACGATCAATCGTATATATTGCAAATTAATGCTGGCGACAATTATTTGCATCCAGAAATATACCCCCTTGCTATTGACATAACGTCACTAAACCTGTAAAATCCATCTTGTGGCACTATTACTCTCTACTGGTCTTTTCTTAACCGCAAACTCTAAATGACTGCCGAAAACCTGGGAACTGAGTTCCATATACAGTACAAGGTGTTATTCATATACATGTACTCCTTTTAACTGGTGATAGAAGATGGTATTCTAAGCAAATATCTTCATAAAATTTAGTCGTATCTTAATTAATGTGGGTGAAATTAAATCACAAAAATCGTTAGCCAATTTTTGGAAAAGCAAATAGGCTAGATTCCCCACGCAACACAGCTGACCTTTCCCCTCCGGCCTCCCCTCCTACGCTGTAGCATGCAGACCAGAGTCTGAAGGTGAATTACCTCCTCGCTGCGTCTGCCAATAGCTATGAAATATACAAACCGAGCCTATCACTCCATCATGGAGAGTGGCCTGCATGACAGGAGTGGTATATCTGTTTAGGATTCAGCCAGTCTAATGGCTGATGATACAACATAAATAACTTATTGGACTACGCATGGTATAGTAACTTACATAACCTGCATTGAAATCCTATAGATATGGTAATTTAATGAAAGAAACCTTTATGGCCTAACTTAGTGTGAAGACAATGCAAGAACTGCACAGTAATAATAATAATAATAATAATAATAATAATAATAATAATAATAATAATAATAGGTTTTCAGACACACTATTTTTGTGTTCTTCGGGGATGTCGAGATTCCGGAATTTAGCGTCCACAGAATTTCTTGTATGTTAAATCCATCGGCATAAGGCTGTCGTATTTGTTCACCTTCATTTATTACATGACTGAGCCTAGATTGAACCCTCAAGAAGGATGGCAGCACCTCTACTACCTGAGCTACACAGTCTGGCTATCATTAAATTATTATTGGAAATCCACAGCCTGCTTCCAGTCTCCGACCGGGTCAGGAATGGAATGAATGAAGCCCCCATCTAGCGGTGAGGATATGAACTGTGCCGGCTGCCGAGGCCTGACGCACTCCTCTGGGGCAATGATTAAATGAATGACAGAGGAAATGAAATGATAGTGGAGAGTGTTGCTGGAATGAAATTTTGACAGGGAAAACCGGAGTACCCGGAGAAATACCTGTCTGCCTCAGTTTTGTCCAGCACAGATCTCACATGGAGTGACCGGGATTTGATCCACGGACACTGCGGTGAGAGGCCGGCGTGCTGCCGCCTACGCCACGGAGGCTTCATTAAATTATTATTAATATAATTATTATTATGTGTACATGTAGCATACTTAAATAAGGCACTGGCTGCTTTCTTTCCTACCCCGTTCAATCGTACACCACGATCGCAGTAAGTACGGAGATTGGAGGTCCGATTCCCGGCACTGACAACGGCTATCGAAAGTGCTTTTACCCCGGGTTTTCCACACTTTCTCCAAGCATATGCCGGGATAGTACCTTACTTCAAGACAAATTCAAGTCTCGGGGCACCTGTCCCATTTCTGACTCCAATAACACTGTTCAACAATGAATTTTTTACATAAACAAAAATACCCAATCTTAATAGGTTTTGGTACGCTAAATTCGAAAATGACAATTTTCGTTGTTTAGCTCCCGTTTTCGTACTATATGAAGTTTGTTACGTCCTTATTTCCGTTTTAGCTCTAGTTTTTCTTATTTCAGGAATGCCAATGAATGCTGTGTTTTGTTTCTAGCTTACACAGTCTAAGATTGCCTGTCTTCCGTAATGATCCATTGTTCATTGAGACACGAGTTTCTGCATTACTGTATGGAACAAAAAGTGCTCGTGTTTGTATTGTGGCTTTTACGTGAGTTTCTGAGTTACTGTGTGGAATCAAAACTTCAGTTATAATGCCCCGCAGATGTCCTAACAACACCAACAATTTTTGTCCCATTATAATATGTGAAGGACATAATAGTTTCAATAACTTCCAAACCTGAGTTAATCTAGATTTGTAACTGTCATTTTCAACTTCAGCAGACTCTAATCCATATAAGTCAAATAGTTTTGCCTTTGTAAAAATCAAAAAGTAAAAAATGTGTTCTCTAGTGTAATCCGACACATACTAACCAGCCATCATAGAAACACAGGTTATCAGAAACATTCTGCACACACCCAACTACTTGGGGCTAAATGACCACAATGGCCAATTTTCTCAAATAAAACAACATCAATTATTTTACGTCCGTCTTAATTGCTAGTTCTGAAGAGACATCGGGATGTCAGATTATGACCCACAATATTTCATTGATGAATAGATTGTATGATTTTGTTGTAAATTATAAAATAATGTCAACCATCAGCCCTGGTGTGGAAGAATGCTTGAAATTGTATGTGAATGCGTTGTCTCTCAATCTCTGTCCTTCATGGATGTCACTTGGTCCAAACGGTTAGTCGTTGTCTAACTGAGTCCAGGTTCACGGGTTCAAATCCGGTTCAAGTCAGTGGCCTGAAGAGTTACTGTAAAACATTCAAACATTTATGTTTAATGTCTAAATTTTCAATTTAAAGATAGATGCTACTTCTTTCAGCTGGCGTGCTTAGAATAGTCCCTTCTATCACCAGTGTAACGGAATACATGTATATCAATTACGACCTGTATATTTATCGATTATTATCATGCGACTGGGTAACAGAAAAAAGGCACTGGTGGAGTTTTAAATTAGGACAGCAAAACTATTTGAGGACTGTAGATCCCTTGTAGTGGGAGAGGAAATTATTCAGGCCTCACTGGACACAATGCCTTCATTATACAAGAGGGTTCGTTTAATTCATACGATTTCAATTTTTCTTCATTCCCTAAGGTTAAAAGTCACTGCCAAATTTTGCAGTTATATGAAACCCCCGAACAAATTGACCAAGAACGGCCATTGCGTATGATATAGTTCTGCATACTGTGTAATCTCTGACCCAACTGAAAAACTTCTCGTGTAAACGCGCCATTAGGGTCTGACCAAATGAGTTACCAAGACTGTGCCAAGTGTCTAGTTGAACGACTGTACATGAACGCGCAGTCTTCCGTCAATAAAACCTATGATAAGACAACGGATTGTATCTGCAATTATATTTGAAGTGCTCAATGGTGCAAGCAATATTCATGTGGTCATCCAGAAAAATCGACTACTGTACTTTTCTTTTATGATAATGACTGCTGGATCGATATAGCCTACGGTAAGTACTTTCAGAAAACATTCCGATGACACAAGCAAATATGGGACAGGCTACTTTACTCAGAGCTTTGAATATGGAATTTCACATGACGGTTGCTTCTGTATTCAGAAGATTAAATGGCATTAGTAACGCGTAGTAAAATCTGGCATTCTCGGCACTAAATGCATGCGCACAGCGGCTTGTGTCGTAACGGCAGTTTACCACGGCAGCGTGTCATGAAATACTAATTCAGTCATAGAAATCATTAGAAACTTCACCGTCAGTTTGCAGTTAGGCAACAGACGCCTTGATCTAGCGATTAATTTACAGATGTTCAAATTCAAGGATTCATTTTCCAGTCGTTGATTTGTTCTACAATCTAAAATACACATCTACATCAGTCAACTGCAAATTGATTGTCAATATTCATTGCCATATATTCCAGAGCTTACTTCTCAGGATATCCTAGAAATTTCCTTCCATGTTTAGCGTCTGGAGCAGCGCAGCCGATACCAACCATGACTGTGTTTCTACGCAGAATAATGGACTGTGAACAAATAGGTATTCATTTAAAAGGGTGTCACTGCAATTAAACCTTTGTCAAAAATTCATGAAGCATGAATACAGTTGTATGCCCTCGATAACTGATCACATCCATGAGGAATAACAAACGGAATATTAATGTATTTTAATGGCGTGGCCAGAGTTCCTACCACAAAAGTCATTGATACACAAACGCACCTCATTTATAGTTACACAATACAGAATAATTTTGTTACAGGTACAGTATACGAAATACCAGTGTTAGAGTGACCGATTCATGACCTCACAATTGCGAGTTCGGTTCGCGGCCGAAGAAATTGTATTTTTGGAGGGCGCCAAAAATCCATGGTGATTCGAGTCATAAAAGATTTCTTGTATCACATTTAGTGATTTTGAGAAAAAATGAATGAAATCTCAGGCAAAGATCACCCAACAGTGTTGCAGTTTTGCTGCCAGATGGCATTTAGTGCACAGATACCCTGAGAGACTCCAACTAATAAGACCAACACTACATAGCTGAAGTATTATTATTACTAAAATTATTCCGTCCGACCTGGGCCACTATGGACCACAGAGTAAGAACAATGGCATATTGGATAACATTTTCCCTCCATTGCCTTTGATCTTCTGCCAATACAGCTTCTTTCGGTGGTTCATCTCCTTCCTTCTCCTTTGAAAAGACCCCATTTGAAGATTTATGTTCTCCTTCTCCTCTGAACCTGTGTTATTATTATTCATATTACAAAATGTAAAATTTGTCAAATGGAAAGAACGTTTGCACTATTATGACAGCTTGCTGCATTAAGTTACTAAAGATGGATAACTTTCCTTGAACCTTTAAAAAGAATGCACCACTCATCGTATTTTACCCAACGCGACTCTTTCGTGCAGCATTAGAAAGCCAGTCTTGAGATTTCATTATCTGAGGTCGAGGTTCTGGTTAGCGTAAATTCATCAACATTTGTATAGAAGATTGAATGGTTTACATACTGTATAATACTTCACATTGCCTATTAAAAATTCATATATAAATAACTTCAGGTCGGAGGGCCATAACCGCAAGGGACGTAGGTGGTCCACGGCTATGGCAAGGGAACACTAGCCAAGCATCCTTAGTCGTAACATACGTACAGTAGGGTAGTCAGTTTTCTTCCACCATTCATCCTGCCAAAGCATGCGGTAAAGTTCCTTTTGGCACCATGAGACTGATAAATTCTTGGCAGAGCCGAGAATCGAATCCGAAACCTTACGGGTGGGAATAGACACTGATATCTAGTACACAAGGAGGTGGTCCATGTAATTTACGTCTATAGATTACGTTTGATAGTTACTCAGTCCCCATTTTATTTGGGGCAGACTCAATAACCTCAAACGTACCGATAAAATGGACACTCTTAAAGAACCAATCGATTGCAAGAGACCTCAAATATGATCCATTAGTGTGTTGCTACTGCGTGGTAGTACCCACTCACACTTTTTGTCACCAGAGAATGTCACAGAACTTTTCTGACGCTGCGAGCTACCCAAAGTATTGATTTGGTTGGTATCTTCAGAATTGTTGGTCTTACCGAAATTCATCAATACAATTTTGAGGCGAGGAATTCGAGTAATTTCATAAAATTAATAAATGAGAGCGTAACTCTCAGGCTGGTAAAATCCAACGCAAATCACAAATCTAAATTAAGGCATTGGGTAGCAATTCACCAAAAAGTGGATGGACTTGGCAATAAAACGGCTCTCCAGAATATAAAAAACACATGAAACAAGATGCACAGTAAAGAACATACAGCCCAAGTTCTGCTAAATGTATGGCTATAGATATAACTTTTCGTCCTTATCAAGGAGTATAATTGACAGATCTTCAGAGTTTTACCCAACATAAGACTCCCCGTTTACTAGATTTCGTTATAATTCCGCTCTTCCATCCATCAGAATTGATTAAATACCCCGTGGCACAACAGTCCACATAGGAACCTGGACTTCCAGCCATTTGGCCTTCAAATTGTGGGGAGATGCGTGGTCAGCGCGTCAGCCGTTAATCTTGGTTTTCGTGACCCAGGCGCTGACTCACAGTCAGACAGCTACCCAATTGCCCTCAAGAGGCCGAGTACACCCTTTCCAGCCTTACGTCAGTTTCTAAAAACTCAGGCGGAGCCGGGACCTGGGGCCTCCGGGTGAAAGGCAGGCGCACTACCCCAACACCACGGGGCTGGCACAGAAGATTTGACTGGAATATTAGAAAAGTAAGTCCATACACCATCTTTAACGTATGGAATTGTTATCTTGGGCCTTCTGCAGAGAAAGCCTATTATGTGAGACCACATATTTGCTGCATTATCGTCATTGTAACTGTAATAAATAGTGGATTGTCAATATAAGTGGCCTATATATTCAGGATGGCAGCTACCTGTTATATGCAGTGAGATAGTCTTATGATTAATGTAAGTGAGGTATCTTATCCGTTCCTCTCCTCAAACAAACTTTCATGTGAACTGCGCAATTGGATCCTATGTATTTATTTTAAAGTTTTAATACACACATCAAAAAAAGTTTTGCATCACCTCGGTTCCCAGATCTCCGGCATATAGACGTTGACTGTGTATATTGTATCAAAGATACAGTCCCTTTGACTGTTCATAGATGTCACTAAAACTGCTCAAAGATGTAAACAACCATGCATGAGCAGGGCCTATTAGACGGAGGGGGTACGACAGCCGATCAGTTCCAGTCATTCCACCAGGACGAAGGTACGCTGCTCATGTTGTCTGTAGTTCTACCATGCCTAGAAGGTCAATACCGCAGTTCGATCGCGTCCGCATTGTTACTTTGTGTCAAGAAGGGCTCTCAACAAGGGAAGTTTCCAGGCGTCTCAGAGTGAACCAAAGCGATGTTGTTCGGACATGGAGGAGGTACAGAGATACAGGAACTGTCGATGACAGGCCTCGCTCAGGCCGCCCAAGGGCTACTACTGTAGTGGATGACCGCTACTTACGGATTGCCGCTCGGAGGAACCCTGACAGCAATGCCACCATGTTGAATAATGCGTTTCGTTCAGCCACAGGACGTCGTGTTTCAACTCAAACTGTGCGCAATAGGCTGCATGATGCGCAACTTCACTCCCGACGTCCATGGCGAGGTCCAGCTTTGCAACCCCGACACCATGCAGCGCGGTACAGATGGGCCCAACAACATGCTGAATGGACCCCACAGAATTGGCATCACGTTCTCTTCACCGATGAGTGTCGCATATGCCTTCAACCAGACAATCGTCGGAGACGTGTTTGGAGGCACCCTGGTCAGGCTGAACGTCTTAGACACACTGTCCAGCGAGTGCAGCAAGGTGGTGGTTCCCTGATGTTTTGGGGTGGCATTATGTGGGGCCGACGTACGCCACTGGTGGTCATGGAAGGCTCCGAAACGGCTTTACGATACCTGAATGACATCCTCCGACCCATAGTGCACCCATATCGGCAGAATATTGGAGAGGCATTTGTCTTCATGGACGACAATTCTCGACCTCATCGTGCACATCTTGTGAATGCGTTCCTTCAAGATAACGACATCGCTCGACTACAGTGGCCAGCATGTTCGCCAGACATGAACCCTATCGAACATGCCTGGGATATGTTGAAAAGGGCTGTTTATGGACGTCTTGACCCACCAACCACTCTGAGAGATTTACGCCGAATTGTCGTTGAGGAGTGGGACAATTTGGACCAACAGTGTCTTGATGAACTTGTGGATAGTATGCCACGACGAATACAGGCATGCATCAATGCAAGAGGACGTGCTACTGGGTATTAGAGGTAGTGGTGTGTACTGCAATCTGGACCACAAATGCTGAAAGTCTAGCTGTATGATGGTACAACATGCAATGTGTGGGTCTCATGAGCATTAAAACGAGCTGAAATGTTGTTTGTGTTGATCTCTATTCCCTTTGTATTTAAAGGTTCCGGAACTCTTGGAACCGAGGTGATGCAAAACTTTTTTTGATGTGTGTAGTATGCTCAGCCATCATCTTGAACACATTTTGCCTTTCGCATATATAGCTCATATATTGTATCTCTAAAATATATACAGTAGATTATCTGTTTATATATTTAATAATTTCAAGTTTTGCGTTCAATTCAGTGTCATATTTCTATGAATAATGGGACCGGGGTCTTTTGTATGGTACTCCTCTCCCATTAAATTTTGCGTTCATTGTTCTATTATATCGTACGTTTCTGATATTCGAGTTTTAGGAATACGCTCAGTCGCCATCATGAACGTATGAAATCGCTATTCTTTTGACTTATTCATTGGAAGACGCTTGCAAGGCACTACATTAATGCTAATTTTGGTTGTTGCATTTTAAAAATACTAATAATTTTTCATTATCATATACTATACTGGCGTTGTATTCAGTACGTTATTCTTATGGCTTATTTCAGCAAGGACCCTTATATGGTACTTCTTCCTTTATGGGATTCGTTTTAATTGCAAAATTACATACTCATTGATTCACTATTAGCTTTTAATCTTACACCTGTTTGCCATCTTAAAAATTTTAAGTCACAGTTCTTTTGGTTTGGGCATATGATACACCATAAAGGTTAGTTCTAAAAATAGCAAGCTTTTAATTTATGAATTTTCAGGATGGCCGCTGCGCGCTATATTCAGTTTGATGCATTTATCACCAACGCTACTGACACCTCCTATATAATACCTACCTTTTATCAAGTTTTTACTACATTGTGCAATTACATCCTAAATTACTAATTTGTATAATTTATTAGTCATTTTATTTTATTACAAAATTTTAGGATAGCCACTGTCTTGATTGTATGGAGAGAGTGATCATTTTTATTTGCCATACAAGGTCATATATGCGGTCATACATTGTAGGTATGTTAATTTATATTAGCTCTTAAGAATTAAGTTATTTATTGTGAGGTCTATATTTTAAAATTTCAAGATGGTGACTGCGCGTAACATACAGTCGGATGTTGTTATACCTTTGAGAACAAGGAGTCCTTCTACAAAACACTCTGAACGCCAAGTACGGTCAACAATGATTCATTGGATAATAGGTTATGCATTTTAATGCATGATTCACGTGGCCCCCATTTTGAAATTACTAAGCCGATGATCTTGTAGTTCAGTCGTCAGGCACTTCCTACATGACGGTATTGTTTTTCTGAAATATGGTATGAATCCGATAATTAGTTTAGTCGTAATTTGATTTGAGCTTTGAAAATTTGGGGGGCCGCCATATTGTTTTGGTTAAGTTGCCGGTGAAATAAAACTTGATACTGAAGTGTCCTTTGCTAGTGCTATCTGTGTACCAAATTTGGCTCAATTCAGTTTTGTCGTGTTTGAATTGATAGGGGCGGTGGAGACACACATAGACTACTGTACACACATACACACAGACACCTGGACATTTGGCAAAAATAAAAAAGTATGCTAAAAATCTGTGTTTAACGTGTGGTCATTGTATGATGACAAATTTCAATATTAAATATTTTAATAATAGACGTACGTGAACTGAAATTTGGAATTATGACGCTAACATTTGAAACATTCACAACGATAAGACATTTGTGAACAAGGACTCGCAGCCTCGCCATGCCAAAGGGACCCTGCTTGACGTTATAGCAGGAGGTAGATGGAGAGAAGACTGACCATCCGCCGATATATTCCAGGTCAGGATTCTATGATATTTTTGTTTTATTTCAGTTTAAATGAATGGCGTGTGACCATGAGAGGGGTTGGGTGCAGTTCTTTCGACTCAAATCTTGCCAGCGACTTGTGCTTCAGGAAAGGGAAAAAATCAATTATAAAGACGTTACACACATCCAGTCCTCAAACCAGGGGAAATAACCCTACGAACTTTAAATTCTAATATCCAGCATTAAACATAAATTGAGGCCCATCAGACGGAGTCCAGCACACTATCCACATAGGCATGAAATTGGGCATGATTTTATTGATTTCTTCTCACAGTCGAGGTCTCTAAACGGATTGCGTACATTGTGTACCACCTGGTGAAACATCCTCTTCCAATTAAAATCTGTTAATAAATAGGTGGAAGTATGTTCAAGGCAGTTGACGACTTCAGCCACATCCCAATATATACCATTAACAGTGCACATTCATCTCAAAGTATTTTTATTCAATTGAAAAAGAAGAGGTTGGGTTGCATATCCCTGAGTTATAGTGCTTTAACCCAACATTTAAATTAGTTAGATGCGCTTTACCCTGGCTCTTATTGGAAATTTATCCACAGCAGGCCTCGCGAGCTGGAACTCTATTTGGAACTAATTTGCCCGTAGCTTTAGGCTAAGTGCTCGCTCACATCAAAGCAGATCATCGCTGTAGACATGATGACGACGGAAGCTTCAAGGCTGACAATTACATCTTTGTAACAGGCGATTTAAACCTTGGTAGTTGATTGGGCTTTCCTGAGCCATCATTGAAGTAAAATTATATACGGTTGTACTAAAAGTAGAGTTATAAGTGTTGATGTTTCATTTGAGGGGCTTGGACGTTGTGGAAATTAAGCCCACTGTACTTGAGTGAGTGTTATATTGTCTGATAACCTGTGTTATTGTGATGGCTGTAATGATGTGAGTATTTGTTATTCAGGTGAGGATTGAGGAGGAAGCGACCGTGGCCTTAAGTTAGGAACCCTCCCTGCTTTTGACTGGTATAGAAAGGGAAGACGCGGAACACTACTTCCCAGATGACTTAGGCAAAAATCGAACCCCCTCTTCGCAGTATTGCCTCACGAGGCTGAGTGTCCCGTTCCAGCCCTCAGACTACAATAGAATTAAATTTCTTGGCAGAACCAAGAATTGGACCTGGACCTCAGGGGCTATAGCCAAGAGTGATCGCCACTAGGCTACGAGGTGGCTTGAGTCTTGAATAGGATTGGAGGAAATAACTCAAGTAAATCATATTTTTAGCCTATTTTCATCATGGAGTTTGGTGTATTTCAGTCGATCAACACGATTGTACTCAATTGTGATCGGTTATCCCCTAATCCTGAAACAAATTTAAATGAGCTTATTATATACACGTGGATATATTTTGGCTTCACGATTTGCCGATTGCCTGACTAGTCGTGGTGTTTGAAGCCATTTTTCAGTGTTGCTTTAGTAAACGAAGTTTGATGTTTTTCAGTCGGTCAACACGATTGTACCCAATTGTGATGGGTTATTCCCTAATCCTGAAAAAAATTACATGAGTTTAATAAATACACGTGGATAATTTTTGGCATTTTTGGAAACAAAGTTAGCACTGAAAATGTCTTCAAACACTATTTTCATCATATGAAGAAATAGTCTTATGAGATCGGTTTATGTCCGTGTGTGTGTGAGTCCCTAATAAAATCTAAACGGCCGAAGCAATTTCCATAATGCTCCCGAAATACATACTACTACCACCATGTCCAACCACGACCATTCCTTTCAAATTTTCATATATTTCACCAATCCAACATAGCGGCCGCGCGAGATATTTCACTGGAATTTTATATCTCCGAAACTATTACTGATATAACCCTGAAATTTAGTATGTTGATAGGGAATACGTACATTAGTTTCGTTATGTGACAATTTAAAACCTGTTAAGTGCAAACCCAGCATGGCAGCAAAGAGAATTTAAAATTTTAAAATATAATTTTCTCGCAATTCAATCAACCGAGTGCAGTGAAACTTGGTACCTTAAATGTTTATATACGATTAAATATACTGGTCCCTAATGTATTTCAATTGTTTCTAAAAGCTCAAAATGGCAGCTTTGCGAAATTTTAAAATTAAGTTTTTATATTGTGTGTCCCAATCATGCGATCAAAGTGAACGTTTGTGTGTAATCACTACGTAATAATATTCATCTAATGGTACATAACTCTATGGCTTACATATAGAATGATCCAACATGGCAACCATCCAAAAAACTTAGACGGTTCTCAATATCTACGAATCTATTTCACCGATCAAACTCAAGTTTTGTAAGTTGATAGACGCTATTAGAGCAAGTTCACCAATGGGACTTTCTATAACGGGATGAGCACAAAGCCCACATTGCGGCAAAGCAAAATGTACCGTAAATATTCATATGGATATTTCTCGCGACTTTATTATCCAGGCGCAGTGAAACATAGCACGGTAAATCTTCATCCATAGTTTAATATACTGGTGTCTAATTTAATTCAACTTTAGGAGAACCTAAAATTGGCAGCTGTGCAAAATTTATTTAACGTTTCTAAAACAAGCGATATAAATGTAGGTTGATATAATGAGCTACGATTATAATATTCATCTGCTGGCTTATATTTCTATAGCCTATATATAAATCAATCCAACACGGCATCCATGCCATATATTAAACTTCACCAGTTCTCAATATCAATTTAAGCAAACCAAACAGACATTTTGTATGTTGTTAAGAGATCTTCTTACTAACAAAACATAAGTGACATTCCAAATCCTGAGACACACAACAACAACAACAACAACAACAACAACAACAACAACAACATGGCGGCCAAGTGCTTTTCGAATATTTAAAATATATTTTCTGGCAATCTAATCACACAAGTGCAATGAACCTTGGCACAGCAAATCTTTATTCAGAGCTTGGTATGGAGAAATCTAGTTATGTTCAATTGTTTTCAAAAACTGAAGATGGAATCAGTCGGAAATTTTAAAACAGCTCTTTTTTATTTTCGCATTTAAATCAGGATGGGCTACTGTAAACAAGTACACAATTCCTTAGTGTTTAAAGCCTCATCGTGTAACTTTGGACACATACTTTTCAGTGCTGGAGGTGTGTTGAAGTGAGTTATCTAAACGACCGGTGAAAGCTTTGGTTTCAGTCAGTGTATCTCCCATTAACACCTTTCAGGAAGTTGCGTCAGGGCTGTAAAAACCACCACAATATAGAAATTATTATCATGCACGACCCCATTTAAATAGATAAATAAGGGGTAGACAGACATACAACAACAATAATAATAATAATAATATTAATAATAATGAAGAAGAAAAGACGAGATGTTCAGTAAAGAATAGGCTAGCCTACTTTCTCCTAAATGTATGGGTATAGTTATGGCTGTAGTAGCCTGTTGAAATCCAACGTGCTGTATTTACTATACGTTGATTGATTGTTGTTTTAAGTGACAAAAAAGCGAAGTCATCTGTCCCTGTATTATATGTTATACTATACTAAAGATGTTCCTTATTTCGAACCATTACGGTACTTGCTGAACCTATTATCGACATCTTACCTCTATGTGGTACCTTGGTTGAGTGGTCTAGATGCTTGGCTCTCACCCGTGTAGCCGGGGTTCAGTTATGAAACAGTTGCTTTCTTATTTGTGTTTTATAATTACCCATATAATTACATATTGTGCATATTTTCGAATGGCAAATAAATGCGAATTACTCAGCACGTTATATTGCAAGCTTCCACAAAAAGGGGCTAGTTCATCTGCTAAGGATCCCGATCCATAGAAAAGAAATACATTACCTACCAGTAAAATAAGGAATACTATTGGCTTACGTGTCCGATGCTATGTTGGCTGTAGAAGACTCCACCACATATCAAGGACAAAGAAGGAAATCACTGGGGTAGCGGGTTGAAATATGTTGCGCTATAAGTTTATGTAATATTTTCCATGGCAAAATACACACTAAATTATTATTCATCGAAGAGAGCCACCACAAATTTCTACGGAGCCGTTGAAGATAGGCTATCGACATAGCGTACTGTTTTCAAATTTTGAAGTCGTGTTAAGGGGCTCATAAAAAACGGTCTATTTCATTCCGAAATTCAAAATGCAGTGTCTTATGTACGTGTGCCCTTTTCGCTCTTCACCTCGTCCTCAACCCTAGCGGAAATATCTGAAACCACTGCAATGAATGTAAAATGCATGATTCTCTTGCGTGACCCACTTCTTGTTGACAAACACACATCCTGAATTTATTCCGTTCATTGCATACTGCGATGTGTAAATTTTCAAATTGTATGATGGCTAATCATACTCGTACGAATTAACATTAGACGAGACGTTCGCAAGTTTTATTGCATTTCTGATTGTAATATGCAGGATACATTTAGTCATTGTCGGAGATCCGCCAGCACTGAAAAATATCCGTACTTATTATTTATCGTATTCACGAGAGTTACTGTACCTACTCATCAATGATAATTGAGACGTTACGACTTCTTCTGCCCGGAAACATATGCACAAAACCTGTGGCTGGTATTTAAGTTTGGCTTGTATTCATCTAACGCTATATGGATTGTCTTTACAGAACCAACGTCGCAAGGCGAGGCCTATCATGGAATTTCCATAACCTTTGTAGTAAAATTACATCGGCGGGATTTCTACGTTTCAATTCTGGCATAATGAAGTGGACTTCCTAGTTGTGATACAACGAAATTCTATGATTAGTCTACTGTATGTCAAAAGCGTCTGCTACGGAGGGAAGGACTGAAATATGAAAGATACGGTTTCATTGAATGGAATGGCCAATGGTCAGTTATTACCTACACATGTCAGAATAAAATAGCATAGTCGTGGCCTTTCGATCATTCATTCATTCATTCATTCATTCCACAATGCAATTTAAGTCCAAGACAGGAAGGAAGTATAAGTGTATATGATGATGCATCATGAGCACTACTCAACGCTTTATCCTCTGCATTCTCTTTCATGAACGCCCGAGTGTGAAATTGCTCGTCCTCGAATAAAGAGGACTACAGTGCTGCCGTTCCTTTTGTACTTTTCAGATTCACAAAATAAACTGCATCGCAAAAGGATTCTCATTCCACTTAGCCTATATTATATTATATTATATTATATTATATTATATTATATTATATTATATTATATTATAGTGTACCACATCACCATTGTCAGATAATTAATTATCTTCCTTTTTTGTAATTAGTATTATTATTATTATTATTTTTATTACTATGCATGTAATATTTAAGATGTGAGCAGTAATTATTTTTGGTTTTCTGCATTGAAAGGTAACTTTTTTATTTCTTTAAAGCCTAAACTTGATGGTCAACACAATCCGAGTTGGAACACAGCACAACGCTGCGGTGGTCAAATGTGGGCCTCTATTCGGTCATGTTATGCAGATATTATACAGTGATTGACTACGAAAGTGTTTCTGTGGTTGTACAACGTTGAAGAAACTGTCAAGTAGCCTAATAAAGGATATTGAGATTAAAGGGAAATAACAGGGCAATATCCCCGTGTCCTCGTTTCTCGCATGTAAACCGTTTTCTGATAATTACGTAATTTCTGATTTTCGTTTATTAATTGGCATTCATGTTTTCGTTTCATATTTCGAGGCAGCCAAACGAATATCCTCATATATTTCAAAAATGCAGGTGTTTGTGTGAAGAGGGTAGCCATAAGGTGACTAAAGTAGGATAGTTTACAAACTTCCAAGCTACACCTTCTCTAGCTAAGAACCAGGTCCACAAATCTGTGCAGAAGACAGGATGGTGAAAAATTTCTGTCAAGAAATGTATGACAAGGAAATAACTGTGCATTAACGGACAAAGCCGGAGAAACAAAATCTTGAACAAATGTTTTATTACCATGAAAGGATAGAGTAATGCATCTCGACTCCTCCTACAGAGACAATTTCTTCTACTTACAATATATGAAATACTTGCATCCCATTGAAAGGTAATGCTGTTATAGTATACGTAAACCAGATAGGTTATAATCCCTTCCTCCATTCATGTGAACCACTATGTAGTAACTTAAATCATGCTCTTTGGATATGTACTTCTAGTTGCGGAAAGTGATACAGGCTGCTGAGAACGAATAGAAAGACGAAGATGGCAAGCCTATTAGTACGTATTACACTAAAACTTGCTCAGGTGAACTCTGATATATATTTCCCACAAGATGTAAAATTTAGTTAATCGAGAATCGAACTGCAGTCTTCAAATTAAATTATGCTAGCATGAATATGATGGAAAATTGTGTGCTACAAGATGGGATCCACCGTAAATAATGCATAGTTAAAATTAATTTTTATTCCTTTTTTTACTGTCTTATATTTTATGGACGGTATTTCAACGTGCAGCCGGATAGAATTATGCATGCAACCCTAGTGAATTTCGACAAATAAGTGTCAACACAAAGCGTCAATGTTTCTCCGGCTCAGCTCTCTGCTGCGTTCTGCTCCTCAAATAAACGTAACTGTAATAACTTCCCAGCTTTCGAGAATACATTTCATGCACCAAACTATTCCCGGATTGTATACCACTGCACCGTGACACGAACCTCGATGTTATCACATATGTATGAGATGAAGCAGAACTTGCGCTGTTCCACGCAAACTTTCCAGACGCAACAAATCTTAACTTGCGAAGAAATATTGGAAGAATTACCTTCAAGACACGGCAACATTGAGCAGTACGGTTCAATGTAAGCTACAATAAAGTATCCACTCAAAAATTTCTTTCTAGTGTATTGAGCTTCGTAACTCAATTTAGCATGTATTAAAACAACAAGAAAACAACTTGAGAATAAAAGATATGCAAGTCATGCATGTGGTGGGAAAGGGGAACTTCCTAGTTCGATTTAGATCATCACAACCTACGAGCCCCACATGGTCGAAATTATATTTGAGAGCTCATGTTGCCTGCATCTAAAATGCATGTATCTTAGAATAATCAACAACAATATTGATATTAGTTGTCTCCTTTCATAATAAATACCAAATTTGTCATTGCAGCTCACATTGATTGTGGGTTATCTATTTAAATGTTAGAAGATGGTGGCTGTGCATTATATTGAGTTTGGTAGTCTCTCTAGCATTATAATTTAAAGACACACTTCAAAAAGTATGTTCAGTAATGCCTATTTTCTTTGAAATGCATTGTTATAAGAGGTTCTCTTTCCCATATCATGCAGTAGCCTATAATTTCATGGTATTGGGGCGGACAACTATTTACGTCATGTACACACAGTACACTGAGTCAAGTAATAAGCAATATAGTCCATATTGCTTAAGAAAAGTCAAGATTGGAAATCTGCCATGTCGCATACCTCTCACTTGCGGAGGGATACATTGAATATGAGAATTCATTGATTTAGTGCCATATCAACGGTAAGTGGCGTCATTGTTATGTTATGTTGTGCGTTACCAATTTTAACATTTCGTATTTTCAAGATAGCTCTTGCTCAAAAAATCAGTTTGATATTCTTCTGTCTAGCGATCAAGTTCCATTTTATTAAACTTATTGTTTACATCATTCGAATTACTGAATAATTCATTTTCACATTTGAATACTATACTCACCCACCAACTTCAATATATGAGGCCAGTGATCTTCTGCCTTTTGTATAGAAAACCTTTTCTGTGCGTCTAGCTACTTGATATGATGCATTATTGTGGGTTATGAATGTGAATATCTTCAAAATGGTGGCTCAATTTTCTATTCAATGTGATCGTCTCATAGCTATTGCTAGTGAGGTTTCTTATAATATAGGCCTACTCCTCTCTTGCCAAGTTTCATGATAATTGCGCTAGTTACATCCTGGGTTATTGAGTTTAATGTTTGAGTAATATGCAGAGTCATCATCTTGAATGTGCAAAGTCCATGATCTTTTTCCACTTATACATTTGTTGATTTTTATCAAATTTGTCATTGCTGGTCTTATTGGCTGTGGGTTATCGATTTTAATGATTTTGAAGATGGTGGCTCTGCGTTATCGTTAGTTTGGTTGCCTTGTGGCTTATGCTAGCAAGGTAGTTTCTATGCTGCTCATTTCATACCAAATTTTATGTTAATTGCGCAATTGCATTCTGACTTACTGATTTTAATGTTTCGATAGTACGTCTAGTCACCATCTTCAAATTATGGAATCACTGATCATTTATCTTTGTCATAGAAAGCAATTCATATGGGCTCACCTTATTGCCACGTATCGTCGTCATTGTAGCTCTTATAGATGACGACTTGCTAACGGGATGTTCTTCTTATGACAAATATTAACGATTTATCATTATAATACTCCTCTTCTTCCAAGTTACATGTTAATTGCGCAATTACATTCTGAGTTATTGATGATTGATTGGTGACGAGTTGCCAATTTTAATAACGTATAATATCAAGATGGCGGGTGCGTGATAGTCTTAAAATTTGAGCTTCATAATGCTTCCAGTTTTGCGCTAATTGAGGGACTGCATCCTGATTGATTGACTTTAATGTTTTATTGGCACGCCCACCCACCATCTTGAATTAATTCAGTCGTTGATTTTGTACCTTGTATTGATAAAATCTCTTGTACAAATCTACCTTCTAGCGAAGTTTGGTTACCGTCAGTCTATTACATTGTAGGTAATAGATTTAATGGGTTTAACTTTCAAGATGGTGACTTCACGCTGTCTGTTGTGTGATAAGTCTTATGACGAATGACAGTGAGGTCCCTTGTTTAATTCTTCTCTTATAGTTACTTAATAATTGCTCATTTACGTTATGAGTTATTTATATTAATACTTTAATAGTTCGCCTAGCTTCCATCGTAAATGTATGTAGTCCATGCTGTTGCTCTGGTCATACAAAGCCATTTATAATATTCCAACTTCCAGCTAACATTAGTTATGATAGCTCTAAGTCGTTAAAAGCTATTTTGTTCATATATTCTACTAGCTTTGGTTACGGTCATTGACGGACTCATGGTGTAAATGGGAGCATGATAACTTCTAGTTGATATCGCCATCAGCGAAGATATTAAACAAATACCATATGCCAACAAGATGTTCAATAAAGAACATATAGCCTACTTTCTTATAAATGCATGGGTATAGTTATAACTCTTTGTCCTTTTCAAGGAGTATAATTTGAATGTTGGTTGTAGTAGCTTGTTAAAATACAACGTGCTATACGGATATTATACTTTGATTGATTGAATTCTCACCTGGATTATATACAGGCCTACACACACACTAATACAGCCTTCACAATAAAACAGGTTATCAGACAAACTTCAACACTCACCCATGTATACGGGGCTAAATGACCATGATGTCCATGCATCTCAAATGAAACAACAGCAACAACAAGAGCTTCCTACACAAATCCTTCCTCGTAAAAAAGTACGCACAGTAGTAAGCCTACAGACATCACAGTGACACAGGTTATCAGACAACTTCTTCACACACCCAAGTACACGGGGCTACAAGACCATGATGCCGCAAAACCCATAAAGAATCAACAACAAAAACAACAACAATAGACTCTACCGCGGATGAAGGACAATGAATTTTAATCGCTGTAGTCGAGTGTTGAAGTATGTGGTGTTATAAGTATACTAGCAGTAGTACCCGGCTTCGCCCGGTGGAATGATGATAATGTTTTAAGGTCTCCTTAGGAACATAATGGACTTAAAATCTAAGTCATTTGCCCCCAAAGACAATGAGGGAGTAATATCTAGGTCATTTGCCCTTTTGATAAGGATGATAATAAAAACTACTGTTGAATTGACACGTCAAACTTACAAACCACCGTAATAGAAATACATATTTCAAAATTCACAGGCGAGGAAGACTTATTGTGTGTGGTGATTAATGGTGTAATGGGCGTAACATCTACTGTAGGTCATTTGCTCTTATGATGAGGATGATAAGGGAAACTACTACCGGTATTGAATTGACACTTCAACGTATAATGTACACAATGTACTGTAATAAAAATAACTATATGGCGGCTTCGGTGGCGTATTTGGTAGCATGCTGAGCTTCTATGCCCAAGATAGCGGGTTCAAACCCGGCCGAAGCCGTCGGATATTTTAAGAGCGTTAACAATCCGTCAGTATGCCTTTCTTCGGAGGGGAAGTAAAGCTGGCGGTCCCATGTCAGATTTATGGCATGTTATTGAACCTTCCACTAATTACACCTGTGTGAAGCTAAATTGGATAGGTAAACAACGCTCATAGATGTCTACGTCCGTTGCCAAGAGCCGACTGCAGTGGCGTCTAGTAGCTAAGTTCCGAACTTGGCCTAGTAGTCGTTGACGGTGGCGCTTGGCGGCAAAAGTACGAACTATTTGAAGAATTCTAAGTTGCAGTTTGTACTTAAATTAAAAAACAGATAACACACACTAATACAGTCATCACAATTAACACCGGTTATCAGACAGATTCTACACACACCCAAAGTACACGGGGCTACATGACCGCGTTTTCGCAGCCCCTAAACTTAAGAACCAAACAACCAAAAATAAATATTTTAAAAATCACAGTCGAAAAAGACTTTATGCGGCGGTGATTATTGGTATGATGCGCGTAACATCTAGGTCATTTGCACTTATGATGATAATAATAAGGTAATGAAAAAATGACTACTAAACGAACATGGTGTTATTTTAAAACTGATATAGGTAATTCAGGTGTCTAGCTTCGATGTCTTCCAAAGTCTCAAACTTATTTTCTGGCTTAGGCCTGTACTGGATGCGTCTAGTGAAAGAGCGTACTGCTCGGCAAAGACAAAGAATATAGGTCCAAGCTGCACGAACCTGAGATGATCGCAGATGATGACGAAATATGATGACACACGTTCGGGGTTCCCCGTCCTATACAGATTGACCGGGAATCACTCACTGTTTCGCAACGGCCCTGTGCTGGCATCAGCACAGACAGCAGGAGATAACACGGCGGGCTCTGGAAAGTACTCTCAAGTCACCTCACGATGAATCAGCAAGCTATTCTCACAACTGACCCCCCCAGGGTCTCACAACTTGTGGGACGTGGGTTGGCGACCACGGAACCCCAGCTGAGTCTGGCATCGCTTCTACTTCCTGGTGCCGGGCTCATTTCAGTTCTCTTTCCTGTCGGCCTCCCTTGGTCAACTCTTGTTCTCTTCCGACCCAGACTGTATTAGGGTATCCGAGGGCTAGGGAGTCTTTCAATTTCCCGCCTTAATTGGCTTTGTCTCATCTTTCCTGATACCCTCATTCTTCGAGGGGTCTGCCTTCTTTTCCTTTTCATAATATCTCCTGTCTTCTGCTCAAGGCCCTCAAAGAGGCAGGGTGTGTGTAGACCCACCACTTCTGGTACACCCTCAAGGGCTCATGACTGGTGAGTTAGGAAGCTGTCAACCCCGAGGAATTCCTGAGCTACATGCAGGGAATGGAGTGGTATGTCAGAAATTTCAAGTGGACAGTGTTACGCATCGGGTTCCAAAGGGTAAGTATACACACTTTGTTTTCGATCGGTGAACGATGTAGATTTGTACCAAAGGGCCTTAATGCGGGAAATGGAGTGGTCTGTCCGAAATTTCGAGTGGACAGTGTTACTCGTCGAGTTCCAAACGGTAATTATGTAAAATCTGGTTGAGATCGGTGACACGGTGTAGTTTTGTGCCAAGGGCCAAAATGCAGGGAATGGAGGGGCCTGACCAAATTTTAAAGTGGACAGTGTTACTCATCGGGTTCCAAAGGGTAAGTATACACATTTTGTTTTCGATCGGTGAACGATGTAGATTTGTGCCAAAGGGCCTAAATGCGTGGAATGGAGTGGTCTGTCCGAAATTTCGAGTGGACAGTGTTACTCGTCGAGTTCCAAAGGGTAATTATGTAAAATCTGGTTGAGATCGGTGAAACGGTGTAGTTTTCTGCCAAAGGGCCAAAAAGCAGGGAATAGTGTGGTCTGTCCGAAATTTAAAGTGAACAGTGTTACTTGTCGGGTTCTACGGGTAAGTATATAAAATTGGGGTCAGATCGGTGAAACGGTGTAGATTTGTACCAAACAGCCTAAATGCAAGGGATGGAGTGGCCTCGCCGCAATTTCAAGAAGACAGTGTTAGTCGCAGTGTTCCAAAGGGTAAATATACAAATTTTGGTTGAGATCGGTGAAACGGTGTAGATTTGGGACAAAAGGCCTAAATGCAGGGAATGGAGTGGTCTGTCCGCAATTTCAAGCAGACAGTGTTACTCGCTGGGTACCAAAGGGTAAGTTTACGAATATTGGTTCTGATCGGTGAAACGGTGTAGATTTGTGCCAAAGTGCTTAAATGCAGGGAATGGGGTGGTCTGTCCGAAATTTTAAGTGGACAGTGTTACTCGCAGGGTTCCAAAGGGTAAGTATACAAAGTTTGGTTCAGATCGGTGAAACGGTGTAGATTTGTGCCAAAGAGCCTAAATGCATGGGATGGAGTAGCCTCTCCGCAATTTCAAGCAGACAGTGTTAGTCGCAGTGTTCCAAAGGGTAAATATACAAATTTTGGTTGAGATCGGTGGAACGGTGTAGATTTGGGCCAAAGGGCCTAAATGCAGGAAATGGAGTGGTCTGTCCGAAATTTCAAGCAGACAGTGTTACTCGCAGGGTTCCAAAGGGTAAGTATACACATTTTGGTTCAGATCGGTGAAACGGTTTAGATTTGTGCAAAAAGGGCCTAAATGCAGGGAATGGCGTGGTCTGTCCGAAATTTCAAGCAGACAGTGTTAGTCGCAGTGTTCCATAGGGTAAATATACAAATTTTGGTTGAGATCGGTGAAACGGTATAGATTTGGGCCAAAGGGCCTAAATGCAGGGAATGGTGTGGTCTGTCCGCAATTTCAAGCAGACAGTGTTACTCGCAGGGCACCAAAGGGTAAGAATACGAATTTTGGTTCTGATCGGTGAAACGGTGCAGATTTGGACCAAAGGGCCTAAATGCAGGGAATGGGGTGGTCTGTCCGAAATTTTAAGTGGTCAGTGGTACTCGCAGGGTTCCAAAGGGTAAATATACAAATTTTGGTTGAGATCGGTGAAACGGTGTGGATTTGGACCAAAGGGCCTAAATGCAGGGAATGGGGTGGTCTGACCGAAATTTCAAGTAGACAGTGTTACTCGCAGGGTTCCAAAGGTTAAATATACAACTTTTGGTTCAGATCGGTGAAACGGTGTAGATTTGTGCAAAAGGGCCTAAATGCAGGGCATGGGGTGGTCTGTCCGAAATTTAATGTTGACGGGGTTACCCGCAGGGTTCCAAAGGGTAAGTATACAAATTTTGGTTCAGATCGGTGAAACAGTGTAGATTTGTATACATAACAGACAGACAGACAGACAGACAGACAGACAAACTTTGTGCTTTATATATATAGATATATAACTAGCAACCCGATCCGGCTTCGCCCGGGAACAGTTATGAATGCATTACGTGATAAGCGTTTTTTTTTTTCAATGCCTATGAACAACGACCAATATCCGTTTTACGTCTCGGCATCATGTGTTAATATCAAAGACTGCACTATTAATTATATTATCATGGAGATGCATGTCAGACGTCAGACTGTGTTTCACAGGCAAAATGAAGAAAACCTGAGTTGCACTTCCAGGGAAACTCCAAACACAACCACCCTTCTCAGAAGTCTTAACTCAACACGACTCAACGGTTTGCTGCTGGTTGTATCTGGGGCAATAGGTTCGCCCGCTAGCTAGGCTGTAACAGGGATGATATACTCGCCCTTAGCTAGGTCGTAAACTGTCGCCTCAGTAGTTGAATGGACATGGTTGAAAGATATTAAAACGTAAAAACACTTATAGTGGGCGATGTATTGAAGATAGACATATGCTCTCCTGGACTTTTTTGTAGAATTTTTCATGCTGAACAATTCTTACACTCATAGCATTTAGATATTTTTAAGGGGTTTTCCCAGCGTAAGCTTACACAGCGCTCGGACGCCAGGTTTTATTCGACCTTTCCACTAAAATCGTTACTGCTCGTCTTCTTTGATCAGAAATAAATTATTTTCTACAGGCATCATCCTCGAGATATCCTTTACAGAACTGTGAAAACCGCATCAAAATCCATCCGGTGGTTCTCGAGTTGACCCGTAACATCCAAGAATCGGGGACTTTGTTTTATACTAAGTGGAGATATTTTTGATTGCAAATACACACTATACCGTATATGCTTAACATTAAAACGTAGTTATAAATCAGTAAATCCCCCTAAAAAAACAGTAAAAAAATTGAACCTGCAGGGATTTAATCAACGAACCTCCAGACTATGAGCCCAGGTCTCTACCAGTACGCCACACATAACGTACACTAATACATGGTTAACAACTGGTTTAGTATACAGTAACTTCACAATATTTTGTCTTGCAATAAACGATTTCATTAGTGTTTTCTGACATTTCTATAAACCATTTGATACTAAATACGTACGGTATTATTTTCTTCAGTACATTCCTAAAAGGACATAAACTTACGAAGTTACGGAAATATATGGATTTACGAGCAAACAATAGTGGCCATTTAACCCAACGGGATGACACGAAAAAAAACGATATGGCACGGTCAGCCTGAACTGATAGTCACTACTGCGGTTACATTTTCTATTTTAAAATGCTAATATTCTACCGGTCACCGCCTTGAGGACAGTTTCAACCTCCCGATGTACGATGATAGTATTTGGTAAGGCCAGGCCTTGTTGAATTGTAAGCTACGGTTTGGCTATAATACATGCATGATTCATACATCCGCCATCCTGAAACTGTTCGGCTGATGACCTTGTAGTTTGGACAAGAGACGCTTCCTACATTGAGGTATATTGTTGCGAAATGTGGTGGAGATCGGATTTTATTTAAGCTGAGAACATTTAGGTGGGCGCCATTTCCGTTTTGGTATGATGGCGGCGATATACAACATGGCACTGAGTTGTCCCTTGCTCTGTACCAAAGGTGGTTCGATTTGCTTTCGTTGGGGTTGAATTGATAGGTGGGATCGATTTGCAAACATACGCGGCCGCCATCTGCAAACCATTGTTCTGATGACCTTGTAGTTTGGTCAAAAGACGCTTCCCACATGAAGGTATGTTGTTACAAAATTTAGTAGAGATCAGATTATTAGGTTCGTCGTAATTTGATTTAAGCTTTCAACATTTGGGTGGCCACCATTATGTTTCCGTCAAGATGGCGGCGATATAAAACATGACACTGAGGTGCCCTTTGCTAGTGCTACCTCTATACCACATTTCGTTCAATTCGGGTTCACCGTGTTTGAATTGATAGGGAGGGGGAGAGAGACAGACATACACACTCACACGCAGATAGACACACACTTTTTGGCCCTGTGTAGATCTGATAAGTCTTTCATTTTTTGCAAAAATCAAAAGTAGGCTAAAAATAAGGTGAAGGCAAGCCTTGCTAATCGATAATAGAGGAGTGAATTACTTAGCATGATGTTTTGTGAAGTATAGCCTTATGCATTAATAGTTACATCTTCAGCATAAAATCACCGACAGCAGTGGCTATGCTGGCTAAAGCGCAGCATGAGGTCATGGGGCCAAGCTCTCTGCTGAGTCGGTAGACGCGTGGGTTCGAGCCCCACCGTCGGCCGTCCTTGAAATGTTTTTCCGGGGTTTCCCATTTTCAACACCAGGCAAAACTGGGACGGTGCCTTCTGACAGGCCACGGCCGCTTCCTTCCACATCCTTGCCCAGTTTCATTCATCTTCATCCATTCCATCTCTCATCCCGACGCCCACCGGCGTCGACTTGAAAGACCTGCACTCGGCCTCTCAGGAGGCTACACGAAAAATAAAAAGCATAAAATCAAAGTGAGGCATCATTTGTCGAGAAAGAGCCAGTGGAGGTAGAACGGAACATCAGAATAACATGAAGTTGCTCTGAAGAAAATCCATGATCATTATTCCTTGCCGGAGACTGAGTACAGGTACCATGCGTGCGTATGGACTCACTCCACGGTCCATGCGAAGTGAATGATCGATATCCGTCGACTTCTTATACGCTTGATTGAGGCACGTGCATGAGGGCTGTGTTCTGAGACAACCACATCAGTAAGGTATCCGTCTTACTAAGTAATATTCTCAGAATACAGGAAGCAAGGCACTATCCAAGCGCTTGTCACAACTGGCCTTGTCATGTAAAGAGTTGTATATATATATTACGCAGTTGCCTTACAGCAGGATTTAAGGCATCCTCTGAACTCCCTCACACTTTTGTTTTTCTCAAGTACATTGTAGACTAGTTTCATTGTACCGGTGCCTCTTACATAATTACGAACTTTCATGGCATTTGTTGCAGTAGGTTTGACACATACCTTAACAAACGGCGAACAAACAAAACATAAACTGAGACGATATTTGCACATAATACACTTCACCCGTGATATGTATAAGGAGTTTTAGTCAGAAATTCAAAATATTCAGACTGCAAGCTAACTTAATTTATAGAGATCATTTCAAGATGGCGGCTGCACGTAGTATTCAATCAGGTAAAGTAATTAGTCAGCATACATTACATAATTAAATTTACCTTTTCAATAAATATTGTGGGCATTGCTTCATTAGAGCATGGCTTACGGATTATGTTTGAATGTTTCGCACGGTCACCATATTGAAATTACACTACTCATGACATTGTGTTTGGGCCTTTAACACTTTAAATACGATAGCTTGTTCGTGAAATATGTAGTAGTGTTTCGATGATTGGTTCACGCGGTATTTGATTTACGCTTTGTACATTCAGACGGCTCTCCATTTTGTCAGGGTCCCTCCACAACTGCTACTTCTTTTCCATATTCTATTCAGATTTGTCGTTTGGAAATTGAAAAGGGGAGGGAAGATACACCCACAGACAGGTAGACGGTCATTTCCGCCCGTATAGATCTCATAGATCTTGTTGCACTTTTGTAAAATCCTAACGAAAGTAAATGACTTGAGTCCATGAGAAGCCGCACTATACAGAATTCTAATTGGTTAGGTACATAGCTACATTTCGTAATCTTAATCTGAGTGTAAGTGGGGCGTGGTGGCACATCGGTCAAGTTGCTGTCCTCTTAGAACGGCGGACCCGGTTTGATTCCCAGTCAATGCATGTGAGATTTTCAAAGTGAAATGCCACAACCTGTGGTTCAGAATACACGTAAAAAGGAGGTCCCGTGGCTCATGATCTTGAGATTAACGGTCACGTAAAACTACAATCTTCCTTTCTTCTTTTAATGTGAGTGTCATATCCACGAGGAACGTAGGTTGCATCATCAAAGTAGTTGGCCATGTCGTCGGATCCCTAACGAGGCTTGCTCAGCCGGAGTTTACGTGCTACAGGGTGGCCTTTCCGCTGCTCTTCCTGCCACAGCATTGAGTATTGACCATCTGACCCTTGAGCTATATCGCTCTGTGTTCAGGCGTTAGTTCCAATGTTCCAGGAACCTCTCTTGTTTGATGAGTCTTCAATAACTTCCCCAGGTACGTGGCCGTTGATCAATACTAACGAGGTTTCTTGAGCCAGAGTTAACGTGCTGCAGGGTGGTCATTCCCCTGCTCTTCCTACCACAGCATCCGGCATGTACCCATTTCACATCGTGTGACTGCGAAACATCGTATCAGACCATACCAATGTCAGGAATTGAACCCTTGACCACAGGTGTGACAACCATCAACATAAACCACTACGCCACGAGGTGGTACCCAGGGGCAGATATATACTGTAGTTCCAAAACAACAATTGCAGTGTCGGCCAGCACGAAAGTAGCAGGTCACTTCTGTAATTCAGTTTATGAAGTAAAATAATGGTGCGAATAGGGAAGTGGCACACCGGTTGTCACAGCGGACGTAGACAGTAATAGGCAGTAACAGTAACAATTTGCTCCGTGCAACACTATTTTCGTTGTTGGTTCAATTTAGGGGTTTCTGACATCATGTGTACTTGTGTGTGAATCAAATTTGTCTGATAACATGTATTATTGTGATAAATATAACTGAGTGTAACTATAATAAATTATGGGTCTAGGAATAGATATCTGTCTGGGTTTACAAGTAAGGTACCACACTGGCATTTGACTGACATAAATGTAGTAAAACCAAGGACAAAACCAAACTAAGGATTGCCGGGATTTATACCTCTGATTTCTGAACACCAGCTACCTGATTCAGCCATGGAGCATGTTTGGCTACTTTGGTTGGCCCATGCATTAGGCTACTACGGGGTTCTATAGATTGTTGGTATCTCTAAATGTTTCCATCCGGTTAATAATCCACCTAGGTACGGTACTATATTTGATATCTTCATTACTCATTCTCTCCCGTTTATTACGAATTTCTAGATTTCCTTTATGATTAAAATACACCGAAATTGGCTACAAAAATAGCAACCAATAAAATTGATTAATTTCTCAAACGGTTTGCACTTGTTAATTATGTAGGTTTGTTGGTAAACATGATAAATTACGGGAAAGGGTTTCAAAAAATGTACATATAAATAAAATCATTACATAATTGTGACATAAATTTAGTATATTAAATATTATCTGGAATAGGTTGTCTTAATTAATAACACTTTTGAGGGAATTTGGATCTCTGATTGTGATGCTAATGTTGATCATCCTTGTTTAAATTTGGAGGGATTCACTCTTTGAGGCTAGAGAAAACAGATCATGGCGTACTTTTCACGAAGCATAAGTATCCGTAGCCTTATCTAGCATCATAAGACATGCTTGGTTGTGTGAAAGTCGATCTAAAATCTTCCATTTCTTCATTAACAGCCACATATTGACTTGTGGAACTATTTCTCATGTAACGATAACACATGAACTTACTATCGTTGCAACTGCTCATCCTAATACTGCCACAACACAAATTGTGGCAGTTTAAAAACAGAGAGCTGCATTTTACGGGCAGTGTGTATGCTGCCTTACAATGTCAAATAATAGTCAAATAATAAATTTAGACTTGTGGCAGTCTTGGAACATGAAAAGGACACAGTAAACTATTTCAAGTCATATATAACTCAAAATCGACAAATTTTGACTTGTGGCAGTCTTCTTGCAGGGGTGCGAATTACCCCAACCAACAGTGTATCACTATATTTTTCATTTAATTTGGGTTCTTGTGTGCTTGACAGTGAGGAAAGTTTGGTGGAGGTGGAAGTGGAAGTATCATGAATGTGAAAGCGCATTTGTTTAAACACAAACAATCGAACATCAGTGGCATAGACATCGTATTGTTTGTTGTTGTTGCTTATGTTGTGGCTTGCGACAACGTGGTCATAGAGCCCCATGTATTTGGGTGTGTGCAGAAATTGTGTGATAGCTCGTGTTATTGTGACAGCTGTGATAGTGTACGTAATTGTAAATTGGGAATAGGGTTGGGAGGGAGATGGCCATGGCCATAAGCTATGAATCATCCCACAATTTGCCTGGAGTAGAAGTGGAAACCATGGAAGACCACTTCCAGAATGGCTGAGGTGGGAATCGAACCCTCCTCTCCTCAGTACTGCCTCACGAGGCTGAGTGTACCACCTTTTGGCAGGACCGGAAATGGAACTCGGGCCCTTGCTGTGACAGCCAAGAATGCTTGCCACTACGCAGACATCTGCAAAACCAAACGCAGAAATGAACAACAGAATTTGGAATGAAGCGGCTGGTGAAGGGCACAGGGATAAGGTTGCACCAAAAGTGAAAAGAGAGCAAATGCTACCAGTAGGTAGGTATGCGAATGTGTCATCACGTTATACATTACTGAGCATAAATGATTAGCTTCCGAGAATTATACCGTTGATATTTGAGCGTTGAATGAAAAATTATCACCATCATTAGAAGTGGTATCTCGTTGTTAAATAGAATTTTTAGTACTCATGGAATGTAGAGCATGAAGTGTTGTTATTTTTTAATTACAAGAAAGAAGCAAAGATTAAAATTATAATAATTATTATTAATAGTGCAATTTCAAACAATACTGCATTGTTATAGTAATTAGTGTTAAATCGTATTGTTATCTAAGCATTTTCTAATGATTTATTATGTAAACAACATACTTGCTATACTAAGAATTCTACTTTGGTGGCTAGCATTCATGGCTGTCAACGTGGAGGCCCGGGTTCGATTCCCGGCTCTGCAAATACATTGAATTCTGGTTTGAGAGTTGCAATGGGGTACACTCAGCCACGCAGGGCAAAACTGAGAAGAGGAGGGTTTATTCCTACCCCCGTCATCCTGGAAGTGGTTTTCCGTGTTTTCCCACTTCTACTCCAGGCAAATGCCGGGATGGTGCCTAACATAACACCACGGCCATTTTGTTCTCAAATCCTACCTCAATTATTAATATATACACTCGTACATACATCACAAGTACACACATTACAAGGCAAATTCTACACATACTCAAGCACACGTGGCTACATGACCACGATGTAGCAAAACCCCTAAAGAATCAACAACAATGAAGTTGTGTGATAGCTCGTGTTATTGTGACAGCTGTGATAGTGTGCGTAATTGTAAATTGGGAATAGGGTTGGGAGGGAGATGGCCATGGCCATAAGCTATGAATCATCCCACAATTTGCCTGGAGTAGAAGTGGAAACCATGGAAGACCACTTCCAGAATGGCTGAGGTGGGAATCGAACCCTCCTCTCCTCAGTCACGTAATAATAACATTTTGTTGTACTGTGTTTAATTCCAGAGGGAAACGATTGGGATCCATTATATGATGTAATAATTATAATAAATTTTGTGACAATCATATGACTGTGTAAAACGCTAAGGTGTATGTTTCAAGAAACTCAAGCTCTTAAACCAGAGGGAGTTACAAAGTGCGGATTCATACCAAATTCTTCAAAATCGTCTCAACAGTACAGGAAAAATATCGCATTTTTTGAAAAGTCAATAGAACTATTATGTATATGCATATAAAGTGCGTTTAAAGAAATTAACAAGACGAAAGCCCCTGCCAGAACTGTGTCGCTGCCAGCCCGCATAACAGTAAAGCCAGGAACGTGGTTTATCACATGCAAGTATTTACTGAAAAACTAGTAAAACTAAAATGAATATTTCCTCCAAGCACGGCTCTTTGATATTATAAAGACATAAAAGTCTGTTCGATATGAGTCTTCGAATTTCGAATTGGCTCTTTGTTGCATCGTCGACGTAACTTTTGTACTTGGACTAGCTTCAGGATAATGCCCCGAAACTTGAAATATGGTACCATCCCTTCGTTTACCCCGAAAAATTGTGGGAAAATCCGAGGAACAAATACACATAGGATAGCTGCTGCAAACACCGGGTTTTGAAGCTTCGATTTCATTACTTGTCGCATCCCCATGCAGTCGTGGTACATGATGTAGCGCCCACAGCTACGCTATAGGGTGCCACCGGATTTTCATATCAATGTTGTCTGATGTTTAGTCACGTAAAATAGAGGCAAGTGGCAGTCGTGTACTGCATGAATATAAATTACTACCCATTAGTATACACAAAGTTTCACCAAATGACAAGTGGGATACAATCGTTGCTAACATTTGTTTCCGGACCAAATGTGCATTTGCGATTTGATTCTGTTTTGTTCCAGGTTTCGGCTTGACAGTTTCCAGGCCACGGAGTGGTTAATACATTTAGTCCGCGAGCAACTCATTCCTGAATTAGGAGGCTATGTACGTAACCGGGGAGTGATTAATCTCGCAGTAAACGCTAGTTTCACTGCCCAATACTCAGTCAATACAAATCACGTTGTAGCATCCCTGCTTTCTTTCATTGTTGATACACCTGTGTATTCGGTACCGTAGCTGAGTGTGTTAAGTTACTGCAGGAATTGAATGTAGAAATGAATTACTAATCCCAGTGCTGTCTACGAACATCCTGAGGGTTGTTATCCCAGGTGTTTTCCATATTTTATCCAAAACGATCTCGGGACAATACCTTATTTCAAATCCAGGGACACTTACTCAATCCTTGACTGAAATTATAACAAAACAATATAATAACACACCTTTGTACCCGCATTTATTACGCATCCAAGCACATGGGACTGAGGAATGAAGACGTCCCTGCCACTTAATCAGAGCAAAAACATAAAAAAAATCCTCTACAAATCAACTACTGTACTGTCACTAGTTCAATTATTATGTCTGTGGAGAGGGGACGTGTAACTCTATTTTCAAGATGAATCAAGGCGCTTTGATTGAGCATTACAGTTAGTCTAGGTCTGCGAATTCAAAGTAAGTAACTTAATATATCATGGTCCTGGCACTGCATCGCTCAATGCCTAAGGCTAGGTTCACACTATGTTGCTTTTCTTACCGTATACGGTATTTTTACCAAATCGGCGGAAACTAGCGGAGTGTTCACACGGTACAGTTGTTTTCACAATACAAGCGCACTCTGTCCCGAGCCAGCTGCCGAGATGGACGTGAATATTTTCATCATTATGTACTGGTACCGACGTCGTCATTGCATAGGGGATAGGAGATATTGGTTGCACCCCATTGTGCGAGAGATGCCTCTATGGGGATCCTATCACAATCTAATGTACCCACTGAGGAGCGAAAATTGAAATTTTTCAATTATTTTCGTATGTCAGAATCTTGATTTGATTATCTGTTAAAATGAATGGAATGTCATTTGAAAAAAGACGACACTAATATGAGAAGAGGAAACCTCGTAGTTCTCCTTCAATTCCACACACATCTCCCTCCAAGTAGGTTATCTTCGTCAGTGTATTTTCCTATATTACTGGCCATCTTCAATTAACGTTAACAACAGTTCCGAGTTTATGTAATCCATATTTACGAGTATTACGAGTATGACGCACCTACGACACATGGCTGTTAACCGAAAACAAGAAGAGCACTGGGGAACCGGAAGGATGGCTGCTTGCTCGTACGGTAAAAATACCGAATTGTGTGAACGCGCACATTACAACAACAGCGCCACTGGCTGCCGAAATGGCTGTTTCATCGAGTCACCGCGTGTGGTTTCCAATGACAAAACCATAAGCAAAAATGACTGATTCGGTAGTTTTACCGTATACGGTCGACAGCCGTGGCGTGTGAACACGCACAAATAAAATGCATTGCCACTGCAGTGCACGGCAAAATAACCATCACGGCAGAACGGTCGATCGCCAATCGCCATTTTTCTTGCGATGGGATCATAATTTATATGTTATATTCGTTTAAGAACAACTAACTCGTTTTGTGACACACATTGATAGTTGCTTCTTTTTATTCTTTTAATCATTCATTCATTTAAAGCACAACTGAATTTGGCATTGAGCATGGCAAACATCTTGATGAAAAGAATTGGGTCCCGCAGCGTAGCCGTGCTCGTAAAATCGTTTACCACGGCCACAAGGATAGCTGAAGCATGTCCGGAGATCGCAGGATCGAATCGCGGCGCTGACAGTGGCTATCCTGAGGAATTTTTGTCGTTTTCTTCCACACTCCCTCCAGGAAAATGCCAGGATAGTACCTTATGTTAAGTCCTAGGGCACCTACCTCATCCCTAACTCTAATACAGTTACAGACATTACTGCAGTCATCACATAAGAACAGATCAGACAAGTTCAACACACACCCATCTACACTGGGCCGATGACCAAAATGTTCCAAGTCCATAAAATGAATTATCCCTTGGATTGGGTCGTAATAAGAGGAGGCACTCGATCATCACTATTTTATTCCCATCTGACAGGATTTTAATCCCCTGCTAGTCTACACGCGTTTCAAGGTGTGCGATATGAGATCTCTTGGCAGCTCGGGTCCCCTGAGACACATCAATCACAAGTACAGTGGCTCGGTCGTCCTCACACTTCAAATTTACTGTTCTTCTAACCATTCTTTTAAATAGTGAAAGAAGAGCACTCCAGCAACTTCTTCCATTGCTCTTATCTAATCTTATTGTAATGCAACAGGACAAGGTGGGGTAAGGAAATGGGTTTCCAAGCACTGATGTGAAAGATTTAAACCGAGCATGAATGTACTTGAGAGAATAAATAAAAATCTGCATATTAAGGTTCATAGGCTATATTCAGCTCAACTAAGTGAACTTTGTAGTTCAGTGCATTTGCTACCCAATACAATGCACGCACACAAATGTTCTTGGTTAAGTTATTAATGCTTCTGTCTGGTTCATATCCATAACGCGAGGTCACAGCGGAAAAAATGAACTGTTAAGCCAATGTTATATTGTATAGAGCACGTCCCAGTAGTATCCATTTGATAACTCAATAATTCCCAGAATGGGTTTCATGCGGGGTAAGAGTTCTGCATGCTAAATGAATATTCACTGTGCTAGTCTGTGTCTGTATGGTAATATTAAAATGGAATTATTGTTTGATTGAATTTGTAAACAACAAACAAATGTACATTTATCTCTTTGTTATAGAACAAGTTTGAAATTTGATACTCAGCAAAAGGATACGGCTACGTTTATCCAATAGCATGTGAATGCGAGATATATACGGACCATTTAATGGGATGCTGTCAGCTTGTACTATGCGATGTCCTTAGCACACCTCCTTAGCTTCTTAAGACTAAATGTCCCGATTTTTAGTTTGTAATTCTGACACCACGTAGCAGCACCAAAGTGAGACAATTTCTTTTTTTCAGTTTTCTCTTGAACGAAAGCTCGTATTTGTGATCTGAAAACCACTATGTATACTAAACTGCAATTGAATTGATATTAATTCGATGTATTTTCCATAATGTGAAAAACAAAAAAGTTACCAACAGTTTTTTATATCTCTGCTTAAAATATGAAAAAAAAACTGGCAATACGAAAATGGAGATTTAATTCCTGTTTCCAAAGCATTTTTCAAAATTAAAATCGGGTGAATGGAATCGACAGCATTAGTTCGGGAATTGTTTTGAAAAGGGTGGTAGGCGGCGCGGCTCCACAAGATTTCTTGCGCAAGGAAAATGATGAACACGCTAACAGGGCGGAGGGAGAAGGGAACAATTTGACGATAGGAAGGAGTTGTCCTCCTCTTATCACAAATATTATAGTTCGACGAGTTACGTGTACAAGTGCCTAGGCGTGGAAAATATCTGAGCAATAAAATTATACTGTAGTAGTGTCACAATATGTAACGTTGACACAATGTGTTCGTACAGGTGCTTTTCTTACTTCCTCTAACATTCTTGTTGACAATAATACATTGTAGGGGCTTGGGACATCTTGGTCATCAGTAACTTTGGCTGGCTGCGTGGCTCAGCGATAACGTTCTCACCTGTGGTTCCCAAGGTTGCAGGATCGAATCCTGGAGCAGCCAGTTGGCATTTGAGGGTGCGCGAATGCGAGGGAGCCTTGTCATTAGATTTAATGGCACGTTAAAGATCCCCTTCGGGGCAAAATTCCGGCACCCCGGCGTCTCTAAAAGCCGCAGTAGTTAAAAGGGACGTAAAACCAATAACGTTATTATTATTAATATCATCATCATCATCATCAGTCCCGTGTAGTTGATTATGTGTGAGACTGTATTAGAGTCAGGGATGGGACAGGTGCCCTGAAACTTCATACGGTACTATCATGGCATTTACCTGGAGGGATTGTGGAAAAAACGGTTAAAACACACTCAGGATAGATGCTGACAGCGTTGGATTCCCTTCTCGGTAACTGTTTTAGAGTTATTTGAGGATAAACTCCCGAACAAAAAACATATTGTTCCGATATTAGTAATACTTTGTAGGGCATAATTCTTACCGCACAGATCAGCGACTGATTTCATACGATGCGAAATTGAATACTGTATAGAAAGATATGACTGGTTTGTAGTTAGCACGTTCTTGATATTTTAGAAAATAGATAGACACGATAGGTTCATGTTCAGGTTTATTGGGAATATCTATTCTAAAAACCATCCGATGCGGACGTCCAACTCTAGGTATCGTCTTCTAGACATAACAAACAAGACCACAACCGTGACATATTCTAATCAATGGAGCCAGCTATTATCGATTTATAAGAGGCCAAATGCGGGCGCACATATGCCTACATACATACATACATACATTTATTTTGGTGATTCGTATGGTTCTTTGGTTCTTTTGACTCTATTTCCCTTTTTTTTCGTGAGATCTGAAACGACTCCGTGTGGCCAATCACTACAACTTACTTCAATTTTCATGGAGGTAATAATAAAAGTTCATTTATGTAGGACATTTTATTACAATAAACAAATTATGAAAAGGCATAACAAGAGCAAAATTATTATGTACATAATAGAATTAAAATTCCTAAGATATTCTCATCTGCCTATTGTTGGCACAGGCACTAGTACTGCGTACTATAAACAAACAAAAATATTATACCTAATTATTTCCTGTTCTTGAAATCAATGCTTCAATTTTTAGCCTATTTTCAATTTTGAAAAAATAGGCTTATGCGATCACCTTTTGTCCGTGTGTGTGTGTGTGTGTGTGTATGTGTGTGTGTGTCCCCCTAATAAAATCTAAACGGCTGGAGAGATTTCAATGAAACTCGGGAAGTTCATAGCTCTATTCCGGGCGACCGCGACCGTGCCCTTCAAATTTTGTTACGTCTCACCAATCCAACATGGCGGCTGTGCGAAATATTTCAGCAGCATTCAATATCTCCGAAACTATTACCGATATCACCCTGGAATTTTGTATGGTGATAGAGGGAACTACTATAAATTCACTTATGTGACCTTTGAAAACCTGGTAACTACAAAACCAACATGGCGGCCAAGCGAATTTGCGACATTTAAATGGACGTTTCTCGCGATTTAACCAACCAAACGCAATGAAACTTGGCACAGTATATGTTTATATACATTGTAATGCACCGACATCTAACTTCGTTCAATTGTTTACATAACCTCAAAATGGCAGCTGTGCGAAATATTTCACAGGCATTCAATATCTCCGAAACTGTTTATGATATCAACCTGAAATTTTGTACCGTGATAAAGAGCACTGCTACAAGTTTATCTATGTAACTTTCAAAAACCTGTAAAGTACGAAACGAACATGGCGGCCAAGCGAAGTTGACACATTCTAAAACATTTTTCTCGTGATTTGATCATATGAGCCCATTGAAATGTGGTACAGTAAATGATTATATATATTGTCATTCACTGGCATCTAATTTAGTTCAATTGTTTACATAAACTGAAGATGTCAGCTGTGCGAAATTTTAAAATTCAGTTTTTATTCTTGTGTCGTAATCATGCGATCGAAGTGAAAGTTTGAATAATGAAGCTACGCAATAATTGTCCTTTAATGGTACATAACTCTATGGCCTATAGGCTACATATAACAATTCAAAATGGCGAGCATCCGAAATATTTTGACGGTTCTCAATATCTAAGAATCTTTTCCAGCACTCAAACTGATTTTTTTAATGTTCATAGAGGCTATGAACATAAGTTCACCTATGGTATGCGAAGGGTAGTCGGGATTTCCGGTGTTTGTGTGTGCGTACGGGACCTAGCAACTTGTGGTTCATAGCCCTAGTGATAGCTGCATTGCTAGTTATTGGTGGAGTGGAAGTGAATCCAGGGCCTGTTACTCCAAATGTGAATCAGGCAAATGATCCAGTGGCAGCTTTAAAGTGTTCGACGTGCAGTAAAACATTGAAGAATGGTGTTGAGTGTGGACTATGTGAGAAATGGTTTCACTTCGGCTGTATTAAGGTCAAGAAGGAGGATTGTGATGTCGGAAATTGGTTTTGTAAAGTATGTGATACGCCGGACTGTTTGAGGGTGCAAATCAAAGCAAGGGATCAAATAATACAGGAACTTAGAGCAAAGCTTCGTGAATCAGAAGAAACGGTGAAGGATGTGACTGAACGGCTTTCTACTGGGATCAGTGTGGAAGAGGGCGTGCAGGAGCAAACTGAGGATGACGTTATCATAATGGGTGATTCAATGATACGATGGAGTGCGAATATCTCGAGGAAATCAGGTGCGAAAGTGCGGTGTTTTCCGGGGATTAAAATTGACCAGCTTGCCCAACAAGTGGAAGAATCAAATGTAGAGGACTGTGACAAAGTTAAAGTGTTGTTGCTACATGTTGGGACGAACGATTTGAAGAAGAGGGCTACAGCTGATTACATCATGGGGGAGCTCTACGAACTAGGCAGAAAAGCTAAAAGCAAGTTTAGAAATGCAAAAATTATAATGAGTGGCATTGTTCGGCGGGGAGATGTTCCGTTAAGGCGAGTTAAGACTGTAAATGACCGCATGGACTGGGTATGTGCACAACTGGGATTAGTGTACGTAGAAGCTGACTACTGGATTGGTGGCCGTGACTTCGCCCGAGACGGGCTGCATCTAAATCGACGGGGCGCTTCTAACCTAGGGAGCCTACATGACAGGGTCATCGGTTCGTGCCGGCTTTTGTGAGGAGGAGCAGGTCTAGAGGTTGCCAGCCGATGGGAACAGAAGGAGCTATTTCGAGATATTTGCTGCGGAGGTAAGACTCTAAGATTACTGCAGGTTAATTGTCAGAGTTTAGGAAATAAATTAATTGAATTTTGGAATCTTGTAGAGATGTATTCTCCGGACATTGTCATTGCAACTGAATCTTGGTTACATGAGGACATAAATAGTAGCGAAATAATTCAAGGGACCTACGAAATGAACAGAAGGGATCGGGGGAAGCGAGGTGGTGGGCTATTTATTTGTGTGCGCAAAAATATAGTTAGTTTCTTAAAGTGGGCTGATATGGATCATGAAATGTTATGTGTACAAATTACGGATAAAGGAAATCAATTCCCTCTTCAGGTGATAGGGCCGTATAGAGCACCGAAAGATAACTTTTTTTCTCCTCGAAACACTGTATGATAAAACTTGTACGGGTAATGCTATGAAAAAGAGCATAATAATTGCTGGAGATTTAAACCTCCCCAAAGTAGACTGGCCTGGTGAGTCAACTAGCTGTGGTCAAGCTCAGAGCGCTGCAAATACATTCTTAAGGGAGGGGGGATTTTCCCAAGTAGTTGACTTCCCAACTAGAGACAATAATACCTTAGATGTTTATCTCGTAAGGCCTGTAGAGCTGTATATTAACTGTCTGAAAGTACCAGGAATTAGTGACCATTCTGGGGTTGAATTAAATATTAGATATGGTGACATTACAAAATTACACTCTGATGTAGGAAAAAAGATCATATTCCAGTATCGCAGGGCGGATCAGGACAAGTTTCAGGGGTATTTGAATGAGCTATTTGTAGGATAGGCATCGGAAGGAAATCACATTAATATCCTGTGGACTAACTTTTTGAAAAATTTAAATAGTGCTGTTGATAAATTTGTCCCATTTAAATTGCTGAAACAAAACCCAGATCCTGAGTATTACACACGAGAAATTAGGAGTCTAAAACGGAAAATTAGGAAATTATACAATAAAAGACATGATAGTGACAAGTATATGTTGAAATTTAAGTCCTTATCAAGAGAGCTCGTCTTAAAAAAGAGGGCTGCTCATGACAGTTATATGCAAGGTTTACTTGGATCGAGAGGTGATGGCTGAAAAAAAATTACAGTTATGTTAGGAGAAGAAAGGGAAATTCAAATAATTTTTCGATGATAATGTCCGGTGACGGTAAATTAATTACTGAGAAGCAAGCCATTGCTAATTAATTAAATGTCTTTTATGGTAGTGTGTTCAATAAATCCAATAGCTGTGTGTTGGACCTTAACGGTGAATCAGGGGCTCCACTTCTCCAAATAAACCAGTCAGCAATTGTAAAGCTAATACAAAAATTACGTTACAATATATCGAAGGGTCCTGATAATATTGTTAGTGAAGTACTTAAACTAGGAGGTAGGGCCGTGGCACGATACTTGGAGGTGATTTTTAATGTGTCCATAAACAATGCGCAAATCCCGGATGACTGGAAAAGAGCTACGGTAGTCCCAATATTTAAGGGAGGGAGCAGACTTGAATTGGGCAACTACAGGCCGGTTAGTCTTACGTCCATCGTTTGTAAACAGATGGTGCATCTCATTTGCGACTACTTGAGGGAACAGTGGGAAACATTATCATGGTTTAATGATAGGCAACATGGATTTCAGAAAGGTTACTCATGCGAGAGTCAGATGCTATCACTTTTTCAAGATATTAGCGAATCGTTAGACGATGGAGTTTCAGTCGACGCCGTAGTTATAGATTTTGCGAAGGCATTTGATGTCGTACCGCATGACATGCTACTCCATAAATTAGCTTCGACGATGATTGATAGAAGAGTAATTTTATGTAATGGTGCAAAGAATTTTATCGGGTCGTTCCCAGAAAGTGAAAGTTTAAGGCCGATTCTCGGATGAAATTACCGTAACGTCGGGTATCCCTCAGGGCAGCGTAATCGGAACTTTGTTATTTTTGGCGTTTATAAATGACTTGCCAAATGGGATTCGCAGTGACTGTCGATTGTTTGCGGATGATTGTGTAATATACCGAAAGATACATGACTCACAAGACAATGCAGTGCTTCAAGAGGACCTGAACCTGATCTATAAGTGGGCGATTGAAAATAAAATGAAAATAAACACAAGAAAATGTAGTCTCTTAAAAATAGGGAAAGTGCGAAGGCAGGATTTTCAATATAACATTGGCTCGGAAATACTTGTAGAAGAAGATTCTTGCAAATATTTGGGCGTTCACGTAAGGAATGATATGAAATGGAGTAGTCATGTAGGATGTGTAGTTTCAAAAGCTTACAAATCCCTGCACTTTGTAATGATGGTATTAAAAGGAAGTAGTACCTCTGCTAAAGAATTAGGATATTTGTCACTTGTAAGACCTATTCTGGAATATGCTTCGGCGGTTTGGGATCCATATCAAGTAGGGCTCATCAATGAGTTGGAAATGGTACAAAGAAAGGCCGCTAGATTTGTGCAGAGTGACTTTAATTCCAGGAGCAGTGTGAGCCGTATGTTAAAGAAACTTGTGTGGGAATCACTGGAGGCTAGGAGGATGAAATCTAGACTCTGCGCTATGTACAACACGTATACAAATCAACCAGCATGGGGTGAGCTTAGCAAACGATTGGGAAAGCCCACTTACATGGGTAGGAGCGATCATCCTTTCAAAGTTAAGGGCCGACCACAGCGAACAAATTATGGTAAATATTATTTTGTAAACCGTGCCATTGATAACTGGAACTCTCTACCTGCCGCAGTCTTAGAGCCTTTTCCCAAACATATAGGTGTGTTTAAGAAAAGACTTGTGTAAATACTCCAGTTTACTTGTTGTATAATTGTTATTGAATTGTTATGTACAATTATTTATTTGTTATGTATATCCAATTTGCCACCGGGGGACACATCCCCCATTGCAAATAAATGAATGAATGAATATGACTTTCAGTAACCTGGTGAGCACAAATCCAACATGGCAGCGACGCGAAGTATAAATATTTAAATGGACGTTTCTCGCGATTTAACCATCTGAGTGCAGTGAAACTTTGCACGTTAATGCTTGTTGTTGTTTGAGTCTTCAGTCTTTTGACTGGTTTGATGCAGCTCTCCATGCCTCCCTGTCCTGAGCTAATCGTTTCATCTCTACATAGCTCCGACACCCTACATCCGAGGCAATCTGTTTAACATATTCTAACCTTGGTCTACCCCTACAGTTTTTGTCCTCGACCCTTCCTTCCATAACTAAGCTTGATATTCCTGGGTGTCTTAGTATGTGTCCTACCAACCTATCTCTTCTCTTCATTAGCAGTCGCCAGAAACATCTCTCCTCTCCCACTCGTCTTAATACCTCTTTGATTGTAACCCTATATACCCATCTGATCTTCATCATTCTCCTGTAACACCACATTTCAAATGCTTCAATTCTCCTCTTTTCTGCTGCACCAATAGTCCAAGTTTCACTTCCATAGAGCGCCACGCTCCAGACAAAGGCTTTCAAAAATGACTTCCTAATACCTAAATCTATATTCGATGTCAACAGATTCCTTTTTTGTAGAAATGCTTTCTTTGCCTGAGCCAACCTACTTTTAATATCCTCTTTGCTTCGTCCATCACTGGTTATTCTGCTTCCTAAGTAACAGAAGTCTCCTACTTCCTTCAGCTTTTGACCTGCCAATTTGATCTCCATAGGGGTTTCTGATTTATTTCGGCTGCATTCCAGTATGTTTGTTTTACATTTATTTATTTTCATCAGGAATTCTTTCCGTAAGACGGAGTCCATACCATTCAAAAACTCATTCAAATCCTCAGGCTTGTCGGCCAAGATGACGATGTCATCAGCAAATCTCAGAGTTGAAATTATTTCCCCTTGAATCTTCACTCCCACTTTAAATTTTTCTCTAATTTCCTTCATTGCTTGTTCAATGTAAAGATTGAAAAGTATGGGTGATAAGTTGCAGCCTTGCCTTACACCTTTCTGAATACCAGCTTCTCTCTCATGTCCTTCAACTCGAATGACTGCTGTCTGGTTTCTGTACAAATTGTATATCACCCTCCTATCCCTGTACTTTATTCCAATTGATTTCAAAATGTCAAACAATTTAGTCCAATCAACGTTATCAAAAGCCTTTTCTAAGTCTACAAAAGCCATGAACGTTCTCTTATCTTTCCTTATTCTACCTTCTAAAATCAGCCTAAGACTTAGTACAGCTTCCCTTGTTCCTACATTTCTCCTGAAACCAAACTGGTCTTCACCCAACTCCGTTTCTATCTGGCTTTCAATCCTCTTGTAAATTATTCTAGACAGGATCTTTGAAACATGAGTAATCAAGCTGATTGTACGGTAATCTTCACATCTGTCAGCTCCCACTTTCTTTGGTATAGGGATGATTACATTCTTCTTGAAATCAGGGGGTACCTCACCTGTCTCATAAATCCTACACACCAAGTGAAATAACCTGATCAGACCTTCATCTCCTATGCAGCGTAGCAACTCAATAGGTATATCATCTATGCCTGGTGCTTTGTTCCTGCTTAAGTCTTCCAAAGCTCTATCAAATTCTGATCTCAATATTAAATCTCCTTTCGCATCCTCATCAATTTCCTCCTCCCTTTCCATTACATGATTCTCAATCTCCTTTCCCTTATACAAACTCTCTATGTAAGCTTTCCATCTCTCAACCTTTTCTTCCCTATCTGTTAGAGGCTTTCCATTTGTGTCCTTAATATTACAGCACTTAGTCTTCTTTTCCCCAAAAGTATTCTTAATCCTTCGATAAGCTGTGTCTACTTTTCCTAATTTCAGACAATTTTCTATACCTGCACATTTCTCTTTCAACCATTCTTCTTTCGCTTCCTTGCACTTCTTGTTAACCTCATTTCTCAGACGTCTGTATTCTGCTTTCCCCTTTTCATCTCTTAGATTCTTGTGTTTCCGCCTTTCATCCATCAATTCTAGTATATCCTGAGTGATCCACGGTTTTCTACCTATTCTTTCTTTCCTACCAATGTTTTCTTCTGCGGATTTTGTTATTTCATTCTTCAAAAGTGCCCATTCGTCTGCAATTGAAGTTTGTTTAGGGTTTTTCATTAGTCCTTCCTTTATACTCTTCTTGAATCTTTCGTTTACATCCTTCTCTTTCAGTCTGTCCATTGCCCACCTTTTTTGGCCTAATGCTTATAGAAATGTTAATCCACTGGTATCTAATTTATTTCAATTGTTTTCTTAACCACAAGATGGCAGCAGTGCGAAATTTTAAAATCTCGTTTTTACTTCTTGTGTCCTAATCATGCGATTGAAGTCTGAAAACCACACACGTACACAATAATCTTCATGTAATAGTACATAAATAAAAATCCAACCTGGCTACCATCTGCAATATTTAGTCGGTTCTCAGTATCTACGAATCTAACATAGCAATCAAACTGAAATTGTGTATGTTGATAGAGGCAATTAATATGAGTAGGATATATGCAAATAGGCTGTATTGTTCTTCACGGAACTACTTGTTTCCATATCAAAGATAGCGTTTCATGTTTTACACACACTCAGTATTTTACTTCACCTCTGGTTCTCTTATATCCATTGATCTGGTCATACTGGGATCAATGATCTCAGGCAACAAGATTTTCTCGCAGCAGCATGTCAGTTACATAAGCATAAGCATTGTTTGTCTCCAGAACTTTTAGTCCCTCTTTATTGTTTCTATGAGAATGTCCTTAGGCGTCCATACCACAAAATAACATATTTTCCGCTATGTTATTTCCAACTGGCCCTGGTTGTGGAAATACAAACCATGTGAGTGTTAGAGAGTTATCAATCTGTTCTCTTCTGAATGGCACTGTTCTTGACATTCTCTGGCTTTCTTTTTCGCTTACTTTCTGCCAAACAAAATCCATTTAGCTTTTTGCAGGCTTCCAGTATGGTCATATTCCGTGCAGAATAAGGGCACTTGACTTTGACTACAGCGTCGTCTCCTTTTAATCCGTCTGGGGAGGCACCTAAAAACCCATAAGTTTTATGTACGAAAATACCACATTCTTCTTCTTTAACAATAATACTTCTTTCAGGACTTGTATTTGCACAAATTGCCTTATTAACTTTTCTACCGATTTCTCCTCTAAACTTCGTTTGCAATTCGCTCATTACCACAGTCATACTGCATTGCTTTTGAGTGAAATTCGCCGTACAGAATGGTTTTTACTAATGGAGCCCATTTCGAAGTAGGTTTCCTCTTGCATACATATCCAAAATTGGATGCCGTAAGTCTGTCCTTTCTAGCTGTGTGCCACTTTTCATTTTCCCTTTGGCCCCTTCTTTCCTTTTCCAGTTTTTGTATATGGCCTTCACTAACCGTTAGTTGCTTGATCTTCTCATCACTAAACTCTCTCAACAGTACCTCATCGAAATCCAACTGCATTGATCGATTTCTATAATCACGTGAGACAGTACATTTCATTTCATTACACTGTTGTCGGGACATTCTTTTCCCTTCTCGCGTCGCAAATAAACTTTTTCGGAAAGCTGCTCTTCTTCTCTTTCTGGTGTGTGCAGTGTCCTTCACTATTGTGGCAGTTTTTTTTCTAAACGGATTTCATTGTTTTATAGTGCCAGGATGGCCCAAACTGAAAGACCAGTCCGGCAGCTTTGGTTCTATGAGTGAAGGAACCTCGTTTCCCTCGATTGATCTGCTTACCTCCCGTGAATTTTGCAACAAGGGACATATAATTTTCGGCAGCATTGCTGGTGGTGTTTGATACTAACTGGAAACCTTTTGCAATTAGGGGCTGCAAGCAATAACATGTATGTTTGGTTGGAGTTAGCTGTTTGTCCTCACCTTGCCCACTGGTAGTTCAAAAGTACTGTTTGCAGTCCAGTATTTCCGGAAAACAATTTTCCATTTTCACATTCGCTACGCCTTTATTTTTCCACACAACGCATTTTTTTAGGGCCTGGCTTCCTTTTCTTGGTACTTGGTCACAATCTCCTCAGGGATTTAGTGGAACGCCCTTGAATCGGTTTTGGTGGTGGCTCCATTTTTCAACAAAAACGAAGAAATAACTCCACGTGATGACCGTAATGCTCTCCACCAGTCGTAGCCTAGCGTAGCGGTCAGCATGGTTCGCTGCCGCCCCGGAGGTACTGGGTTCGATTCCCGGCTCTGCCACGAAATTTGAAAAGTGGTATGAGGACTGGAACGGGGTCTACTCAGCCTTGGGTAGTACAAATGAGTAGAGGGGGTTGATTCCCACCTCAGCCATCCTCGAAGTGGTTTTCCGTGGTTTCTCACTTCGTCTTCGGGCAAATGCCGGGAGACCACGGCCGCCTCCTTCCCTCTTCCTTGCATATCCATCCCAATCTTCCTTTCCCATCCCATCCCTCATGAGGCCTCTGTTCGCTTTGCAGGTTAGACCGCCTGGGTTAAGTGCTGATCACATCTCCCCAGTTGTATCCAATACGACCCAGGGTTCCCAGCTGTAGGACACTGCCTGGAAAGGCGGTAGTGGTGAGTTCCGTCGCTGAGTCCGTGGGAACCACCAGCCTGGAGGGTAAAATTGACTAAAAGAAAAAATCTATTCTACCAGAAATACTGTCCAAAAAATAAAGTGCCGAACGGGCATTAAAAAATAATACTGTTGCAGGTAAAATAAATAAATTTAAAAAATGTAATTAATGAGATCGATGAACTAAAAACAAGAAGTAGTAACTAGGAACTGGTGAAATATCAAAGGATCACTCAGAAATATCCAGACCTTGACAATAATTCAGAACTAACCAGCACAGTCAATCGCAATATTGGACAAGATGCTCGGGAATTCCATATCGTCTGGCAAGGTTGTCGCTCTCTCAAATAACTCTAGCTCCACTCCCCTCCCCCCAACCCTCCACCAACCCGCTCCCCATGACCTTGTTCTACTGCCGCGCCATGTTGCAAATACAGTAACAGTTTTATTTACAAACTTCCCAAAGTGATCCCAACGGTTCTATTCAACCGATTTAGGTTTTCGATGCGGCTTTGGAATCAGTGAGTGAAACTCAACTTCCGTATTACCCGTTTTCTTTCAAATTTTAATCATATATTTGAAAAACTAATAGCAACTTTTCTGTTTTTGAAATTAATAAGTAAGCAATGAATTAATATCAATTATGCTACTAGACAGAGTGCATAGCAGTTTTCAGATCGCAGATCGGAGCTCCCCTTCGATACAAAACTAAATAAATAAATTCAGCTTCGCTTGTGCTGCCATCTGTTGAAATATATTCTTACCAAAGTGTCGGGACAATTAGCCTTAACTGACTCCATTGAGGATTTGCTTTGTACGTAGAGATAAACACCTGTATTCCTCTATCTTTCGATGAAATAGAAGTAAACTTTGTGTAATTTTCACCTCTCAGCCTTACAGTTATTCAGGGCACAAGAAAATACTGTATGTATCATTCAGTACTTCATATTTACTTGTCAATCAAACCATTAACCTGAATTCGAATGTTTTCATTACTTGATTACAGGTAGAAATATTTACCGATCACTGTAAGTAAATTAAAATTTTCTTTGTAGCTAAAGAAATCAGGACATATTTATACTTATACGCAAAGAGAGAATAAATACTCTATACTCAAATGAGTTATCTGCACTATGAAAACCAAAGTGATTATTCCGCCATAATTCAGGGAAGGCAATTCTACCGTATGAGCGGAAAATTGAGTAAATTCTTTGCTTGATATTGGTTAGTATCCGTATGGATCAAATTAAATTAATCTCATACCAGTAGATACAAAAGAGAATAAGACTCGACCAAGGGAGGTAGGGCAGAATGGAATAATCGTAGAAGTAAGTGGAAACAATGTCCGATAGATTTTGAGAGTCCGTGGTCCCCAAACGTGTGTCTATAACAATTAGTCACTGAGGTTACGTAGGCCTACCTGTAGTCTATGTCTTCGGCTCTACGTAAGACGAATTGTTTGTTGTTATTTCATTTGAGAGGCTAAGACATCATGGTCATGTATCGCCGTGTACTTGGGTGTGGGTAGAATTTGTCTAATATACCTGCTTTATTGTGGTGTCTGTAATAATATGTACACACATCAAAAAAAGTTTTGCATCACCTCGGTTCCCAGATCTCCGGCATATAGACGTTGACTGTGTATATTGTATCCAAGATACAGTCCCTTTGACTGTTCATAGATGTCACTAAAACTGCTCAAAGATGTAAACAACCATGCATGAGCAGGGCCTATTAGACGGAGGGGGTACGACAGCCGATCAGTTCCAGTCATTCCACCAGGACGAAGGTACGCTGCTCATGTTGTCTGTAGTTCTACCATGCCTAGAAGGTCAATACCGTAGTTCGATCGCGTCCGCATTGTTACTTTGTGTCAAGAAGGGCTCTCAACAAGGGAAGTTTCCAGGCGTCTCAGAGTGAACCAAAGCGATGTTGTTCGGACATGGAGGAGGTACAGAGATACAGGAACTGTCGATGACAGGCCTCGCTCAGGCCGCCCAAGGGCTACTACTGTAGTGGATGACCGCTACTTACGGATTGCCGCTCGGAGGAACCCTGACAGCAATGCCACCATGTTGAATAATGCGTTTCGTTCAGCCACAGGACGTCGTGTTTCAACTCAAACTGTGCGCAATAGGCTGCATGATGCGCAACTTCACTCCCGACGTCCATGGCGAGGTCCAGCTTTGCAACCCCGACACCATGCAGCGCGGTACAGATGGACCCAACAACATGCTGAATGGACCCCACGGAATTGGCATCACGTTCTCTTCACCGATGAGTGTCGCATATGCCTTCAACCAGACAATCGTCGGAGACGTGTTTGGAGGCACCCTGGTCAGGCTGAACGTCTTAGACACACTGTCCAGCGAGTGCAGCAAGGTGGTGGTTCCCTGATGTTTTGGGGTGGCATTATGTGGGGCCGACGTACGCCACTGGTGGTCATGGAAGGCTCCGAAACGGCTTTACGATACCTGAATGACATCCTCCGACCCATAGTGCAACCATATCGGCAGAATATTGGAGAGGCATTTGTCTTCATGGACGACAATTCTCGACCTCATCGTGCACATCTTGTGAATGCGTTCCTTCAAGATAATGACATCGCTCGACTACAGTGGCCAGCATGTTCGCCAGACATGAACCCTATCGAACATGCCTGGGATATGTTGAAAAGGGCTGTTTATGGACGTCTTGACCCACCAACCACTCTGAGAGATTTACGCCGAATTGTCGTTGAGGAGTGGGACAATTTGGACCAACAGTGTCTTGATGAACTTGTGGATAGTATGCCACGGCGAATACAGGCATGCATCAATGCAAGAGGACGTGCTACTGGGTATTAGAGGTAGTGGTGTGTACTGCAATCTGGACCACAAATGCTGAAAGTCTAGCTGTATGATGGTACAACATGCAATGTGTGGGTCTCATGAGCAATAAAACGAGCTGAAATGTTGTTTGTGTTGATCTCTATTCCCTTTGTATTTAACGGTTCCGGAACTCTTGGAACCGAGGTGATGCAAAACTTTTTTTGATGTGTATATATTTGTAATTCAGGTGAGGCTGTATTGTGAGATCTTTCCATCACCAAGACAGGCAAATAATTATCATGCATATGTATCCTATATTATAGTTCATGTAATCATAGTTTATTACATGAGAGAAAATGAAATCCTGGAAAAAATATTATACGTCTGCGGCTGTAGTGAAATATTTTACGTATTATTCACGGTAGAAGTAAACGCAGAAGAACGATTTGTTATTTCAGTGTTAGAAACAGATCTCGTTTAGAAGTTTATTCTTTAGATTATATGTTAATCTATTATTTCTTAGAAATGCTGCAAATCCCATACAATACTACAGAATTGCCCAAAGTGTACATTATGAGACTCTTGAAACGTCACCTATCATACCTGTCTTTCCCCCGTCTTTGCTAACATTTTCGAGGGGGGCTACGTGGCGCAGTCGGCAGAGGTGCTGAGCTTCTAACTGAAAGGGAATGGGTTCGATTCCCACCCAGGTAGTGGATTTTAGAAACATAACTACCACTTTCGGAAACGCAAATAGCCCTGGGTTCCACTCATCCTACACCAGAAATGAGTACCAGGGTAATTCCTGGGAGCAAAGACGGCCGGGCGTGGAGCTGACTACTCCATACCATCTAGTGCCGATGTCACAAAAAAAGTGGAAGCCTCTACCTTCCACTACTCACAGGGACTCCATGGCCTGTACGGAGTTGGCTTTGGCTTTGTTAACCGCCTAACTTTATTGAATTAGAACGGGCAAAGAAACAAGCAGATATGCCTACGTAAGGAATTAAACAGCCTATTTTTATACATTCTAGTGGTATTTCAGTTTCTAAATTTATTTGCCAACTAAAAAGATTTGGACTGATATTGATTCATTTGAGGGGTTTGGACATCGTGGTCATTTAGCCCCATGTACATGGGTGTGCATGGAATTCTGTCGGGTAAATTGTGTTACTAGGATGCGTGTGCATTTGTAGTTAATGAGAGGTTTGGGAAGACAGAGGTCGTAACCGTAAATTAAGGAAGTTCAGGGCATTTACTTGGATTAAAATTGGGAAATAGTGGAAAACCACTTCAAGGATGACTGAGGTAGGGATTGAACCCATATCGTCACAGTTTTGCCTCACAAGGCATTATATTTCTTCGCAGAACCGGGAATCAAACCGGAACCTCTGGGGCGACACCCAAGAATGCTAGTCGGTACACCACGAGATGGACATATGATGGACTAAATAGCGTTTGGTACCTGATTTATATTGTGATTAAGTATAGGACATTAATTTTAAACTCATTATCAAAACATTGTAGTCATTTTAGATAATAGCCTAATCATTGAATAATATTGTAAGATAGCAAAATAGTCTTACTATGGTAGTTTTGCTTACCTTGTCGTAAACCAAAGTTTTCAACGTTACTTCCATCGATAAACATTTAGCACATGAAAATATGAATCCAAAGTCACACGATGAGGTTTCATGCACAACTAGCAACCCGCCCCGGCTTCGCCTGGTATCTTTAACGGGTTACCCAGCGTAAGCTTTAAAGGCGCACGGACGACAAGTTATTTTGGACTCGATTCTCTGAAATTGTTACTGCTCGGTATCCTTTGGTCATAAATTAATGTTTTACTACAGAAACCTTCCCCAAGACATCCTTAACAGAATCGTGAAAACTGCATAAAAAATCATCCAGTGGTTCTCGAGATTACCCGTTACATTCAAGAATCGGGGACTTTGTTTTATATACGCAAATGCCACACTTAAGGTTTGTTTGTCAGAATATTAAGTTTATGTTAGTGGTTGATTATGACTGCTCCCGTGAGAGATAGAATGTTTCTGTAACGAGTTACGTTACTTAATTTTAAGAAAAGACACACAAACGGCTTCTATAATTTACTAAAAGTAAGCTAGACAATTAAGTGCCAGTAGACAAAGATTATGAAGGAGGTACATTGCACAAGCTTCACTTCAATCGCTTGAATAAGAAACTGGGGTGATAGGCTCACTCGCTAGCTCGTAAACACGCTCTGAAGCTAATAATTTAAATTTCCACTGAATGGAAATTGTTGCAAGGAACTAAAACGTAATACACTTATAGTGTATCTTGAATTTATAAAAATAATTGAACAAATTAAATGTCTATATAAATAATTTTGAATTAAGCTTCACTGTTCCATATCCTAGTGTGCTTGGAAGATAATATGACCTGAGGAGTCATTTTAAACATCTGAAATTCACATGGCTGACATGTTGCTTTTATGATTATGAAATTGTTGAAAGTCACAAATAGTTTTCTATCTACTTTCTTAAAAATCCTCAGTACCACACTAAAGGTATTGCCATTAGCCAATATTTAATTCGATGAAAATAGGCCAAAAATGGCGCATTAAGAGAAATGCGCCCGTCTTTCCTTACTCAAGCTTGAAGGAGCGAGAATATATCAGTTGAAGAGCCAGTGATGATAATGTATCACTTGTCTCACAAGCAGCTGTAAACACGCTAGAACACGTATTATTCACAGTAAGAGCGGGTAATATACCAATAATGGTCCACATTTATGCAGACACTTCTTCCAACAAATGGAATGCGCGATAGCGGAAAGAATATCAGAAAAAGACGAAGCTGCAGGCTACACGTGGCTGCGATCACCACTTCGAAGCACAATAAAAATAAACGACTCCCGCTAGTTGCATGTCGCTCGCGCTTGCTCTCGCTTAGTTCCAACACACGACTGCGAAATTAACTCAGTTAAAGAGACGTCCGTTATTCATATGTTGGTAAGAGCGACTGCCCGTGTTTAACAACGCTTTGCACGCACCGTATTAAATTATGTCCGCTTGGTATAGGGTGTTGATATAGCCTATAACGTAGTCTCAAGCAAAGGGCGAACTTCTGGTTCAGGACATAATGTAGCGACATTCTACTACACGGAGAACAATCGAGTGTTCGCAAGCCTAGAATGCCGAAATGGCCCCTATATTCTCTTCCACTTGCCTTCATCTTACGTGATAAATGTCCTATGGACAAAATTCCATTTGAGTCTACTAACCCATGACTAGTTGCGTGTAGCAGTGGTAACGTCTGCTGTGCCCAAGTTTTCAGCAGCGTATTCTGGCGTAGTCAGTTGGCGTTTGAGTGTGCGCAAATGCAAGGGAACCGTCGGTAGATTTACTTGCACGTGAAAGATCCCCTTTGGGGCAAACGTCCGGCATCCTGGCGACTCTAAAAGCCGCAGTAGTTAATAGGGACGTAAAATAAATAACATCAGACTATTATTATGATTATGATTATGATAATTATCATTTGTCGCCTCCGTTGTGAAGTGGTCAGCGTGCTTAGCTGCCACCCCGGAGGTCCGAGGTTCGATTCCCGGCTCTGCCACGAAATTTGAAAAGTGGTATGAGGACTGGAACGGGGTCTACTCAGCCTCGGGTGGCCCAAATGAGTAGATGGAGTTCGATTCCACCTAAGCCATCATCAAAGTGGTTTCCCAAGGTTTCCCACTTTGTCTTCGGGCAAATGCCAGGATGGTACCTACGGTCAGGCCACGGCTGCCTCCTTCCCTCTTCCTCGCCTATCCCTGCCATTCATCCCATCCCGTCCCATCCCTCACGAGGCCCCCTGTACGCTTTGCAGGTGAGGCCACCTGGGCGAGGCGCTAGTCCCACCTCCCCAGTTGTATCCCCCGTCCCGATATCAAGCTCCAGGACACTGCCTGTAGAGGCGGTAAAGGTGGGATCCCTCGCTGAGTCCGTGGGAAAAGCCTACCTAGAGGGTAAACTGCCTACGAAAAAAAAGATATCATTACTATAATTATTTACTGACCCATGAGTATATATTAAGATACATTTGATTTCAAAATCTTTCACCAGACATGGGGTTTACATGAGTAAAAACAAGTAATTCCGTGAGGAACTGAACAGCCGATTTTTACATATTACACTGGTCATTTGCAGTCTCTCCCACCTATTAAATACATTGTCCATATGATGGACAAAATAGCTTTGGCTCATGGCCTACATTGTGATAAAGTGTAGAGCAACAATTTCAAACTCAATGTTCAAACATTGTATTAATTTCAGGCAAGTTTCAAAAATATTTTCAATCAGAAAAATGGTTTTCTTACGGTACTAGTACTTGCCCTGTCTTTCATTAAACCTTTCATTGTCACACAAGATAGATCACACCAACATATCGTCATTAGAGGAAAATATGTTTTCAAAGACACTCAATGAGGCTCATCTACATTGCATGAATACAACACTAAAGAATTGTGTACAAGTTCATGGTGCTGGTTTATGAACTTACCAAGAGACTGCTTCAATAGTGTGGCGGGCGAACTCAGATCCACCGGCTTCTAAGTCACGCGAGAGCCATCTGGAACTCTAATCCCTTTGGGCTCGTGGCCTTCTTCGTGTAGGCCTGATTAAAACAAGAATGACGTAGCTGTGTTTTCTTTGTCAGAGAGTTGTTGATGGAAAAAGTGACCGGAGATGAACCAAGATGGTAAGATGATGAATAGTTTTGTACTGGATTTATGAAATAAATAGAGAAGGGTGGAAAGTAATGTGTTGCCTTATAATTTAAACTACCTGAACGGGACAAATTGGCGTCAGAAATTGGAATAAGGCCACAATAACTATTTAAATATATTTGTGCGTCATTTTGGCAGTGAAGATGGCTTCAAAATCAGTGAACCTTAGTGAACTAAAAGTGGCCGATTTAAAACGTGAACTGGAGGAGTGCGAAATGGACACGTCAGGGATAAAGTCAGTGCTTCAGCAACGTTTAAGGCACGCCGTTATAGACGCTGGCGGAGACCCACACAGCCTCGTATTTGAGACGACCTGTGGCTTCAGTGATATAAGTAAGTTGTTAAAAGAAAGTTTTAAAATCTTAGAAGATAAATTAGAAAGCTTAGCAGATTAGTTAGAAGATAACTCTAAGAACTTGAAACAGAAATTGAGAGAAACTTGTAAAAGTTCGGAAAAAAATGAGAAAAAAATTCTAAAATCCTAGAAGGAATAATACAGAAAATAGAAATTGACTTTAAGAGTGAATTAGAGGAAGCAGCCAAACGCATTAAACTGTTATAAGAGGGCTTGAAGCAGCCAAGTAAAGGGTGTAGAGTATGCTTGCATGCTACACATAAGGTTGGTGAGCAAGCCGAAGTTCAGGTATCAGTGCAGTGCGTACCCATGCCCGCTGGACACTTTGGCCTACCCTCATTTGACGGCAAGATGCCATGGGACGAAAATATGGCACTTTTGAGACAGCGTCAATGGTACACCAGTGGTCGACCGTTACCAAGGCAGCTATGTTGAGTCTCGCTTTGCGCGGTGATGCCTTGGCAGTTTTACAGACCATACCCTTGCCGGATCGCCAAAACTACGACGAGCTGGTTAAGCGTCTAGAGATGTGTTTCGGGCCATCAACATATGAAGCAGGTATACCGGTCGCAGCTGAAAAGCCGGCACCAATTACCAAATGAGGGCCCACAGGTATTTGAAACAGACGTCGCTCGCCTGTTAAAGAGTGCCCACCCTATGGTGACGAATGACGTATGCGAAAGCTTGGCAATCGACAGGTTCCTCGATGGTCGGCGAGAATCTGAGACACAACAGGCGGTCAAGCTCGCTCGTCCCAATTCTTTAATAAGCGAGGCACTAATCCAAGCCATCGAGTTTAAGGCTATCAGACAGTCCATGTGAGGTCAGGCCCGAGTGTGCGCTACCTACGCAGATAACACAGAGCTTCAATGGACCATGGAGGAGATGCCCCAGAAGGGTTTGGAGGCATTGAAGACTAAGAGGAAGGAGATTCGCTGCTGTGGCTGTGGGTAACTACTGTAGGCCATCCTCGGATTAAACAGCTTACAGGAAAAAAAATGAGCACACGACAGGTAATAACTAAATGAAAATACGTATCACACAGTCTCACATATATTACCTACTTAGAGCCATTTGCATTTCGAGCATTTTCTTTCACGAAAAGTGTGTTCCGAACACATTTTTCTCGCACTTGTCACAGACTTGTCTTTGCATTCGACCTTTCTTTGCATCACATGAGTTGCGCCACTTTTTCCTGGGGGGCTCTGTAGGTGAAAATGTTGATGATGATTCAACTGGTTCTGGAACATTAGCTTGAACAGCCATGTTCTTTGTACACCAATTCGTGACCTTATTTGTCCTGCAATAAGACTTTCAGCTAAGTCAATCAGAGAAAACCTTCGCCTTGTCTTCGCTTTGGATATCTTCCACTCAGGGTTTAGAGTAAACCTCACTACGTAGGCAGCCACACCACAAACTTCGATTAGGTTCATAAAGAATGCTGCAGCCCATCTGTTTGTCTTTCTTTTGCAAGAATAGGCATGCAACATTTGGTCCAGAGTGTCTACACCAGATTTTGTTTCATTGTAATGGAGAATAATAACAGACTTATTTTTCTCTTCGACAACTATATGATTCGTATGATGCATACTGCTAAGAAGAATTACCGTTTTGCTTCTTGCAGGCACGTAAGACACTAGAGTGAAATCCTTTGGAAACCAAACAGGGAAGATTGAGGTTCTCGTGTTCTGTTAGGTTGAAATTCAGGAGGTATAAATGTCTTGTTTTTCCTAACAGTGCCTACTATTGTAGGACCATTGTTTAGTAACGTCTTTCCAAGTTTCAAACTTGTGAAGAAATTATCGCACGTAATATTCCTATTAGTGCGATTGTATGGCTCAGTGAGCTGCTGAACCACTGTCGAACCTAGGTTTGTGGCAACAGTAGTACCTTCCTTTCCCAGATATGGAAGTCCTTTCAAAAGGTAGAAAGTTGTTGAATCAATTACCCAAAAGATTTTCATTCCATACTAATCGGTTTCGATGCCACATATTGACGAAAAGGACGATGTCCTCTGGAAGGTACCAATTGTTCGTCTACTGTGATATTTCTATCTGGAAGGTGAGATTTTTGCAGACTGCTTCCCAGACATCTTGAATCGGCGCGAGTTTGTCTTTCTTACGACGACCATTTCTGGTTGATTTATCATCAAATCGGAGAAAAACTAGCAACTCCTTGAATCGTTCTGTGCTCATGGTAGCACTGAAAATAGAAGGGCAGTATTTGGGGCTCCATAATGATGACACTGTCTCATGATTAGATTTCAGGTGACCCGCTGTTATGAGGAGTCCAATGAAGGCACTGATTTCTACTTCATCGCACACTCTCCATGATTACTTTTTATTTTTCAGTCTGTAAACATTCTCAGCTTCCTGATTGGTAAATATTACTATGCCCTTTAGAAAGGTTGTTGTAATGAAGAGTTCAAAACTGTACTTTGCACTGTCTATTGATTTCTGTGGTGGAAGAACCACCTTATTTGTTGTTGTCTTTAATATATTACGAGCTCTAGTCTTTGAAGTAGAAGGTGGACATTTTTGCCACTCAAATTGGTTCTTACCTCTGTAGTATGTATCATTCTGCGATGTCACATCTTCAGTTTCACTTTCATTTTCGCTTACTTTATCACTGTGTTCACTGGCTATGCTAATATGATCTTCTTCATCTGACTCATTGGTATTATAATCTTCATCTTCACTGTCTGATAGAAGGCCTACACACTTTCTATTTCCTTCTACTACTTCTGACTGCACACAATCTATTATTTCCTTGTCTGTAAGTCTAGGCATTGCAGAAAACCACGAACAAAACCATCGACAATGCACTGGTAATTGAAATAAACACAACTGTTAGTATATGAATGTGATCTACTATTGCCACTACGATAATTGATAACATAAGAATCAAGTATACCATCAGTGGTAAAATAAAAAAAGTAAATGACATCTGAGTGCTTAGTGTCCAACGGACTCACGTCCGGTATTTAAGTTATGATGTTAGTTTTTAGTAAATAAATAAACAACCATTGTAAGCAATTCCACAAGGAAACATTATTGAGAATATCTCTCAATAGTTGAGGAATACCTAGGCTCTTATCAAGGAAAAGATATGTCTACTCTGTGTAAGTCACAAAATGGAATTGTATTGAGTCCAATGGACTCACGTTAGGCTTTCCAGGGTTAAGAACCAGAACATCCAACCCTCATTCAAATTCCTATAACTCATAAAAGTTAACCTGTATGAAATATTTAACAAAGTAAAAAACAAAGCATCTATTACGCAACGAATAGTATTATTTATTTATTTATGTATATATTCTTGTATTTATTTATTTATGCATATATTCATTAATGTATTTATTTACTTAATAGTAATAATGTTATTGGTTTAACGTCCCTTTTAACTACTGTAGCTTTTAGAGATGCCGGGATGCCGGAAATTTGCCCCAAAGATTTATCCTTAACATGCCAGTAAATTTACTGACGCGGCTCCCTCATATTTACGCACCCTCAAATGCCAGCTGACTGCGCCACTATGATAACATAACAATCAAGTCTACCAACAGTGGTAAAATAAAAAGGAAACTGAAATCCGAGTGCTTAGTGTCCAATGGACTCACGTCCAACCTGCAACCTTGGGAACAGCAAGCGAGAACTTTACCGCTGAGCCACGCAGCCAGCCATTCATTTACACACATCAAAAAAAGTTTTGCATCACCTCGGTTCCCAGATCTCCGGCATATAAACGTTGACTGTGTATATTGTATCAAAGATACAGTCCCTTTGACTGTTCATAGATGTCACTAAAACTGCTCAAAGATGTAAACAACCATGCATGAGCAGGGCCTATTAGACGGAGGGGGTACGACAGCCGATCAGTTCCAGTCATTCCACCAGGACGAAGGTACGCTGCTCATGTTGTCTGTAGTTCTACCATGCCTAGAAGGTCAATACCGCAGTTCGATCGCGTCCGCATTGTTACTTTGTGTCAAGAAGGGCTCTCAACAAGGGAAGTTTCCAGGCGTCTCAGAGTGAACCAAAGCGATGTTGTTCGGACATGGAGGAGGTACAGAGATACAGGAACTGTCGATGACAGGCCTCGCTCAGGCCGCCCAAGGGCTACTACTGTAGTGGATGACCGCTACTTACGGATTACCGCTCGGAGGAACCCTGACAGCAATGCCACCATGTTGAATAATGCGTTTCGTTCAGCCACAGGACGTCGTGTTTCAACTCAAACTGTGCGCAATAGGCTGCATGATGCGCAACGTCACTCCCGACGTCCATGGCGAGGTCCAGCTTTGCAACCCCGACACCATGCAGCGCGGTACAGATGGGCCCAACAACATGCTGAATGGACCCCACGGAATTGGCATCACGTTCTCTTCACCGATGAGTGTCGCATATGCCTTCAACCAGACAATCGTCGGAGACGTGTTTGGAGGCACCCTGGTCAGGCTGAACGTCTTCGACACACTGTCCAGCGAGTGCAGCAAGGTGGTGGTTCCCTGATGTTTTGGGGTGGCATTATGTGGGGTCGACGTACGCCACTGGTGGTCATGGAAGGCTCCGAAACGGCTTTACGATACCTGAATGACATCCTCCGACCCATAGTGCAACCATATCGGCAGAATATTGGAGAGGCATTTGTCTTCATGGACGACAATTCTCGACCTCATCGTGCACATCTTGTGAATGCGTTCCTTCAAGATAACGACATCGCTCGACTACAGTGGCCAGCATGTTCGCCAGACATGAACCCTATCGAACATGCCTGGGATATGTTGAAAAGAGCTGTTTATGGACGTCTTGACCCACCAACCACTCTGAGAGATTTACGCCGAATTGTCGTTGAGGAGTGGGACAATTTGGACCAACAGTGTCTTGATGAACTTGTGGATAGTATGCCACGGCGAATACAGGCATGCATCAATGCAAGAGGACGTGCTACTGGGTATTAGAGGTAGTGGTGTGTACTGCAATCTGGACCACAAATGCTGAAAGTCTAGCTGTATGATGGTACAACATGCAATGTGTGGGTCTCATGAGCAATAAAACGAGCTGAAATGTTGTTTGTGTTGATCTCTATTCCCTTTGTATTTAACGGTTCCGGAACTCTTGGAACCGAGGTGATGCAAAACTTTTTTTGATGTGTGTATTAAATTGGGTACATGGCTTCTTGCATATAAATCTAAGATACTGAAGAAGTTATTCGTTGAAGCAGTCTATTATAAATCAGCATTTTCATAGGTGATTTCGATTATTATTTACCCACGTATTTTTCGTCAGTTGTATTTCTATAGCTCCAACCCTGTATATGTCATGACAATTCTCCCAGATTTTTTTATTTTTATTTTAAGCGTATGGCTTTTAGTGCCGGGAGTGTCCGAGGACATGTTTGGCCTGCCAGTTTTTGTACTTGCTTCTATGCTCTCCCAGATAGCCTATAAATAACGTTCAAAAGAGAAAAGGTTCTTAATATTATAGCAGATGGTACGATAGCCATAGAAATACTGTAATATTTTGCGCAGATTTATTTCATTACTTCACACTATAACCTTGACTTGATACAAATAAGTTGAGGTTCATGCTGAATCATTTGTCATTTTTACAAACAAAAAATACATTATAGAGTCTACTGCTGTCACCAGGCGTCCAATATTTCCTATTGGTTTTCATCATTCACATGTTCTTCTCTCATCAGTTCATTCATCTTTATCTCTTGTTGACTCATTGCATCCATAAGCGCTATTCTAGAACATTCTTGCTAATAAAATCCCTACACTGAGCCGTTTCACCACAAGAACAAACAGTGACTGCTAGACGGAGCACAGCCCAACCAGTTGCAATACTGTCAACGTGACAAGCTCTCCACCAATCGGCAGATCAGACTGATGGCATAGTTGTGAAAATCAGTGTCAGCAGTACTTTTACCGTATAATAGACAGCACAGCACTGAGAAAGGTAGTCCTACCTTGCTAGACTCGGGTAGCCAAGCACTGAGGCATCAGCGAGTACACTCACCCTGTGGGCACGGGCTGGAGAGGTGCGCCTTAGGCCACTGGTGGCCATGGCTCTCACGGTGCCGCTCTGCTGACGCTGAGCCCAGGGCATCTCATGGCTTGAGCCTGAAGGGCACTTTCCGACCCTCCAACCCTTCCGCGACTACTTATAGTCTACGAGTATACCTCCGGTTGTGTGTCCAGCAAAATCCATACATATCAACAGTGGCAAAAGTTAGTTTCACAGCGGTCGATCGTGATGACCTACCCCTCCCTAAGAGTACTAAATGATTTTATAAAATGGAAAGGAGATCTAGGAATTATCAACCTCAGTGTGATTCTTACAAAATTCCATGAATATTTTACTCAGACTGTTCGCATTCACAACGCTACTTCTCATGGAATATTCCGGCAAAAAAGGAGAGAAAGGTCAGTCCCAATTAAAATACTCGTAACTATATGAATAGTAACCAAACTAATGAACCAGATCCAGGCTTTCACTTACTGACATACAAAACATAGCATGAAATTTTAAAACCATTTTAATACCTTTTATAAGTTAAGGTTCCTTTGATATGGTCGCAAGGGGTGTCCACCCACCCTTGTTATAGTTACGTACAGTAAATTTAAATCCTCGGTGAAGGGATTTGTTCTTGGTGACATAATAATAATATCAAAAATACTAATAATAATAATAATAATTTAGAGGCTGTGCACTTCAGCAGTTCATGAAATATTATTTTCAACTCATTTAACATTAGATGTAATACGATGAAACTGTCACATGGTCGCAAACACACGAGAAATATCGCATGCCCTTGTGCGTCGCACTTGACGGTCTTGCCTGTCCCTATTGTTTGCTCAAGTTGTGTATCTGTAGCGATGCCCTCTCAGCCTTATCCAGCGCTCCGTGCACGTTCTGGTAACACGGGAGATTGATACCGCTTCCTTAAACCACTGATATGCTGGGCTAATGACTAATTACGCTGATTAGTACAAACACTTTACATTATAAGAAGCTCTCTTCACAAATAATAAATTAATAATTTCTTTTCACGTCTAGAACTTCACAAGAACTGTCATAATACATCATTTTCATGTTTCGTACACGCCTCATCCCCAAACCCAATGGCATTATCACTGATACGGGTTGAGGGAAAAATGGAAGGGATATGGCAAGAACCTTACCCAATGAATAGTTTCAATTCTCGTACTAGTCTTGTATTCAGCTGCGTGTTATTTAATGATCATCATTTGGGAATTTAATTAATAACTATTCAGGCAACTATGTAAGTTAACTCTCGTGACCATGGGGATACGAGTGGGTCCAAACCCCACTGTGCGCCTTCCTTGAAATGGCTTTCCATGTTTTCTCATTTTCCTTTCCAAGCAAATGCTGGCCTTCAACACTTTCTAATACGCCACGGCCAATTACTACCAACTTCTTGCCAAATTCCCTTCTTCGTTTATTCCACCTTTCACTTACTCACCTCAAGTAGTTTACCTTCAGGATGGGCACTCAGCCGTAAAACCCATTCATCATATAAAGTCTCGTACTGTATCTCCTCCTTCCCGACCCTATATATCTGGCAATAATAAAGGGTACAACTATACATGAAGGTCCAATCAAAGGGCTCCGTCTCCAAGGTCGTCACTTGTTACAAAAGAAACTGCAATCTTAACTTGAGAAAGTTATGTAGCTCCGTCATCGATCAGGGGATACACTAGCAAGCAATATAATACTGTTATTGGTTATACGTCCCTTTTAACTACACTGGCTTTTAGAGACGCCGGGGTGCCGGAATTTTGTCCCGAAGGGGATCTTTAACGTGCCAGTAAATCTACTGACACGGCTCCCTCGCATTTGCGCACCCTCAAATGCCAGCTGACTGCGCCAGGTTTCGAACCTGCAACCTACAATAGCAAGCAGCCAATGACCATGAGGAGATCCTTAACGCCTGTGTTATTGCTTGTGGCATGTCACACTAAAACAGCCTCCAAGCACAATGCGTTGTCACCTCGACACGATGCGCTCGCCAGTGTGGAGCAGGGAACAGAGCGCGTTCTCGGTCCAGCCCGAGGTGTTTTGCCAACTCGACCTACAGCCTTTATCTACGCTCAAAACAAGTGACAAAGGGATTGGTGAAAAGTGCTCCTGGCGCTAGTAAAATTACCATGTCATAAAACCGTCTCTTCCCTTCAACTGTGTTGGACAAGCAGAAATGACTGGGTTACAGAAAACTGCTCTCTTGAGAACGTTTGTGTTCGGGAAAAAGTTTACTTCTGAAAATAGTTTTATACGTGGACAGGGACTTACAAAATCAGTTAGCAGTGTAGTAAAGCGGTCTATACAATGCTCCACAAGTGAACTGGGGAGGGGGCTGGCATTTGGACATCTGAGGTTTGATACAGGTGCTAAAAACGGCCAACTAATTGTCATTATCTGTCAGATTTTTCCTTCACGCATTCCAAGCAAATGCCAGGATAGTGGCTTATTTCAAGTCGCAGGACACCTACGCCAATTCGAGAAATTAATAACTAACTTTACACACACTGCTACAGGCAGTACCATAACACAACCTGCAAAACCAAATTCACACACACCTATGAACACAGGGCAGGGGATCTAAACCAACATACATACAAACAAACATACCTGTACATACATACAGTACATACGTAGCCTAAGTAAATATATATATTGAACCCGTAATATAATAGTCAATATATTAGTGTTCATATTTTCTGTTCGGTGTGGAGAGGAAAGATGAGTATTTGAAGGCACTACTGCATTGTGTCGAAATAAGAGGCTACCTATAGCAAGAAAAGGGGCGCCTGATATCCTGTGAGAACAATAAGACAGGGTTGAGTTGAAAAGCAACACGGAGAGAAAAAATAGCCTGGACACCGTTACTCTGAGTACAAGAACCCAGTTTGGCGCGAAGGAAATGTGAGTCACCATGAGAATATGTTCTTTGTAAACGAGACGAAAGACGGAGAACGCAAGAGAAACTTGAGAGGAAACTACCTTTCGTTAACGCCTACTTGGGAGGAGTCAGCAAAAATGCCGCGAGTTTGAGAATCGTATCAACGAATGAGAGAAGATGACGCTGAGGATTTCGCGCTCTTTCAAAGGCAGGCTATCACCTGGAATTAAGGAGGGAACTCGATTATGATTAATCCCCCGATCAAATTGATTCCCGCACGCAAGAGGCGTACGGTTCACATCAAGGCGAATTCAATGATATAAGTTGTTTGTCTGTTCGACCACTGGAAAAAGATAGATATTTGATCCAGTCCCACCCCTACTTTTTGGCTGATATTGTATAAATACGGAGTGAGGTGATCACTCGAGGTTCATCTCTGGTTTATTCTCTGGGCAGTCATGCTGATTCTACGAGGCTGATTCTACGTTATTATTTTGAAGAAGTTATAATGTCTGTGGACTTAGTAAATTTCGAGGCATCGAGAGTAAAGGACTTAGACTTTGAACACAAAACATTGCTGTTAGGAGATGTATTTTATTTCATCTCAGGTGTATTGTAAATAAGTGTCTGCGTGTGAACTTATGTGAGATAGCGCACTGCTATAATCTAAGGCCAGTCGACGAATGGTATTGCTCATAGGACTGTGGATGGATGTAGCAATCTACTCGAGCAATCTAGAAAGGGATAACAGTGTGAAAAAATAATTTGAAACTAACAGACATTTTATTGAAGCAGCGCACTAACGATGGAGAACTTGGTACCCGCTGATGATGGAAGGAGGTCAAGACTGGAAACGACTACCAAGATAATGGCCGCGTGCTAAACGCATATGGAGGGGTCATGACCTGATACATCAGTTATGGAGGGAGCTGATAGGATGAGTACCCAATGAATTAATTCATTATGTAACCCAGCTTTGGTTATCGGGAATCCTTGTATATATATTGTATTATATTTTTTCTGTTGTGTGTTGTTCTTGTTTTAACCGACTACTATTTAATCTGTGAAACTCGTCGCGGTTATTCTTTTGTATGTTGTGTAAGATTTGTGCGGGATTGTAGATTAAATTGTACTCGCGTGTACAGTGTGTGTATTTGACAAATACAGCACAGGAATGAACTGGATAGTTGATGATAAATGAAGCATTTGTTAGATAACGTAATTGAAGTGTTGGGGGGAAAGTATGGGATTTGTATTGAGAGTTTCGGATTACACAGGCTGTAGATCATGCGATATTGCATATTACCTAGCAGGAAGCCGTGAGCTTCGGTGGTAATTATTATACAATTTTGCGCACATATTTAAATTATTATGTTGTTTGAACACATTTCTGTGAGGTAATTCTGCGATCTGAAGCATTTTGATGGAGGTGAAGTGTTGAACCAAGGCATGGGTCTCTTATATTATCCTGCGCGGGGTGTGACGCTTGGTCATTTACCTGTCGGCTGAATGGCGTCGAAACAGGGCACTCATGGGAGATGTCACTGTTAGTTATTCTACAATCCTAAATTGGGAGGTGCAATTTCTGGGGACAAATCTACGATTTATGTTTTTATTTCAGTTGTGTTATGCTGAATTTCTTCGGATCTCAAAGCTTGGAGCTTGAGACAATGTTAAAACCTGCCTGGGTTTGCGACACAATGACGAGGGCTGTTAAAGTCCATATTACTAGCTCAGATCTCAGATAAGGATGGTGAGGCAATTAGTGGCCGAGGAGTGTGCTCGTAAGATAACGATCAGTTTTGAAGCCTGCATAATCGGAAGCAAATTAGATGATTAAATAATGGGAGTTCTTCATATTAAAAATTCAGTTCAGGAATTTGTTGATTTGTGTTTTCTTTTCATGTTAGTTACTGTCCCATAATTATTGTATATATTTTAGATGCATATTTGTGTGCTAAGTGTAACTTTGTTGTGTTCGGGAAACTTTTGGTTTGCCCAAGTGTTAGTTGCTGATGACCACGTTCGAGTATTTATGGTATGTGTCTGTAAGACCTATGTTTTAGGCAGTTTTGATTTGGTGTGCGTTCGCACGTGTGTAAGACTTCACGCGGAAGTATTCTTGTATTATAGTAAAGGGTAGCGTAGTCGGTTGATAATTATTTTCATGTTAGCCATTTTAAGTGTGGATCCCGATGCCAAGGTCTGGTGAAAACGTTCATAAATATGCACCCTGCGACCTGGATCTAGGGAAGCATATTCGTGACAAGTGTACTCATTCTAAGCTAAGTTCTGTCATATTCGTCATAAGCAAACACACCAGAATAAGAGAAGTAAGGACGAGGTCCGTGCATTTTGTTTTATTGGACAGCATTTGCAACTGTAATTATATTCATGATTATTAACTGTTTGTTTGAGTTTTTTTTTGTGGTTTAATAAGGGTGTTATATGGGATATTTGTGTTGTTATGGTGTCTATTTCATCGGAGTATCAAAGTTATTTGTTTTGTTGAAGTTTGGGTCATCCTTCTTGTTAGTTATATTCTCCCTATGTTACCTTGAAATTATGGAAGCAAAGCACAAATTATCCAACCTCACGACGATGGACTGAACACCCCCAAATTAGTCTCGTGTACGCTATCTCAAGGGGACAATATATATATATATATATAATGAAGGTAAGAATGAATAAATAAATTCATAAAATACTTATATTCATAAATGTCACCCCTGAGAATGGGGTTGGATTTCCAGTTCAACCAAGAAATTTAATTATGTTCTTAGGGCTGGAACAGGGTATACTCTGGTCCGTGCAGCAAAACTGATAAGACCAGGATTCGATTTCCACATCAGCCATCCTAGTTTTGGTATTTCGTGGTCTGTCCACTTTACTCTAGGCAAACGTACCTAACTTAAGGCAATGGCCACATCCTGCCCAATCCTAGCCCCAATTACAAATACAAACACAGTCATCATAATAACACAGGTTATAAGAGCGATTAGTCACACACAAGAATATTGGGGAACAGAAACAACCTGAAAGCCCCTAATTAAATCACCAATAAGATATCAATTTATTCATGATCAATACCCATATGAAAGCAGTCAAAATATTTCCTGCAATTAATCAATGTATAGGGCCTACCCCCGTCTGGCGATATGCAGTATGCAGTATAATCAATCGCCCAACACACCCACACCTGATCTTATCAAGTTACAGAGTAAGGTAGAGGACTCGCCACAAAAAACTTGAGTTCATTGATACACAGTGGCAGCCCTGGTAATTAAAATAATAAGTGCAGTTATAAATCTTAAGTCATACATTACACATACACAATTTTTAGCCTACTTTTGATTTTAGCAAAAAATGATAGTAGACTTATGAGAACTACTCAGGGCCAACAATTATTTATCTGTCCGTGTGCGAGTGTGTGTGGGATTTGGTATTTCTGTCACCCCCTATCAATTCAAAGACGGTGAAACTGAAACTGAATTGAACAAAATTTGGTACAGAGGTAGCACTACCAAAGGGCACCTCAGTGTCATGTTTTATATCGCCGCCATCATAACAAAAAAGAAATGGCGCCCACCCAAATGTTCTGAGCTTAAATCAAATTACGACTAATCTAATCATACGCTATCTACCAAATTTTGCAACAATATACAGTAATGTGAGAAACGTCTTTTGCCCAAACTACATCGTCAGCAGCCAAATAGTTCCAAGATGGCAGATGTATGAATCATGCAAGTATTGTAGCCAAACCGTAACTTATGATTCAACAAAGCCTGAACCTACCAAATACGATCTTCGTACATAGGGAGGTTTAAACTGTCCTCAAGGCGGTAACCGGTAGGATTGTAGCATTTTAAAGTAGAAAATGTAACCGCAGTAGTGACAAACAGTTCAGGCTGACCGTGCCATATCGTGCTTCTCCGATTCATCCCGTTGGGTTAAATGGCCACTATTTTTTGCTCGTAAATCCATATATTTCCGTAATTTCGTAAGTTTATATCCTTTTAGGAATGTTCTGAAGAAAATAATATCTATTTAGTATCAAATGGTTTATAGAAACGGCAGAAAACGCTAATGAAATCGTTTTTGCAAGACAAAATATTGTGTAATGATACTAAACCAGTTGGTAACCATTTATTAGTGTACGGCATGTGTGGCGTACTGGTAGCGACCTGGACTCATTGTCAGAGGTTCGTGGATCAAATACCAGCAGCTTCAAATTCACTTCATTTTTTGTATTCATTGATTTATAACTACTCACACGTTATAATGTTAAGCATAGTGCGTATTTGCAAACAAATATATTATATAACTGTATACTTATAACTCCACATACTTCAACACTCGACTACAGCTATTAAAATTCGTTGTCCTAGATCCACGATAGAGTCTATTGTTGTTGTTGTTGTTTTTGCTGTTGATTCTTTAGGGGTTTTTCGGCATCATGGTCTTGTGGTTACGTATACTTGTTGTCTGATAACCTGTGTCACTGTGATGTCTGTAGACTTACTAGTAAGCATACTTTTATACGAGGAATGATACGGGTAGGACGCTGTTGTTGTTTCATTTGAGATGCATGGGCTTCATGGTCATTTAGCCCCGTGTACTTTGGTGAGTGTTGAATTTCATGATACGGGTAGGACGCTGTTGTTGTTTCATTTGAGATGCATGGGCTTCATGGTCATTTAGCCCCGTGTACTTTGGTGAGTGTTGAATTTCATCTGATAACCTGTGTTATTGTGATGGCTGAATTAGTTTGTGTATATATAATTCAGGTGAGGATTCAATCAATCAAAGTATAATATCCGTATAGCACGTTGTATTTCAACAAACTACTTCAACCAACATTCAATTATAGCCTACTCCTTGAAATGGACAAAGAATTATAATTATACCCATGCATTTAGGGGAAAGTAGGCTATAAGTTCTTTACTGAACATCTTGCTTTATACTCCATTTGTTAGTACGTGCATTTTAACATTGAACTTTCAGGATGCCAAGCAGCACTAGCCTGGCAACACTAAGTTATCATGTATTGGTTGTTAGAAATTAATTTGCGAATTTATGGGATATACTTGTACCAATTTTAGAACTACCTTGGTTGCATACTTTCCGAGACCATTGACACTACGTTTCAAAATTGTGCAGCGCATTTGTCAACAGTTGGTGACTCTGAAATTATGCACATTTATATCTCATAAATCATAACTTAATACATACAAAATTTTCTTGAAAACCATTATATGGTAAGGAAGTTGCAAGTAGTTGAACATTTAACTTATCAACACGTGTAGAATTATGTTGGCAACACTTTCACGTATGAGTTCCTGAAAATGAATATAGAAGTACGGCCTATAACTGCGCAAACTTTGGAACTGTTTGCATGCATATGTTTTGAGATATTGAGACTAGAGTTACAAGTTCTGCGGGGCATATTTCAGCAGTTGGCAGTCCAGGTCAGTGTAAAATATTCTCAGTTATATAATTCGAAGTATAAACTACACATATAAAAATTGATGTAAATCTATTAGGTAGTATAGAAGAAACATGCAGTTGAACATTGACTCTATATGCAAGCGTAGAATCATGTTGGCTACTCTTTGATGTGTGGGTTGCGGAAAATTAGGTTGAAATAATATGGTCTAAATGTGTGCCACTTTTGGAATTATGTCAATGCAGGAGTTAGTAGCAATGACCTCGTTCTCAAATATGATCTTGAGATGTCCTGGAATAAATACTCGTTCATACCAAATTTGTTTACGATAGCTCTAGCCAATCAGGAGTTGATCGGGGGTGGGGTTATGAGACACACACGTAGACAGACAGACGACAGACAGAAGGACAGACAAACGCACATCGCCCCAGATCGATCTCCTGAGTCTAATAGTCTAATAGGCTAAACGCTGCCTATTAATAACCTGTTCTGACACTTGACTTATGTCAGTTTGGCTTTCAGGTACCATTTGTGGTACAGCCTTGTTGTAAATAGCCTATATAGAATGTTGAATACAGCACCTCTCGGCATCAGTCTGGTAGGGACTGATTAAATAGAAATATTGTCTCTTTTGTATTTGCATTGTCTTTTCGTGCATACGCTATATTCGTTGGTGATATTCCGGAGAAAAGTCCAAACGCCGGATATAAGTAGTAGGCCCTAATTCCTTTGAACCAGTTAGTATGGCTCGAATAAGGAACTACAGCAACAATACATCACTGTTTATGAAGACTCGTCTGCGAATAGCCGTGGTAACTGTACTCAAGCTCCAGCCGAGTTCAGTCAAGAGGAAGTCACGTCATCAGCGGATGCCAACTGTCGGGAATCTGGAGCAGATCTTCTGCTTCCTTTCAGACAAGGAACCGAAACCTTGCAGTCAGCCAGTAATCCAGGTGACTTTAGATATAGGCCTACTGTATGACACGTACACGTCATGTTGTTAGTGTTTCATTTCGTGGGCAGTTAGCCCCGTGTAACTGGGTGTGTGGGAAGAATTTGTCTGATAACCTGTATTTTGGTGGTATCTTTAGTAGTGTGATATTTTAAATTTAGGTGAGGATTGGGAAGAAAGTAGCCATGGCAATGCAGGGAAACCACGGGAAACAACTTCCAAGAATACTGAGGTGGGCATCGAACCCTCTCCGGTTTGCATCACGAGGCTGAGTTTGTCCCGTTTTAGCCCTCAGACCAACATTTAAATTTCTTGGTAGAGTCGGGACCCAAAAGAGACAATATTTATATTTAATCAGTCCCTACCAGACTGATGCCGAGAGGTGCTGTATTCAACATTCCATATAGGCTATTTACAACAAGGCTGTACCACAAATGGTACCTGAAAGCCAAACTGACATAAGTCAAGTGTCAGAACAGGTTATTAATGGCGATCTGCTCCAGATTCCCGACAGTTGGCATCCGGCATTGGGAAACCACGGGAAACAACTTCCAAGAATACTGAGGTGGGCATGGAATCCATCTCCGGTTTGCATCACGAGGCTGAATTTGTCCCGTTTTAGCTCTCAGACCAACATTTAAATTTCTTGGTAGAGCCGGGACCCAAACCTGGACCACACGGGTGACAGCCAAGAAGCTGAATTACGAGATGGACTTATAAGAAGAAAGTATTCAATACAAGTATAAGGGACCTATTTATTCTCAAAAGCCATAGGTGGGTTTAGCCTACGTTGCCAGCCGTACGGAGTCGTGCCTGGAGGTAGGGGCAAGTAAAGGCGTACTAAAGGGTGAACAGATTTGACAAACATGTTTTTATCCAACTTGGACTTGTGCCACAATGGTAGCCAGTTCTGTGTAGTTCCTGCGTATGTGAAGGCTATCTGATAACGGGTGTTGTTGTACTGTAGTATGAGTTTGGTGTAATTGACTCTAGCATTGCGAATGATGTGGCGTGGCCTGAAGAGCCTTGAACAGAAGTGGAAAGCTATGAATAATCATCTTCTAGGTTACACTCGAAGTCACTTCTGCTCACGAACGCCTCGTGGATCAGAGGTTAGTATGGATAACTACCACCATAATAGCCCGGGTTCCATTCCCATCCCATCCATTCCCATTCCTTCCTACATTCTATTTTAAATGGCCATTACCGTTCGGACCACCTGCTGTCACTTTTCCAACTAAGAGCCCCTTCCCGTTCTACCAGGCTCAAATATATTTTGCACATTCCACACAAAAAAAAAACATTCCATAATCCAAAGATCCTTCAAAAACCGCATATCATCCCTGTATAATAGCATTGCAAATAAACGCGAGTTGGACATATCCACAAACAAGAGCACGTTCCTGAAGCAGGCGAAGGAGAAGTTAAATTGTATTTAGAACTGTCATCTTGGCCACTGACGACACGGCTACGAGCAGGGACATTCTACTGGATCTTGATCTGGACTGGTTTTGTTTGGTGATTTGTTAAATTTTATCTTCTATATTATTTTAAATTGTTATTTGGTTGTTGAGCCTCCGTGGCTTAGGCGGCAGCACGCCGGCCTCTCACCGCTGGGTCCGTGGTTCAAATCCCGGTCACTCCATGTGAGATCTGTGCTGGACAAAACGGAGGCAGACAGGTTTTTCTCCGGGTACTCCGGTTTTCCCTGTTAAAATTTCATTCCAGCAACACTCTCCACTATCATTTCATTTCATCTGTCATTCATTTAATCATTGCCCCAGAGGAGTGCGTCAGGCCTCGGCAGCCGGCACAGTTCATATCCTCGCCGCTAGATGGGGGCTTCATTCATTCCATTCCTGACCCGGTCGGAGACTGGAAGCAGGCTGTGGATTTTCATTTCCATTTGGTTGTTATTTGTACAAGCGTGAAGGTCTAGCATAGCTGTAGTTTGTGCTTTGATTAATAAATAAAATGTTAAAAAATCATTCTGGTTTGAGGTATCATGCTGCTCGCCAGTGAAATTGAGCCCTTATTATATTATTGAAAATTCACTGAGCCTCGCGAGGCAAAACTGGAAGTGGTATTCCGTGGTTTCCCCACTTTTACTCCAGGCAAATGCTGGGATGGTTTCTAACTTAAGGCCACAGCCATCTCTTTCCTAATCCCGTCGCCAATTTTCAAATACACACAATAGTACAGCCTTCATAATAACACAGGTTATCACAATGATTTTACATATATCCAAATACACGGGCCTATATGACCACAATGTCGCAGCCCCTAAGAGGGATAACAACAACTATTACTGAACATTGATTTCTCCTGCACAGTATTACGGTAGCCAATGCTGCAGTAGGCTTCACTGCATACGCCTACTGTGACTAGACTAGACTCCCACTGTTGAACGCTTTATGCACGCACCTAATCTCAATGCAGCTGACCTTCTCAGCAGTGAAGTAAAAAACCGGATAGCTTCAGTAAATAAAGTCTCGCGTCAAAAGAAAAAAAAGTGGTCCTTAATTAGTCGAGCACAGCAGTGTCATAATGAGCTTCGTTGCGAGCTGCCTCCGGGACGGGACGGGACGGGACGGGACGGGACGCACTTGGCGTGGATGTCACAGGCTAGTAGGTGCGTGCGACAAATATGTCCCATAACTAGAGCCCGGTGTGGATGAACAAAACATTATCCACATCCGCACTTCTCTTATCCTATTCCGCCCTGAATCCGAACGACTTTTATCAGCATCCACCCTGAATCCGAACGACTTTTATCCGCAACCGCCCCATATCCACACTACTGTTATCGGCATCCACCCCACATCCGCACTACTGTTATCCGCATCCACCCCACATCCGCACTACTGATATCCGCATCCGCCCTGCATCCTCACGACTTTTATCCGCATCCGCCTCGTATCCGCTGTACTGTTATCCCCATCTGCCCCGTATCCGCACGACTTTTATCCGCACCCGCCCTGCATCCCCACGACTTTTATCCGCATCCGCCCCACATCCGCACTACTGTTATCCGCATCCGCACGACTTTTATCCGCATCCGCCCCCACATCCTCACTACCGTTATCCGCATCCGCACCGTATCCGCATGACTTTTATCCGCATACGTCCCACATCCATACTACCGTTTCCGCATCCGCCCGTATCCGCACTACTGTTATCCCCATCTGCCCCGTATCTTCACGACTATTATCCGCATCCGCCTCGTATCCGCACTACTGTTATCCCCATCTGCCCCATATCCGCACGACTTTTATCCGCATCCGCCCTGCATCCCCACGACTGTTATCCCCATCTGCCCCATATCCGCACTACTGTTATCCCCATCTGCCCCATATCCGCACTACTGTTATCCCCATCTGCCCCGTATCTTCACGACTATTATCCGCATCCGCCTCGTATCCGCACTACTGTTATCCCCATCCGCCCCGTATCCGCAAGACTTTTATCTGCATCCACACGTTTTTATTCGAATCTACAGGCAGTACAATAAGATGTATAATTAGATAAAGCATAAAGCAACACATTTAGACATTTGAGGAGAAAGTCGTTCCCTTAGGCCATGTATGTCAGGGGCTATGTTTAAAATGAATGTTATACAGCCAGAATTGCAACCCATTCCATTTCGGAGTGTTAAATATGCTTAATGGCATAATTTGAATGATATAAGCTTAAATCATCACCTTACATTTGTCATGAAAAAAACAACAAAAAAAAAACATAACGGAAAAATATGACTGTGTCTTAACATCCGGGTCCTAGTTATTTATTTATTTATTTATTTATTTATTTATCGTATGACATTTAGTGCCGGGAGTGTCCGAGGACATGTTCGGCGCGCCAGAGGCTGTATCTGCTTCAAGCGGACACCACTAGGGTGAGCTACAAGTTCTGTTCAATTTCAAGTAGTTCCAACTTTCGCTACCAAATATCAGTGATACCTAGTCGTGAACGTTGGAACTTTGATAGAGCGTTACAACGAAATCTAACCTAGAAATTTAGCTCCACACAAGTTTAGTCTGTAGGAGGATGTTTTACATGCCATAAATCTATGATATGGGACTGCCGGCTTTACTTCCCCTCCGAAGGAAGGCATACTGAAGGATTTTAACGCTCTTAAAAATCCGTTGACTTCGGCCGGGTTTGAACCCGCTATCTTGGGCACAGCAGTTCAGTATGCTACCGACTACGCCACGGAAGCCATTCGGGTCCTAGTAATGATATTCAACAAGTTCGGATTGTAATCCAAAAACTATCCGAAAATTTACTCCAAACATTATCCGCAGTGTATCCGCTATCCGCACAGCCATGCAAACTATATCCGCATGGCGAAAAAAATTGTGGATATCCGCATCCGCGCAGGACTTTACCCATAACCCGTGCAGTTTCAATACACGTATAATGTTGTAGGCCTATACCCGGCGAATAGTTTACCCCTACCAGATTTGTATTATGCAAACCGCTATTTTATTTACTGTAGGCCTACGTCCTGAAAACATCTGTCTTTCCGGTAAACACAGTAAGAAATGGAAATCAATCGAGAAGAGATCAAGCATGGTCAACGGTGAGGATCACACGCTTGTCTCCCAAGTCCATGATGCAAGGACCCACGAGGCCAATGCTTCATTGCCAGTGCTGCAATAAGCAACCTATACTAAGAAACAAAAGGCTATCTGGGCCCTATAGCTAAAGCCCTACGCGGATGTGGATATCTGCGGATAAACCCGCGGATATCCGCAACATTTTTCACCATGCGGATATAGTTTGCATGACTGTGCGGAAAGCGGATAAGCTGCAGATAATGTTTGGAAAAAATTTGCGGATAGATTTTAGAATACAATCGAAACTTGTTTAATAACATTATTAGGACCCGGGAAAGCCTCCGTGGCTTAGGCGACAGCACGCCGGTCTCTCACCACTGGGTCCATGGTTCAAATCCCGGTCACTCCATGTGAGATCTGTGTTGGACCAAACGGAGGCAGACAGGTTTTTCTCCGGGTACTCCGGTTTTCCCTGTCAACATTTCATTCCAGCAACACTCTCCACTATCATTTCATTTCATCTGTCATTCATTTAATCATTGCCCCAGAGGAGTGCGTCAGGCCTCGGCAGCCGTCACAGTCCATATCCTCGCCGCTAGATGGGGGCTTCATTCATTCCATTCCTGACCCAGTCGGAGACTGGAAGCAGGCTGTGGATTTTTCATTAGGACCCGGATGGTTATGACTTATCATATTTTTCCGTAATGTTTTTTTTTTCATGACAATTGTAAGATGATGATGGCTAATCTAATTCCAATTATGTCATTAAGCATAATTAACACTCTGAACAGTAAAGTGTTGCAATTCTGACTTTATAACATTGATTTTTAACATAGCACATGGCATACTTAGCCTAAGAGAACGACCTTTTCCTCAAATATCTAAATATGTTGTTTTAATAATTTATGCTTTATCTAATTAAAAATATTATTGTAATGCCAGTAGATTCGGATAACAAACATGCGGATGCGGAAAATAGTCGTGCGGATGTGGGGCGGATGCGGATATCAGTCGTGCAGATGTGGGGCGGATACGGATATCAGTCGTACGGATGCGGGGCGGTTGCGGATAGCAGTCGTGCAGACGTGGGGCGGATGCGGATATCCGTCTTGCGGATGTGGGACGGATGCGGATAACAGTAGTGCGGATGCGGGGAAGATGCGGATATCAGTCGTGCGGATGCAAGGCGGATGCAAGGCGGATGCGGATACCGTCTTTTTTTTATCCACGCAGGGCTCTACCTACAGCTAGCTAGATTTGGGGCACTTTCAGACAGCTCTGCTTCATTTCAGTGCCTAGGGCCTTCGATAAAGTCAACCTGACAAGCCTGTATTGTTCAGTGCTCATTAAAATATTGGAAACCACTTTTCCAGTGTTGCCTAAGTTATCTAGAAAGCTTTTCAGTTGGTCAACACGAGTTTTCCCAATTAGATTGTTGAGTACACACCCAAGTACACGAGGCTAAATGACAACGATGACCCAGCCCAAGAAATGAAACAACAACAACAACAAGATGTGTTGTTGAGTGTTGCAATAGTGTTTTTCCTTGAAAGGATGAAATTCCTACTGTAGGCTACTACTTTCGGGGCTCCGGTTAGGAACAAAAAAATTGTAATAATAATACTTATAGTAATAATAGATTACGTATATCTACCACAGTGTAGTCCCGTTTCTCAAGAGTCGGAGATAAGATGGGATGAATCTCTAGGCCTATGAGGGGAACAGTATCACAATCAGATGCCCTACTTATGCCAAGCACATCGGAGACTTTGTGTGAGAGAATACGAATGGAATTGGGCAGGGTGTAGGAAGGAAGCGGCCGTGACTTATTGGACGGTAACGCATCAGCATTTGCCTGCAGCAGAAAATGGATAAGCACGTAAATGCAACTCAAGGATGGGAATTAGAAACCACTGGTCTCACAAATCCAGATATACAGTAGTCTGGCCACATGTCCTTGCGCGTGAATGTACTGAAATACCAATTTGGTACACTAATAATAATAAGAAGGAGAAGAGTCATAATAATACCATAGTCATATGAACAAAATTTATAATGCAGAAGTACATATTCGAATTTCCTTGCTCTGAATACTTCAACAGTGTAATAAAAATCGTGTATCACGAAATGCAATCAACTGTAAATTAACGGAACTGGGCCATGGAGTAGACTAGTAAAACAAGTTTCTCCATTGTTTTACATTTTTCCAACGTAATGTTCATCTATTCCGAAAATTAAAAATGCCACCGTTCAACATCAGCTGGGTTTAATATACGTATGTAAATGTTCGCTATAAAGCTGCAGTAGTAGCCTAGATTCGATAAGTTTTAATTCCTCACTAATATAAATGCAAATATTGAAGCTCATGTAGAAATTTGTAATTGAATGTAGTGGAACCTCATCATGGAGGTGAACACCAGTCAATTTGTCCACCTCGTGGTGTAGTGGCTAAAATCCTTCACTGTCGTCCCGGGGGTCCGAGTTCGATTCCGGTCTCTGCAAATAAATTTAATTCTGGTCTGAGGGCTGGAACTGTGTACACTTAACCTCGTGAAGTAAAACTGAGAAGAGGTGGGTTCTATTCCCGCTTCAGCTCACCTGGAAGTGGTTTTCCTTGGTTTCCCACTCCTACTCCAGGCAAATGCCGGGATGGTTCCCAACATAAGTCCACGGCCACGTTCTTTCCAATCCTCACATGAATATCAAATTCACACATTAATACAGCCATCACAATAACACACGTTATCCGACAACATTTTATACACACCGAAGTACACAGGGTTAATGACCACGATGTCTAAGCCCTTCAAATGAAACATCAACCAGTCAATTTCAAATGTCAGTGGGGAGGATTTTTATTTCATTTTTTTGCCAAAGAAAGAAAGAAAGAAAGAAAGAAAGAAAGAAAGAAAGAAAGAAAATATGAACATTAAAAGATAGGTGTTTTGAAATCTACTAGCAGGTGTTATTCATGGTAGAGTATTCCTATAAATATACTCAGACAGTTTCAGATACCATAGCATAGCCTACGTTTACACGTAAACAACGCGTAGACAATGTAACTAATGTACACTATGTCTTTTATGATGATATCTGTGGCATCAAAGGTCGGCCATTCGTTATTCTCTTCCCCAATATTATCTTGTTACAATCAATGCAACATATATATTGGTTGACTTCCTTGCTACGAGTTGATGACACTCCAGTTGGAGAAACACATAAGCATCATACTTGGTGTGTCAGTTGGTTTTTCTCTTGTCATATCCGATCTTTACAGTATCACAGAATAAGTCCGCCTCGGGGGCTGGAACGACATACACTCAGCCTCGTGAGGCAGAACTGAGAAGATGATGGATTGATTCCCACCTCTGGCAATCTACGAGTATAAGTGTTTCTTTGTGGTCTCCCACTTCTACTCCAGACAAATGCCGGAATAGTACCTAAATTAAGGGCCACGTCCACTTCCTACCCAAACCTTAACCCAGTTACAAACATACATATACATACACACCCTTCACAATGACACAGGTTATCAGACAGATTCAACACACACCAATGTAGGCTACACGGGGCTGATTGACCACGATGCCCAAGCTCTCCAAATGAAAACAACAAAATATGGAACTGATAAATGGAAATAGTTTGTGCGATTAATATTTGCAATTGCCTGGCACGAACATAATTATATGCCTTACTATTCAGATGTTACGAGATCCCGCACATATGACTTTCGCTAAAACTCCTTTAGCTCGTCACAGAAAGATGCGATCTCCACGGGATTGTTCATAACTAGCCGATAATGTGAGTAACATACGTACTTGGGCGTAATTCTTCTAGTGTGGTGATAGTTATGATTGTTATTCTAAAGGGCAAACATCGAGGTCATCTCCCCAATATTTCTTGTGTAGTAATCGTAAATGTTAATTTCTGAAAAAATGAACATCTCTCATTCATGTTCAATTAAACAGGTCACTGTAAAATTCGATAAAATGTACCACCATGACGAACTAAATATTCTGGTACATATTCTTGGTGTTTTATTCATTGTATTTTGTAAGTGCCTCACCATGTGACTTCGTGCACATTTTTTTCAGTGCTGGAGATGTGTTGATGGGAGGTATCTTTGGGAACGGTTGGTGCTGTTTTTTAAAATTAGGCAAGCTAGAATATACTAATAACACCATATTTCCATCTTGAATTCTTCTTATTTTGTTGCTAATTTATTAAATGGCTAGAATGTTTGGGTATAAAGTTACAAGTTTGCAAATGTTATCCATTATTTTATCATAATGTAGGTCATAAACCAAAAGGCATTTAGTCCATAACGTGGCAAATCTATTGAATTGAGAGTGACATCATGTGATGTGAAAGTCTATGGAATAATTATATGAAATACGTTGATTCTTCGGGGAACTAAATAGTTGCTGATAACTTACTAGAAAACTAGGGAAAATGTGTTCACTACTCAAGGCACTACTTTCTTGTCATGTATAAACCGCCAGCCCGGCTTCATTGGAATGTGGGCTTGACGCGATACAGTTCTGCTAGGAGCTATCGTCTTGTTTATTTGTTTAATCATACTTTTTAAACCAATTATCGATATTTATGAAATCTGAGTGCAATTCATCACTGTTACGGGTAATTAATTCTCTTTCTTTTTAATGCTCATTTGTAATGGTCGGATACTTGTAGGACTGGTTGCGTGGCGGAGCCTGCTGTTGACAGAGTTGCAGGACCGAATCCTGGCACAGTCAGTTGGCATTCGAGGGTAAGCAAATGTGAGGGAGCCGTGTCAGTGGATTTACTGGCACTTTAAAGATACCCTTTGGTGCAAACCTATGGCACCCTGGCGTATCTAAAAGTCTCATAAGTTAAAAGGACCATAAGAACAGTACCATTATTACAGGTTACTTGTGAGTGCCCCATGCTTATATACCATCCACCTGGCTTTACTATTTTGTGTTGACCGATTAAAAGTTACAATATCAATTGTTCACATAACCTCAAGATGGCGGCTGTGCGAAATTTGAAACTTTCGTTTTTTATTTCTTGTGTCGTAATCATGCGATTGAAGTGAAAGTTTGAATAATGAACCTACGCAATAATTTTCATTTTATGGTACATAACTCTATGGCCTATACATTTAACAATCCAACATGGCGACCATCCGGAATATTTAGACGGTTCTCAATATCTACGAATCTATTACAGCAATCAAAATGATATTTTATGTTCATAGAGCAGTGGTTCTTAACCGGTGGACCGCGGACCACAGGTGGTCTGCGAGTGCCTCGGGAGTGGTCCGCGGGAGAAAATGATCCTCCAGCAAGTATAAAATGGGGATTTCGAAAACGGTGTGCGTTGAATGAGAATCGTCCGAATGTATTCGTGGCGATGACTATCAGATTTTGAATTTGAAATATCTTTAAAATAAGTGTTATTGAGGAAGGGTTACAACTGATTAGGTGTTTTGGTGGGAGGGAGGAGGGGGGGGGGGCAGGGGAGGTGGGGGGGGGGGGGGGCAGGGGAGGTGGGGGGGGGGGGGGAGGGGGGAGGCTGGTGGTCCGTACATGATACAATTTCAGGCTGAGTGGTCCGCAGATTTCTACACGTTCAGAACAACTGTCATAGAGGCTATGAACATAAGTTCACGTATGGGACTTTCATGATGGGCAAAAATCCAACATGGCGGCGACGCGAAATATAAATATTTAAATAGACGTTTCTCGCGATTTAACCATCTGAGTGCAGTGAAACTTGGTACGGTAAATTCTTATACAAATTTTAATCCACTGGCATCTAATTTATTTCAATTATTTCATAACCACAAGATGGCAGCTGTGCGAAATTTTAAAATCTCGTTTTTGTTTCTTATGTTCTAATCATGCGATTGAAGTTTGAATACTACAAAATAATCTTCATGTAATAGAGTTAAGTTTGTCGCTTAACAGTCTTCTTTAGTGATGTACTAAGAAGTCGTTGCTACTGCTAAGTCAGTAGGTCTCGTGGTTCTTACTTCTGATGAGTAGTATCTGCTTTCTATGAATGAGAACTCGTTGGTTAGTTTGTAGAAGTATTTATTAATCTTTGACGATCCAATATATACAAGTTAACACCAGTCAGACAGCCTGTTTAGTTGCTGCTGTTGGAAGAGGACCTTTGCTTCTCAGCCCAGGTCTTTTATACAAAATCCCTTCATAACAAAGTGCGTCACAGTGGAGGGGCGTACTAGATAACATGTATGTGGAAATATATATCTTACAGGATATGGACTCATGTCTTTGATAACAGTTCCGTGAATTTGATCAGTCATAGCTGTTGCTGTTAATACATCTGGAAATAACAGATTAAGTAATCATACGAGGAAATGTACAGGGCCATTTCCTTAGTCCTTCTAGGAAGTATTTGATAAATAATAATCTACAGATAGTAAACCACATGTGTTGAAGATAACATGTTTGTGAAGGAAGCATTTCCTTGTTTCCTAGAATGAGCATTGTTCCAGTTAACACGTTGATAATAGCATATTGAGAAATACATTGGGCAATGGTGTTCCTTCTATAGGAAGAATGACCATAACCTTTAGTTTAGAATGGAGTCTGGGGTTCGACCCTGGACGGGATACATAACTCCTCCACCCTTTGTTGCTCGTTATCGTCCTCGATAACAATTTTCTTAAATCTATTCTTTGCAGATTTAATACCTTGATATATTCTTGTTCTAAATATTAACATAATAACACAGAAAATAAGTATTATAATACTTGTGTTCACAGACACAAAAGTTTTCATTTTAGTATTGTATTCTGGAATGGGTTTTAAATCTAACTTCATTCCTTTCACATCGAGGTGGGATAAATGGAAATTTATTTCGGTTTCAACGTATGGATCATTTGGAGTTGACAGGAGTGGAAACAGGTGCACATAATTTGTAGGTTGCTGTTGCAAAGTTATGCCCATACTTGTAATAGGGCAAGACTCATTTGAGTAGATAACATATGATCCTGCTAATTTTATAGTTCTCTGAGATTCTGGGCAGGTTTGCAAGATTATTTGAGGATTTTTACTAGAGAAAAGGCTATGCTTCTTATTTAGTGGTTGAAATAGTTGTACCTCGTTTTTGACAGTGGCAAATTGACATCTGGTAGTGTCCGTTAAATTACATGAAGTTATTCTAGTATTAAAGAGTATACATGCGTAATATTGAGTAATTTTTATACAAGGTGCGTTAGACCATCTTAAGGTAGGTCCTTGCAAGTAATATTTTTCCGGAGGGATTAATATTAAATTATTGCTAGGTACAGGATAAATTTTATACAATGTATAAGTTTTAGCATCAGTGATTGGCATATATAATATTACAACCATTTCTTCGTTCATCATGAGAACTTGCGTTTTTGACAGTTTAAGGTTCTCAAATTGATGATACTGGTCAGTATGAATTATAGTTTTTGTTGGGTAGATTAGTTGTAAATGTTTTACAACATTTGTTTAATCCTTTTGGGAGAACATCTTGATATTTGTCATTTCATTAAATGACAAGCTAATAGTATCTTGCATCACTTGTATGATTTTATCTAATTTGTTCGTACACAAGAGCACATATTGTTGATGTTCCAGAAGGTTAATCTTGAAGTCGTCTTCTTGTAAAATACCTTTAATTACCTTCATATTATAGTTTACATGGTTCATTTCATTATAGAACTTTTGAGCAATGGAGTTACTGAATGATATTAATTTATTAATATGTTTAATTTCTTTGGCGTTACTTTGTTTTAATGCTTCTAATTGTTCTTGTAGGTTGTCTAGGTCATCTTGGTCTAGATTACCTGATATGAATTTAATTATACTACCTAAACCATTTATAAGACCTCTCTTACTTCTAGGTGTAGCAGGTAGTAACTTATTTAATTCCTTTTTTGTTTCTTTAATTGATTCTCTTAATTCTGATATTAGATAAGGAAAAGTATTATTGCTTCGTGATATGAGACTTGAGACAGTGTCTTGAATATTATTATAAGATTCTTTTAAACTCGTTAAATTGAAATGAAACATGAACCGGTGATAATCGTTAATTATTAAGGCTGGTCCTAATGAGTCGGCATAGAATCCTTGTGTCTGGATGGGCTGTGTGATGATGGTGCCATATCCGGGGAGGAATCTAGAATAAGAAATTTTCTTTTGGTTTAATGTCCCGAAAATTCCTTACATGTGTTTTACCGTTTCTCATTTTACAGTATACCCTGTTTTCTTCAATTTTGGTAATGATACCTTCGTTGTACAGGTTTTTTGATTTTTTGTTTCTGGTGAGGGGATCTAATACGTAGACAGTTTCATTAATTTGGTAATTATGATTGAAAGTGTCGGTGTTAGGTTTAGTATGACTCTCTTTTACAATTTTCAACTGATTTCCTTGTCTTTCAATGTATTCATTGATTTTGGGACATGGCGAGAAGACGTGGTCTAAAGCCTTATAGTAGGGTCCGTATAGAACGTTGAAAGGAGGTTGTTTAGTAGTGGAATGGATTGAAGAATTGTAATTCGTGATTATGGTGGTCACGAGCTCTGAGAGCGGAGTGAACTTATCGTGATCTCTGGAGATACGAAGTTTCTCTAGAAGGGTCGAATTCAGTTTTGCTACTGGAGAATTAGATGAAGAATTCAAAGGGGTAGTAGCGTGATATTCGATGTTCGTGGCTTTACAATATTCTTTTATGACATTGTTTTCGAACCCTCCTCCTTGGTCATGTGTGATTTTCCTTGGGAATCCATGGTGGGAAAAGTAAACTTGTAATTGGCTTAGTGTGGCCAGACCTGTACCATTTGGTAAAATGTAGGCTTGTCCATACTTTGAGAAAATGTCAATTATAGTTAATATGCGACTTTGCTCGAAGTGAAACGTGTCGATGTGAATTTGAGAGAAAGGGTGATCGGCGGTGATGGGACCTTGGTTCGATACCTCGTTAGGGTGTCTCTCGTATTTGTTTCTTTGACAGAGGTTACATTGATTGATGATTGTCCTAATTTGTTCTCTTAAATGAGGCCAGTAGTATTTGGTCTTAAGATGTTCGTAAGTTTCTACTATACCATTGTGGTTTTCAGAATGATAGTGTGAAATCAGCTGTCTCTGAGTTTCGGGGCTTTCAATGTCTTCCAAGAATTTGGATGACCTGATAATGATTAGTTCAGAAGTAAATAGCTTCTGGCATGCCCTGATGAATGGGATCTCGAGAGTGATATCGTCAAAATAAGTAGCGTACTTGTTTGAGGTTACTATTATTTTGAGGAGGTGATTTGCTAAATCTTCCTGAAGATTCTTCTTTGTGACAATCATTATGTGTCTGGTACATTTTTAAACAGGTTTTGTTTAAGTACCTTGGGATAATTACCATATTTTACAATAATCTGATTGCGGTTTTGGTTTAAGTTCCGTTCAGATATTTTCAATGTGAATATGGGGTCTGCTTGGTTTGAATGGATAGTTTCATTATCCATATCATTTTGGTAGGTGTCATCTCCGGGGATGGCAATGATTGATGCTGTTTCATCAGCCATGTTAATCTCTACTCTAGAGAGTGCGTCTGTGACATAGTTAGTTTTGTCTTTGACGTAATCAGACTCTCCTAGTTTTATGCGGGGATATTCATGAATGTCACCGTATGTAATGGAATTTATTTCCAGTGGCTCGACTGAAATTGTTTCCTTAAACTCGTGTTTTAGTTGTCTCTCTGTGGGCTGTATGGCTTGGTGAGTTTTGGCATCTAAGAGATACATTTCACCATATTTAAAATTCAGAACATACTCTTCTTCTTTTTCGATATTGACGGGAATCGCAGTGTTAGCTGTATCTACCGTGGGTTGAAAATGATTCACTTGCTTATGTGAGGAATGATAGTGAAACGGTATGTCCGTGCTGTTGAGAGTGACTAGGTTCGAGGCGTAGTCAATCTTTGCGTCTAATTGAGCGAAATCTGCGCTACCTAAATTATTTAAGTCTTCGATTTTGATGGCTGGGCCAAGCGAAAATCCTGAGACTGTTCCTCTTCATCGCACTCGTATTCATAGTACTGAGTGTCGTACTCTTGCGGGTAGTTTTGTATGTTGTACTTATCTACATACTCTAGTGATTGATGTATGGGACCTAAAACTTCCTGTTCGATGTGTTCTGAAGGTTCTAAGTGAGCATTCTGATTACCTCTAATGGTTGAAACACCTGACATCGGCTGTGGAAATCTTTGCTGGTTAGTGGGTGTGAAACGTCGGCCAATATTATTGGGAGTTGGGTAAGGACGATTCATGGAGTTTGGTGGCTTGAAAGACTGAGTGTTCGGAGCTTGAGCGTGTCCGAAAATTGGTTGTGGTTTATCTTTGAAGAAGGGTCTGTGGGTTTGATTTTGCATGAAAGGTTGGTTAAATGGGTTCCTTGATGGAGCGGGGTTAAAATTCGAGAATGGATTGTGTGCTGAGTGGCCTAGTGGTCGAGCTGTTGGAAACTTGCTAGGAGGTAGTTTTCCTCTTAGTTGGTCCATGTAATCTTCATGGGCACGATCGTTATCATAAGACCTGCATAACCTGAGACAATGATTCAGGTCTGTAATCTGTGCATATCTTAAGTATGAACGGTAGGGTTCCAAAACTCCTGCTTTAAACGTGTTTAGGCTTAACTCTTCAAGTTCTCTTAATTTCAAGTCCAAAATTTGATTTTGGTAATTGAGTTTGCATAAGCTTTTGCATTGCAAAGTCAATCCTTCTAATTTATCATGGTAGTCATTGTATGATTCGTTTCTTTTCTGGTAGCAATTAGAGATCTCCTGGATGAGAAGTCTCTCGTCTTTGACGTTACCGTATTTTCTTATGAGTTTATCTTTAAATTTTTCTTAAGTACTGTTGGCTTCTAAGTCAAGAATGCTACATGCTTCACCTTTTAGTTTTGACTTTATGACGCTAAATAGGAAGTCATTTATTAATACTGAGTTTGTAGCTGACGCTATTCTCTTGTGAGTGTTTAGAAACGATTCTGTTCTTGCTAAGAAATAGTCAAGACTGCAAGAATTAGTGCCGTTAAATTCAGGCAAAAGCTGTATCTGAGCATATTCGAAATTTGAAAGTAACTTGGTTTCAGGCATTTTGGTTGAATTTATAAAGACGGTTTTCAAAATTGTTTATAATAAATATTTAAATTGTTAGATTAAATTTTGTAACAGTGGTTACTTTTAAAAGTTAATTACTTACTTATAAGTGTTAATATTAATCAAAATACATGTGAAAGAGCCCCGGTTAGGTTTTCACAATAAAGGAAATAACTTATTATTATTAATAATCAAAATATATGTGAAAGAGCCCCGGTTAGGTTTTCACAATAAAGGAAATAACTTATTATTATTAATAATCAAAATATATGTGAAAGAGCCCCGGTTAGGTTTTCACAATAAAAGAAATAACTTATTATTATTATTATTATTATTAATCAAAATATATGTGAAAGAGCCCCGGTTAGGTTTTCACAATAAAGGAAATAAGTTATTATTATTATTAATCTAAAATTAATGATATGTGGATATCTCGTTTAGATTCTCCACAATATGAACTAGTAAAATGATGAAATTAATTATATGTCTTCTGAAATGAGGATGATGATTGATGATGATAATAAATATTTAATTATTTTATTAATTCCTTTAATAGTGACAAGCGAAAGACCAGTATGGGCTGCACTAACTCACTTTTGCTAGGAAATGATATAACTTTATTTTTTTGTTTTTGTTTTAATTGTTTAGTTACAATATTAATTCAAAAGTAAATAAAGAGTGTAAGGTCTGCTAATTAGAGCCCACTAAATTATTTCCTCTTGAAAGTACAAATATTTATTATTATGTATTTATTATTTGTTTTAAGTTTATTAATTTTAATTCAAATCGAAATGACAAGGCAAACTCTACTAGTTAAAGTTAACCGTAATTTGTTTTCGTTTGAAAGGGAAAGAATGTATTATTTAGGTTTTATTATTATTATTGTTGCTCTCCCAATTTGTTACTTGAAATATTGAACCATGCTTTACTAATAATACTCTAGTTCACAAATAAGGTATTATTTGGAGTTTGACTTACAGACAAGAAAAGATGATCAGTGCTGGCTGCATCCTCTTGGAACTGCGGAGTCGGTTGGTTCTCTTGTGTCGTCGTGTGGTCGGAAAGCGCTTCTGGAGCGTTGTCGGCACGTACGGCGATGGCGGTCGGTTGTTGCGAAAGGCGTTTTCTTGGAGCGTGAGCTTCTTGGAACGTTTGTCGGCGAACTTCCTTCCTTCCGTTAAGTTAGCAAAGTTGGTTGTGGACGAAAGGCGTCTCTCTTGGTACGTTGTCAGTTCCACTTCTAACTTGCTTCCTTCAAGCTGGCGAAGTCGTTTGTGGACGAAATGCCTCCGTGTGAGGTTGTCAGTACCACTCCTGGCTTGCTGGCTGATTCATAGAAACGATGACTGCATCTAGTACTGAAGATAGGTACCTTGGTGTCGCTAGTATAGTGACGAAAGGCCTCCTTGTGAGGTTTGTCAGAACACTGTACTAACTTACTCGTAGATTATCTGGCAAGGATAATCGTTACCTATCCCGGACGGGCCCCCAGTTAAGTTTGTCGCTTAACAGTCTTCTTTAGTGATGTACTAAGAAGTCGTTGCTACTGCTAAGTCAGTAGGTCTCGTGGTTCTTACTTCTGATGAGTAGTATCTGCTTTCTATGAATGAGAACTCGTTGGTTAGTTTGTAGAAGTATTTATTAATCTTTGACGATCCAATATATACAAGTTAACACCAGTCAGACAACCTGTTTAGTTGCTGCTGTTGGAAGAGGACCTTTGCTTCTCAGCCCAGGTCTTTTAAACAAAATCCCTTCATAACAAAGTGCGTCACAGTGGAGGGGCGTACTAGATAACATGTATGTGGAAATATATATCTTACAGGATATGGACTCATGTCTTTGATAACAGTTCCGTGAATTTGATCAGTCATAGCTGTTGCTGTTAATACATCTGGAAATAACAGATTAAGTAATCATATGAGGAAATGTACAGGGCCATTTCCTTAGTCCTTCTAGGAAGTATTTGATAAATAATAATCTACAGATAGTAAACCACATGTGTTGAAGATAACATGTTTGTGAAGGAAGCATTTCCTTGTTTCCTAGAATGAGCATTGTTCCAGTTAACACGTTGATAATAGCATATTGAGAAATACATTGGGCAATGGTGTTCCTTCTATAGGAAGAATGACCATAACCTTTAGTTTAGAATGGAGTCTGGGGTTCGACCCTGGACGGGATACATAACTATAGTACATAACTCTAAGACCTACATATATAAAAACCCAACATGGCGACCATCCGAAATATTTAGACGGTTCTCAATATCTACGAATCAATTACAGTAAACAAACTGAAATTTTATACGTTGATAGAGGCAATTAACATAGGCAGGATGTATGAAAATAGACTGTATAGTTCTCCACGGAACTACTTGTTTCATAAATTGAAAATAGGCTAAAAATAAGCTTGCGAGATCACCTTTTGTCCGTGTGTGTGTATATGTGTGCGACCTTACGCGCGTGTGTGAGTGTGTGTGTCCTAATAACTTCTTAACGGCTCAAGCGATTCCAAACGCCATGAAACTTGGTACAGCAGATGTTTATACACATTGTAATGCATTAGAATCTAATTAAATTCATTTGTTTACATAACCTCAAGATGGCGGCTGTGCGAAATATTTCACCTGCATTCTATATCTCCGAACATATTACTGATAACACCCTGATATTTTGTACGGTGATATAGGGCACTACTAGAAGGTCACCTATGAGACTTTCAAAAACCTGTTAACTACAAAACGAACAAGGCGAAGTTGAATCTTTTAGATAGACTTTTCTCGCCATTTAACCATCCAATCGCAATGAAATTTGGTACAGCAAATGTTTATTTACATTGTAAAGCACTGGCATTTAATGTAGTTCAACTGTTTACATAAACTCAAGATGGCGGCTGTGCGAAATATTTCACCGGCATTCTATATCTACAAAACTATTAGCCTACATATATCACCCTGAAATTTTACACTGTGATAAAGGACACTAGTACAAGTTCGACTACGTAACTTTCAAAAACCTGGAAAGTACAAAACTAACATGGTTGCCAAGCAAAGTTGAAATATTTTAAAAAATATTTCTCGCGATTTAACCATCTGATCGCAGTGAAATATGGTACAGTAAATGTTTATGCACAAGGAAATCCACTGCCATCTAATTTAGTTCAATTGTTTACATAACCTCAAGATGGCGGTTGCGCGAAATATTAAAATTAAATTTTTATTTCCCGTGTATTAATCATGCGATCAAAGTGAACGTTTGAATAATGAACGTACGCAATAATCGTCATCAAATAGTACATAACTCTATGGCCTACATAATTATATTAAAATCCAACATGGCGACCATCCGAAATATTTAGACGGTTCTCAATACCTATTAATCTATGACAGCAATCAAACGGAAATCCTGTATGATGATAGAGGCTATGAACAAAATTTCATCTACGGGACTTTCAATAACGTGGTGAGCACACATTTAACATCGCGGCGACGCGAAATATAAATATTCAAATGGACTTTTCTCACGATTTAACAACCCGAGCGCAGTAAAACGTGGTACGGTAAATGCTTATACAAATTTTAATCCTCTGGCATCTAATTTATTTAAACTGTTTTCATAAACACAAGATGGCAGCTGTGCGAAATTTCAAAAACCCCATTTCATTTCTTGTGTCGTAATCATGCGATTAAAGTTTGAATAGCCTACTACACCTACACAATAAACTTCATGTAACAGTACATAACTCTAAGACCTACATTTATTGAAATCCAACATGACGATAATCTGAAATATTTAGACGATTCTCAATATCTACGAACCAAATACAGCAATCAAACTGATTTTTTTATGTTGATAGAGACGATTAACATGAGTAGGATATGAAAATAGGCTACATAGTTCTTTACGGAACTACTTGTTTCATAAATGATAATAGACTAATAATGGCTTCGAACGACATAATTGACAAAATAATATTAATTTCCTACACAACAGTTAAACTTTAGATAGAGAAATATCACGATTGCTTCTAAAGATAGGCATGGTCTCCTACTAACTAGAATGCTATCTTTCTTCTTATAAACCCTAGGAAACTCTTAGTTCATAATAGCCTGTTAAAAAGAAAAAAAACTACCAGTAACCACTAAGACTTCACATTTTGTATTTTAACCATAACTGTCGATTGAGATTTATGCGACCTCATTTGAACAACAACGCAATAAATTTAAGTTATAGAATGAAGCCAATTTTTTTGGGTGCCACCGTCAAATTTCACAGAAAATTGCGTTTATCTTATATCCCCTGGAAACAACATGACAGGAAATGCAACTGGGTCTTAAAAAATTAACCACCAGTCAAAATGCTTTAAGTTAGTTTTATGGGCATGACCACAGACAATACCTTTATGAGCAAATTATCGGAAAAATACTTTCCGTTTATTCTTAACTGAACTGGACTGAACAGATTCATTCCTACGCCTCGAGCAAAATGTTCGATCCTGTAACCCTGAAGGGTATGCTATTTAAGTCTCAACTCAAACCTAGGTTTCTAAATACGAGACTACAAGGAGCAGAACTTATCAATCACCCCGCCATTTTCCTATAAGAGGATGGAAAGCTTTCTACGTCAGTCCATTTCTGCATGCTTTCATCTGCCTTACCGCACACACAAGGTGATACTAACAAAAAGCGACAGCTTGCTTTCTTGAATTGTTTCCCAGAAGTACCTTAAACCATCCTTTCCAATAACCTGTCATGGATATCAAACTGATGTGGCTCAGAAACGCAGTCTTAGATCTGTCGATGCGTTCATAGACGTGTCTTTGAACATCTACCTATGAACAGCGATCATTAAAATCTCCTAGTTAATTCATTGGAAATATTGTAACGTTGTCATAATTATTAGTAGCCTATTCATAGTCATATTATGATTATTATCTCCGTTTCGGATATTGACATAATACGCGCTTGTATTCCATATTTCATCATTTGTGTGGCACGTATTAGTTGTGTAACATCTTCGATAAGAACAAAAGGACGTTTTAAGTCACAAAATGAACTGTAAGAAGAACCTTCTGCTGCATCAAAGGAGAATCACAATAGTATATATAAGGAAATCCCCAAGTCTATGTATGTATGTATGTATGTATGTATGTATGTACCGGAAGGTATGTGTGTAGTCTATGTATGAATTATAATAATAATAATAATAATAATAATAATAATAATAATAATAATAATAATAATAATACAAATATTTGGAGTTTTACGTCGCTGGAGTGGAGGGATTTTGCCCACACGGGGATCCTTGAAGTGGCAGTAATTCTACTGACACAAAATCTAAAATGACATCTTAATATACCGGGATTCGATCTCGCAATATTGGATACAGCAGGTGACAAAAAACCACTACGCCACACAGCCAGCCACACTTTGCATGTAGGCTTATGTGTGTATTGAATCCCTGGATAAGATCATCGAATCGCTAAGATATCGATCGCGATTATGGAACGACTGACAATCTTCAATCGCACACAGAGATGACAGAGACACAATATTACGGAGCAATTGCGTGAAGAAATCGTATTATGAGTCATGGAGAACAATTAGGAGGCAGTGGATTCCTGTCATATAAGTTTAAGCCTCGTGAAGAGATCCAAAGTGTACCATAGGGCCTAAAAAATCTACAGAAATTACAGTATATGCAATATTTTGTAGGACATTAAGAATTTATCTCCACTAAGCCCAGGAAATTCTAGGAAATTCCAACATGAGTTGACATGACTGGCTAAGTTATGAACATGGCGAAAGTGAGAACCGAACAAGGACGACTCTTCGATTGTAGCTCGAGGTGAGCGCACGCGGAAAACCAAGCGAGATCCGTCGAAATCAGGTAAATACGTCCCTTTATTAGACGTTGTATACTTGTGCCAAAATAATCAGTAAGGCAGTAAAAATGGTTTGCAAATGCAATATTTGCAGCAGAACTAAATTTGGAGTTTGCAAATTATTGCAAGGTAAGGGTCAGCGTTATTTAAACACGTGTGGAGAAACACTAGTATCGTGTTTAAATATTGCACAAAAATTGCACAGCATTATGAAAAAGTAACGATAGAGCCTGTGAGTTATATAATAACAATTTGTTTTAAAAATCATTAACGTGATTACTCAGATAGGCCTATCACGAGATAATGCGCTACCACATAGAGTAGGCTAGGGGCAGATGACCTCGTAGTTCCGCCCCTTAAAACAACAATAACTAACTAACTAACTAACTAAAGAGTAGGCTAATTCAGCACTGCTAACCCGTAAAATCAGTAAAATAGTGAGAGCAGATGTGTATGGGCAATTCAATAAAAAACTCTGAAGTTTAAATTCAGTGTTTGTAAAGGTGAAAGTTAATTCATAAATTCAGTTTTCTCCAAATATGATTCGAATAAACACCATGGCTCGCGAGTACCATTTGAGATTCCCTACTGGTGGTCGAGATGGCAGTTTAAGTTCCATGCTAGGGGAATAAATGGCCCGACGGACCATGGCGGTCATAATCCAGATCGAGATCCATGATCCAGGTGGTGTTCGAAGTTATAAAATCGAACCAGGAACCCTCATGAAAGCAAGATGACAGCAGCAGGTACAGCCATTATATGACACGTTATATCGTAATTGTTAATGAGTTCAATTATTATTAGGAAGCCAAACGCATTGCACAGTATCGAATTTAGGTACGTTATTTTGTATGATTTGAAAGGTGTATATTTGATGTGAGACAGAGCTCGTTTATTCATGATTTGGAGCGAGAAAATGCTATCGAGTGTCACACAGCAGGCAAAGCATTTTTTTTAGCAGGAACTGGTTTAACAAGATGACTTTCAAGTGTTTTTTTAATGAATTTTACGCACGATTATATAGGAAGCCAAACTGAAAACACATGCATTAAATTGTATTATAAATTGAGACGACTGAAACGACATTAGATAGGCTGTATCAGTGACAAGCCTTAAGCAGTAATCATTCGATTTTAAAGAATAACAAAATGTTGTTACGTGAATGAAATAGGAGCTCTATTTTTAATCAGATGTTAGACTAGGTTATAGCATGAAAGCAGCAGGCTAAGTGAAATGTTCACAACAATATTATGAGAAGCTTGTTAGAGTTAAAGAATGTCATGATTATTAAAGAAGGCCCAGTTAATGCAGGTGTCGCACGAAAATAAGAAGCCCAATTTTCCGGATCGTTGAATTTATTGATAAGTTTCATATCGTACTGTATGAGGTCAGTGCCGTCCTACCAAAAGAAACAGAGGTCTCTAGCAAATAACCCCAGACTGTATGAGGGACAGAAAAACGTGACGGATGAATGCACGCTGCTTCTTGTAACATAGTAGAGACAGTCGTTACGTTGACATTTGATCGTCAAAGGAAGTCGTGGAGCTTCCACCTTGTAAGGTGACACCATGGACTTGCCGACAAAACTAACAGACAAGGTAGCGAGAAATGGAACCCACCTAACACGCGCGTTGTTCCAGTCTGTGCCACAATACAGTATACCTCGACATCGGCAATGCAGTGTCGATGGGTACAGATGAGAGCAGTGCCTCGCCAATTATATATTATTATTAATAATAATAACACATACATAAAGCGTATACCTCATTCATAAGCTCGAGGTAACTGATATGAGTGTATTAGCACGATTGATTGCTGGGCCAAAGAGATAAGAGCAATGGCAGGAGGGTATCGGTAATGAACAGATAAATGCTGTGAGATGAGGCTGTTTTCGTATAAGCCGACTCAGATGTTAGATTCAGTGTATACGATCCCGACTGAGGAGCATAGAGACAGAGGAGGCCACAGTGGTAACTGGAGGATCATGGAGACGACTTGTTCGCAAACAGACGCTTGCAGACTAGTCTGGACGATGAAAAGCAAAACAATCTCAAATGAAAAGGAATTGTTTTCTATAGTTTCTCATTTTCAAGTCCATAAACACCAGGATGGTGCCTTGAAATAGATCACAACAGCGACCTTCGAGCTCCTAGTGCAGTTTCATTCGGACACATTGCTATCATCCCCTACTAACTCTTCAGATCGGGTTGGTGTTAGGAAGGACATCCGTCCGTAAAATAAAACAATCTACCACATAAAACACTTATCTCCCCTCATCTCCAAACCCGCAGAAACAGGAATAATGAGGGATATATAAAATTATTATTATTATTATTATTATTATTATTATTATTATTGCTATTGCAATAATATTTCATCTGTATGGAATCCTATGTAAGATGTGCTTATCTGTTGCAATAAACTGAGATCCCAATCCTCCTTTGAGGAATGAGTCACAAAGCTCTAGATCAGATTCTTTTAAACCCAAGTTCTGCTTTCATTCTTATCTAGTTTGTGTGTCCTCTAAGTTAGCATATGAGAAATGCGATGCCGTCAGTAAATGTTGGTGGTGAATATAGCCAATGATGTGGAAAAATTCATTCTTGAGTAATCTCTATGGTCACCCATCTCTCATCTAGGGCCAGAAATGTAATGGAGGTGTAGAAATGGGATCACGGGTGATGTCCTCGTATAAGAGCACGGACTGAACATAAATAACGGAGAAATGTTCTGTCCGATAACTGTTTGGTTTCCATGTCCTCGCCATGATTTATTTCCTTACAAGCAAGTTGCTCTTTTTTATTCTTTAGATTCGCTGCATGGTTCAATATATCACGCTGTATTGCTTCTGCCTGCATTTGTAATAAAATGCAACATTATTAGGAGCTCTATCGAAATATCAACCCAAATTACGTTATGGGAATCATCCTAAAAATCTATTATTATCATTATTATTATTATTATTATTAATTATATTATTATTATTATCGTCATATTTATACTTATTGTTTATCGATTGACAGCGTAGCATAGCAGTAACGTTCTCGCCTTCTATGCTCAAAATTGCAGGTTCAAATCCTGGTACAATTAGGCCTAGTTGGTGCTTAAATGCGACGGAGCCGTGTAAGTAGATTTACTGGCTCTTTAAAGTTTCCTACTGGAGCAGATATCGGGCATCCTGGAGTCTATGATGGTGGTGGTGGTTTTTTTTAAGGGTTTGCGACATCGTGGTCATGTAGGCCCGTGTACTTGGGAGTGTGCATATTTTGTTTGATAACCTGTGTCACTGTCTGTAGTAGTGCGTGTATTTGTAATTTAGGTAGGATTTGGGTAAGGACTGATCGTGGCCTTCAGTTAGGTACCATCCCAGCATTTCCCTGAAGTAGAAGTGGGGGGAAACTACGGAAAACCACTTCCAGGATGGCCAAGGTAGGAATCGAACCCGCCTCGTCTCAGTTTTGGCTCACAATGCTGATAGTACCGAGTTCCAGCCCTCAGACCAGAATAAAATTTCGTGGCAGAGCCGAGTATCGGAGCCGGGCCTCCACGGTGACAGCCAAGTCCCTACGCAACGAGGCGGACTGGCGTCTATGTAAGCCGCAATAATTAAATGGGATGTTAAACCAATGATATTAATTTATTATTATTATTATTATTATTGCTATTGCTATAATTATTATTACTACTACTTTTGTACGATTAAAATCTATTGACTTATGTTCGACACTCGTGAAATGATGATGATAATTGTTGTTTTAAGGGGCCTAACATCTAGGTTATCGGCTCTCGTGAAATGCAGACAATCTAATACGGTATCAAAAATGGAATGGTTTACGAAGTTAAGAATGCGTGTGGAATCATGAATGCGTGTGGAATCGGACTGTTAACCTTTGTTTTCGTAGTATTTGCACTGGTGCGGGAACTTGCTATTGGAGCTAGGATTGAGAAGCAGATGGCCTTGCCCTTATGTGAGGTTTCATCACCGATAAAAATAATTTTAAAATTATTCATTGCAATAGTTCAATAGCCGGTGGCCAAATGATTTTAATGCTATGGTTAGGAACAAATTATAATCTGAGGGATGAGTACCCCACTGCTCACGGCAATTTTGCCTGATTGGCATACCTACTTTTGATAGTACGGCTGTCAAACGGAAACTTTTTGATCACGCCTTACACAAAATTCCTTTAAGATATGAACCCAACAACGACGGGTAATAAGTCCTAGTAATAATAAAGGCCAACTTACATTTACTGAGAATATATTACTAAACATTTTAGCAGTGTCACTTTTCCTATGTGTCTTTGGATCCGGCTTACTTAGAAGCCAGAACCGTGGGGTTGGGGTAGCGCACCTGCCTCGCAACGGGAGGCTCCGGGTTTGACTCCCGGCTCCGTCAGGGATTTTAGAGACTCACGTGAGGGCTGGAACGGTGTGCACTCAGCCCCGTGAGGACAGACGGACAGTGCGGTTGCGCCCGGGTCACGAAGATGGCCGAGGGGACACGACGTGCTGACCACACGTCACCTCGCAATCTGTGGGCTGAAAGGCTAGCAGCGGTCACTTGGTAGCCTTTCATAGGCGGTGGTGCCAAGCGGTTTGGTTGGGGTGGTTTGTCTGTACTTCGACGTCTCAGCTGGGCAGTCATGCATTCCATGCTATAGGCTAGTGCGTCTCTACCTTAAAAGACAGTACGCATTAAATGGGGCGCGCTGATGCCAGATCTACTGCATATACAAAGTTCTGCAAGGGCGGGCACATGATGTAATATAAGTCGTATACAGGCGTGCTTTTACGCAAAACTCGGGAAATTTCCAAAATAAGTGTTTGTTGTATATAACTGTAGCTCATACCTTGCAGCGAACAACGCTACAATATTTAGATATGATACGCCGAACCTCAGAGCGCGAGTTTAATGCACAGATTATAACAATTTATATTTTTCAATTATTCATGAATATGATAATATTATAATATGTTATTCCCGGGATGAACAAAGGCAAACCACGGAAACCATTTAGAGGATGGCTGAGGTAGGAATCGAACCCGCCTCTTCTCAGTTTTGTCTCATGGAGTTGAGTACACCCCGTTCCAGCCCTCAGACCAGAATTAAATTTCTTGGCAGAGCCGGGATTCAAACCTGGGCCTCCACGGTGACAGCATGGTGACAGCTAGGAATGCTAGCCACTACGGTACGCAACGAGGCGGACAATTTATAAAGAACACAAGGACCACTTCATTTCACAGTTTAACTTCACACCATCAGTCGGGGAGATACTGGCGCCTGAGTAAACAAACTTACGCAGCGTCAGCGCTGGGCGGGAGGAATAAGTGCGATAACTTATGAATGCTATCTGATATCGAGCTCGGGTTTGTTTTAAAAACTTTTTCACATATTAATGAACATTTCTTCCCCCTTAGTCACCAACGTAAAGTCAATAGCAAAAACGTTTGTCGCTACGTAACTTTCCTGTGATACCATCTCAGATTTTTCAAGTAACATTTAAGAAAAAAAAAATCATAACTTTCTTACTATGAAAATAATTACTGCCTTGAGAAATAGAGATTCTACCAACATCAGGCAATCTAAAAATAAATTCTTGATCTGTTGCGATGGTTAGTTCATTATCTATGGGGGCGTGGTGGCTCAGCGGTCTAGCTGTATGCCTCTCACCAAGGCAGCCCGGGTTCGATTCCCGGTCTTTGCATGTGAGATTTTCGAAGTGAAATGCCATGTCCTGTGGTTCGGATTCCACGTAAAAAAGGAGGTCCCGTGGCTCATGATCTCGAGATTAACGGTCACGTTAAACTACAAGCTTCCTTTTCATTATCTATGGCGTGATAAGTTTTATATCTGCAAAAATATAGATTCGCGCTAAAATATCGTAATTGTGAAAATTGGGCCATGTGTTAATTATTTATGGCTTTTATTTTTACATCATCATAAAGAGCGGAAAATTCTCTATAAGACCACGCAAACAATTTCTTAGATTTGTCACTTTCAATTATTGGGAAATGGCAACATCGCCGGGGTGGAAGAGGACGAAGCTAATTGCAGGACATAGGAGTGCGAGTGAGAGGCAACTACTACATTTAAGTCCATACTGTCTGTTAAGGTTGAGACGCTCTATAGTATTCTAACACATTCATAGGTAGGGCCTATACGTACATCCGCTTCAAATTTCCTTTGCTACTTTTTAAATCTTCCTCGAAATAACCTGATAACTACTATAAATACGCCAAGTTAAGTGATTTATGGAATATTCAGAATAATGATGGCAACACCTCGTGGTGTAGAAAACCACTTCCAGATTGGTTGAGGTGGGAATCGAACCCACCCCTTCTCAGCTTTGCCTCACGAAGCCGAGTGTACCCCGTTCCCGTGTAGCGGCTAGCATTCTTGGTTGTTCTGGGTTCGATTCCTGAGTCTGTCAAGAAATTTAATTCTGGTCTGAGAGCTGGATCAGGGTACACGCAGCCTGGGCTCGATTCCTACCTCAGCCATCCTGGAAGTGATTTTCCGTAATTTCCCACTTCTACTCCAGGCGAATGCCGGGATGGTTCCTGAGGCAACGGCTGCCTCTTTCCCAATTCTCAACTGCATTACAAACACACACTTTACAACAGACACCACAATAACACAGGTTATCAGCCAAATTCTACACACACCCAAGTACACGGGGCTAAATGACCGCGATGTCGCAAAGCCTCTCAATGAATTAACAACAACCACAACAAAAACACAGGTTTTATTATGAGATAAATCCAACACCTACCCAAGTAGCCTACAGAGGATAGTTCCCAAAGATGAATCAAAAACAGCTGAAAGAATACAGTACGACATGTATTCTATATTCTGTGTTAGCTCTCGTAAGTAAATCTAAAGTGAGGAAGTGTTTTATATAGCCTATTTTGAAGAAAGAAGGACTGCTGGGAGGAAATATGTTTGGCAGGTCACGAATTGTAGGCCTACCACACGCTGCCAACGGAATGGGATCCACAATGACAGGAAATCGCTAGCTTCCATTCCTCGTGCTGTTACTATACATCGAGAGAACTCTAGCCCGCACTTTGATACAGATAAGCGTGACCATTTACTTATGTTACTTTTAGACTGATGTACTGTATTTCTACCACTTATCTTTCGCTATTGTACAAGGTTGGTAAACGTTTTATGACCGGATGCCCTTCCTGACATCAACAGTATATTGAGAAGTTACTGAGAAATTAAATGAATTATGATGAAAGAAACTGAACAAGGAATTGGAAGGTAGTGAGCGTGGACTATAAAGTTAGAAGGTTCCGTCCCAGCATTTTCCTGGAATAGAAAATAGAAAACCACAGAGAATATTTTTAAGGGCTAACAGACGGTACAAAGTTGCAATTAGTTCACTTCAATACAATGGATTTCAAGCAGTAAAACAACTCCGATAGTTTTATATTTCGGGTCTCACAGTGTCCAATGTTCAACACGTCCCACCCTTGTAATAAGTAGTTTCTCTATTAGGCACCAGATGGAGTTGTATAATATGAGTTTAAAATTGGCTCCTTGAAGCCTACCCTCTAAAGAACCGTGACCTACAATTGGAAGGTTTAAGTGCATTTCCTCCACTCGTAAAATAGCCTCGCATCGTATTATAATGAAATATGACTCAACATTTCATACATTATTCTTTCTGATCAAAATTCCAACTCTTTGACGAAGAAGATCTACTACTTTGAGCTGTGAGATCCTGATATCTAATTTTCTATCGTAACGGGGCAGCCTACTTCTTGAATGATTAATGCACGGTTTTTTAGAAAATCAGGTTTAAATACAGTTGAACCAATTGAAATAATTCCCGAATCAACTGTAGAAGAACTGTAAAATACTTTCGAAATTATGATTGCTTTCTGACCTTCTTGACCTGTAGCCAGATTTAATTTAATTTATTTTTACCTACGCCAGATTATATCACTGGGTAAACCAGGATACCGTAGTTTCATTTTTGATATTTTGCATCAGGAATGAAATAGATTTACACGTACAACGGTATTCGAACAGCAGCTGAGTGGTAGGCGCATTAACAGTCCACCTCGTGGCACAGCGTGTTTAAATCTGGTCAGAGGGCTGGAACGGGGTGCACTCAGCCGTGTGAGGCAAAACTGAGAAGAAGTGAGTTAGATTCCCACCTCAGCCATACTGGAAGTGGTTTTCTGTGGTTTCCCACTTCCACTTTGGGCAAATGCCGGGATGGTTCCTAACTTACGGTCACGACTGCTTCCATCTCAATCCTCATCTGTATAACAAGTACACACACTTCTACAGACACCTCACCCAAGGACACGGGGCTAAATGACCACGATGACCAAGTCCCTGAAATGAAATTACAACAATAGCCCAGTAACATTGACAAAGTAAATTGCAAGTGTGCCCCGACACGGACTCGGTTTCTGCACTTGAAAACTCACTGCATTGAGAAAAAAAAGAAATTGGATGCATCAAAGTGCTGTATGATAGGCTTCTCTTCTTTTCGTACTAAGCGGATACAATACAGAAATGTTTGCTCCTCTTATTTCTGTACTTTCCAATATAACATTCCTTCTTCGACCTAATGTAAAAAAAGATGAGCCAAGTCTGAGTTCAATTGCATTCAGATTCATCACATATAATATTTCGAAATGGATCTGACCTCTCGGTAGGCGAGTGCTTCTTTCCCGTTAAGCTACTTATCACGTCCAACGAGTGAGACACAAGCTCATATGACTTTCATGTGTTATTTCAATGCATCAAGAAAGTTTGAAAAAGGAAGAGGCTTGCAGTTTTACGTGACTGTTAATCTCGAGGTTCTAATACAAGGAACCTTCCTTTTGAATGCAAACCAAACCACCGGCCGTGACAATTCAACTCTTAATCTGCACATTCATTAACCGAGAGTCGAGCCTGGTGCATTTTGGAGGTAGGCAAGTAGCTTGGCCAGTGTGCCATACGGTCCCCGAATAAGGTGTGGTATTAGGCACACAGTCCACCGTAATTAAACGAGTATGTCAAGCAAGCTCTTTCTATTATTGTTGTGATTGATGAGAATAGCCATCAAGTCCTCCTTAAAGAAATGTGACTTCCCGGTATCCTAATAATTCAAGACTTACACAACATTTCTAGACTGGTCTGAGTCAACTTTGAAAAATTTGCAACGAACTTAAAGAAAGAGAACGAAAGATTAAATAGGTTAATAATTTTAAAAAAAGGTAAGGTAAAGGGGTTTACGTTCCATTAAACCACTGCGGCTTTAGAGAAGCAAGGTTGCTATAATCTAGCCCTTGAGCAATATCTTAACGTTGTGTTAAAACTACCGACAAAAGGTTGCCAGCTTTGAAAACACGTAAAAATGCACCCGGACTGAACTGGGATCAAACCATGAGTTTTGAATGCTAACACTTGACCAACTGCGCCACATAGGCCTACCTTGACACCAAATTGGCTATAAGCTATGAAAGCGGTTGACGATACACTCGTAAAAGAAATACAGTGGGTGAAACAAGTATTCATACACTATATTTTACCCTGTTGTTATCTATAATTTTTCTTGCAGCATTATGGTATTCCATAGGTCCCCCAGGGGCTCACATCTGGTGGGACGTAGGTTGGCAACCACGGGACCCCAGCTGAGTCCGGCATTGCTTCCACTTACTTGTGCCAGGCTCCTCACGGTCTTCTTTCCTATCGGCCTCCCTTGCCCGACTCTTGTTCTCTTCCTACCCTGACGGTATTAAGGTAACCGAGGCATAGGGAGTCTTTCACTTTCCCGCCTTCATTGGCCCTTATCATCTTTCCTGATCCCTCCTTCTTCGAGGGGTCATACCTATTGTTTTCTTTCCATTATATTTCCGTTTCTCTTTAAGAATCCCGCACAGTTTTGTTAATTGGCTCTCCGTGTATCTAAATTCCCTCTAGCAAATTTTTTGCATCTACCCTAAATTGAGTAGGTATTTTCAATCTATGTTGCATTTTGCAAGTCTTGTCGATCTAAATTGCATTTTGCGAGTATTTCCAACCTCAATTGCATTTTGTAAGGAATGACAATCTAAATTACTTTCTAGTAAGTCTTTCAATATAGGTGCTGGGACTTTTGTGGGTTTTTTGATTTTCAATTGTATTTTGTAAGTATTTTCAACCTAAACCGCATTTTTCACATAAATTGCATTTTGTAAGGTGGCCATTTTGTAAGTAGACAATTTTGATTCTGAATTGCATTTTGTGGTATTTCGAATCTAAATTACATTTTGTAAGTATTTTCAATCAAAATTGCATTTTGTACTCTAAGTATTGTCCATCCAAATGAGTAGTTGAATCTACCGCACATTTTGTAATCATTTTCAATTTCAATTGCATTTTGTAAGTATTTTGAATTTCAATTGCACTTTGTGAGTATTTAGAATCAGAAAAGTGCATTTTTAAATCTAAATTACATTGTGTATTATCAATTTCAATTGCATTTTGTAAGTATTTTGAACCTTCATTGCATTTTGTACGTATTTTAAATCTCATTTGCAATTTGTACGTATTTTGAACCTAAACTACATGTTGTGCGTATTTTTCAATCTCTTCCTTTTCTGAGTAGTTTCCTTCTCAATTCCCTTTTGTAAGTATTACCACTCTACATTTTGTGCGTCGTTTCAATCTGAGTTCCATTTTGTACGTATTTTCAGTCTCGCTTAATTTTCGTTCAGGTTTCCATTTCATTGTCATTTTCGCTATCACCCAGACCATTAGGGGCCGATAACCTAGATGTTAGGCCCCTTAAAACAACAATCATCATCTTCATCATCATCATGTATTCCATAGGTTTGTATAAGGACCTTATGGCAGTATATTACACATAAACATATTCTAGTAACGTGAACACATTGGTTAATAACGGAACAAAAAGCATATTCGGAGGCAAAGAAAGTATTCATACGCTTCCACTGGACTGTTACACGCCCTTACCACGTCCTAGGGCGTGACGACAAGCGTAGGTTAACTCATCGTAGTGTTCTTAGATGAGACTGTTTGCATTACGTCTGACTGTGGTATAAAATGGATCGGAAATCACAAGAGTTGAGTGACGTCTGCCAAGACCACACAATTTCATTATTTAAACAAGGATTCAGTTATCGGTAGACTGGGAAGCTGGTGGAAACGATCTCATGCGACTGTCCAGTAGGCCTATATTATATGAAAGTTCAAGACGGGATCCACCGATAATGTAAAGCGACAGGGACGACCAATGGTCATTTCGCAACATGAATCTCACCAATTTGTTCGTGAAGCCTTAGAGAACCCTAGAAATAGTGCAGCTGAATTAGGGAAACAGCTTGCTTCACGTTCCGGAAAGTTTGTTACACCTCAAACTATCCGGAATCGGCTCCATGACGCAGGCATTAATGGCAGAGCAGCGCGAAAGAATCCTTTTATAAGTGAGATAAACCGTGGGAAGAGGTTGGCATTCGCTAAGGAAAATATCAACACGGGACAAGACTTCTGGAAGACTATTTTATTTTCAGACAAAAGTAAATTAAACATGTTTGGATCTGATGGTCGACAGTTCGTTTGGAGAAGACCAAATATACAACTGGAAAGCAAAAATATACTACCAAGAGTGAAGCATGAAGGTGGCCACGTCATGGTATGGGGCGGCAGGAGTTGGTGAACTGGACACAAATGAAGGTAACATGAATGCTAAGGGCTATATCAAAATGCTCCGGGGTAATTTGTCTAGGGGTGTTGTGAAGTTAGGCATACAAGACACATAATTATTTCTACATGACAACGACCCAAAGCATACAGCAAGAATAACGCAAGAGTGGCTGTTGTACGACGCCCAAAAAGTATTTCCCACGCCACCACTATCTCCGGCCGTTAACCCCATTGAAAATGTATGGGTCCATTTCAAAAACGAAACCCGAAAATTAACGTGCTCCTCCAAAACGCAACTAATAGACAATTTGACAAAAAAAAAAAAGATCTGAAATTACAATTATTATTATTATTATTACTTCACGAACAAGCTTGTCAAATCAATGCAAAGGAGGCTTAAGGCCATTATATAAATGCAAAAGGTTGAGTTTGTATGGTGTAGAATATCTTATTTGTGGTGAGTATGAATATTTTTTGGTAACCCAAGAATGTTCTTTGTTTCGTATTGTAACACGTATTGTGTTTGAAAGGTTTTCGTTTTTCGGTAATGAATAATAATTGGTACTTTGCATTCTACATAATGCAAACATGGCATTCTCTTGCCATATATTAAACCAATATTCAATAATAACATGGTGTATGAATACTTATTTTTTTTACCAACTGCAGGTTAATTTTGACAAATCTATTTTGCTAATTACTTAAGAGGACTTTACCTCAATCTCAGGCCCTAATAATTACATTTACACACAATGCGATTGACACCACAGAAACAAAGGTTATCCGACATATCCAACAAACATCCAAGAACACGGAGCAGATATGCATGATGTTCCCAGCCCCTAAAAATAACACATTTTCACTACATCAATATAAGTAAATGGAACATCTGTGAGTTATTTGCAAGCCTTCCCACTGCTCATAACTCTTGACAGCAGAAGTGTAGACACTAACACTGTTCTTGTTTTTTTCATTTAGATGCTTGAACATCGTGGATATTAGGCTGGGCAGCGGTCGCTTGGTAGGCCTAGGCACTTCATGAGCTGTAGAATTTTTCTGATAACCTATGTCATTGTGGTGTCAGTAGTAGTGTGTGTTCTGTATCTATAATTGATTTTAGGATTAGGGAGGAGGTGGCTAAGGTGCCATCTAGACATTTGCCTGGAACAGAAGTGGAAAACCATGGAAAACACCGTCTAGGATGCCTGAGGTAGGATTCGAACGATTCAGTTATCGGTTTTGCCTCACGAGTCTCAGTATATCCTCTTCCGATTTTCAGACCAACATTAAATTTCTCGACAGAACCGAGAGTCAAACCCCAGGCTTCTGAGTTCCCGAGACTACAGATGCACTCAGCCTCGCGAGGACAATTGAGTTGCTGACAGTGAGGCAGCGACCTGGTCACGTAAACCAGGATTATCGGTCGAGGGGATCGGACGCGCTGACCATGCATCACCTCATAATCTGCGGGCAAAATGGCTGGGCAGCGGTCGCTTGGTAGGCCTAGGCACTTCATGAGCTGTAGTGCCACGTTTTTTTATTTATTTCTTTGAGACTACAGAAGGTCGCGTATCCGATAGGCTATTGATCAGTACTTGAAATTTTACGACTCTGTTAGTATTTTTATCTCAGGAAGAAGGTAGCCTATTATCGGAGCAACTCCTAGATTTTGGTCTAGTACTGTAACCAGATTGCACGCAATCTACATCCTCGTGCCATTTCTGTCCGTTAACTCTGATGCTTGAGCTCTAACAAGCAAATTAATTTAGTGAAGTTACCGCTACGCCTCGCTAACTTACAGAAATTGCTGATATAATATTGATGTTTCTTACTGAGAGCACAAGCCAGCTTCAACATTTACTCCGATAGGCTACTAAATAGCAACTCGCCACCCATTAATAAATCGGTTTAGAAACTTCAATGCATGGTGGCATGCAATAATACTCCTATATACTGTACATCACATCTAATAAAGCGCACCAGCTTGGAATGCAGGATGTAGCCTAGGTTATAGGTTCGAGTTCTGACTGATGTCTCAATCTCAACACTCACCCTTCAGAAGAGTATTCATACTTCAAGTACAGGGGAACTATTGTGAAACTGGTGAGCTAAACAAGTAGGGGAAACCCACGGGAAAAGTTGAAATACAACTCACGCACACTCTTATTACGCTTTCACGAATTCATTGCCGGCGGTCGAGATGGGAACTATTCTTTGTTTACTTGAGTCACACGTCAGCCTGCATCGTTGATAGGTACAGCTGAGCGAGTAGGACATGACTCAGCTCCAGTAGCCTCAGTCATCGTTTAACTGTCCGTTGTGACATGAGCTCCTGTGACACGCAATGCTGCTTGACTTAAGTTCAGACTGCACTCTGTCATCGCTGTGTTCCCCGCTTCGTCCCGCGGGGCAGCTGCTACAATACACAACAAGCACTGGCAATCACGCTCAGCGGCAATCAAATCTTAAATGGATAATACTGTATTAACTTTGTCATGCTCAAAAAGTTGCTTCATTTGAAGAGCTTTGACTTCGTGGTCATTCAGCTCCATGTACTTGTGTGTGTGTGATTTTGTCTGATAACCAGTGTTATTTTGATGCCTGTATTAATGTGTGTTTTTTTAATTGAGGTTAGGATTGGGAGGGAGGTGGCCGTGGCTAGACGTTAGGAACCATCACGGCATTTGCCTGGTGTAGAAGTTGAACACCACGGAAAATCACTTCCAGGATGGCTCAGGTGGGAAAGAACCATTTGCTTCCCAGTTTAGCCTCACGAGGCTGAATGTACCCCGTTTCAGCCCCCAGAGTAGAATCAAATTACTTGCCACAGCGGAGAAATGAACCCGGGCCTCAGGGGTGACATCCACGAATGCTAGCCACTGCGCCACCAGGAGAAATACATTCTCAAAGACTGATGGGCGTGAATCAGTTACCGTTATGGAAGAGTGAATATAGGCTATATAGTGTACCACACAAATAGACAACTGACAGTTAAGTAATATTCTAGAGCCTAATAAGTTATGAGGCGTTTTACAATCAAATAGCCCACTGGATATTAAAGCAAACTTATGGTTTTATATGACTCTCAATCTCACAATCATAAGTCACGGGACTTCCTTTTTATGTGGAATTCTATCCACTGGACGTGACATTTCCCCTCGAAAATCTCAGACGCATTCATCGCGAATCAAATATGGTCCTCCTTGGTAAGAAGCACGCAGTTAACTCATTACGTCCGTTAGTGTACATTGAACTAAGTAATACATTAAGAAGCATGCATATAAAAGTACAATTGTGTAATGAAGAGCGGGGCTGGAAGTACTACTAAATCTTATGAAAATGCCAGCGAATTTATCATAGAATTTCATTTCTCCCTTTCAGCCCTAGCCGTGTACCCGACAGCATTAATTAGAAAATTATTCCCATTCCTTTAAATCCGATATGAGAATTATCGCGGGAGCCATTTGTAATGCAATTCATTAAATTTCGTTTAATATGAAACACGACTAAAACGGAAACGTGTGATGCGCAAAATTAATTTCATCCTGTCATTCACTGGATGATGTATTGTATCCTGTGTTCGATGGCAACGGAAAAAAACATTTCTATATCCTCGTTGTATTTTTATTTTTCAAGCGATGTTAGCTGTCAATGGTTTAGTTTACACAACAATAGCTCGCCTTCGTAAAGTGTTGAAAATAGACCAGGCTGGATAAAAAAACATGTGGCCTACTACTCATATTTGAAGAGTTAATATGATATTCAAGTTAATGTAATGTAATATAATATAATTTCTAAAAATAGCAGTTAAACGTTACATCGCTAGGTTGTTTGAAGCAATAAAACGTAATAAATGTGGTGGGTGCACTGTGAAGTATTCGACCGCGACCTCACGCCCAACTGCGGCTGTTTCTCTCGCTCACCCCACGGCAATACACCGCATAATACTTCAACGTCCTTCACGACATATTTGACCTATGCATTGCTGTACATATATATAATGAATACTTCCTAGCATAAGGTACCATCCACAGATGGGTATCTAGACACTTTGCATGATTTGACTGCAAAAATCTGAGCTCATAGACAATGTGTTATTTCCTGTTGTATTTTTATTTTGAACGTTAACTGAAGTTTGTGATTTTGAAGCAATAATTTGTAGTCTAACATGTTTTCCAACTGAACAGCACGTCCCGCCACTGCGCTTTAGATCTTCATTCCCTTCTGTGTGACTGGTCGTCTATTTCCTGCTACGGGAAACTCATCAAACTTAGCCGATAGAAATGAAATAAAGTGACTGCCTCCTTATTCGTATCGTACCAAGGATGGTAGCCGCCAGTCACCGGTCCTTGGCACTAGGAGAGTTGATCATCCACAAAGTTGATTTTACACATACCATGCATAATGCTAATTGGGCTATGTTTAAATCATTGAATGACTTGTACTCGCTACTCAAATATGAACCAACACATCGGTGCGTAGTATTCTTAATCGGAGTTATGGATTGACTCACAAAAAATAATCGCAAAACACTGTATGCACTATTGATCAAGGCTGGCTGCGTGGCTCAGTGGTAACGTTCTCGCTTGCTGTGCCCAAGGTTGCAAGATCGAATCCTGGAGCGCTGTCAGCAGGCATTTGAGGGTGCGCAAATGTGAGGGAGTCGTGTCAGTAGATTTACTGGCACGTTAAAGATCGCTTTCGAGGCAAAATTCTGCCACCCCGGCGTCTCTAAAAGCCACAGATGTTAATAGGGACGTAGTAAAACAAATGAAATTATTGTTATTACTATTAATCAAGATCACAATTTCCACTGTGTGTGATCAATAACGATACCGACTCATGTCAAGAATCTGTCTCCTATGAAGTGCTTATGACGCCATAGATGATACGTTCAACGAAGACTAGGGCAGGCATTTGAATGCTTCTTGATGATACTACGCGGCCGGGAAACAGGAAAAAAAATAGCCCGTAATACATCGCAATAAAACCAGCCCACCGGGAAATTTGCCAAACCTCCCGAAAGGCAAGTGCAGTCAATCCCAGCAGTGAGTAGAAGTATTATCACATAAAACAAAGATATTAAATTATTGCTGACCAGCCCAAAAAAAAAAAAAAGAAACAAATGAAATAAAAACTGTTACACGCAAGGTTTTGCAAGAACAGATACGCTCTACGTATATAGTCGGCGATATCACGTGATATGTTAAAATAACAGAAACAGGAACCCAATAGCATAATGTCTGAAGAAGGTTTACAGAACATTCCTCGTTGCTTTCTTTCCTCGCGTAGGTATTCATTGAGTAATATTGCATTGCTATATGATAAAAATGATCCTTTAGAAGCTTGTAGAGCATGACCAACTTTTATATGCATTTAATGTGTAGATTTAGGCCTACATAGGCTACCGCTCGTTTACTGTAGGAAAGCACCTTATAAACTAAAGGTCCAACCGAAAAATGTAAACAATAAGAGAGATTTGTACTAATTTAATATAGTGTTATCCTGCTAACCTGAGGTCTAGAGTTTAATTATATCCTCAAGGCTTCTTTTCAGATTGGCGTTATGCATTCCAACTTACTGATTATCAACTTCTATTCGACGTTGTCTACATGGCCTATTGTATTAACCCCGCATGTTAGCTGGGATAACTTCCCCAACATTTTGGGAGTAACTGAACAATCATCAACATGGAAGTATTGTTCAAAAAGAAACTAACCTGCAAAATAAACAAGTTCATCTACTGCATAGCCTATGACCCATTAGATTGTATTCGCGGTATCAGCGTTAGGCTATTATTTCCTCTGGATTGTTAAGTGACAGATTCCATTAGTTAATATAGGCCCTACTGTGCATGCTACATTAAACACTTCACAGCTAAAGGAGAACCACAATCGAATAAATCGACGTAATAACTTAATTGGGTAGGATATTTACTGTATGACCCTGTATCGGGTATGCGATATGATTGAATGGCAATGACATAATGTTAATCGCTGGACCAGTTATATGTTCTCCCCCTGATTCACGTCGTATCTGAAGTGAACATTGATTCGCGTGGCAGAGAATTCTTGTTCTCATTCGGGCCAGAGTTTGTCCTTATTCTTTATCAAACTCTGCAGTGTCTCGCACGAGTAATGAGTCTCTGTAATGATTTTTCTACTTAATTACCCAGAAGCCAATTAAATCTTATCATCATAGAATAAATTACAATTATTACAGCCTATAAAGCGAATTTCATTTTGTGAACGAAGATTTTGAGCTATTATGCAACAGTAGGCTATACTTTATCATGTAGCAGTCATTTTCCACTCTATTGAGGGTGAATCTATTTAGAGTTAAACCTGGCAATCACAGATTACAGTGCGTAAAATGACCGTAGAATGAATTGGCACATTTTTGTGTTGAATGAGGGAATTCCAACAAATAGATTCCAAAGCACCGAAAATCGAAACCGGAAACTAATTGTGAGGGACGTTCTACTGCAACGCGTGTCTTGTTTGACTTCTTTTGCGTGTCCTGAATAAGAAATCTGCTGTCAACTTTTTTTTTGCGTGGGCCAGTCTTCGTTAATAAAGCAAGTAACTGACTTACCTGTTTCCTCGTCCAGGATCTTGGAGTCCGCTTGGCCAATTTTGAGTAGCAGGATCAACATGTATATCAGCAGACCTGTAGCCGCGTATCGGCACGACATCCTCCCTCTTCTTCTCATTGCTGGGAAATTTTGGTATGAAGATAACTCTCACCAGTTTATCTTTAGCAGTTAGTTCTGACGATCAGAAGTAGCAAATCATTTCCATTCACTCAGAAAAAACAATGCAATGCGCTTGTGACGCTTGAAATACCCAGGATGGGTTTTCATTTACTTTTTGTATAGGAACAAATATTTTAACACATCACTCATTTGATAACGTTACATTTTATTTTTTTTCACTGAAAATTGAGATGTGACAACAATGGTCATATCGGTGAACAATTGAGATATGATGGTGCACCAGTCACAATGCTTCTAATGGATCCATTGGGTGGATATATTGTTAGGTGTCATCATAAATTGTTAAATTGTACAACTATTATACAATCACAAGACTATTGATTCAATTGTTGGGCTTGGGGATGAGTAAGAGGGAGTCTTCGAAATTCTGGTTACTTCATAGTTTAAACTAAGTGATTTTTCAGCCTAATAAGAGTAGCATGTATAGTAACTTTTACAACACATTCATGCCTAAAAAATTATTTATTTTTAAAATGTTCACAAAGGGGGTAAGTTAATTGTTTTGAAATTATTAATCATTAAATTGGAATGATAAACGAGTGTGACACACGCATTGAGACATGTTGAACAGTTGCAGATTTTATTCTAGAAAACTTTTTAACCACTTGAACTTGAGCGATTGTGAAGAGCATGCGTGCGCACGTCGCATCACTGGGCCCGCGAGGACAGGCAAGCACCGGTCGCTGTGGGTAACCAACAAGCACTGAGCGTGAGCGCAACCGAGAAGCGAGAACCCCGGCGTGCGCTTGTACTGCTCCGGTTACCACACGACCAGTGCCGGAAAGTGCCGAACTCTTTGCCGCCACCCGCCTCAGTCTTGGTCCATTTTTACTGGCTATCATCTCGCGCTCGACAATCAATGAAAGGTGACCATTTGACGGAGGTAGGAGGGGCAAGCACGAGGGGGAATCTGACAGGGACTTTGCCCTTAGGCCCCTTAGGTATTCGACCTTTCGATTTGTACAAGGTGGGAAAAGACGGACAAAAAATGAAGCGGGAAATTCCGATTGTGTTAAATATTCATATGCAATAAGTTTATGTAGGCTGGAAGGTGCACGAATGAAAGCCAGTAACACACTGGTAATCTTGTTGACTTAAGATGAGAGCAAGGCGTGCTCCAATTAGTACCTCTAACTTGTTGACAAGCGTAGCATTGGATTACTATTGAGCCTATTCCCGAGCCATGACTCCTGCATGTAACAACGTGAATTTCAGTAGAATCCTTTTTAGTTCACGTCAATTATTCAATACGTACGGGATTCGGGGAGTACTACAGGGCCTGACGAAAGCATAAATTATGCGCTCCCCCTCGGGTAAACGAGACGCAAACAGTAGGTGGCACTAAGTCGAATTCGATAGTTTGTTACTCGTGTAGAACTGGTTTGCATTGGAAAAAAAAGGAACTACGGTACTTTATAAGCCATCACATACATTATTAATGTACTAACCTGTCACTACCTGTATTCTTCTTCTAAAATTATCGGCGTAAAATCTACTACAGTTTAACATTATTATTATTATTATTATTATTATTATTAGTCAATTATTGAGGTATGAGTGGTGCTGAGTAATGGACTTTGAGGCACAGCTAGTGCCTGTGTGTATTGTGAAAGATTCTACTCATAGGGTCAGTGCTTTGTTCTGACTTGTTGAGGAAAGCAATGGCAAACTCCCACATTCCTCACCTTGCCTAGTATGCCTCATTATAGAGCTGCGTGAAGTTTTTGTAGGTATCCATCGACCTAACCTGTGGTGGTACTTTTTGAGGATCCAACCAGCCTCCGAGCTGGCCACCTAACAGTCAGATTATTAGTAGGCCTACTGTTAGTAAGCGCGTTTGGACCTACACCCCACCATGGCACCACAGCTAATTAAGGATCTTGGCCTACCAAAGCGACCACTGTGGGGTAACGCCTGGTTTATACGTCGTGTAACCTTGGCCATTAATCTTGTCCTCCGTGATCGAGGCGCTGCCTCACTGTCAGAGAGCTTCTCAAGTGTCCTCACGAGGCCGAGTAGGCATACATCCCGTTCCAACAATCTCGTCAAGTTACAAAATATCTGACGGAACTGAGACTTCAACCGAAGACCTTTGGGTGGGAGGCAGGCGAGCTACCCCAGTGCGTTTAGGCCTTAAATAAGAAAATATTGAGAATATTTGCTGTTCTACCATAACTTAGGCTAAATGTCATAGTTTTAACGATTCTATTGTAGTTTTTATACAAAAGATTTATGTTCAGTCATGTGTATAAAAATTCAAGAAAATTGTTTTATACTGTTTATTGTTCGTTATTACCGGGTGAGTTAGCCGAGGTCGTTACGGCATGACTGCTGGCAGTCGCTCACATCCGGGAGGCGAGGAGGTTCGAATCCCCCCGCCGGCAACCTTGAAGATGGTCTTCTGTGGTTTCCCATCTTCCTTCCAGGCAAATGCCGGGGTTGGTCCCTAACGATAGGCCACAGCCGCTACCTTCCAACTCCTCGCCCTTCCCTTCCAACTTTCCTCCCCAACGGTACTTGTAGCTCACCCATTGGGTGTCCGTCTCGAAGCAGCTACAAAACTGGCGAGCCGAACATGTCCTCGGACACTCCCGGCACTAAAAGCCATACGCTAAAAAAAAAAAATGTTCGTTATTCAGCCGTGAGTACCATATTTAGCCTACTTGCTCTTTCTAATAAGAATATAACATTGGGCCTAAAAATGTTAGTAGGCTAGCTTATTCTGTCACATTTGCAAAATATCGTAATGGTAGTGGATTTAGTTGTACAAAAGAAGCTAGTCTCCTTCTGTAAACCCAGTTATGAACCTTGTTGAAATGTGATTCTTGGGGTTAACTGGTGATAATGTACGTTTTCAGAATGAAGTATTTTTTACTTGTTTCTGTTTTTTCTATTTGTTTCCAGTGTTTGGTTTCTTTGTACATAAAGACGTCAAAACACCCAGTCCTCGAGCAGGAGGTATTAACCACAGGAGATTAAATTCCCCATGGCCCGGCTGGGAATCGAACCCGGGATCCTTCGGGTCAAAGCCCAGCACGCTAACCTATTAGCCATGGAGCCGGTCTAGTTGAAACCCCTGGAACACGTAGGCCTACACTATTTATAAGTTTGGGATCTTGCTACAGCCAGCTTATCACAAACATTAGAATTAGACTCACTTATCGCGACTACTTGCAGACAGTTACAAGAATAGAAACCGAATGTTCCTAAAGGTTGCTATAATATTCCTGAACATCCGGGAGAGATTAAGAAAATGAAGAACTGCAAGTCCGGAAGTCAGTGGTTCAAATCCCAACATTGACAGCGTGTGGTGTACCCCGGGATTATCCACGCTCTCTCCACGCACGTACCTGAAGCCTTCTTTTAAGTTCCGGAGCACCTGTGCCAAAACTTACCTTCAATTCAGGCCTACACAGTGGATCTCGTGGTCTAGTGGTTAGAACTTTTCAAACCAATCCAGAGGAACGAGTTCGATTCTCGGTTCTGACAAGAAATTTCATTCTGACTCGAAGTACTGGATCGGTATTGTTGACAAGCAAGTCACCCAACTTGTGTAGGCCTACACTTTGAAGACTTGCGCCAGATTGGTTGACTACACGAGTTTAAGCTACTTTACATTTACACTTCAGTCACAAATCCAACACACACGGGCTAGTGAACAAGATGTCTGTAGTTCCTGAAATGAATTAACAATCTAAGACCAAAATGAAGAACTGGTAGTAAGTTATTTCTGGGCGTTAAATCACGCACCACGACTGCAAGGGGTAGTTACAGCAAGCCCCGAGATCGGAGGTTTGAATCCCGGTAACTTTTTGACAGCATCCTTATTATGATTATTTCCTGAGTTTTCCACATTCCTTCCTAGCAAACGTTGGGATTGTACCTCACTTCAAGTCTCGGGGCATCTATCCCAACCTTCAACCCACTACCGCCACACATAGGCCTACTGCTACAGTCATCACACAAACACAACACACAACCAAGTATAGTCGCGGCGGCTGACGCGTGCCTAGGTGGCTGCAAACGAATCGGAATGCGATTGATCCCAAGGCTTATAGAATTGTATTTCGGCCAGCAGTTGGGCAGTTCAGGGACTTTAAGAGGAAGTTCGCTTTTTAGTTTTTCTCTCCAATACAATAGTAATACCGCAAAAATACCTGTAGATCACGAGGGACATCTGTTGTTGAAAGCAAAGAAACCGAAACCGAACCCTCATAACTACTGTAGTTGGGCGAGACTGAGCGCTAGGATTATAGGGATGAAAGACGCCATCTGGGTAAACGTTGGCCGTCACGGCTATTCAAGGCTGATGACCAAGATGTCCCAATTACAAATATATCTACGCCTCAGGATTCCCGTTACCGCGTTAAGGAATGGCGTAAAATGATTTCTTGTTGTTGTGAATGTTCTTCACGGTTGGATGCCCTTCGTGAGTTCAACTCCATCAGAAGAGTTAATGAGAGACAAATTTGTACGTTGGGCAATGAGAAGGAGCTTGCTTTTATCTGGTGTTTTCTTTCACTAATTGAATTCAAGGCCAAGTAGGTCTATCTCGGCTGAATGAGTGGGAATATAAATTCTTCTTTCTCTTCATTGTTGGCGTTATCGGAAGTCTCGTTATAATGGTAGCCTATGTTTAGGTACATTCAGAATTGTCTATACGAAGCCATCTCAGCAGTCAGGTAACCAGTAGCTAGTTCTTTCAACATAACCTGATACTACGAACTCTGAAACTTAATCACTACCATATTCAACTCCGTTTTCGTCGAAATTTCCTCTGGCGTAGGCCATAGAAGCGACTTCAAGGGAATTTTGTGTTTGCGGTATTTTGAAGGTGACCTTTCATCCAGGTAAACTTGTTTTGAGTTATACTGTAAGTCTGTTTGAACTATCCATATCCCTATACTGTAGGCTAGACCGGCCGCGATGGCCGAGAACGTTAACGCACCACCATCGGGAGAGCATAGGTTCGAATCCCACCTTGGCCGTCCTAAAAATGGTTTCCTTGGTTTGTCATTTTCATCACCTGGAGATTGCCGGGATGGTTCCTTTCAATAGGTCCTTGGTTGATTTTCTTCCAAAATCCATTCCCTGAACCATCTTGAAAATAAAATAAATGGCCATTGGCTGCATTAATAAAATTATATGGTACGTCAGGGATTCACAACATTTTTGAGACTTTAAGCACCACCTTCATGCCATACCAACTACCCGAGCACCATTAAATTGAATATAATAATAATAATAATAATTATAAAAACAATTATAATAATGCTATAAACAAGCTCATCACTTTCGTTTGCCTATATCTCTCTCCGTCAGAAGTACTGAAATAGCTAGGGATTCACCGCTCACCAGGTATGCTGTAGCTGCTTGCATGACTCATGCAGATAAGATACATTGACGTGTGGACAGTCGAGTCGAATCAGCATATTTCGTGTCACTCACCAAACAGGGATGTCCATATTATTTCTACTGAAGCCTACATTAATTATAGGCTACTATTTCACAAAACGATACAATTTCTGACTGACTTAATCTTGTAATGAAAACACTATTATTCTGGTTCGTGCAACAGAATTTGAATTGAATAATGGATCTGAGGAGAGCTGCTGATCGCGAGCACTTTTTGGGCTTGCATGACGAGAGTACCAAAATTCATTTAAAACGCATCGTGGTGCTTGCGAGCACTTCTTAGTTCACTCGACGGGAGCACGAAATTTCATTAAAAAAGCACCGTGGTGCTTGCGAGCACAAGGTTAAGAATGCCTGCTGTAGGCTATGTATAACGTCGTACCTTTGCCAGTGCATTTTGTATACTCGACTAAATCTATGTAGTCTTTACATCCTGGGCGATGTTATGATGATCAAATGTCGCCTCTGGATAGTTCTTTAGTCTGTCAATCTGTTTGTCTTTGTATATGACCACCTCGTGGTGTAGTGGTTTGCATTCTTGGCTGACGCACCGGAGGTGAGGGTTCGATTCCTGGCTCAGCGAAGACATTATAGGTCTGGTCTGAGGGCTGGAACAGGGTACACTCATCATTGTGAGGCAAAACTGAGAAGAGGAGGCTTCGATTTCGATCAGCCATCTTGGAAGTGGTTTTCCTCCAGGCAAATGCCGGAATGGTTCCTAACTTAAGGTCACGGCGGCTTCATTCCTATTTCTCCCCTGAATTACAAATACACACTAATGCATCCATCACAATAATGCAGGTTATCAGAAAAAAATCCACACACACCTAAGTATACGGGGGTACATGACCACGTTGTCGCAAAGCCCCTATATCATTCTACTTCTGCACTCTGCCACGAGAGCCTGAACAGAGAAGTGATGGGTTTGTAGATCCCCACTGACTCTCTACGTTTCTGTTTCGAATTACTGATTGTTACTGAAGTGAATTGGTTGGGCCTAATGATTCAATTTAGGAGCTTGCGTCACCGTGGTAATTGGCCCCGTGCACTAGGGTTGAGCTGTATTTGTATGATAACATGTATTACTATGATGTCTGTAGTCTACAAGTGGGTGTATTTACAATTGAAGGAAGGATTTTGAAACAGGCTACTGTGGTCTTAATTTTGGTACAATCTCGGCATTTGTCTTAAGTATAGGTGGAAAACCTCCTAATAAAACTTCTAGGGCAGCTGAACCACCTCTTCTCAGTTATCCTCACGAAGCTGAGTTTTCCCCGTTCCATATCTCCGACTATCATTAAATTTCTTGTCATTGACGGGAATCGAAACCGGGATCCCAGGGATGGATAGCCTCTACACCACGAGGCAGTCACATCCACGTAGAGAAACATGGCTGTAACGTTAGTGGATGTGGGGTTAAGAAGAGATGAAGTAGGGTTTTCTGCCTGATGGGCAGGTATGAACTTCTTAAGTGGGCGTTGCTGAGCTGGATTTACTTTCAGGTAGGGTGTTCAAAGGAAGCCTTAAATTACTTTTTGCTATTTCCTTCAAAAAAGTTGGTATACTTATTAGGTTAGAAAATGTGTGACCATCGTGTGGCGAAGTGGTTAGCATTCTTAGCTCCCAGCCTTGATGTTCGTTTTCAATTTCCGGCTCAAGGAATTTAATACTGGTCTGAGATTGGCACGAAGTGCACTATGCCTCGAGAGCCTGAACTGAGAAGTGATGGGTTTGATCCTGGAAGTGTTTCTTCGTGGTTTCCCAACTGCTGCTCCAGTCAAATGCCGGGTGAGTAGTATACCTAAATTAAGGCCAGAGCCGCCTCCTAACCGATTCCCGTCCCAATGCAGCTATCACAATGACAAAGATTATCAAAGACGTTTCACACACACCCAAGTATACGGGGCTATATGACTTCAATGTAACAAACCTCTGAATGAATCAGCAGCAACAAAACAGAAAATTTGTAGATGTCGTTGGTAATTTAAGTTATGGGAGTCATTGGCAATGCAGCAACCTGCCAACAATATGAAATATTTCAACCTTTACTGTGACCAATGAAAGCCGGCCCCATGGTGTTAAGGTAGCGTGAATGACCCGTACCTAGAGGTCCCGGGTTCGATTGCCGGCTCCATCAGGAATTTTAGAAACGGACGTGAGGGCTGGAACGGGGTGCACTCAGCCTCATGAGGACAATTGAATAGCTGTTGGAGCAATTGGAGGGAAATTCCAATCAACACCATATGCCGTGAACCGGTTATTAGGGCGTGACAATGTAGTTCTACCAAGGACAGCTGAGCGGTGGATTGGCCTTGGAACGTTGAGTGGTTGGTCCCCGGAACTGAAGACACTGTACAGTAGTTCGTTGCCCATATATACTGTTTGTAAACACAATACACTAGGTGCCACAATTTGTACATAAGTTGTACATAGGTTGGTGCATAAGTCCGTAGCTTTTTTTTGCTTGTTGGTGTTCCGGTTGCTACGGATTTATTTATCGACTGTCATTGTTGATTTGTAGTTTAATGTCTGTTCTTGAGTTTACATATTGAAGTTTTGTCATTTGCTGATTTTGAGTGGAGTCGTGGACGCTAGAAAATGGAGTGCCAAACGGAGAAATTGGAACATTTCCGACATATTCTTCTCGTTGAATTCAATAGAGGGACGAAAGCAGCGGAGGTGCCAGAAACATTTGCACCGTGTATAGGGACAATGCTATTGGAGGGAGCATGGCATGAACGTTGTTTTCTCGTTTTAAGGGGGGTCGTTTTGACCTCAGTGACTCCCCACGATCAGGATGGCCGTCGGAATTTGATGAAGATCGTTTAAACGCATTAATTCACGATGATCCACGTCAGTGTACACGGGAATTGGCAAATGTGATGAACTTTGATCATTCCACCATTGTGCAACATATGCACTCAATCGGTAAGGTTCAAAAATCCGGTGTATGGGTACCGCATGCTCCAAGCCAAGATCACAAATTCAGCGGTTGGCCATATGTGCATCTCTGCTTGCTCGTTATCGATTGGCTCGTGAACATCTTCGTCCATTCCTATAATGTATCGTTACTGGTGACGTTAAATGGTGTTTTTACGCCAACACAAGGAGAAGAAAGGAATGGTTAAGCCCAAGCAAACAAGCATCTCCCCGTACATAGACCTGCACGCATCCACTAAAGATAATGTTATGCATCTGGTGAAACACCCACGGTGTGCTGTACTACGAATTGCCTCCCCGACGTGTAACCATCACTGCTGACATTTATTGCCAACAACTGAGACGTCTTGCAGATACATTCCAAGAAAAACAACCAGCATGACTGCGTGAAGTGATGCTCCTCCATGGTAACGCCCGCCGCACTCTGTTAACCAGACAAAAGACACTTTACAGGAGTTGGACTGGAAAATCATTCCAAATGCACCTTATTCGCCTGGTCTTGCACCCTCAGATTTTCACCTTTTCCACTCTCTATCGAACAACCTTCATGGAACTTCCTTTCCGGATGAAGATGTGCTCCGAACATGGATGGCTTGATGAATTCTTCAACTCAAAACCACGGGATTTCTACAGGCGCGGAATCTAAAAATGACCATAACGTTGGTGGACTGTTGTAGATAGTGAAGGAGAATATGGTACTGACAATTAATTTCACTTTTATGTGTACCTGATGTGTTTAATAAAGTTTTAAACTTGATGTGGATAAACTTATGGAAAACGCTACGGACTTATGCACCAACCCAATATATACAGGTTTGAATGGTTACTTGAATGCGCATGGTCAGCTGGTGTACCCCTTGGCTTGGTACTCTCGTAGACTACTTAATAACAGTCTTTACCCGCCCTGGGATCGAAGTGATGACTCTCTGAAGATACTGGACCATAGTCCCTAATAGGCTGTTTGATACAGCTCTTGTAGAATCCCCTTCATTGCCTGAATGACCGACTGCTAGATCACAATTGATATGTTACTGGAGATCGATGACTGACCTTACACGGTCCATACTGATTGACCTGGTGCGATTGACCTTATGTCGATTCCCTTGCCATTGCTATTCACTCGTCTCTCCTCGCAATGACCTGAGGACAGGTCATTTATACGCGGATTCACACTCTTGGGAATCGGACTTTGACTTGCCACTACCATGGGGTTAGTCGGCCGTGAACTCTTAGCTACCCATGTCATTCAGTGACGAGCTCCTTGAGCTCTGCCTTGTGCTGCCCTAAGTGGCAGGCCTGAAAGTTACTCACCTTCACAATAATAGTTCAGAGGACATCCTTGTGACTCTCATGTGAGTGAAGCCTCGTCACGTGGCCCCTGACTAACCTATCATTATGCATTTCGTGAATCACTGATACACTAGGTATCTTATCAATTGACTCATGCTGACCATGGTTTATGATTACTTAAGTCTAACTATGCATATTCTTTCTATACAGTTTTTACATCAAATCATTTACGTATACGAATTCACTTATAAATTAGATTTATACCTTTCGCACTCATCTATCTAAATTGCTCTAATTTTTGGCTTTGATTTAATACCATATTTCATATAACTATCATTAACCTTGGGACAGAGGCCTCGGGTTCGGACTGGCGACATCTCCCCCTTAAGGTAGAAAATAAACAATAGTAAGCTGTTTTCTTTTCTTAGGACCACCTTACTGTCCGGTCCATGGGTTTATCTGCTTGGTCGGGGTGACCTTGAGAGTGATTGTTAGGAGTCTGATCTATGCAATTGAGTCTCTACCGGCTGTGATTCTATTTCACCTCCATTGTCTGTCGGGATCCTTTGACCTGGCGTGGGGATCGATTCCAAATTGGTGATAGCCCTGTTCGAGCGTCCTCTCTCCGATCTGGAATAAGGTTAAACTCTCATCTGAGTTTCAAAAATTTCCTGTCTTATTTATCACGTTCTGTGTGATACAAACTCTCGCACAACAGTTACTCCCTGAATTCCAATATTTCTTGAATGGGCTTACTACCCGTTCACTTTTACAACAGATTCAACACGTTCAATGCAAACTTACCATTATTACTATGATTTTGCCGTATATGACATACCAAAAAATATCAAAACGTCTCTTATTAATATTCTCATGGATTTGCTTTTCCTGTTCATCGATTAGTTTTTCTACTTCCTCTGTCTTATGAGAGGCGAACCTCAAGTCGTTTGCATGACTTAACAAAGTATTTACAGAAACTGGCTTGAGGACTGATACATCAATTAATTTTAAATTGCTTCCTGCGTCTTCACAACAATCGTACTCTAAAACAATGTTTGGGACAATTTATTTTGTCGGAGCGGTGTTTACCTCTCCTACTCCTAATATCTTCACCTGCGGACTGTAAATGTTACATTTTGTCTGAGGGTGACTATCCCTGACCTTATAAGTTTGATATTTGATACTGTGTCCTCACATTTACATGTCACTTGGGTTTCCGTATTGATGACATAAATATACGTATCTTTCCTCACAGGAATCCATAGTGAACTACCAACTTTTAAATCACGTTTGTCACAATTATCTGGAACATAAGAAATTCCACTGACTAATTTGACAATACAATTTTCCTGTCCATAAACTGGGGAATTCAATGTGACATAGTCTCAACAATTGATTCATTAGGCCTACCTTACAACCTTCAAGTTGTCTTTCATACAACTGTGCAAAAGTTTGTTTTTGATTGTGTATATGATTGAAATACTTATCACAGTTAACAAATACAATATGTCCAGGATTATTCTCCACTCGTGTAGGAAATGGTATCACTCGATAAAACCTAACATTCACTCCATCTGTGAGTGGAACCTTGATCACATATATCAATAAATTGTTCTGTAATACACTTCCAGTGTTGATATCTTGTACACTAAAAAACTGTAAGTAGACTGTAAGTTCAGTGGTACACTCATACCTCTGGGAAAGTTCCCTTGTGCTTGTTCACTTATATAAGAGTCCATGACATCTTCTGGCGTAATTACCTGAGCTGGTACAATCCCTGCCTGTGTATTTATTATACTGGATAATGCTACCTGATACAGATGACTCAACGATATAACATAGCCTGCTATTAATGGGATAGTCTGGCAATAAAATATTGAATTTTTGTGTTTTTCTTTTTTTTGGCTAAATATGTTCATTCATATAAGTGCTTTCATAGTACAAAAGGATTTTGTGAAATTCCAAAGAGAAATGTAGAAAAAATATAATTAAATACCAGCCTGCAGCTGAGGAGTGGGCGTGGCATCATATGAAAGCTGTCACATTGTTACTTGTTTGCTCTGAAAAAATTATATGAATGCATGTTAGGAGTGATTTTGGACTTTGGTGCCATCTCTTGAGCACTCCAGGTATTCCAGTGTTCTTTGAGATGCAGGTATTTATTTATGCTCTGTGATCATAAGGTCTTTGAAGTCGTTTGTAAACAAATGAGTGTGAACTTAGTATAATCTGGTCAAAGTGCCCGGAGGATGGATTTGTATCCAAGCAAAATGAAGAACTAGCTGTGACAGAAGCTGTTTCACAGTTCAATCAAGGATGCTATCTGACAGAAGCAACAAGAACAACAGAGACCACTCCAATGTCAGCAATAAGGACGACTGAGCAAAGTTAGAGACGAGCGACGAAGGAAACAAACGGCAAAACGCTGCTTAGAATTCGGAAAACGAAGAAACCATTCATCAAGGTTGACGGCCATACACACTGAGGAAGCTCGAATGAGAAAAGAAGGAACAATATACAGCCCAGGTTGATTTTAGAGCAAGGATCGGTGGACGATTGTGTTGTGTAACTTTGACTGCGTTTATCTTTAATTTATGAAATTGAACATTTAAATATAACTTTTTCCTAGTAAATATTATCTGAATTTGATGAAATTTTTGGAGCTAACCCCAACTAACAGTGCTAACAGTCTTGCGTATAATTTTTTTAAATATTTAGAAACGAAAATATTGATAAGTATATGTTTTTATTATTTCGATAATAAGATTCAAAACTTTGAAAATTAATTTAAAGGTCACCACACATGATCTCCAATAAACCTTACAAAAAATTGTTTGGCTATATTATGAGATACAGTCTTCAATTTGTCAAGCACATTAAAGTAAATTTGCTATAAAAAGATGATTTTTGAAAAACCCTTAAAATAAAATAAAAAAATATTTTTCTCAAAAACGGTTCGATCAATTGAGTTGTAAGTTTGTAATTGTGTTTAATACCACTCACAAATTACATGTTTTGAAATTTGAGACCAATTGATAAATTAGGGGAAAAGTTTCGTTTTTACCAGACTATCCCCTTAATCAGGCTGTTCCAAATCCATGAGTTTGAGTAAGCGTGCACGCGAGTACTCAGCAGTAATGCTCGGAGCACGGTTGGAGAGGGACTGGGGGTGAGAACCAATACGTCACTGGGCGAAGGTCATAGCACAAGTCTATGCGTTCCTGCCAGTCTTGATGTAGCCACCGCGAAGTGACGGCGGCCCCCCACAGCAGAGCTGTATTGCATGTTGCAGATTTACTCACGAAAGGCGGCGAATACTCTGCTGCTCATGAGTGAACTGCTCGGCTGGAACTGCCTGTCCTTAATAGTACATGCATACTGAAAGCTACTTCTAATTCTAAAAGCTCAAACTTTTCTTCTACTGTACAGGGTGGTCGAGAAGTCCCTTTACATGTTATAGCATAGGGCATACTATTATAAATATTTATTATTAACATTATTCACATATTGTTGAGACAACAATTTCCCGCCGTGAGCCGAGTCTCGCACTAGACATGTTCACTTCGGTTAGCGTGGGAGAGTCGTGTCACGTGCCAGGTGGTTCGCTGCGTAGCTCACTGCGCAGTTAGCTCCCTTCAGTCGAAAGAGTTCAACCATGACAGATACAAGTGTTTTCACTGTTGAGGAGCGTTTGGTGGCTTCTGTTTGGGTTCACGAACGTCAGAATACGAAGAAGACAATGTCAGACATTTTGAAGGACTTCGCTGTGAGATTTGGAAAACGACCGCCATCACGACCAACGTTAATCACGTGGGAGAAGAAAGCCTTTGTGACGGGAAGTGTTCTCGATGCATCACGTAGCGGAAGGCCTACGACTCGTATCAAAACGTGTGCCGCTGTGGCGGAATAGATTGAACGATCGCCGGTTAAGTCAACCCGTAAGCGGTCTGCGGAATTAGGCGTCCCGCGATCGACGATGAAAGACTTGAAACTTTCAGGTTTTCGGCCATCATCAGTGAACGTGTTCAGTGATCGTGACTTGGAGCAACGTGTGCATGCATGTGGAATGCTGCTCGCACGTTTCCCGCTTGCACATGATCAGAAAACCTTATATTCTCTGATGAGTGTGCGATTTGTCGTAGCTCAGGAAATCGTAATTTCTTTATTTGGGCAAAAAACCATCCGCACTTTTATGAGGAAATTGAGTGCAGTGTTATGGACGTTATAAACACAAAATACTGTATTGTTTTATGAGTTGGTACCGTCCCTATCCCAAAATGACAAAAGCATGTAAAACGTGTTATGACAATAAAATGATGTAATAAAAAAATAAGTGGTTGTGGTTATTATTTTAATTTTTTCATATCCCCCTGTCATATCCTATACTCATTTTTAAAACTAGCATGGCATGTAAGTCAATGCCATGGGCACACTTAAGTCATTGATCGTCAGTTGAACTTGGTTCAGGCAAGCGTCAACATGTTGCGCACACTGATTGTGGATTGTCAGGGTTTAAAATTGCAGATAACAAATTTATATTTAAACAAGTGGCCATTATTGATTGTACCAACTTTTGGATATCGCAAGCTACGCATCTGGTATTTAAAACGCCCTATGCTTTTCATTTGTTGTGTGAAGAAGAGACCGTAAACAAACCCAGTTGATTGAAAATCATAGGCAACTCGACTGGAATCAAGGAACCATTTCCTATAAATATTTGGACGTGGTCATGAAAGCGCACTTGTCCTCGGCCAATGTGGTATTTGTGAAAGGTAATGAAAAACGTGAATGGTTGCAAAAATATTTGGCTCCTAACTGTCAATGTATCGATCTCATGGAGTTCGGCTGCCCCTCATTGCAAACACTGATGGACCACTGTCCCTGTGGCAACATTACAGATACAGCCCTAGCCTATGTGTGGCATATCATTCATTGGTTAACCACCAATGCCTGCTGGGAGTTGTTAATTAAAATTAAAACGCAATATTTACCGGTGAATAACATCACTGTGATTTCTACAAGCGACGTGTAAACATTTACAGGACATGATACCATGGAAAAAGGGGATGCTACAGACAAAGCGATTGGAAAGTTCTTTGTGTGCTAAAAGAGACTAGAGAGTTTTACCAAAGATGAATTCTTGGCGCTCCCCAAGTCGTTCATTTATTATGTGGCAGCCAACGCTGTGAAAGAAATCTGGCAACATGTGCCAAAATCATGGACTCATGACCCTGTGTTGAGTGAATTGCAACCCTGTACGGATTACGATAACCATAAGCAAGTGGCCAAGGCGAAAATACCCTCTATGCGACAGTGCGCTACTTGCCAGCTGGTCAAACTGTATCACGGTCATAAAAGTCAGTGTAAAAACTTTGTTGAATCATTCCATGGGTGTCATGGCGAGAAAAAGCAGCAGCAGCAACAACAACAAACATCATCCACGGAGGAGGAGGAAGATCAAACCTTCTCCCCATCGATGGAAAAGGATATGCTAGACCTGTACTCGCAATGGCGTCATTGATAAAGTGATTCAATACTTACCTTTCGAAATCCATCTTACAGGTTATCGTTTTTGTGGCCTTGGAACTCGTCTCGAAAAACGTTTGCAGCGTGATGATGTACCCATTAATCTTTTGGATCAAGCATGCAAAGAACATGACCTTTCTTATCGCCATAGTCATCCTGGTTTACGACATGTGGCAGATGAAATGTGGTTGAAAAAACCTAAACAACGTTTGACAACCTGTGACGCCTCTATGGGAGAGAGGATGGCAGCCCTGATTGTGATGAGTGCTATGAAAGGAAAGTTAATGATGCACGAACATAAACATAAAAAATTGAGGATTGAGGAATTGGGATTTGTTTGTATTCTATTTTCTTTTGTAAATCCCCTATGGCTATGAAATAAAAACAAGGTTTACCAGTGCACGATGATTTTTAATAACAACAAATGATTATGTTAATTTTTTCACATTGACATTTCACACGTGACCAATTCACCATTCCCCATTTCCACTTTACAGTTTAAAAAATGTCCGTTTCAATTTTCGCGTTTTTGATGATATGGAAACATGACTTTTCCAAATTTGTTGATTACACTTTCAAACAATGTTAGTTTGAAAATTTATTGAATTTTTATATTTCACACATGGCCATTTCCACTTTTTAAAAGGTCAGTTTAACATTTTTTTGAATTTTGTTGATATCGAAACATGGATTTTCTATTTTGTTGAAAGTTCATTTTTTTAAGTTTCCATAAGTGATGTTCATGCAAGTGCTTGACCATGGCGATGCTTCAGTGTGTTTATGGGTTTGCAACAAACGTGCAGGTCTACGACTACTGCAGGCAAGACTATTTTACTTAAATAATGTCTATTTACCGCTACATTTCAAAGAAAACAAAACTATTCAAAAAAACAAAATGACTATTAACCATTTGCTATATGCATTAAGTTTTCCCCACTCACCCTTCCTCACCGTGTTTGCTCTCGTCATACATACACACCAGCTTTCTGTCTACTCATACATTCACACACAAACATACCTGTCTTTGGGAACAAACACAACCACTTTATTTTATTCACAAAAGTACATTCTGACATGCACACTCATCCCAAAGTAACTTTTTTGTTACAAATTTAACATTTTACCATTACAAAAAAATGCTAGTCATTTAAGTTACTAAATATACTATTACTCATTTGATAGTTACAAAAACATCTACTTTGGACAGCTTTAAAAGAATCAAACTATTTATCATTACCCATTTTTAAATTCCCAACTCTGTTAAATTTAAAATAAAAATAAAAATAAACTAGGGTTGCACTGGGCTTTTAAGGAGCAAAAGGTCGAAGTGGTTTCCACTATTAACAAAAATCCACTATTTACAATGACAAAACACCAATATTTACAAAATACAAAATAATAAATCTACTAGTTACAAAAAAGCCATGTCCCTAAACCATGAAACAGAAAAATCACAACCTTGTAGTCATAACCCCATGGTAAGCTGCTGAGCTGGTCATCCGCCCATACACGTTTGTTATCCATAGAGGCAAGGGTGCGTTTTCTCTGCTCTACAAGATACAAATTATGGTTGCTGGGTTGTATCCTGCACTGTTTATGTGACATAGCTTTGTCAGCTTGTAAAACTGCTCGGTAGTCATCTACACGTAGCGATTTTACCACTGTCCTACCTACACCTTTTGCTCTTTTGGCTTCTTTACAGTCTAAAGTGCGATAAGCATACATTTTGGAAGCCTAACATACGAATTCCGTCATCATGGAATCATCGCATTCATCTTTTAAAACGCCCATTTTCTTCTTGTTTTTGATAGACAGCTGAAACACGTTGTCAGCGCTATATGAAGAGGTGTCGAACCAGTCACTATGTTGCCTCGTGACGTCGTAGGGGTTGCAGTGGCGAATGTGGTAAATGAATGAGTCCGTATCCATACACAAAAGAGATACGTCCTTAAAATTATGTTTGGCAAACTCGTAGTGGAATTGATACATAACCGATTTGGAAAAGTCTAAAATGACTTGACCCAAGTAAACGGGCTTATCCATGGCCACACTGGTCTTATTCAATTCATTGGTGGCCAAATCCTCATCGATAATTTTGATCGATTTGAAATTTGGCTTGGCAATGTACCGCCGGGCACCCCATCGCCCCTCCCAGACATTAACCAATTTAATGTCACGGTATTTGCGGACATTTTCCATAGATGCAGTTGTTCATTAATTTAAAAAAATAATTTCAAGTTGCTGTGTTGCCGTTTGTCGATGCTCTGTATTGAGTTGCATGTATGGCTTAAGCCATGCTTTTTGTGCAAAGGAAATACCTGTATGGATTTTCTTCAACACCAAGCATGGGGTAGACATTGCACCAACATATAGCACATACCGATTTTTGTTGTAAAGTGTGCCCATGAGTTTTTGAATTTTCACTTTACTGTCAGGGGGAACCATTTGCTCTAGGCAGAATGGAAAATCGGCATGTTTATCATACAAGGATGAGGGATATTCAATATCCACTTCTAACATATATCCACGCCCTGTTTCCTGACTGGCCATGTTCATATCAAATTCTGACACTTGTTTGTCAGTCAGCCAAGCAAAATTCCCATAGGGCAAAGGCTGGCTCATGGCATAGCCATACAAATTATTCACATCGTAGTACATTAAATACGATTCTGGTTTGTCTTGTGAATAAGAGGGCATGTAGGAATTATTCGCTTCGGCATGCCGCAGGTTAAGCGACACAAAGCCACCGCGAATGCCCTTTTTCAAAGTATAAGACCATTTCTACAGCCGTGAGTAAATTCAATTCCACTTCAGTGTATTTCAAAGCTGCGTCAAACGAGAGCCCAGGACTCGTGTAATAGTGAGCCGGGTTGAGACCATAAATGAGTTGACACAACTCACGGAATTTTTCAAACACATCTGTGAGCAGCAATACATCGAGTTTTATGTAATGCATAGCATATTCACCTAGCGTCTTGATAGAAAACGCTCGCCAAACTTGCCACGCATGTGCATAGTCTTCATCGGAAAAGGTACTGCGTGTTAGTTTCGAGTAAAATTTCTCTTGTGGTGGGAGAGTTTTTTGGTTTTCATGTCCCAGTTGTTGCAGAAATCATACGGGAAAATACCTCTCCGAATGCACAATTTAAATTGGTCATGATCTTGAAAATGCATTCTGGTGTATTTTAGTTCCTTCTCATCCAAGCCGTTGACGAAACTATCTAGCGAGGATGCCATAAATTTGAAGGAATCCAAAAATCGAATTCAAAAGTTGCGCAACCACCATGACAAGGCTGTAAAAACGCTCATGGTTTTGGGGGATAATTGAAAATGAGCCCTTGTTGACAGGACCCAATTCACGAATCAAAAATTGAATGTCATAATTTGCCAGATTGTGAAAAAATACACTGATAAATCGAGGAGTTCGATACTTCAAATTGCATTCACTGTGTGCGGCTCCCTGAAACTCTCCCGTAAAGTGTGAGTGGTCTCTGACTTTTTCCTCTCCGCCTAAAATAGGCTTTTCGCAAATATGGCATGTGGTGGCATGCTCATACTGCTGCTGCTGTTCTGGAGTTAGGCTCATGGGTACTGGGTGGTCCAGTAACTCTTGAACATGATCCGCCAAGTTGTCAAGTTAGTCCAAAAACCATTTAGCACAATCTGATCCCCGATGGGATTCGTAATAGGATTTTGTGGGGTCATAGGCACACACCACATTAAATCCTATGGCAAAAGTTTCATGTTATTGAATAGGTGTGGTTGAGCTGATGGTGGGACCTGGTTCACATCCCGCCATGGGCGTGGTGAGAGCTTCAAAATCTGCATACACCACATAGGGAACAGTGTCACGCTTGTGAATATCCTTAAACTTTAACACAGCTTTGTCCCTTTGTGACAATACTAGTCTCACCGCTTCCTGAGAAACACAATCTACCCTATGACGATCCAAAGCGTATGGGATGTAAAATATTGCAGACAACGATCACAAATATGTTTTTAGGATGATGTTTGGACATTTGACTGCTTAGCAATCTACTCAGGCTTTTAATTAGGCAATAGTCATTCACCTCTTGGTATGACAGATATAGAAGATGAATGTGGTGTCGTTTCGGTTCTTTTGCAGCATAAAGAGGACCCACAATGTCATAACCATCAAGGCCATACACCATGAACGGAAAGTTCTGGTTATCTTGTTCAAACCTATGGATCTCGGTGAAGTCCATAAGGAACGATACTCTAGTTAAATTTAAATTTTGTTTTAATTCATCAAACTTGGCCTTGTACTTTCCCGGCCAACAACTATTCTGTTGCACCGGCTGCAGATACGCAGCTACAGACCAAAGGAAACATTGATCGTCACGGTTCTTTATATTCACCACCCCTCTCCGGCAGGCAATCAGTGGTGGTGTTTCAATAAAGCTAGACCCAGCATTCAACGGGTTGAATTGACAAATGTTGATTTGTATGTGATGGATTTAGTCTAATGCAAGACCACTGGGTCCTTGTTGCAGTTTATCAAATTTTGTTAGCAAGGCATTGATCACGTTGGATTGTTACCACTCGTTCCGATTATCAGCTATCAAAAGCTCTCGCATTTTACTGCAAATATAAAATGTTTTTAATGATCTCCGTCCTTATTTTTATAGACGAAATCGCACACAAGTTGTGTATTCACCTTTAAAGTCGTATGCAACCTTTGCGCTGTACAAATTTGATCGTTAAATAAGTCGAAACAAGATTTGACAAAGTATTTTGGGATTAAACTTTCCCCAACATTAACCACGCGGCCAGAGCGAACACGGGATTTAAAACATGACTCGAGGGGTTTCCAAGTTAAGCTATCGGTGGCGGTTAAAGACATGATTTTTATAAAAGAACAATCTCACCTGTGTTTTTTCATCAATAGACTGCCTCACCATGGTTCCAAACAAAGAGCAGTGGCCAAGTGTTTTAGCAGCACTCTAAAAAAGAAATAAAATAAACCACCATAAGTATATCAATTTCAAACAGCACCTTTGTACAGCCTAAAACAAAACAAAAATATGCAATCAAACAGGTTATATCAACTAAATCTTACCCGGGTTTTGCAACTTTTAGCCTTCTGGTGGACTCGAGTGGAATGGTTTCCGTTTGTCTTTATATTTCCCACAACAGGTAGGCGGATTATATAAAACAAACAAAATAAAACAATTCATAAATAAAATTGCAAACCAATAATAATTTAAACATCCATTAACATTAAAAAATACAAAAAATTAATGTTACACTTACCTCTCAATATATAATGTATCCAATATGGTTACTGACTGGGGTTAAGCACACAAATCCAATGACTTTTACACAAATAAGACACAACCTATGTTTCCACTGCAACGTTTAAAACAGTTATGCCATGCTATGCGCTATCACATCCACATGTATTTGTTAACCAACCACTCCCTGCCCCTCCCCGCCCTGCCCTTTTCACCGCACTTGGCAGGCTGTGGGGTGGTTACGTGATTCCCTGTTCTGTCTCGGTGTTCCCCTCTCACCTCTTCTCTCTGCGGGTTGCGCTGCTCTCTTTAGCTGACTTGTGCGTTATCAGTCTTACGGTGTTGGCCATGTCACGTCCTGATAAGATTTCACATTCCTGAAACGCGATAAACATTCAGCCAACCAGCCACAGCTCCAAGGTGCCCTCATCTCATTTGTTTTGTTTGTCGGTCTGGCTTGCCGCAAGACATGGCCAAGTTCTTGTTGTGAACGATAAAAGCTCCCTTTTATTTGCATCATACAATTATCAATTTGTCAATTCACTCATTACTGACACGCTTCACACATTTTTCAAGTATTAGCCTCAGTCCAATCGTCATGGGAAATATCGGAAAGCGAACCCTCTCTCTGTCGTAGACTGCCCCGGCAAATAGCAATTTGCTCTATTCAACACGGCTACCGTGGCCAGTCATAGTCCCGTTCAAACACACGTCCAACGGTACGGTCTCTCTGTTTACGACCACTCTTTATTAAAAATTAAAAAACCGGTAAACATATTTTTTTCAATGTTAGGCTCTTTGTAATTTTTTTGGAAAAAAATAACTATCACATTGCAAAAAGGGAGTGACCCAGAGTCCTAGGACCCGTCGTACACGTCTATAACATCATTGGTTTGTGAGATATAACAAAAATCATAAAAAAACAAGTTTTACCCCAAAATCACGTTTCCAAATTACACCAATTTAAAAAATAACCTCGCCATTAGATGGAGCTGGAAAAATACCATCTAAACGACCCCTCACTCAACCTTAGTCCTGCTCCACCTCCTAACCCCTTTCCAACAAAGCCATACGTATTCAAGCACCCACGCGACTGTAAGCAGCACTCCTAATTCCCCTGCTGTTAGTTTTTGTCCTAAAGACCTGAAACTTGGTTTGTGGCTACAGAGGCTAAAGACCTTTCATTTATGTCAAACAAACGTTTTTGTAAACTTCTTCGTTTCCAAAATAATGACCATTTTTCTAAATTCCTTCTATATGTCGTAAAGACTTGAAACTTGGTTTCTGCCTAGAGGGGTTAGGTACCTTTCATTTACGTCAAACAAACTTCTTTGTCAACTTCGTCGTTTCCAAAATACAGACAATTTTAAAAACAAGTATGTTCATTAAAAAATTGTAAAACTCATTCATAGCAAAGAGGACGTCACGCTGACTCCTGCAACCCATCGCACATCAAAATGCCATCATGCGTTCGCGAGATATCAGCAAAGTTCGCGAGAAAGTAGGTATTTCACATTCTCTTGGCCGCCATGTTTGTTTGTTGGGCACACCCGCGCCAAGTGAAGCAGATATCACCAATTCCCACTACTCTCTCCAATTCCCACTACTACAAGGTTTTGTCCTAGAGACCTGAATCTTGGTTTATTGTTAGAGGGGGTAAATAACATTTATTTATGTCAAACAAACTTTTTTGTAGAATTCCTAGTTTTCGAAATATAACAATTTCAATATTGGACTGTTTAAAAAAAACATAAAAAATAAAGAAGTTTAATTATAAAATGTAGAGGACATAGAGACCGTTCGTGTCAGCCATTGTACAACGTTGTATCATCATTGGTTTTCAAACCATCGCCTATTTTCAAAAACAAAATTTTTCAAAATATTTTTGTAAAATATAACGAGTCGTCCATAGGAAAAAGGACGGGACCCCGAGTCCTACAACACCTCATTTGTTAAATCCGACCATGGGTTCCCGAGATATCGGCGTGGACTCGTGCGGCGGCCATGACACAATTTAGATGCCCACTACTAACCTACTATCGTGCCACTTCAACAAGATGGTGCTCCACCACATTTTGCTGTGAGTGTCCGCAACCGTCTAAATGAACTTTTCCCAAACCGCTGGATTGGGCGCGGATCACGAGACCTTCCAACACAACAGCCATGGCCTCCACGAAGCCCCGACCTCAGCACACCGGACAATGCACTATGGGGAATACTAAAAGAAAACGTTCGTAAATGACGATACGTGAACAACGATCAACTGAAAGATGGAGTTCGCATGGCATTTGAAGCTATCACCCACCGCATGCTGCAGCGAATGCATACAAGAACATGCCGACGGATCAACGTCTGCGCGAACATGGAGGAATACATACTGACGTTGTTGATCGATGAATGGAATTGTTAATTGTAACCAAACATTGTTTACTCCAAATAAATGTTGAAATAAAAAAAAAATGTTTTATTCATAACAATGTTTCCATGTCTAACTGTCCTATGCTATAAAATGTAAAGGGACTTCTCGACCACCCTGTATAATTAAGGAATTATTGGTGTAAGTTATGACTTATCTTCAACTCGTTGCTCGCAACATCGAACAAAGTATCATTCATGGCTTGTAAAGCACTTCTTGTGACTATCATCTGTTCCTTGGCTATGTGTAAACTCCTAATTGTTCTTTCTCTAATTCGCTGATTTTAGCCTCGCATTTGTCAGCGTCTTCCTGACTTAAAGTACCAAACAATGCCTTGGCTACAGATCCAATGACATTTATCAAGCATCTCTTTCTACGGCTGCGTGGATTATTAACCTGTGCTGTTATTCTATCATTTTTCTCTTCTTCTGAATACCTTGTAACTGACCATCTAATAGTCTAATTTCCTGACGACAAGTCATGTCTGCTCTCTTCTCTAAGGTGATGCATAATAAATTCGTGATTTGAACAGGTCTATTAATCATTAATAGGTTTCAGAAATCCTTCTTAGATTTACGTAGGTTATTAACTTCCAGTCTGTCTTATACAATTGAACATTACCTAAATCATCGAAATAAACACCTGGCGTGTTATCATATGGCGTAATGTATATCCATAAGCTCATTCTTCACTAGCGATGAGATCACTAACACCATCATGGTGCCTCTGATGGACGAGTACTGCGTTCGCTCCATCTTGATTCGTTCAGTATCAAGGTACGCTAATTAGTACCTATTCGTAGATTCCTAACTATGTCTCTATCTGATCTAAAATCTGCGTTATATCTATCTTAATTTCTTCGAGCTCTTCTGCTTAGGGTCTCTCTCCCATCTCCCAGAATATGTGGCTAACTTCGATGGTAAAAATAAAATTTCTAACTTCAACAACAAACTTTTCCAATATAATTTGTACCGCTAAATAGCAGATGCTTCTAATGGTTCTATGCCACTGTTGGCTATCCTCCTTGAAGGGGTCCCCTCCCTCCCTCAAGCTTGGGGAGAAGAACTCTCCAATGAGGATCAGTTCGGAGAGTCACTGCACTGGTCTCTTGTCTGCCTGACCGGTGGATTACGCGGTCATCAGATCCTTGATCTATTAGTTGCCTCCTACGACAGGTAGATCCTACCGTGGAAATATTCCGAAATCCCAACTGTGCTGCTGCACACGCCACAGTGGTCCCCACCCCCACATGGGTAACAGGTCCCCGCCTCCACACGGGTAGCAGGTCACTGCGTAGCCTGTTGACATACTTCAACGCTCTTGCTCTCTCTCTTCCAGCTGACTGAGTCCGGCTTAAGTTTATGTACACACTCAGATAACAGTGTGTCCGTACGCTATGCAGACCTTCTATGTTTACTACTATTGCAGTCAAGTGTACAATCGTTAGGCAGGCCGTCCCACTGGCCTCAATGTTATTGTCTGACTTCACTGAATAAGTCTCCGGCTAATAAATACAACCTGAGCCTGTTCATGTGAACCTTCAGACTCTGCCTTCGTTTTCCGACTGACAACGTGCATTTAACACCGGAAACGCTGGTGATTTCAAACGGCCCATCCCTAGGTGGACTTAACTTCTTTGAACGCCCTTTCCTCAGATCATCATTCTGAGCAACACCTAGTCTCCTACCTTAAAGGTGACTTCGTTCACTTGCCTATCGTAGAATCCCTTTTCGCGTTCTTTACTCTGAATTAAGTTCCTGCGTGCTATTTCATGAAGGTTCCTTAATTGTTCCGTCAGAGATTCTACTGTATTCTGATGCTCATTGTAATTGGGCTCGGGAGCTCTCTGTGATCGACCAGGAATGTTTGCTTTCTTCCCGAATACCAATTCGAACGGGGGGTAGCCTGTACCACCGTGCTTGTTCGTATTGTACACGAACGCTGCCATAGGCATGAACCTATCCCAGTCTTTCTGCGTAGAACACACGTAATTGCGCAAGTATTCTGCGAGTGCATTGCAGGCTGCAATTGGACTGAGGTCTGTAGGCCGTGGTCTGGACCTTTTCAATCCGAAGCAATTTACATAATGCTTTGAACATTTTACTCACACAATTTGTGCCCTGATCTGTCAAAATCTGGTCTGGAATACCATAGAAACTAATAACATTGTTAACTAGTGCCTGTGCTATTGTCTTCGCCTCATGATCCGGTATGGGGATCGTGACTATTAGCTTCGACAGGTGACACTGACATGTCAAGATAAAGCGGTTTCCGCTTTCAGCCAATGGAATAGGCCCTACTATGTCCAGGCTGATTTTTTGAAATGCAGTCACTGGAGTGTCGGTAATCACCATCGGTGCTCTGACCTCTGGTCTGGTCGCCTTGTTCTTTTGACATGAGGGACATGAACGGATATATTTCTCGATATCCGCCTTCATCCCTTTCCAACTCTTGCGTTCAAGCACCCTCTCGTACGTGCGTGCAATGCCTTTACAGAGTTATGACACACTCGCAGGATGACCCCTTTCTCAGCTTCGCTGATTTCGGGATCTTTTCCTGGCGAGCTGCCTTCTGGCGCGGACTCCGCTAGCTCTTCTTCACCCCTTGGGTTCGATTCAGACTCCTCTGCTATTGCGTCCTCAGAGTATGGCCGCCCCAGGGTTCTCTCTGTATTCTGGGTTTGGGCCGGGCCGGGTGACTGCGCTGCCTGGCGAGTCACGCTGACCACGGATGCCTCCTCCCTTAAATCCACGGGATCCCTGGAGAGCACATCAGCATTCGCATTTAGCTTGCCTGGCTTGCACTCTACTTCAAAGTCGTACTCCGCTAATTTAATCTTAAATTTCATTAACCTAGAAGATGGGTCGGGAACATTAAACACCCATTTCAACGGACGGTGGTCCGTCAAGACTTTGAATTTTCTCCTGAATAAATAGGCTCTATAATGCTTACATGTCCATACAATTGAAAGGAGTACCGTTTCAGTCACACTGTAGTTCAACTCTGCTTTATTGAGAGTGCGACTGGCGTAGGCTACTGGTAGGTCACAGCCTACTGGCCCTTGGGAGCGTATAGGCTCTAAGGCGCTATTACTGGCATCTGTGGTTAAGACGAATGGTTTCTCGAAATCGGGATATTGTAGGACTGGCTTCTCTATAAGCTTTTGCTTCAGCGAAATAAAAGCTGTCTCTTGCTCATCGCGCCATTAAAAGGCAACCTCCTTCTTTAACAGATTGTAAAGAGTTTCTGTGATCTTACTATAATTCGCTATGAACTTTCTGTAATAGCCCGCTAACCCGCAGAATTAATTTATCTGCCGTGTCGTACTTGGCCTGGGAATGTCCCAAACGGCCTCTACCTTCCGTTCGTCTGGGAAGACTCCGTCATTCGTAATTCCATGGCTTAAAAAGGCCACTTCTGGTCTCAAGAACTCGCATTTGTCGGGCTGGTGTTTTTATGAATTCTCCCTTAGCCTCTGAAAGACGTCTCTGAGTTTCCCGTTATGATCTTCTACTGAATCACCGTACACTATAATATCATATAATTAACATAAACATGTTATGCCCGTCAGACCTGTCAACACGATGCTCGTTAATCGTGTGAAGGTTGCGGGTGCATCTTTTAGCCCAATTGGCACTTTCTGATACTCATACTTCCTACCTAAAGCTGAGAATGTGGTCTTTTCTTTGTCTTCGGGTTTCAATCTAACCTGGTGATAACCAGGAAATAAATCAAGCGTCGAGAAATGCTTTGCCTATCCTAGCGCATCTAGGAGTTCTGATATTAATAGGAGAGGGTAATCAGTTCCTATAGTTACCTCATTCAGTTTGCGAAAGTCGATAAACACTCTCCATTTTTGTAGGCCTGACGCGTCCAATTTCTTGGGTACCAACAGTAGAGGTGGGTTCCAGGGTGACATACTGGGTACTATCACGTCATCTTGGAGCATTTTGTTCAACTGACGTTCCACTTCACCTTTCTGCACCTCTGGTAGGCGGTAAGGACGCACATTTGGGGAATTTGGTCTGGAGAGGTCCGTAGTTCGTGTTCTAGGATATCTGTACTCGTTAGCTTGTCTCCCTCTAAATGGAATATGTCGTTATACTCCGTGCAGATTACATAAATGTCTTCTTTGTCACGCGGGTAGGGATGGTCTACCCTGAGGCTGCCGTAATCCACTGAGAACGGGACCTGTGAGAAACCGGTCTGCTGGTTTCGCATCCATATGCCTCCTGTAGCTTGCGAACCTGTGCTAAACTGGTTGCTGCCATCTCCTGTATATGAACTCAGGGACTTTGAAGCGTGACGGACTTTTCTGTAGTGTTCATCATACTGACAGCAGCCACGTTACGTTCCGACTTGGTCAGACATTCTCCCAAGTATACTCCTGGAAGGACTTCCTTTCGTTCAATAAGCCCCATCGAAAGATTCTTGTCCACTTCAGTAGTGGTTTTGTACGGGTTCTACAGCCTCCTCCTCCTCCCCTCCTCACAAGATGGCGGCGACGCGATATCTCCCGAACGCATGGTCGGATTTTGACGAATGAGGTGTTGTTGAACTCGGGCTAACACTCCCTTTCCATTGGACAACATATTTCAACCCCAAAAATAAAACCTACCCCTACTAGGGGTGAAATTGAATTTTTTAGAGAATCTCTCTTTCCAATTGCAACATGTGAGAGTTTGAATGCCGATATGGATTTAAACGTTGTTCTACATAAAGTGCATGTGTTCGGTCGATAGTCACTATGAATTAACATGCATGTTTTTTGTTTTTGTTTTTTTACGCATGCCCACTCATGGCTTTTGTAAGAGGGTGTGGGAGTGGATCCCTATGGATGGGTTATTGTTGACGGGTCATTGTTGGCGGGGTCATTGTTGTCGAGTCCTTGTGGACGAGTCCTTGTTGACAGGTCCTTGTGGACAAGCCCTTGTGGACAGGTCCCTGTGGATGAGTCCTTATCCCTTCGGACTGATCCCTTTGGACGGGTCCCTTTGGCCTGGTCCCTACGGACGAGCCCATGCATTTATTTAAATTATGTCAAAGGGCCTAACTACATTTCGTGTGTGTTGAATTGACGTTGTTCACTAATCCCCCACTACTATAATGGGATAACGAATTGAAAGGAAAGTGGCGAAATACATGTGAACACGTGCGAGATGTCATTATTAGCATTCTCCTTGTGAAACAAGTCACATCCTGTTTTGCTTCATACGTGAGAAAATGCAAGTTCATGTGTAATATGATCTAACACACAGGTGTTCACCTGTACACGTGCACGATAAGAGCTAACAAGTCACAACCTGTTTTGACAGTGGTGGGAGGTGAAGGGTGGGTTAGTGTAAGAGAGAACACAGGTGAAGAGAGAAATAAATATGTATTGCTCATAATACATGTATAGCTGAGGACTGTACATAGGACTGTAGGTTAAGTACAACATGAGTAAATAAATAAATACAAGACACACAGGTTCACACAACATGTAATTTATTAATCCAAGAATTAAAGGCTGAGCTAAATCCCAACCATTTTACATATAGTTTATTTCCTTTTTGTTTCAACACTTTTTCCACAAGGTAATGTTTATGAAACGCTGTCTTTTGAAGTTCTTGAAGATAAAACCTGCCTTTTATGGGTTGATGGTTGAGGCCCTCGAGTAAATAGGTGACTGGACTGTTCAGGTTGACTTGACGAATTCGAAATAGTTCAGTCCCCCAATTTGGTGTGTAGCCCTTGTCGAAGACGGACTTGAATTTGCTCACACGAACATGGTCCCCAATGTTAAGGCGATGACGTTTAGGGTCTGCTGTTTTTATGGGGTTAAACAGTTTATCCAGTTGTGGAATATTTTTAGTTACAAGTCGTGGCTTGGTCCCAATGGTTCTGTGTTTGGTGTCGTTGTAACGTGACACTAACTCAGGTAACAAGTCCAACCAGCGATAAGTGCCCTGAGTGGTAAACGCTTTCCACATATGGGTTTTCAATGTTCGGTTGAACCGCTCGACCACGCTGGCTTTGAGATTGCTGTACGTGGTGTAATGGTGAATATCCTTAGATTTGAGAAAACTGGAGAAATCCTTGTTGAAAAATTCTTTTCCCTTGTCGGTTTGTAGCAGCTGAGGTTGACGTTTAGATTGTTGAATAATATGTTGAAAGGCTTTGGTGACTAGTGGACTAGACTTGCGACGCACAGGTTCAGCAAACGCCATTTTGGAATAAACATCAATGACCGTCAACATATAGCGTACACCATCGTTAACGTTAGCATAGGGAATCATTTCAACCAAGTCTGCTTGCCAAAGTTCATCCACACCCTGTGAAATCACTTTGAGTCGCTGATAGTGACGTCTAGCTGGACGATGCAACTCGTGAGCAATACCCATTTTAATGGGTGAGGGCTTAAACAATAATTTTGGCATTTCGAAGTTCTTCCTCAATTTCTTGAATTTCCCAATCGTGACCAGTATGGCCGGCTTGACGTGAAGCATGCAACAGCTGTAGTCGCTGGACGAGTTTATTTGGATTGTGCCAGTAGGTAACATCCACAAGGGGTTTTAATGGTTTAAATGTCACCCCTGAAGCGGACACTTTACGAAGACCACTTTGACTAGTGGAGAACATTTTTGCAATGATGGTTTTATATTTTTGGGATATATTAGCATTCACTTGTTGAGTGGGATCATACTGTCTTTTGTGAGCATGGGTATCCAATAAAATGGATTTATATTTACTAAGGTCCTCTGACGTATAATCTTGAGATGAGGGAGTCCGAGAGAATAGCAGCTTTAACAGTCCTGGTGTTAATTTATAGTTGATCGTTTTAATGACAGCTTTAGTACGACTAAATTTAATCGATGAATCACCAATTTTAAAACTATCATTCTCATAGCGAACGCCATATGTGGTATCTGTGTTTCCAACAAATAGATTGGTGAAATAGGGTTCCAGTGTTGATCCATAATATTTTATTAAAATGTTTTTCAGTTGAGCTTTATGTTGAGGGGTGGCCAAGAGTTGTGAAAATGGAGACGATCTGGAAGGGCAAGGGGTTTCGATCATGGTCAAGGATTTCCTTTTTCTTAAAAACTCTGCAAGGGGTGATGCCTTTTTTTGAGGCGTAAACACTTGTTCCTTATTATCCTCAACTTCGCTAACACTAGTTAAATCTTCCTGTTCCTCTTCCTCTTCCTGTTCCTCAGAGTCCTCGTGGTGCGTTTGAGTGGCTTGTGAAACGGTAGGTAGCGTTTCAGATGGCTTGAAAGAGGGTTTCAACATTGCTTTTATCGGAGGTGCTAAATGTTGTTGAATAAACAAAGCATGATCCGCACGCGATCGTTTCAATTGACGAAACGTTTGGCGAATAGTATTTTTTGCTCTAATAATATGCTTTTTTAATTGACTCTCTGCTAACGCCATGATGTCGTGACAAATGACTTGAGAGGGAATGATACAGTGCCTTAAATAGCAATAAAATGATCAAACCCTAAGCGATACCGCCCTTGGTTGAGTTCACTTTGTTTATCAATCACTAAACAGGCATGACATTGTGTGTTCCAGCACTTGCCACACAATTCTGTAAACATTTGAAAGGTCATATCCGGATTCACATGTTCATTATAAATGTAACGACTGTTCCTCTCGTCCTGGCGAAATAAAACAATGACATTGGCATTGTCACGAATCAACTGTTTGGACATTTTAGAATATGTTTGTCCAAGATAGAAGCAATCGATATGTTTGTGTCGACCCATGCTGAAATAGCTTTGAATGATACCTTGTCGTTCAGTGGATACATCATCGAAAATCATGAGTGAATCAGGCTTTACCTCATCCGGTGAAATAACATTTTCTTGCGTGGAAAATGTAAAATACCCCATATTCTCATTTTTTAATCCAGACATGACTTAATCCAGAAACACGTAGAGGGGTTGGTAGAGAGATTTTGCGAAAATATAAATATTTTGAAAACACAGACCATTGGGCGCTGTAATAAGTGTCAGCAAAAGATTGGTCTTTCCACAACCGGAAGGTCCCACAATGATACAGCGAATGGAAGATGGAAACAGTGAACCATGACGTTGTTCACATGATGTGGGGCAGAGAAGGGAAACCATGTCCCTCACGGGGAATGACTCTTGCTGCTTAATTAGCTTCATTTCAACTAAGGCTTAGAGAGGCTAGCAGGCTGTCTATATACATCGCACCGAGCCTTGTCATAGAAACAGTAGACTCGTACTACAGGTTGACGATGGATGTCTTTGGACGTGCGTTGATGGTCAAAGCTAGGTCTGTTCCCATACATGATCCTAAACAAGAAACAGATCCTGCTAATAAACACTATGTGGATAGGTCAGTAGTGCCACGCACAAAACAAGGAGATTATGACTTTAAAGGAAAGCGGTTAACTCATGTAAAACATCCTCAAGTGTCTACAGTCGTTACTACAAAAAAGGATGTGGATAACAAGGTGTATGAGTTTTATGATAAAGCGCCTCAGCTTACGGTGGATGGCTATAGCGCTAATCATCACCGCATTATTCACGTGGAAGACCCACAAGAAGATAATGATGTCTGTACCAAGCGATACGTGACCTATGAAATGAAAAGGCTTTATAAATTTATCCCATCTGTATTTTTAGTGCATCTGACAAATGTAAAACCTGTGAATGAGAGAAACCATATACCGCTAGTTCATGACCAGCACTTGACCTATGTGCTTGCTTCAGGTTTAAGCCACTATCGACTACACTATAATGGAACCATTCACATCAAATATGCCATACCTGATGAGAACCATTTACAAATAGAGATAAATGGTCATAGGATGTTGGTCCATAACCATGAAATGGTCAATGCAGGAGACGAATTATCCTTTCATCTCCTGTTGACATGGAATGAAAAGCAAGCTGGAAAAACCATAAATGATTTCCCACTTTATGTAGAATTGGAATATACAGCCATGAAATAACAATCTAATGTTAGTTGTGACTTAAACTTTCTTGTGAAAGGTTGTTGGTCATCATCATCATGGTGAAACAAAGATATGTGGTGAGAAAGACAAAAAATATGAGCCTGTCCTTGGCAAAGCCTGGGCTTATGACATTCGTGGACAAGCTCTTACGAAAGAAAAAAATAAAAAATAATGTGTTGACCATAAGGAAAGCTCTTCGAGTTATTCCAAAACGTCAGCGACAGGGTTCAAAACAAGGGCGAGTGATTCCCGTCCCTAAACGAGCGGGATTTTTACCTGCATTATTCGCTGGTCTGGATGCTCTGGGTTCACTTTTAGGCGGTGCCAGTGCAGTGGCAAAAACTATTAAAGCCGCGCAACAGGGCAAGCAACAACTCAAAGAAAGTCAGCGACACAATGAAACAATGGAGGCCATTGCTATGGAGGCTAGAAATGTCAATTTGAAGCCAGCCTTTTATCAACAAGGATTTGGAATTTCACCTTTTCGAAATAAAAAAAAATCTTTAACCTCAGCCATAGCAAGACATGCCCTGACGCATCAGCAAGTGGAAAGCTATGCTAAACAACTAAAGCTTTCTCATTTTCGAGGTGTGTTTATGCGAAACCATTTACCCTCACGACCCTGGAAACATGAATGTGCTGTTGTCAATTTGGATGATCACCGAGGACCTGGAACACATTATGTAGCTTATGTCTAAGAGGGATCTACTGTATGGTACTTTGACAGTTTTGGGAATTTGCCCCCGCCCATGGAACTAGTGGCTTATTTTGGAAAGAGGATCAAGATATATTATAATGTGAAACGTGAGCAAACGTTTAACAGCCAACAGTGTGGACGTTTGTGTTTAATTATTTTATATAAGACGCAACATAAGCAAAAACGTCAACAGTATGTCGGTGGAAAGTAAGACGTTTACACTGCATGGACGTGGACCTGAAGTGAGTCTAGACTTTTACCCACCTATCGAATTGAGTGAAAAACCTTATGGTTTAGGACTTGTTTCTCTTGAAACATACAATCGAATATACAACATACGTGAAAATGTGAACAACAAGTTTTACTATGATGATTCTGTGCTCACCCTGAACTCTGGTGGATACACGATAGATGCCATTTATGAACACATTTATGTGGTGTTGATCAATGAATATGGTTTAATGTCATTTCTCGATGGAACGCGCAAGTTTGAACTTATAGGAAATACCAACACTCATCGCTGCAGTATTTTTTCTACATTCAAAATTGACTTTAAAACTCACTCCGATTCCATTGGTCCATTACTAGGATTTAAACCACGTGTGTTAGAGCCCAACAAAAAACATGAATCAGACCATGAAGTGAAATTCATTGAGGACCATCATGTGTCGGTGACGTGTAATATTATTAATCAAGTGTACACCAATCAAGAACCGTCACATTCGCTTTATGACTTTATTGTAACATCGCCCAATGGCTATATTATTCGTGAAAACCCTCCAGTGGTGCTTTTTCATTCTGTGGCTGTCGATGGTATTAGTAATATAACATTAAGACTGATCAATAGAGAGCAACAACTCATTGATCTAGATTCTACCACACCAGTGACTTACAAGTTGGTGCTAAAACCGCTATGAAATATGTATATAAAGCAACAGCACCGTCTAGGAATGGTGTTAGTTGTTTACCACGTGAATACACGTTAACATCTCAGAACAAGCAGATTTTACAGCATTTGGGTTACCACATTAACCCCCGCGATGAATTCTCTTCTAGAGGTAGCGAACCACATCGAGGAGCAACCAGGAGTGGTAAGAATTGATCTGCATTCTTATCAAGCTCAAACACCTGGACTCAATAACAATGATGAAATTCAATTTGTTATCAACAACCAAGATATTTACACTCTACCGCATGAAAGTGTTATTCAGATTGAAGGTCGGCTCACCAAAGCCCACTACATCCAAGTTAGCCAATCATGCTTTCGCCTTTTTGTTTTCTGAAGTACGTTATGTCATTAACGATATCGTGGTGGATAGCACTCGAAATGTGGGTATTTCCAGTGTCATGAAACTATATCCCTCTTATAGTGAGGAAGAAGCTAAAACACTTTGCATGGCGGGTTGGTGCCCTGACTCGACCAATGACTGGATGGTACACACCGATGGCACCTTCACTGGATATTTACCTCTTAAACTGATTTTAGGCTTTGCTGAAGATCACCAGCGCATTGTGGTCAACGCAAGGCAAGTGCTTTATCTGGTGAGAGACAGGAGTGATAATAATGCACTCAAGGGAGTCGACAATGCCCCCATTGATTCAAAAATTCAACTACAACGCTTGCTATGGAAAGTGCCTCATATGACCCTTAACGATAGCAAAAAACTGGACATACTCAAAATGGTAAAGAGAGATATACCTCTACCCATGGAATTTAGAAGCTGGGCACTCCATGAGTACCCGTTATTGCCTACCACCAACACACATAGTTGGTCTATAAAAACAGCCCGCTATACAGAGAGACCTCTCTACATGATTGTGGGTTTTCAAACAAATCGCAAGTATCAACAAACCAAAGATGCCACGCAATTTGATCACCTGCAATTGAGAAATACACGTCTTTTCCTCAACGGTGCTGTGTTTCCCTATGAAGGCTGGATTTAGATTTTTCAAAAAATAAGTTTGCCCCCCTGTACGACTTGTTTTCTAAATTTAGATGGTCGTATTATCAAAAAGAGAATTGTCCAATGTTATCACCCCAAGCTTTTAAGACAAGGGCGCCACTGATTGTCTTTGACTGTTCCTACTTGGAAGAGTCTGTCAAACCATCCAATATTGACATTCGACTAGATTTTGAAACGCATGACAATGTTCCAGCCAATACCACGGCCTACTGTTTGATTATTCATCACAAACAAGTCTACTATTATTCACTGTCCAACCAAGTGACAAGTGTATAAATAGCAGGTCAACACACATCAAACCACTCAGTCATGTCTTGCTTTCAAGCCTCAAGAGAAGTTACATCCATGAATTTAAAATCTGAGGAACAACGTTTCAAGACCTTTGCGACGTGGCCGGTGCCTTTTATAAACCCTCAAGCCTTAGCAGCCGCTGGATTCTACTATTTAAAAACAAGAGATGAAGTGAAATGTGTGTTTTGTCCCATCATCTTAGACCAATGGCAAGAGAGCGATGAACCCATGCAGGAACATCAGCGCTGGTCACCTACCTGCCCCTACCTGTGCAGAATGGAGGTGGGTAATATACCCTGTCATTCAAGTTACCCCTCACTCATGCCTCTGAGTGATGAAAAAATTTATGATACGTGTGGACTTTATGGCGCCGGCAGTGCTTCAGTGAGCAGCTCACAGTTAAAAACATCCAGTTTAGAGACATTGGGATATCATCGGTGTTATGGACACTATAAACACAAAATACTTTTTTGTTGTATGAGATGGTACCGCCTCTATCCTAGAATGAAAAAAGAATGTAAAACTTGTTATGCTAATAAAATAATGAAATAAAAAAATGGTTGTTGTTGTTATATTATTATTTCTTATGCCCCCCTGTCATATCCTAACCTCTATAGTGACTACTCGATGTTTTTCTTTTCTTTTACTAGAATGGAATGTAAGTAAATGACATGGGTACACCTTACTGAACAATTGTCAGTCTGTGGTCAGTTGGACTTGATCCAGACAAGAGTGAACATGTTGCGTACACTGAATGTCGACTGTCAAGGGTTTAAAATTGGAGATAACAAATTTATATTTAAAGAAGTGGCCATCATCGATTGTTCCACTTTTTGGATATCACAAGCTACTCATTTGGTGTTTAAACCACCTTATGCGTTTGATTTGTTGTGTGATAAAGACCGTAAACAAACCCAGTGGATTGAAACTCATATGCAACTAGACTGGAAGCAGGGAACCATTTCATATAAGCACCTGGACATGGTCATGAAAGCCCACTTGTCTTCTGCCCATGTAATATTTGTGAAAGGTAGTGAAAAACGTCAATGGCTACAATCATTTTTAGCGTCTTACTGTCAATGTATCGATTTAATGGACATGGGCTGTCCATCGCTGCAAACACTCATGGATCGCTGCCCCTGTGACAATATTACCCATAAAGCCTTGGCACAGGTGTGGCAATTGTTTCATTGGCTATCCACCAATGCCTGCTGGGAGTTGTTAAATAAAATTAAAACTAAAGGTTTACCTGTGGATGACACCAGTGAGATTTCTACAAGCGACGTGTAAACATGAACGTAATACCATGGAGAAAGGGGATGCTACCGATAAAGCGATTGGAAAGTTCTTTGTGTGTAAAAATAAACTAGACAGTTTTACTAAAGAAGAATTATTGGCTCTTCCGAAATCATTCATTTATTATGTCGCAGCAAATGCAGTGAAAGAAATCTGGCAACATGTACCAAAATCATGGACTCAAGACCCTGTGTTAAGTGAATTGCAACCATGTACGGATTATGATCACCATAAGCAAGTGGCTATGGCAAAAATACCCTCTATGCGACAGTGTGCTACTTGTCAGCTAGTCAAACTGTATCATGGTCATAAAAGTCAGTGTAAAGACTTTGTTTCCTCATACCACGGGATTAATGAAGAAAAAAAGCAACAACAACAAACATCATCCACAGAGGAGGAGGAAGATCAAACCTTTTTACCATCGATGGAAAAGGATATGCCAGACCTGTACTGGCAATGGCGTCATTAACAAAGTAATTCAATACTTGACTTTCGAAATCTACCTACCTGGTTATTATTTGTGTAGTCCTGGAACTTGTCTTGAAGAACCTTTGCAGCATAGTGATATACCTATTAATCCTTTGGATCAAGCATGCACCTTTCTTATCACCACAGTCATTCTGCATTAAGACGTGTAGCGGATAAAGTATCGTTGAAAAGCTAAACAACGTTTGACATCCTGTGATGTCTCAGTGGGAGAGAGGTTGGCAGTCGTCATTGTGATTAGTGTTATAAAAGGAAAGTTAATAATGGGTGGACATGGACATTGAAAAGGATTGAGGAATTGGTATTTCTTTTGTATTCTATTTTTGTAAAGCTCTATTTGTTGTGAAATAAAACAAGGTTTACAAGATCGCAATGTCTTTTATTTAAAAAATGGTGATAGCCATTTCATTTTTTTCACACATGAATATTTACAATTTCCACTTTACATTTTTTTTACATTCCCATTGTTTAGTTTAAACATTCAGTACATTTTTGTTGTTGTGAAATAAAAACAAGGTTTACCAGATCACAATGTCTTTTAATTCAAAAAATGGTGATAGTCATTTCTTCATTTTCATTTTTTCACACATGAATATTTACAATTTCCACTTTACATTTTTTACATTCCCCTTGTTTAGTTCACACATTCTGTACATTTTTTTGTGAAATATAAATAAGGTTCACTAAATCACTATATCTTTTATTTTTAAAAATGGTGATAGCCATTTCATTTTTTCACACATGAATATTTACAATTTCCACTTTTCATTGTTTACATTCCCTTGTTTAGTTTACACATTCTGTACATTTTTGTTGTTGTGAAATAAAAAACGAGGTTTACCAGATTACAATGTCTTTTTAATTTTAAAATGGTGATAGCCATTTCACTTTTTCACACATGGATATTTACAATTTCCACTTTACATTTTTTACATTCCCCTTGTTTAGTTCACACATTCAGTAAATTTTTTAAAATCTTTTTCGTAATATACAAAAGCAAATATTTTACACTAAAATGTATTACTTATCATATTTTTACTAAACTACTGTAGCCTAACATTATACATTCTACTTACAGTTTTTACAAAAAATATTACAATATAAAACACACTACAAATATTACAATATAGTGATCATTAGACTTAAGTAAAGTAATAGTCGTCAATACGACTGTTTCCCCAAGCAAGAGTATTAAATGTGTTGGGTATAATGAATCGTTTGTTGTCTTCATTACTTAAAGCAACTTTGTTCAACAAATTGGTATGTAGCTGATGATTTTTACTTCTAAATACACACATTTTCGTATATAATACAGGTGGGTTACTAACTATACAGTTTTTATAATCACTTATATCTAACTCTTTACTAACAACATTCTTTTTCACTCCTTTTAATTTTTTTTACTACTACATCATCAATTGTCATATAGCTGTATGATTTAGATTTTGTGCCTACAAAGGTGTCTATAATAACACCAGCACATTCATCCTTAAATTTCCCAAGAACCTTTTTGTTTACTAGAGGTAAATGGTAAATATTATCCTTGGCGTAGTCACTTTTATCAAACCTATTTAGCTCAGTTTTGATATCCTCGTAAAAATCATCAGTTTTAAACTCATAAATAAAAGAATCTGTGTCTGTGTAGAGTAATTTAGCATTATCAAGATAGTTTTTCTTTACATAATCATAGTGAAATTCATACATAAGTGTTTTTGATAATTCCAGAATGGTGTAACCCACATATATGGGTTTGTTGTAAGTTACTTTAAGACGATTCATTTGTTTTACAACTAAATCCTCATGAATAATTGAACAGCTATGCTTATTAAGTTGCTCGCACCATACCTTTTAACATCATTCTCCCACTTTGTTATCAGCTTTACATCAACTCGTTTATCAACATTCTCCATAGTCTTTCCAAAAACACTATTATTCATGAGTTTATAAAAATCTTTGTCAAACGCGTTTGTTGACTGCGTTCTTAAATTATTGTTTAGATCAATATACGGTTTGAGCCATGCTGACTGATGAAATTGCAATACGCGATGAATTTTAGTTAATTTCAATCCATGCTGTAGACACTGTTTCAAGTTTTGATAATGTATTACATATTTACATTTATCATTTACATTAGCAATTAACATTTTTGTTCGTGATGTGATGTATGGAGATTTCATATTCTCAGGACAAAATGGTAAATCATTATGATCATCATGTAACTCTTTAGGGTACTCAAGATTTACCTCTAAAATATATCCTTTATCATCGTTATCATTAAGAGTGTCAACATGTAAGACATCAATTTCAGGTTGTGTCAGCCAGCGAAAATCTTTCAGTGGTAGATATTGACTCATAGCCCAACCATATTGGTTATTTGCATCGAGGTAGACAATATACTTTGACTCTTCACAAGGGTTGTAGCTAGGCATGTATTTATTATTCGCTTTAGAGTACCGTCCACTACATTGACTTAATCCACCTCGAATTGATGATTTTATAAAATTGATCATGTCTATATCAGTCATTAATTCTAAATTTACTTTCGTTTTTTTCAACATTGAACTGAAACTTAACCCAGGAGCTGTGAAATACTGACAAGGATCAAGGTCATAAGTTTTCATACAAACATTCCGAAAATTTTCAAAAACATCTGCTAATAACAACACATCTGTCTTCAAATATATGTCTGAAAATTCTCCTAAAGTTTGAATGTCGAACTGTGTCCATACACGTTGTGCGTGTAAATATTCCTGATCACTGATATGACTTGTGTTTAAGGAACTGTAAAATGCATCTTTCGGTGGTAAAGAACACTCCTCAAGACGTTCCACACAGTTAATATATTCATAAGGGAATATACCCTTTTGACGAATCAAATTGAAATCATCTTCTTTAGGAAAGACAAGTTGAATTTCATGAAACTGATCTGATTTTAAATTACTAGCCAGCCTATCAAGACTACTCGACATAAAGCGGAATGAATCTAAAAATCGCAGTATAATGGTTTTTTTATTGCTAGTTTTGATGTATTTTGTGAACGATATGTATTGTTCCTTATTATTTGCAATAACATCAATTTTCACATCTGAAGCTCCAAATTCTTTAACGATAAAGTGGTTATCGTATTTGCTACCATTATGTAGAATGACCGGAATGAATTTACTTACTCTATAATTTAAATTACATTCTTGGTGAGCCGCACCACGATATTTTCCTGTTAAATGGTCATGATCGCGAACCCTGTCTGTATATAAACATTCACCACATATAAAACAATTAGTTTCAGTCTCAAAATTCATTTGCTCTAATGAAGTTAGTGGCTCCATTGGAATGATCGTATTTAAAATAGAGGATATACGGACGGCATCTTTCTCAAGCCTTTCCATAAAAATTTTAGGTGCATCAGGTCCTCTATAGAGCTCAAACTTATTTAAAGAGTCATCATAACTACATTTAATATAATATGCAAAGCTAAAAGGTTCATGAATGTGAGTAGTGTTGGTGAAAGGTTGGGCTGGATTTGATGAACATGTATTAAATGGTTTTAGCAAAGCCTCGAAGTCAGCATATATAACAAATGGTACTCGAAGCTGTTTCTCATAATCCTTAAATTTTAGAATGTTATTTTTAGGAGTCGGTAATACCGTACACACATGATTACACCCCCATTTTTGATGTTGAGTTAGTTGGTCCTCTTTCTGGAAATGTAGCAAACAACCATCGCACAACCACTTCTTAGATTTATCTTTTGTTATCTGACTACCGACAAGTCTACATAAATGTTTTATCCAACAATAGTGAGCATTTTCACCTTCGGTTATGTAAAGTAAATTTACATGAGCATCCTTTTTTTCCTGAGTATAATATAGAGGACCAACTATACTCTTATTTTCAATTCCATAAACATTAATACTTACATTGTTCAGCTCTTCAAAACGTTGAATGTCTTTTATCGCCATAGGAAATTCTATTTCTTTTAAATCTAACACTGAAGAATAGTGAGGATATGATGACGTTCTCTTTTCGTTCATCGCTGCTGGATGGAGAGCTGAGGTTACAGCCCATGCAAAGCATGCGTCATCATTATTCATAACGTTTACACAAGCATGCTTACGTTTAATCCATGCAGGTAAATCAATGTATGATGATGCTCGAAGGGGATTATATTTATTCAGGTTGGTTTCTAAATAAAGTACTTCAACCAACGCCCAGCCTGACTCCCTTTCCTGGAACTCTTCACTCTTCACGATGATGGCACTTGAAATATTTTGATATATATCACTAATATTAGTTGATTCGCTAACAATTATGTTTTTTGTATTAAAAGATTTGATATCTGTAATTTCACCTTCACTCCCAGTTTTTACATAGAGTCCAAAAAGTTCAAAATTCATTTTAATTGTTTTATGCTCTACTAAAACATTTTCTACTAAGCCAAACACAGTTGGTTGAACATTTTTTAAAAATGATTCAATACTTTGAGTTTTTTCTTTACTATAAAGTCTATAACTAGCAATTCGACTTTTAAACGCACTACCAATTTGTTGAACATTTCCAGAATTTCTTTCATGGCAAGCGTTATTTTTATGATGAATACTACGTAAATGTCCATGAATGATTGAAGAAGGTATATCAATATTACATACATTACAATGGGTTATCGAAGGTTCACCATTCTTTTTTCTTTTTGTTGCACAACAATTTTCACAATCTTGAGAACGTTTACGCTTTTGAGCATCACTTTCGTTTAAAGATTCCGTGCTGGTTGTTGGTTTTACAGATTTCAATTCTTGCTGTTCACCATGCACTTCAACCATGTGGGATTGATATTGCTTTACAGCAGAAAAACCAAGTTCACAAACTGAACATGAAAATGGTGCTGAACTAACATGCTTTAAATTTACATGACGTGTAAGATTATCTGGTCTGTTAAATGTGGTAGCACAATGACTGCACACAAACATTTTAATGTTATGTTTAACATTTGCGTGTCGTTGAAGGTTGTCAGGTCTTGAGAACTGTTTCTTACAGTCACCACACTTGAACATGATGATCCCTTTCGAAATTACCTATAAAAGAAAGAAATCATAAATGTTAATAAATGATAAAAACAAAGTACAATATATAAATAGTTTAATTATATTCCAGTCAATGGTTATAGCAGGGTATTTAAATCGATCATCTGTGAACTCCTAGCTAGTCTAACTTCATGTAGTTCTAACTGGGGGTTACTATATACCACTGTCACTGACACCTAGCGGTGAACATTGGAACTTGATAGAGTGATAGAAACCAGCGGTCGCCAGTTAAGTGAGCTAGGTGTGACGTCATAACCAGTCTTAAAGCAAGTCTAAACTTGTAGAAAATGTCACGTGATAGAAACCAGCAGCCACCAGTTAAGTGAGCTACGTGTGACGTCATAGTCAGTCTTAAAACAAGTCTAAACTTGTAGAACATGTTACGTGATAGAAACCAGCAACCACCAGTTAAGTGAGCTAAGTGTGACGTCATAGCCAGTCTTAAAACAAGTCTAAACTTGTAGAACATGCCACGTGATAGAAACCAGCAGCCACCAGTTAAGTGAGCTAAGTGTGACGTCATAGTCAGTTATAAAGCAAGTCTAAACTTGTAAAATATGTCAAGTGATAAGGTTAAGTTAGGTAAAGTTAGGTTATGTTAGGTGAACTGAGGTTAAGACTTTAAATATTCCCTATGTCACTGACACCTAGCAATGAACATTCAGACTTAATAGAGCGGTAATCAAAATCTAACCTGCAAAATTAGCTTTACACACCATGGTCAAGTAGTTCCAACTTTTGACTGCCAAATATACCATTTTCACTGACATCTAGTAGTGAACATTGGAAAATATCACTCTAACTGTTTAAAAGTTCTTAGAGGGGCACTTACCTTTTTATAATTTATCAACTGCTGCCACTGAATGAACAGATTGTAGGAATCTGGTAGCCTACAGGTACCCAATTATCTGTAAACAAAACAATCAAACAATCAATCAATAAATACATTCCAATCAATAACTTCAACATCAATTAGTAATAAAAGACTACAGTCCATTAATAATAAGTACTTACCTTGCAAAATAATGTAATGATTTTCTACCAAAACGGCTTTTTTTTACAACTCTTGAGCAGTAATAGAGCACTGTTCACTCAAAGCGAGTTTTTTTTGTCGTGTAGCCGCCTGAGAGGCCGAGTGCAGGTCTTTCTAGTCGACGCCCGTGGGCGACCTGCGCGTCGGGATGAGAGATGGAATGGATGAAGATGAATGAAACTGGGCAAGGATGTGGAAGAAAGCGGCCGTGGCCTGCCAGAAGGTACTGTCCCAGCATTTGCCTGGTGTTGAAAATGGGAAACCACGGAAAACCATTTCAAGGACAGCCGACGGTGGGGCTCGAACCCACGCGTCTACCGAGTCAGCAGAGAGCTTGGCCCCTTGACCTAACGCAGCGCTTTAGCCCGCGCAGCCACTACTGTCGGTCTCAAAGCGAGTAATAAAGACTGACAGTAGGGAGATATAGGACACCTCTCTTATATAAACTCTCATCGCTCGTGTCAGCAGTTTTTTGCAGATCATTGCAATTCCTTTCCCAATACAGCTGAGAGCCCAAAGTACACTAGGAACACCTGTGTGGTATCCAATGACTGCTGACTTTTCATGATCATCACCCATTGTCTTAATCAACATATGGGGTTTCAAATTACTGCAGCATCAGTCATAGCAACAGCAGTGTGCGCTCTCTGGTATGTCAGCAACATGACACCGGAAGGAACACCTGTGTAATATTTAATAACTGCTAACTTTGCATGATCATCATCCATTGTCTTAATGAACACTTGCGGTTTCAAATTACTGCAGTGTTAGTCATAGCAACAGATCTGTGCGCTCTCTGTCATGTCTGTAATATGACACACAGGAAGTAACAAGATGTCTTACTGTACATGCCATCTCCTCAGTTTTAACATCTTAAGAACATGTATTATTCTCTTTCAACTACAAATGACTCGTTAGAACACATCCATCCACCAAGTTAGATCCCTTGTATGTTCACATGTATTTCGCCACTTTCCTTTCAATTCGTTATCCCATTATAGTAGTGGGGGATTAGTGAACAACGTCAATTCAACACACACGAAATGTAGTTAGGCCCTTTGATATAATTTAAATAAATGCATGGGCTCGTCCGTAGGGACCAGGCCAAAGGGACCCGTCCAAAGGGATCAGTCCGAAGGGATAAGGACTCATCCACAGGGACCTGTCCACAAGGGCTTGTCCACAAGGACTCGTCCACAAGGACTCGACAACAATGACCCCGCCAACAATGACCCGTCAACAATAACCCATCCATAGGGATCCACTCCCCCACCCTCTTACAAAAGCCATGAGTGGGCATGCGTAAAAAAAAAACAAAAAAAAACCTGCATGTTAATTCATAGTGACTATCGACCGAACACATGCACTTTATGTAGAACAACGTTTAAATCCATATCGGCATTCAAACTCTCACATGTTGCAATTGGAAAGAGAGATTCTCTAAAAAATTCAATTTCACCCCTAGTAGGGGTAGGTTTTATTTTTGGGGTTGAAATATGTTGTCCAATGGAAAGGGAGTGTTAGCCCGAGTTCAACAACACCTCATTCGTCAAAATCCGACCATTCGTTCGGGAGATATCGCTTCACCGCCATCTTGTGAGGAGGGGAGGAGGAGGAGGCTGTAGAACCCGTACAAAACCACTACTCACTTCAATCAGGACAATCTTTTGATTTCTGGGTTCCAGGTGAATTCTCTGTGCTCTATCAGCACCTAAGAGATACCGGACCCCTTGTATTTCCACATAGCCTTCCCTTTAGTGCAAAATACTGTTTGTGAGGGCGTCCTTCCCTATTAGGCCATCCTGAGTAATTTGTATCACGTCTCATACGACGAGGAAGGTCTGGCATTCATTTCATGTTTTTACGTTCACTCTACCTAGGGTCACCACTATTCCTTCACTGACTCCTGTGATGGTAATTGGGCATTTTTTGTCGATGTAACTACCATTAGGTAACGATCGTTTTTTAATCAGGCATACATCAGTCCCAGTGTCCACTAAAAAGCGCAACTGTTTTCCGTCGGCAGCTATTGCTAGCAGTATATTGCCCTCGTCTTTCTGTCTGGGGGACCTCACATTTTAGGGGATTTCGTGGTCGTCCCTGAGCTACGAGCCCCTGACAGTTTGACGAACTGTTAAATTGGGTAATGGGCTTAACTCCACTCCCTGCGCCGAGCCAACAGTCCTTGGTTCTATAAGACCATTTCTTACAAGTGAGGCATGGGATGTTGCCTTTCATGGCCTTCCTTCCCGCATGCTGGTCTCCTTGCCTCTGACCTCTATTTCACTGTAGGTGGCCTCCCTTACCACAATTATAACACTTCTTGCCTTCTGGCTTAGGTCGCGGAGCACTTGTGTGGGTGCAACAATTTACCCTTAATTGTCCCACCTTACCACAATTAAAACAATTTCTGGTTTCTTTCGATCTAACTACTTGAACTTGTCCGGAATGCCTATCGCTTGTGTCTCCGACTTTCTTTCTACAATCTTGTTCGTAGTAACCTGACTTCTTACAGTAATTGCAAGTGATTTGTCTAGTTGCTGAGGAGGGAACGTTATTTTCTGTCTTCCTAGCATTCGTTTGTTCTGCTTGCATTCCCCAGATATGTGACCATTACCGTTACAGTTGTACACCAGCTCCGACGAGAGCGCGTCTGGTCACTGTCTGCCAACCTATAGTGTTGCGCCTAGCTCCCTCTGGTCTGTTCTGGCTAGTGCGTGTTGGGTATTTCCCTGGAAGCTTATCTTTAGCATTCTGTGCTATGATTACAGATACTTCCTGTCTAGCTAAGGCTACTGCCGTTTCAAATTTAGGGAGGTGGAGTGATTACACTCTCGCTTCTATTCTAGGGTTGGCAAGCCCTTGCACGAACCCTGTGACATAGACTTTAGAAATACAGAGTAATATGGCCTGTCTATCTTCAATAAACTCATTCTCTAGCATAGTTTCTCTGAATGGAGACGCAATCGTGTCAATACGATGTGCCCAAGATGCTACTGACTCTGTTTGTTTTGAAACAGCTGACACACATACAAGTCGAATGTGCCTTGAATACCATATTATTCCAATAAGGCTGCTTTAGCTCTTTCCCAGCAATCGATGTCTCTTCTAACTAGCAGTAATACCCTGGCTTGTCCTGTGATTCTGGTTAATGTATATTTGAAAAGCAGGGGTAAATCTTCCTCCCTAAATAATTCCCTAGCTGTGTCTACATTCGCAATAAATTCCTGTAATCATACCGGCTGCGTGCCGTCAAATTCTTTACCTATGAGCCTATATCCTTCCGATTCTGCGATATAAGGCTCTGTCATGCTAAGCTGAAATGTATCTGGTTGCGTATTACTAACTTGGGGAACAGAACTAGTTGGGGGTGCCATTGTACTTAAATCTTCTCACTCACAACTTCTGCTTGTTCTGCATAGTAGGCCTCTGGTTGCTGCTGGTTTAGTAGGCCTCTGGATGGTACTGGCTCCTTTCTGGATACTGCTGGGCTCTTTTCCTGATACTGATGGGCTCCCCTGTATATTCTGGCTTAGTTTCTTGAATTAGCGCACCTCTTGAGGGTTATGTCGCCACTTGTAGGCTATTTACTTACAGACGGACTGGAAGATCTCTGCTACTAGTGATTGAGTTCCCACTGTTCGGTGCGTTGAACCCGGGACTCCACAATCCGACACCAAAAATGTTCTACTGTCGTGACCCGGTTATTAGGGCGTGCCAATGTAGACTTACCAAAAGCAGTCGAGCGTTGGATTTGCCTTGGAACGTTGAGTGGTTGTTCCCCGGAACTGGAGACACTGTAGTTCGTTGCCCATATATACTGTTTTTAACACAAGACCCTAAGTGCCACAATTTGTACATATATACAACTTAGAATGGTTACTTGAATGTGCATGGTCAGCTGGTGTACCCTTTGACTTGGTACTCTCGTAGACTACTTAATTACAGCCTTGACCTGCCCTGGGATCAAAGTGATGACTGTCTGAAGACACTGGACCATAGTCCCTAATAGACTGTTTGCTACAGCTCTTGTAGACTCCCCGTCATTGCCTGAATGACCGATTGCTAGATCACAATTGATATGTTACTGGAGATCGATGACAGACCATAGACGGTCCCTACTGATTGACCTGGTTCGATTGACCTTATGGCGATTCGCTTGCCATTGCTATTCACTTGTCTCTCCCCCCCCAATGACCTAAGGACAGGTCATTTATACACAGATTCTCACTCTTGGGAATCGGACTTTGACATGCCGCTACCATGGGGTTAGTCGGCCGTGAACTCTTAGCTTCCCAGGCCATTTGGCGCCGATCTCCTTGAGCTCTGCCTTGTGCTGCCCTAAGTGGCAGACCTAAGGCTTACTCACCTTTACAAACATAGTTCAGAGGTCATCCTCGTGACTCTCATGTGAGTCAAGCCTCGTCGCGTGGACCCTGACTAACCTATGATTATACATCTCATAAATCACTGATACACAAGTTATCTTATCAATTGACTCATGCTGACCGTGGCTCATGATTTCTTAAGTTTTACTATGAATATTCTTTCAATACATTTATACATCAAATCATTTACATATACGAATTCACTTATAAACTAGATTTTTACCTTTCGCACCCATCCATCTAAATTGCTCTAATTTTTAGCTTTGATATGAATACCATATTTCATATAACTATCATTAATCCTGGGACAGAGGGCTCGGGTTCGGACCCGCGACACATAGGGAAGATGAAGTAGAATGAGGAGCAGGTTTGGGAGTGAAAGATAAAGATTCGATACAAGGGACGATCAAAAAAAATCTTATTAGCAAAAATAGCAAATATCAACAAATATATAAAAGACTGACGACAATCTACGGTACTTTGGTCTTGGCACAGAAGAGTAATGCAAGGGAAGAAAGGGCTAATAGCCCATTTAATTTTTTGTTATTATTATTATTATAAATGTATACAAGCTTATAGCATTTTAGAACAAATGGAGTTGTTTTGCTTGAAAAGTTTGCTGAGTATTCAAGGTCAGCATCGATACTTATAAAAAGCAAAGGTAACATTTAACAAAGTTCACGTGGCGCACATTCAATTACTGCCTTTAGAGAAGTTAGTAAACATTGCAAGGGGTTAATTGTCTTAAACAACACTGGTATATTCATTCATTCATTCGTTCATTTGCAATAGGGGGTGTGTCCCCCGGTGGCAAATTAGATATACATAACAAATACATAATTGTACATAACAATTCACTAACAATTAAACTGGAGTATTTACACAAATAGTCAGTCTTTTCTTAAACACACCTTTATGTTTGGGAAAAGGCTCTAAGACTGCGGCAGGTAGAGAGTTTCAATTATCAATGGCACGGTTTACGAAATAATATTTACCATAATTTGTTCGCTGTGGTCGGCCCTTATCTTTGAAAGTGTGATCGCTCCTACCCATGTAAGTAGGCTTTTCCATACGTTTGCTAAGCTCACCCCATGCTGGTTGATTTGTATACGCGTTGTTCACAGCGCAAAGTCTAGATTTCATCCTCCTAGCCTCAAGTGATTCCCACCCAAGTTTCTTTACAATACGGCTCACACTGCTCCTTGGATTAAAGTCACTGAGCACAAATCCAGCGGCCTTTCTTTGTACCATTTCCAACTCATTTATGAGCCCTACTTGATATGGATCCCAAACCGCCGAGGCGTATTCCAGAATAGGTCTTACAAGTGACAAATATCCTAATTCTTTAGCAGAGGTACTAAAGCTTTAGAAACTACACATCCTATATGACTACTCCATTTCATATCATTTCTTACGTGAACGACCAAATATTTGCAAGAATCTTCTTCTACAAGTATTTCCGAGCCAATGTTATATTGAAAATCTTGCCTTCGCACTTTCCCTATTTTTATTAGACTGTATTTTCTTGTGTTTATTTTCATTTTATTTTCAATCGCCCACTTATAGACCAGGTTCAGGTCATCTTGAAGTACTGCATTGTCTTGTGAGTCATGTATCTTTCGATATATTACACAATCATCCGCAAACAATCGACAGTTACTGCGAATCCCATTTGGTAAGTCATTTATAAACGCCAAAAATAACAAAGTTCCGAGTACGCTGCACTGAGGGATACCCGACGTTACGGTAGCTTCATCCGAGAATCGGCCTTCAACTTTCTCTTCCTGGGAACGACTCGTCAAAAATTCTTGGATCCATAAAATTACTCTTCTATCAATCATCGTCGAAACTAATTTATGAAGTAGCATGTCATGCGGCACGACATCAAATGCCTTCGCAAAATCTATAACTACGGCATCGACTGAAACTCGATCGTCTAACGATTCACTAATATCTTGAAAAAAGATAGCATCTGACTCTCGCATGAGTAACCTTTCCGAAATCCATGTTGCCTATCATTAAACCATGATAATGTTTCACACTTTTCCCTCAAGTAGTCGCAAATGAGATGCACCATCTGTTTACAAACGATGGACGTAAGACTAGCTGGCCTGTAGTTGCCCGATTCAAGTCTATTCCCTCCCTTAAATATTGGGACTACCGTAGCTCTTTTCCAGTCATCCTGGATTTGCGCATTGTTTATGGACACATTAAACATCTCCTCTAAGTATCGTGCCATGGCACTACCTCCTAGTTTAAGTACTTGACTAACAATATTATCAGGACCCTTCGATATATTGTAACGTAATTTTTGTATTACCTTTACAATTGCTGACTGGTTTATTTGGAGAAGTGGAGCCCCTGATTCACCGTTAAGGTCCAACACACAGTTATTGGATTTATTGAACACACTACCATAAAAGACTTTTAATTCATTAGCAATGGCCTGCTTCTGAGTAATTAATTTACCGTCACCGGACATTATCATCGACAAATTATTTGAATTTCCCTTTCTTCTCCGAACATAACTGTAAAGTTTTTTCCACCCATCGCCTCCCGGACCAAGTAAAGCTTGCATATAATTGGCATGAGCAGCCCTCTTTTTTAAGACGAGCTCTCTTGATAAGGACTTAAATTTCAACATATACTTGTCACTATCATGTCTTTTATTGTATAATTTCCTAATTTTCCGTTTAAGACTCCTGATTTCCCGTGTGTAATACTCAGGATCTGGGTTTTGTTTCAGTAATTTAAATGGAACAAATTTATCAATAGCGCTATTTAAAATTTTCAAAAAGTTAGTCCACAGGATATTAATGTGATTTCCTTCCGATGCCCATCCTACAAATAGCTCATTCAAATACCCCTGAAATTTGCCCTGATCCGCCCTGCGATACTGGAATATGATCTTATTTGCTACATCAGAGTCTAATTTTGTAATGTCACCGTATCTAATATTTAATTCAACCCCCAGAATGGTCACTAATTCCTGGTACTTTCAGACAGTTAATATACAGCTCTACAGGCCTTACGAGATAAACACCTAAGGTATTATTGCCTCTAGTTGGGAAGTCAACTACTTGGGAAAATCCCCCCTCCCTTAAGAATTTGTTTACAGCGCTCTGAGCTTGACCACAGCTAGTTGACTCACCAGACCAGTCTACTTTGAGGAGGTTTATATCTCCGGCAATTATTATGCTCTTTTTCATAGCATTACCCGTACAAGTTTTATCATACAGTGTGTCGAGAAGCGAAAAGGTATCATTCGGTGCTCTATATGCCCCTATCACCTGAAGAGTGAATTTATTCCCTTTATCCGAAATTTGTACACATAACATTTCATGATCCGTATCAGTCCACTTTAAGAAACTAGCTATATTTTTCCGCCCACAAATAAATAGCCCACCACCTCGCTTCCCCCGATCCCTTCTGTACATTTCGTAGGTCCCTTGAATTATTTAATTTCTATTTATATCCTCATATAACCAAGATTCAGTAGCAATGACAATGTCCGGAGAATACGTCTCTAAAGATTCCAAAATTAAATAAATATATTTCCTAAACTCTGACAATTAACCTTCAGTAATCTTAGAGTCTTACCTCCGCAGCAAATATCCCGAAGTAGCTCCTTCTGTTCCCGTCGGCTGGCAACCTCTGGACCTGCTCCTCCTCACAATGGCCGGCACGAACCGATGACCCTGTCATGTAGGCTCCCTAGGTTAAAAGCGCCCCGTCGATTTAAATGCAGCCCGTCTCGGGCGAAGTCACGGCCACCAATCCAACAGTCAGCATCTACGTACACTAATCCCAGTTGAGCACAAACCCAGTCCATGCGGTCATTTACAGTCTTAACTCGCCTTAACGGAACATCTCCCCGCCGAACAATGCCACTCATTATAATTTTTGCATTTCCAAACTTGCTTTTAGCTTTTCTGCCTAGGTCATAGAGCTCCCCAGTAGGGTGGTAACTTCCTATAGCCTCTTTATTTAATTAAAAGACCAAAACTAAAAGGTCATTCGCGAGTAGTGGGGTAGTGTTGGTTTTCTCAAGTCGCGCTCATGCTTGAATATGTATGCCTATGTTGGGAAAGGATTAGGTGGTGGGAAAGTAGTAGGGTCGAGTGAGGGGTCGTTTAGATTGTATTTTTTCGGCTCTATGTGATGGTGAGGTTATTTTTTAAAATGGATGGAATTTGGAAACGCCATTTGGGGTAAACATGTTGTTTTGCCATTTTGGCGATGAGTGTTTTTGTATGCCTACGAACTTGAGGGGTTTTGTAAGAGGGCGGGGCTTTTTACATGATTATTTATAGATGAGTTTTTTTAAATATTTATTAAGAACCATTAAAACTCTTAGGTCATGCGCTTTTTTACTATCTCGGTAACCAATTATCGGATTTAAACCTATGAGGTGTCGTAGGACTCGTGGTGAATCCCCCCCTTTCCTATGGACGTTTTATGTCTACTCTAAAATAAGGCTAGGTTGTAGATTCTACGTTTTCTAGGAAGTTGTGAGCCCCTGCGACCTTGGAATGGAAGGAGTCATGCTAGGAGGGCGTGCTTGGATTCGTTTTTTTCGTCTCGTCATGCTCTTTACGGGAATGTAGGTGTCGAAAAGGTGAACATAGGGTTTTGGGTCTAAAAATGTGTTTTTCACATTTTTGCTCATTTTTTGGAAAACCGAAAAAGTGACGATGACTTGTGCGATAGTATTTTTTCGTCTCGTTACGGAGATGTAGGTACGGAAAAGGTAAAAAGCTGGAAACACGGTTTTTTGATGGAAAATGGGTATTTGTGATTTTCCCTAATATTGCGAAAACTCAAAACGTGATGATGACGTGCGTGATAGTATTTTTTCGTCTCATTGTTCTCTTTACGGGGATATAGGTATGGAAAAGATAAAAAGCTGGAAACATGGTTTTCTTATGGAAAAGGTGTTTTCGTTCATTTTCGCGTTATTTGGAAAACGAATGAGGCGATTTTTATGACGGGCATATTGATGTGTTTGTGTCGTTGTTCTCTTTACGGAGATGTAGGTATGGAAAAGCAGAAATCATGGTTTTCGTCATTTTTTTTCGAGATCGGTGAGGAAAACGGGGAAAAAGTAAGAAACCAGATTTGAAGTCACGTTATGTTAAGCGCTATGATGTTGGTAAAACACCTATGCATTATTACTATTATTTGACAAGGCTTGACTGGGCTCACATGCAGAGAGAGAGAACTTGCTTGATGAAATGAGAATTGAAAGCATTGAGGCTGACCCACGGCGAGCCAGAAAGACAGTGGTCTTATCGTCGTTCGTGACTCGCAGGCAGAGAGAGATAACAGCCTGTTGTTCGCATGCAGGTGGCTGTTATCTAACCCAGACGTGTAACTCGATATCGCAATGACGGGCATACAGCTCTGTCGAAAAGCTGATCATTGCATTCCCACGCATACTCATGCCGAGATTGAACATTGAGGCTGACCCACGGCGAGCCAGAGAGACAGTGGTCTTATCGTCGTACGTGACTCGCAGCAGAGAGAGATAACAGCCTGTTGTTCGCATGCAGGTGGCTGTTATCTGACCCAGACGTGTAACTCGATATCGCGATGAAGGGCATACAGCTCTGTCGAAAAGCTGATCATTGCATTCCCACGCATACTCATGCCGTGATTGCAAAGCTTGTGAGAATCAGTCTGACTTGTGCGCTCCACGACATCCTACGCGTAGGAACAAAGAAAGTAAAGTGTTAAGTTTGCATGTTGTTGAGGAGACATATATGTTCTGAGGGTAAGAGAGACTCATCATTCTTGTGATCATCTTTGAAGGCAACGGATGCAAGTGCCTTATGCTCTTTGTAAAAAATTACGTGAACCGCGGCCATACTTGTACTAAGGTAGGTTCATTATTGTTAATTATGACATGGTCGGTTTTATTGTTATTTTGTGTATGCGTGAAAAGTAAGTTAGTGATTGATTGTATTTTTTGGGGATATTGTTTTTTGCAGATTTTTTTAAAAAACGTCATTAAGTCTGGGAAAGCAGACAGAGAGACACTGACAGTGACAGTGACAGTGGCGGCAAAGAGCACATTTGCTGAAAGCAGTATAATTCATTATAAGGTGAGTACATGTTGTTCCATTATTTTGTTGTTGTTGTTGTTAAATGTATGCCATTTATTTCACGGAAATTTATAAACTTATGGCGTGTATTTATTATTGTTTCAGAATAAAGACGTGTATGGAGTGAACAGGCTTTAACTACCGTCAAGCTTGTGAAATAAAAAAGGTGAGCTATGAATGTAGATTAATTCTTTACTTTGTAAATGACCTTGTTACTTTTTGACTGAGTGTCTTATCTATGTGTGTACACTTGAAACCTTTTGTTTCTAGCAACTCTTATGAACGAATGAATGAATGAATGAATGGATGAATGAATGAATGAATGAATGCACATGTTTAATGTATATAACCATGACTAATAACGGATTGTATTGGTTTGTATTTTTAAATAAATCGTTGGAAACAAAAACAAGAGAAACCTTGTCGGTGATACAAAAACTACAGAAACCTTGTTGGTGATCATCTCCTGCTGGGGCCAATTGTGTACCTGTGAGCGTGATTGTGTACCAGTCAGTGAAAGCGATAAGTGTGACCGTGTGGAATTGCTGGGTCCTACGCCACTTAGGAGGTTGTGAGCCCCTGCGACCTTGGAATGGAAGGAGTCATGCTAGGAAGGCGTGCATGGATTCGTTTTTTCGTCTCGTTGCGTTCTTTACGGAAATGTAAGTTTCGAAAGGGTGAAAATCTGGAAACATTTTTTTGGGGGGTAAAACCGTGATTTTAAAACTTTTTGCTATATCTCGCGAACCAATCATGCTAGAGGCGTGTACGACGAGTCCAAGGCCTCGGGGTGACATTCTCTTTGCTATTGACCACCCGTTATAATTTTAAAAAAATATTGGAAACTCGATTTTGGGGTAAACACGTGTTTTTTGTGATTTTTGCCGATATCTCACGAACCAATAACGCTAGAGACGTGTACGAGGTGTCCTAGGACTCGGGCTAACGCCCCCTTTCAAAAGTGGTTGATATTGTTTCCAAAAAATAATTCACAAAGGGCCTAACGCCATAAATCTTGAAAAATCTTTTCCTTTTCTTTACCTGTTTATAATGTTCATGAAGCGTGGTGGTTGAGAGAGACGATGCGACTGGGTGTGTGTGTTTCAACGAACCTGTCGCTAACCACAATGACCATGCTTAATATAACAATCGCTATTTCGGCGGGTCGGTTTATGACAGAGCGAGGGTGCGTTTCTTTCTGACATTTTACCCCCGAAGAGAGCCTTTAACGTGTACACGGTGATGAGAACTTGGTTCTATGTTGGTTGAAGCGAGTACAGAAAACAAACTTGCAGAGGAGTAGACGAGCAGGAGGCGAATGTCATTTGAGCTTATTGGAATGCGCTGATCAGACTTGACAGCAGGTGCAATGGAAAATGACAAAGACGCAGAGGACGCTTGAAGGTTAAATAATCTGACAATCGTGGTGGCAGGGAAGAGCGAAATGCATTTGAACACGTTTGAAACCACATGTAAGCTAAACAAGTTACATCCTGTTTTGCTTTGTATGTGACGAAATGCAAGTCCATGTCTGGCACAGCAAATGGTTGAAGAATATAAAAACCTATAACATTCGGTCGACCAAGCAATGTGCGTGAATGCAAAGCACCAAAACTGTAAGGTCATTCCCCAAAGATTTTATAAACTATTCATTGGACATAGTGAAAGTGTATGATTAATGTGTACATGTATTGAGGATGGCCGCTTGCTAATAATTATTATTACAGTAAAATGTTTAATACACACGTGTTTTCATTGCTAGCACACACAGTCTTGCTTGCTCACACTCAATACACGACCTGGCCAGGCCTTGTCAGAGCGACTGCTGATAACACAAGAATGTCTATGTGGGCAGGATGTAACGGGTCAGGTTACTTGGCTGGTAGAGGCTAGCAGGTCTGTCGTTTAAACAGACCTGGTAGAGGCTAGGAGGTCTGGCGTTTAAACAGAGAGACCGCCATTTTATTTCGTAGACAGCCGTACTACCGATGTATAAGAGGTAGCCATTTTGGTTCCTTATTAAAAACATGAAACTACTATAAGGTAGACGAATCTTATTCAGATTGAGGAATGTGAAGAGGCGTGGGAACACGTGTGAGAGAGACAACATTTCAAGTTCAAAACGCTGATAAAATGCGACTCTCTCTGTAGCTAGGCTAACTGATAACGATTGCGTTAGTAATGCACTTGCCATTTTAGCAAACAGACGTATACAGTAGAGCTCTGAACTGAACTTTGGAAGAAAAATCCTTTTATTTTTTGGTAAGGACCTATGAATGATTATTTTAATAATGTAATGCTAATGAACCTTAAATTTGTAGTTATTGATTGGGTAATTAATGATTTTTATTTATTTATTTATTTGTTTGCAGATAACCGGTATACCTTACATGTCTGAGAGAGAAGAAACCATTGCACTTTTGAGCCCACTAAAAGGGAACAGCAACAAGCCACTGCAAGTGAAGGTGAGATGATTTTTTTAAACTAACTTGTTTCATTTTTTTGTTTTATGTTTTATTTTATGAAATGCATGTATTAACTTGAATTTAGGTATTTATAGCGGTTTATTTTATTTATTTTTAGAAACTTGGAAAGAAAAGCCTTACCGCCGTAGCAGTTGCTGAAAAAAAAACCGAAACGCACTCAAGCGAAACCATTGTCAAAGAGTGAACTGTTTAAAACTCAGGTAAGTCTAACTTAAAAATGCTATTCCATTTTACCACTACTGAAAACTCGTAGACAAAAAAAAACATTACCTGTACATGACTGAGACAATGATTGCTTTCTTGATTAATGGCTATGTTGTTGTTGTTGGTAGGGAAAAGTACAAGGCCATGTTGGATTTTCTAAAAACAAAAAATTAAATTAAATTTATGGGTGGTTCCCTATGGACTCAACGAATATCCACAGTTTTGAACATGATAATATGAACAAAATGACATGACATTCATTTTTGTTTATATATTAGTTAAAGGGGAGAAGGGGGTGTAAATGACTGTAGCTTTATATAAAGAAAATAAGTACATGTGTTACTGTTAGTGCCAACATACAGTTTATTTTTAATGGTGTTTTGATATATTAATGCCAATTTATGTTAACGTTTTATTAACAAGTATGGATTGATTGATTGATTGATTGATCGATTGATTGAGTGATGGATTATTTGGTTTGTTTTTAGGTGTCGTCATGCGCCATTAACGTAATGAACAGACAGTGAACAAGCATACATTGTGCTTTTAAAGTACTCTGTGCAACGTTAATAACTTACAATAAGAAAAAGTTTTATTATATCACATGGCGTTAGTACCAAATACAACAAGTGAGCAAGTTGGTTTACCACGTGCGTTAAATTTAAAATCAGAACATGACCGTTGGTTAACATTTGAATCCTGGCCTGTAGGCTTTTTGTCGACACATGAACTTGCAAAAGCCGTTTTTTTACTTGAACCGAGAAGATGTGGTGCGCTGTGTGTTTTGTCGTATTGAACTTTCACACTGGGAAGAAGGGGATGATCCCTTTAGAGACCATTTGCGATGGTCTCCTTGTTGTCCTTACATGCTTGGAAAACAAGTGGGTAACATACCTGTGTATTCGTTTTACCGAACCACAAGACCATTGGCCGCTACTTACGTTGCTGAATCACAAATAAATAATAATGATGTATTACCAGCCAACAACGGTAGGGTCGATATATTTGGTCCATATGCCATAGACAGTGTTGAATTGGCATGTGCTTTTGAAAAATTGGGAGTTTGCACGACTAAAGCACTAGCACACTCAGAGTACAGCTCTGTTGAAAAACGTTTAGAATCTTATAAAAATATTTGGCCATTAATATTAAAACACCTTACCAAACAACTAAGTGAAGCTGGATTTTTTTATACTGGTGAAGGGGATAAAACAATATGTTTTTATTGTGGATTTGCTTTAAAGGATTGGCAAATGACTGATGACTCTTTTGTGCAACACGCTCGTTGGTTACCTAACTGCAAATACATGGTGTTGCTTAAAGGACAGGAATTTGTGAACACTATTCGTAGAGAAAACATGATTGCAGTACAAGACTTAAAAGTGCCTTTAGAGTTAGAACATGCGGAGCAAATGCACGAGGCTGAAAGAAAAGACTTGTCTCACGAACAGATACAAAAGTGTGACCAACAATTATGTAAAATTTGTTATCAAGATGAACTAGGTGTTGTATTTTTGCCTTCTGGACACATGATAACCTGTGTCAAGTGTACATTAGAACTCAACACTTGTGCTATATGCAGAAAAGCAGTATCTGCTACAGTTAGGGCATTTCTTGCATAACTCGTATAATTTATTAGCCATGCATAGTGCAAAATCCCTAATTGCACAATATTATTAAAGCTGTTTTAGAGTGTAATAGATATGCTTTTCTTTTGTTTATAGACTACTACAATGCATGTTTTGAATGCTGTGGGTCAAGCATGTGGCTTAGAGACAAAGAAGCTCAGCGAATTGCCAACGCATATTCCATTCCGCATTATCAAGATTCGGAAATTGAAACCAGCATATGGTGATCGTGTACTTTGTGTATGTGAAAACTTTGAGACATTTCTGCCTACACGGTTTAATGATATGTCGGAGAGTGTTTTTGATGAAGTCAATAATGCTGTACAACCTGTACACTTAATTTATGAAGGTTTTAAAAACAATACGTGCATGGTTCTTTTTAATTAAATATTAAAAAAACAAATGTCAAATAATAATAAAAGATATAAGTCATGACAATGGACTGAAAGAAAAATATGTGTATAGATAATAATGTTTTAGTGTTTAGTATTGTCTTAAAAAATATTATCATGAAACAAAACAAAATGTATATAAAGTTTGTAAATAAATGAAAATAATGGTACAATCTTGTTTTATTTTCTATAGAAGTCAGATTATTTAACATTGCAGAGTATACATGATTATGACAATAAAAATCACACTTAATACAAGTCTTTGCCTTTACAATAGTGTGTTATAGTTTTAAAAACAAAGCTTATTGTAGATCTTTTTTCTTCCACGATGAACAATAGGCATGAAAACGTTATTGTATTGTTTTGGATCATTATCACTATCATAATCATAAGCAGCATGATTTATATCACTATTATTATAATCACTATAATTATCCTCAACATTATCCTCAACATTACTAAACCCAGTTAAATATTCCTGGTCCTCTTCCTGTTCCTCTTCCTCTTCCTCTACAGTGTCCTCATGTAGAGTCTGCGTGGCTTTTGATAATGTTAAGGGTTTTTTGAACATTGAACTATTTTGAGCAGCAATATTATTTTCTTGTACTCGCTTTTTAACATTTTCATGATTTTCTGTTGACAGCAACAGTGTTTCATGCTGTACACTACATTGATGACCACTGACACATAAAACCTCACTATTTTTACTTTTTAGCTCACTGCGACATTGTTTTGAACGTTGTTTAGAACAACGCCAAATAACAGTTCCATTTTTATTGGTTCGTTTCACAATATATGAATATCCTTTATAGAATGCATGAGGCTTACCATACCTAGTCACAGATACTTCCCTATCAACTGTCAAGCATAGACTAAGCTCTAGTAAAGTCAACTTGGTAATAAGAACAATAGTTTAATGTGTGAGCATATATGGGTGCAAATGTGGGAGCAAAAAAGTTGGAGCAAAAAGTGGGAGAAAAAATTGGGAGCAAAAAGTGGGAGCAAAAGTTGAGAGCAAAAAGTGGGAACAAAAAAAAGTAGGAGCAAGTATGGGAGCAAATGTGAAAGCAAAAGTGGGAGCAAGTATGGGAGCATATGTGAAAGCAATAGTGGGAGCAAAAAGTGAGAGAAAAAAAGTGGGAGCAAAAAGTGTAAGCAAAAGTGGGAGCAATTATGAGAGCAAAAAAAAGTGTGAGCAAATGTGGGAGCAAAAAGTGGGAGCAATAAGTGAGAGCTAAAAGTGTAAGCAAAAGTGGGAGCAAAAAATGGAAGCAAAAGTGGGAGCAAAATGTGGGAGCAAAAATTGGGAGCAAAAAGTGGGATCAAAAGAAAGTAGGAGCAAGTATGAGAGTAAATGTGAAAGCAAAAGAGGGAGCAAGTATGGGAGCAAATGTGAAACAAAAGTGGGAGCAAAAATGAGAGCCAAAAGTGTAAACAAAAGTGGGAGCAAATATGAGAGCAAAAAAAAAGTAGGAGCAAGTATGGAAGCAAATGTGAAAGCAAAAGTGGGAGCAAAAAGTGAGAGAAAAAAAGTGGGACCAAAAAGTGTAAGCAAAAGTGGGAGCAAATATCATAGCAAAAAAAGTGGGAGCAAAAATGTGGGAGCAGAAAGTGGGAGCAACACGTGTAAGCAGAAGTGGGAGCAAACAAGTGTGAGCAAATATGGGAGCAGAAAGTGGGAGCAAATGTGAAAGCAAAAGTGGGAGCAAAAAGAGCGAGCAAAAGAGATTGCACAAAGTGGGAGCAAAATGTGTGAGTAAAAAGTGGGGGCAAATGTGGTGTTTTACTAAAATAATCTCCCCTAACCTAACCTAACCTTACCTAACCTAACTTCACCTAACCTAACTTCTCCTAACCTACCCTTCCAACTCTCAGATCAAAAATTAAATTCTGGCCATAGTCGAGTTGGAACCCAAAACCTCTGGGATAACACCCAAGTATACTTGCCACTACACTGCGAAATGTGCAAATTATCATGCAACACAACACAAAAATAAAAAGTTTTCTGTAGTGTAACTCATTGGCTGACAACCATAGTTGAGAATTCAAACCCAAGACCTCAGGACTTTTGTTTTGAACATTATCAGAAATATTATTCCATTTACATTTTGCTGTTGCTTATAGTTATAAGAGTTGGCATTAATATGGGAGCAAAAGTGAAAGCAAAAAGTGGGTGCAAGCATGGCTGGTTGTAGAGACTTTCATATCAACTAATACACATAAATTAATTTTTAGTAAAGTCTTGGTCTTGGGTTTGAATTCTCAACTATGGTTGTCAGCCAATGCGTTACACTACAGGAAACGTTTTATTTTTGTGTTGTGTCGCATGATAATTTGCACATTTCGCAGTGTAGTGGCTAGTATACTTGGGTGTTATCCCAGAGGTTTTGGGTTCCAACTCGACTATGGCCAGAATTTAATTTTTGATCTGAGAGTTGGAAGGTTAGTTTAGGAGAAGTTAGGTTAGGTGAAGTTAGGTTAGGTTAGGTTAGGTTAGGGGAGATTGTTTTAGTAAAACACCACATTTGACCCACTTTTTACTCACACATTTTGCTCCCACTTTGTGCACTCACTTTTGCTCGCTCATTTTGCTCCCACTTTTGCTTTCACATTTGCTCCCACTTTCTGCTCCCATATTTGCTCACACTTGTTTGCTCCCACTTCTGCTTACACGTTTTGCTCCCACTTTTTGCTCCCACATTTTTGCTCCAACATTTTTTGCTCTGATATTTGCTCCCACTTTTGCTTACACTTTTTGGTCCCACTTTTTTTTCTCTCACTTTTTGCTCCCACTTTTGCTTTCACATTTGCTTCCATACTTGCTCCTACTTTTTTTGCTCTCATATTTGCTCCCACTTTTGTTTACACTTTTTACTCTCACTTTTTGCTCCCACTTTTGCTTTCACATTTGCTCCCATACTTGCTCCCACTTTTGATTTCACATTTACTCTCATACTTGCTCCTACTTTCTTTTGATCCCACTTTTTGCTCCCAATTTTTGCTCCCACTTTTTGCTTCCATTTTTTTGCTCCCACTTTTGCTTACACTTTTAGCTCTCACTTATTGCTCCCACTTTTTGCTCCCACATTTGCTCACACTTTTTTTTGCTCTCATATTTGCTCCCACTTTTGCTTACACTTTTTGCTCCCACTTTTTTTCTCTCACTTTTTGCTCCCACTTTTGCTTTCACATATGCTCCCATACTTGCTCCCACTTTTGCTTTCACATTTGCTCCCATACTTGCTCCTACTTTTTTTTGCTCCCACTTTTTGCTCTCAATTTTTGCTCCCACGTTTTGCTCCCAATTTTTTCTCCCACTTTTTGCTCCAAATTTTTTGCTTCCACATTTGCACCCATATATGCTCACACATTAAACTATTGTTCTTATTACCAAGTTGACTTTACTAGAGCTTAGTCTATGCTTGACAGTTGATATGGAAGTATCTGTGACTAGGTATGGTAAGCCTCATGCATTCTATAAAGGATATTCATATATTGTGAAACGAACCAATAAAAATGGAACTGTTATTTGGCGTTGTTCTAAACAACGTTCAAAACAATGTCGCAGTGAGCTAAAAAGTAAAAGTAGGGGTTTTTAAGTGTCAGTGATCATCAATGTAGTGTACTGCATGAAACACTGTTGCTGTCAACAGAAAATCATGAAAATGTTAAAAAGCGAGTACAAGAAAATAATATTGCTGGTCAAAATAGTTCAATGTTCAAAAAATCCTTAACATTATCAAAAGCCACGCAGACTCTACATGAGGACACTGTAGAGGAAGAGGAACAGGAAGAGGACCAGGAATATTTAACTGGGTTTAGTAATGTTGAGGATAATTATAGTGATTTAATAATAGTGATATAGATCATGCTGCTTATGATTATGATAGTGATAATGATCCAAAACAATACAATAACGTTTTCATGCCTATTGTTCATCGTGGAAGAAAATAGATCTACAACAAGCTTTGTTTTTAAAACTATAACACACTATCGTAAAGGCAAAGACTTGTATGAAGTGTGATTTTTATTGTCATAATCATGTATACTCTGCAATGTTAAATATTCTGACTTCTATAGATAATAAAACAAGATTGTACCATTATTTTCATTTATTTACAAACTTTATATACATTTTGTTTGGCTTCATGATAATATTTTTAAGACAATACTAAACACTAAAACATTATTATCTATACACATATTTTTCTTTCAGTCCATTGTCATGACTTATATCTTTTATTATTATTTGACATTTTTTTTAAATATTTAATTAAAAAGAACCATGCACGTATTGTTTTTAAAACCTTCATAAATTAAGTGTACAGGTTGTACAGCATTATTGACTTCATCAAAAACACTCTCCGACATATCATTAAACCGTGTAGGCAGAAATGTCTCAAAGTTTTCACATACACAAAGTACACGATCACCATATGCTGGTTTCAATTTCCGAATCTTGATAATGCGGAATGGAATATGCGTTGGCAATTCGCTGAGCTTCTTTGTCTCTAAGCCACATGCTTGACCCACAGCATTCAAAACATGCATTGTAGTAGTCTATAAACAAAAGAAAAGCATATCTATTACACTCTAAAACAGCTTTAATAATATTGTGCAATTAGGGATTTTGCACTGTGCATGGCTAATAAATAATACGAGTTATGCAAGAAATGCCCTAACTGTAGCAGATACTGCTTTTCTGCATATAGCACAAGTGTTGAGTTCTAATGCACACTTGACACAGGCTATCATGTGTCCACAAGGCAATAATACAACACCCAGTTCATCTTGATAACAAATTTTACATAATTGTTGGTCACACTTTTGTATCTGTTCGTGAGACAAGTCTTTTCTTTCAGCCTCGTGCATTTGCTCCGCATGTTCTAACTCTAAAGGCACTTTTAAGTCTTGTACTGCAATCATGTTTTCTTTACGAATAGTGTTCACAAATTCCTGACCTTTAAACAATACCATGTATTTGCAGTTAGGTAACCAACGAGCGTGTTGCACAAAAGGGTCATCAGTCATTTGCCAATCCTATAAAGCAAATCCACAATAATAACGTATTGTTTTATAACCTTCACCAGTATAAAAAAATCCAGCTTCACTTAGTTGTTTGGTAAGGTGTTTTAATATTCATGGCCAAATATTTTTATAAGATTCTAAACGTTTTTCAACAGAGCTGTACTCTGAGTGTGCTAGTGCTTTAGTCTTGCAAACTCCCAATTTTTCAAAAGCACATGCCAATTCAACACTGTCTATGGCATATGGACCAAATATATCGACCCTACCGTTGTTGGCTGGTAATACATCATTATTATTTATTTGTGATTCAGCAACGTAAGTAGCGGCCAATGGTCTTGTGGTTCAGTAAAACGAATACACAGGTATGTTGCCCACTTGTTTTCCAAGCATGTAAGGACAACAAGGAGACCATCGCAAATGGTCTCTAAAGGGATCATCCCCTTCTTCCCAGTGTGAAAGTTCAATACGACAAAACACACAGCGCACCACATCTTCTCGGTTCAAGTAAAAAAAAAACGGCTTTTGCAAGTTCATGTGTCGACAAAAAGCCTACAGGCCAGGATTCAAATGTTAACCAACGGTCATGTTCTGATTTTAAATTTAACCCACGTGGTAAACCAACTTTTTCACTTGTTGTATTTGGTACTAACGCCATGTGTTATAATGAAACTTTTTCTTATTGTAAGTTATTAACGTTGCACAGAGTACTTTAAAAGCACAATGTATGCTTGTTCACTGTCTGTTCATTACGTTAATGGCGCATGACGACGCCTAAAAGCAAACCAAATAACCCATCACTCAATCGATCAATCAATCAATCAATACTTGTAAATAAAACGTAAACATAAATTGGCATTAATATATCAAGACACCATTAAAAATAAACTGTATGTTGGCACTAACAGTAACACATGTTTTTATTTTCTTTATATAAAGCTACAGTCATTTACATCCCCCCCTTTAACCAATATATAAACAAAAATGAATGTCATGTCATTTTTTTCAAATTATCATGTTCAAAACTCTGGATATTCGTGAGTCCATAGGGAACCACCCATAAATGTAATTTAATTTTTTGTTTTTAGAAAATCCAACATGGCCTTGTACTTTTTCCAGTCAACAACAACAACATAGCCATTAATCAAGAAAGCAATCATTGTCCCAGTCATGTACAGGTAATTAATTTTTTTGTCTACGAGTTTTCAGTAGTGGTAAAATGGAATAGAATTTTTAAGTTAGAATTACCTAAGTTTTAAACAGTTCACTCTTTGGCAATGGTTTCGCTTGAGTGCGTTTTGGTTTTTTTTCAGCAACTGCTACGGCGGTAAGGCTTTTCTTTCCAAGTTTCTAAAAATAAATAAAATAAACCGCTATAAATACCTAAATTCAAGTTAATTCATGCATTTCATAAAATAAAACATGAAACAAAAAAATGAAACAAGTTAGTTTAAAAAAATCATCTCACCTTCACTTGCAGTGGCTTGTTGCTGTTCCATTTTAGTGGGCTCAAAAGTGCAATGGTTTCTTCTCTCTCTGACATGTAAGGTATACCGGTTATCTGCAAACAAATAAATAAATAAATAAAAATCATTAATTACCCAATCAATAACTACAAATTTAAGTTTCATTAGCATTACATTATTAAAATAATCATTCATAGGTACTTACCAAAAAATAAAAGGATTTTTTCTTCCAAAGTTCAGTTCAGAGCTCTACTGTATACGTCTGTTTGCTAAAATGGCAAGTGCATTACTAACGCAATCGTTATCAGTTAGCCTAGCAACAGAGAGAGTCGCATTTTCTCAGCGTTTTGAACTTGAAATGTTGTCTCTCTCACACGTGTTCCCACGCCTCTTCACATTCCTCAATCTGAATAAGATTAAGCAGGAAGGAAGGAAGCTTTTAGTTTAACGTGACCGTTAATCTCGCGATCATAAGCCACGGGACCTCCGTTTTACGTGGAATCCGAACCACAGGACATGGCATTTCACATCGAAAATCTCACATGCATTGTCCGGGAATCGAACCCGGTACGCCTTGGTGAGAGGCATACAGCTAGACCGCTGAGCCACCACGCCCCTGTGAATAAGATTCGTGTACCTTATAGTAGTTTCATGTTTTTAATAAGGAACCAAAATGACTACCTCTTATACATCGGTAGTACGGCTGTCTACGAAATAAAATGGCGGTCTCTCTGTTTAAACGCCAGACCTCCTAGCCTCTACCAGGTCTGTTTAAACGACAGACCTGCTAGCCTCTACCAGCCAAGTAACCTGACCCGTTACATCCTGCCCACATAGACATTCTTGTGTTATCAGCAGTCGCTCTGACAAGGCCTGGCCAGGTCGTGTATTGAGTGTGAGCAAGCAAGACTGTGTGTGCTAGCAATGAAAACATGTGTGTCTTAAACATTTTACTGTAATAATAATTATTAGCAAGCGGCCATCCTCAATACATGTACACATTAATCATACACTTTCACTATGTCCAATGAATAGTTTATAAAATCTTTGGGGAATGACCTTACAGTTTCGGTGCTTTGCATTCACGCACATTGCTTGGTCGACCGAATGTTATAGGTTTTTATATTCTTCAACCATTTGCTGTGCCAGACATGGACTTGCATTTTGTCACATACAAAGCAAAGCAGGATATAACTTGTTTAGCTTACATGTGGTTTCAAACGTGTTCAAATGCATTTCGCTCTTCCCTGCCACCACGATTGTCAGATTATTTAACCTTCAAGCGTCCTCTGCGTCTTTGTCATTTTCCATTGCACCTGCTGTCAAGTCTGATCAGCGCATTCCAATAAGCTCAAATGACATTCGCCTCCTGCTCGTCTGCTCCTCTGCAAGTTTGTTTTCTGTACTCGCTTCAACCAACATAGAACCAAGTTCTCATCACCGTTTACACGTTAAAGGCTCTCATCGGGGGTAAAATGTCAGAAAAAAAGCACCCTCGCTCTGTCATAAACCGACCCGCCGAAATAGCGATTGTTCTATTAAGCATGGTCATTGTGGTTAGCGACAGGTTCGTTGAAACACACACACCCAGCCGTATCGTCTCCCTCGACCACCACGCTTCATGAACATTATAAACAGGTAAAGAAAAAGAAAAAGTTTTTTCAAGATGTATGGCGTTAGGCCCTTTGTGAATTATTTTTTCGAAAAATATCTACCACATTTGAAAGGGGGCGTTAGCCCGAGTCCTAGGACACCTCGTACACGTCTCTAGCGTTATTGGTTCGTGAGATATCGGCAAAAATCACAAAAAACACGTGTTTACCCCAAAATCGAGTTTCCAATATTTTTTTAAAATTTTAACGGGTGGTCCATAGCAAAGAGAATGTTACCCCGAGTCCTTGGACTCGTCGTACACGCCTCTAGCATGATTGGTTCGCGAGATATAGCAAACAGTTTAAAATCACGGTTTTACCCCCAAAAAAAAACATGTTTCCAGATTTTCACCCTTTCGACACTTACATTTCCGTAAAGAGCGCAACGAGACGAAAAGAACGAATCCAAGCACGCCTTCCTAGCATGACTCCTTCCATTCCAAGGTCGCAGGGGCTCACAACTTCCTAAGTGGCGTAGAACCCATCAATTCCACACGGCCACACTTATCGCTTTCACTGACTGGTACACAATCACGCTCACAGGTACACAATTGGCCCCAGCAGGAGATGATCACCAACAAGGTTTCTGTAGTTTTTGTATCACCGACAAGGTTTCTCTTGTTTTTGTTTCCAACGATTTATCTGAAAAAACAAACCAATACAATCGGTTATTAGTCATGGTTATATACATTAAACATGTGCATTCATTCATTCATTCATTCATTCATTCATTCATTCATTCATTCATTCATTCATCCATTCATTCATTCATTCATTCATTCATAAGAGTTGCTAAAAACAAAAGGTTTCAAGTGTACACACATAGATAAGACACTCAGTCAAAAAGTAACAAGGTCATTTACAAAGAAAAGAATTAATCTATATTCATAACTCACCTTTTTTTATTTCGCAAGCGTGACGGTAGTTAAAGCCTGTTCACTCCATACACGTCTTTATTCTGAAACAATAATAAATACACGCCATAAGTTTATAAATTTCCGTGAATTAAATGGCATACATTTAACAACAACAACAACAAAATAATGGAACAACATGTACTCACCATATAATGAATTATAATGCTTTCAGCAAATGTGCTCTTTGCCGCCACTGTCACTGTCACTGTCAGTGTCTCTCTGTCTGCTTTCCCAGACTTAATGACGTTTTTAAAAAAAAATCTGCAAAAAACAATATCCCCAAAAAAATGCAATCAGTCACTAACTTACTTTTCACGCATACACAAAATAACAATAAAACCAATCATGTCATAATTAACAATAATGAACCTACCTTAGTACAAGTATGGCCTCGGTTCACGTAATTTTTTACAAAGAGCATAAGGCACTTGCATCCGTCGCCTTCAAAGATGGTCACAAGAATGATGAGTCTCTCTTACCCTCAGAACATATATGTCTCCTCAACATCATGCAAAGTTAACACTTTACTTTTTTTGTTCCTACGCGTAGGATGTCGTGGAGCGCACAAGTCAGACTGATTCTCACAAGCTTTGCAATCTCTGCATGAGTGTGCGTGGGAATGCAATGATCAGCTTTTCGACAGAGCTGTATGCCCTTCATCGCGATATCGAGTTACACGTCTGGGTCAGATAACAGCCACCTGCATGCGAACAACAGGCTGTTATCTCTCTCTGCTTGCGAGTCACGTACGACGATAAGACCACTGTCTCTCTGGCTCGCCGTGGGTCAGCCTCAATGCTTTCAATTCTCATTTCATCAAGCAAGTTCTCTCTCTCTGCATGTGAGCCCAGTTAAGCCTTGTCAAATAATAATAATAATGCATAGGTGTTTTACCAACATCATAGCGCTTAACATAACGTGACTTCAAATCTGGTTTCTTACTTTTTCCCCGTTTTCCTCAACGATCTCGAAAAAAATGACGAAAACCATGATTTCTGCTTTTCCATACCTACATCTCCATAAAGAGAACAACGACACAAATACATCAATATGCCCGTTATAAAAATCGCCTCATTCGTTTTCTAAATAACGCGAAAATGAACGAAAACACCTTTTCCATAAGAAAACCATGTTTCCAGCTTTTTATCTTTTCCATACCTATATCGCCGTAAAGAGAACAATGAGACGAAAAAATACTATCACGCACGTCATCATCATGTTTTCAGTTTTCGCAATATTAGGGAAAATCACAAAAACCCATTTTCCATAAAAAACATGTTTCCACCTTTTTACCTTTTCTGTACCAACATCGCCGTAAAGAGAACATTGAGACGAAAAAATACTATCACGCACGTCATCATCTCGTTTTCAGTTTTCGCAATATTAGGGAAAATCACAAAAACCCATTTTTCCATAAAAAAAACGTGTTTCCAGCTTTTTACCTTTTCCGTACCTACATCTCCGTAAAGAGGACAATGAGACGAAAACATACTATCACACACGTCATCCTCACGTTTTCAGTTTTCGCAATATTAGGGAAAATCACAAAAACCCATTTTCCATAAAAAAACGTGTTTCCAGCTTTTTACCTTTTCCGTACTTACATCTCCGTAAAGAGGACAATGAGGCGAAAAAATACTATCACGCACATCATCATCACGTTTTCAGTTCTCCCAATATGAGGGAAAATCATAAAAACCCGTTTTCCATCAAAAAACCGTGTTTCCAGCTTTTTTTTAACCTTTTCGACACCTGCATTCCCGTAAAGAGCACAACGAGACGAAAAAATACTATCACGCACGTCATCATCACGTTTTCAGTTTTCGCAATATGAGGGAAAATCACAAAAACCCATTTTCCATCAAAAAACCAAGTTTCCAGCTTTTTACCTTTTCCATACCTACATCTCCGTAAAGAACACAACGAGACGAAAAAATACTATCAAACAAGTCATCGTCACTTTTTCGGTTTTCCAAAAAATGATTAAAAATATGAAAAACGCATTTTTAGACCCAAAACCCTATGTTCACCTTTTCGACACCTACATTCCCGTAAAGAGCATGACGAGACGAAAAAAACGAATCCAAGCACGCCCTCCTAGCATGAATCCTTCCATTCCAAGGTCGCAGGGGCTCACAACTTCCTAGGTAACGTAGAACCTACAACCTAGCATTATTTTAGAGTGGACATAAAACGTCCATAGGAAAGAGGGGGGTTCACCACGAGTCCTACGACACCTCATAGGTTTAAATCCGATTATTGGTTACCGAGATAGTAAAAAAGCGCATGACCTATGAGTTTTAATGGTTCTTAATAAATATTAAAAAAACCTGATCTATAAATAATCATGTAAAAAGTCCCGCCCTCTTACAAAACCCCTCAAGTTCGTAGGCATACAAAAAACACTCATCGCCAAAATGGCAAAACAACATGTTTACCCCAAATGGCGTTTCCAAATTCCATCCATTTAAAAAAATAACCTCACCATCACATAGAGCCGAAAAAATACCATCTAAACGACCCCTCACTCGACCCTACTCCTTTCCCACCACCTAACCCTTTCCCAACATAGGCATACATATTCAAGCACGAGCGCGACTTGAGAAAACCAACACTACCCCACTACTCGCGAATGACCTTTTAGTTTTGGTCTTTTAATTAAATAAAGAGGCTATAGGAAAGTAGGGGGCGTCACTACGAATGCTAGGACACCCTGTATGTTCTAATCCCATGTTTGGTTAGCGGGATATCAGGTTCGGGGCCAATACGAGGAGGGTTCAAAAAGAATTGGTGTAGAACCCGTGTTACCACACTTCTCTCCCCCATGATGTAATCAGCTGTAGCCCTCTTCTTCAAATCGTTCGTCCCAACATGGAGCAGCAACACTTTAACTTTGTCTCAGTCCTCTACATTTGCTTCTTCCACTTGTTGGGAAAGCTGTTGAAACTTTGGGTACAAGGACTAATCTCCAAACAGGAATGATTGTTGAGCCCGAAATCCACTTAATCCTTCACAAAAAAGATACAAATAAAGGATTTAAAGGAATTGATCCAAATCCTGATTACGAAAAGACAGTAATCAAACTGCATAGATTGAAAAGACCCTAGGCGGGAAGTTAGCAGAGCGAACTATACCAGCATTTGGAAATTTAAAGAGATACGGAAGACATGGACTATACAAAAATTTACAGTGAATTAAGTCCCAGTCCAAGCACAACAACCGAAGATATACTCGTCGAAGTTTACGTGGATCATCTGCAGTTGCTTCCGTAAACGAGAAAAGAGATCAGAGAGATTAGTAATAAGCTTTACAGATAATCTAGAATGCTCTTCCTGTAAGAATAAGCACAGAGCCAGTAATATACCATAAGGGGCGGCCACGGCTTAGTGTTTCGAAGCTATGCCACGAAGGCTGAGACAATGCAATTCCATTCCTAAACATGTAATACTTACAATTATAGTAATTACTGTGGTTTAGACCAGCCTCCGTGGCTTAAGTGGCAGAACGCCAGCCTCTCAGCGCTGGGTCCGTGGTTAAAATCCCGATCACTCCATGTGAGATTTGTGCTGGACAAAGCGGACGCAGACAGGTTTTTCTCCGGGTACTCCCGTTTCTCCCTGTCACAATTTAATTCCAGCAACTCTCTCTACTATCGTTTCATTTCATTTGTCATTCATTTAATCATTTCTCCACGGGAGTGCGACAGGCTTCGGCAGCTGGTACTGTTCATATCCTCGCTGCTAGATGGGGGTTTCCAACGAGCTTTAAGGATACTATAGAGAGGCTATGGGACCGTTCACAGTGCTCTTAGCGGAAGATATTGGTAAGAACGTCCGCCATGTTTTCCGGAGTCATCGAGTCAAAACATTGAGTCAGCTGATTGCGAGGGAAGGGTTCAGTGAATTGTGATATCTATTGTCGTTTGTGTTACTAGGTTGACATCTACTGCATATTAATTTCCGCAGCGACGCCTGCTGTATGTTCAGCGTACGGCTGTACTAATCGAAGCAATAATACAACGGATATATCCTATTTTTCGTAAGTATAGCCTAATTGTACTACTAATATACTTCACTGCAGGGATACAGTAAGATGTTACTATCAATTTTCCAGAATATCTGGTCTCCATTGCTTTCTATTAATGTCTGATACAGGCCTGTATGGTATACGATATACATTCGCACTGGCACCGTAACAGAAGGAATTGTTTCTGTTGCAGCCGGAGTTGACAAAAAAGGTAACTGCCATGAGGAGGGTTAATTGGTATCCAACTCAGGCTAGTCGTATATGTTCTACCCACTTCCTTGAAAAGTACATGTATAAAGTGAACGCTCAGAGACGTCTGCCGGCTAGTGCTGTCCCAAGTATATTCTCCTTTCCAGTACACTTGCAAAGGAAACACGTTGAGTGACGTCCACCACGAAAACGTTCATTGGATGAAACTTGTAACGCTGCATCAAATAATTGTGAGTTGACTACGTGGCATGGGTACCGGTCAACATTTTGTATACGAATAATTTTATTTAACTTACCTATCGGATATTTATTTATTTATTTATTTATATTTTACAGATGCTGTTGAGGTTGTTAGCCATGAACATAGTTATAGCCTTCCAAGCCCTCAAAAATGAAGAAGTTGCAGGACACCACCACAGAGAGGATTAAAGCACTGAGGAAGAAATTAAAAATTACTTCACAGAGAGCAAGAAGACAGAAGCTGAAAGTCAACAATCAGCAACAAATAATTTCAGGGCTTACGAAAGGACTTTGTTCGTCTGGCAACAATCTTCTTAAGGTCTGTTTTCACGGTGTTGTTAAGGAGCTCATAGATCTTAATGGAAAAGTGAATGTTCATGAATATAGTGACACGGTTAAGAAGTTTGCTTTGACAGTTCACTTCTATTCAGCTCAGGCATACAGATATTTGGGGGAAGTTCTTTAAATTGCCACATCCAAGGACTCTTCGTCACTGGGCCACCACAATAGATGGAAGTTCAGATTTTTCAGAAGAAAGTTTTGTAAAAATTGGTAAAGATGTTAAAAATAGTTCTAGCCTAATTCTAGGTGCTCTCATGTTCGATGAGATGGCCATTAAGAAATACATCATTAGGGATGAGAAACAGATCTGTGGTTATGTTGATTTCTGGCAAGGGGATCTAAATAGTGAAGACTGTGATGTTGCTAAGTAGGCACTTGTGTCCATGGTGACAGCCCTGAATAGGAACTGGAAAATACGGGTGGGCTACTGATTAATAAATGGCCTGTCATCAGAAGTGAAATATAATTTAATGAACCAATATTCTGGGAAAGTTACATGAGACTGGTATTAAGATTGTTGCTACTATCTGTGATGGAACTGCTACACGCAGGACTGTTTTGCAAAAGTTAGGTGTGAAATTTGCTGTGCAAAACCCTCAGAGTTGGTTTCCCCATCCTGCAGATCCTCAACTTAAAGTATATTATTTACTGGATGTTGTGCACCTAATTAAGCTGCCCAGGAATTTGTTAGCAGAAGAGAGAGTGCTTGTTCGTGGCAGTGATAAAATTAAATGGGAATATTTTGAAAAACTTGTTGAATTACAAGAATCAGGGGGGCTTCATGCAGGAAATAAGTTAAGGAGAAGACATATTGAGTGGGAAAGACAGAAAATAAAGGTATCTTTAGCCGCATAAACTCTAATTCTGTAGCCAATGCTATGCAATTCTGCCTGGATCTGAAACTTGAACAATTCAATGATTGTGAGAGCACAATCAATTTTGTTAAGGTCATAAATTTAGCTTTAGATTTGCTGAAATCATGCCATCCAATGGGCAAAGGGACAAAATCACCTATCAGGTCAAATAAAGCTGTGGCATGTCCGAATATAGATAAATGTATAGACCATTTAAAGGATCTGAAACTTACTGATGGCACATCTTTTTACAACTCTTCTAAAAAAAATGCAGTTAGTGGATTGATCTTGGACCTTTTAAGTGTTAAGGGCCTTGCAGAAACTTATGTTTGGAAATCGGGATGAATTCTAAAATGTATGCTTACGCGTAAGTTAAGTCAAGACCATTTAGAATTGTTCTTTTCTTGTTTGAGAAGTAGGGGTGTAAAAAGAAACAATCCCAATGCCTTACAATTCAAAGCTGTATATAGGAAATGCTTAATTGTTCAAATTAATCCTTCCCATAAAGCTAATGTGAAGTCCTCCCATTATGCAGCCTATTGTAATTCATGTTGATGTAGGTCTAAGTGAACTTGTCTATGTAGAGTGTTTTGAAACCCTTTCCATTTTCAGTGATCAAGTGGTAGAACATGTTGCAGGTAGTGTTGTAAGAAATATGTCGAAGGAAATCAAATGTGTGGAATGCTTAGATGTTCTACTCACAATGAGTAGGCCTAATGACGCAAGGTGTGGTCTCATAAAATGCAAAGATGTGGGCAACTCATTGTATAATCCATCCGATGACTTGAAATATTTGTGTAAGACAGCAGAATGTGTCATCAGGAGTTATGTTCATATCTTGAACAAAACTGCAAAAATATCTTGGTAAAACTAGAGACCAAGGTATTTACAATGTTAAACTGTTGTTTGTTCTTTTCCTTTGAACACCTATTCACTGCAGTAGAACCATGTGAAGAATCGCATTATGTGAAGCTGATAAGGCATATGCTGAAGTATTACTTCACTTGCAGAGTATATCATGCACTCAGAGAAAAGTCCTCTCGAATCAGAGGACGGCAAGTGAGACAAGTTTTAACAAAGCTGATTCTATTTGAGGGACAGTAGTTAAAATTGTGCAGTGTAAAAAGCTTACAGCACTATTGTTATAACCTGAAATTATTCTGAATGTTTAAGAAGTGATTGGACTTCATAACTTGTTTAAAATATGTTTCATATTAATGTTCCAGCATGCCCTGCCCTGATACTTCAACTCCAGAAAACATGGCGGACACCGTTTCAAGTAGCTTCAGACTGGCGGTTCTCCTGCCTCTCTATTGTAATGTTTAAGCTCGTTGGGGTTTTTATTCCTTCCATTCCGTGACACGGTTGGTCGACTGGAAGCAGGCTGTGGAATTTAACTGTTGTTTAGAATATAAGAAAAGAAAGCATTATTAGACTCACGCACAGTAGAGCAACTATACATTAAGTACGTATAGTATAGGAGTGAGGGAGTCTTTGGACTCGAACATGAGAGTTGAAAATACACAAGCAACGTAGTGCTAACAAGCACTAAAAAGAAAAACACCTTTCATGCGAATGCAGTAAAATTGGACACTGAATCAACTTGTTAGCCACAGCAGATGCTGCTGAGAAAATTGAAATTTTTACACAAGAGGGCCTTGACGGCAACAGAATGACGAAACTGGCCCTAAACGGTACCAGGCGAAATCCAACAGTTATGTTCGGATTAAAAGTGTGGCTCATATACCACTGGGATTATGTAAACAGAACGACGATTGATTTTAAGCTTAAAGATGGGTGGGAAGTCACAGACGTAGCCTCAATATTACAAAAGAATTACAAATAGATTGCCTAAACTAGACTTGTTAGTAAATGGGAAAATGGGGGAGGTAAGGATAGCAGGATGTTTTCACTATTCTACATGCATGCATTTAGCAACACGGCGGTCGGTCTTTTGGGAGCCAAACTGATTACAGGCACGAAGCACTTAAAAGGTTTTAGCATAGGAGCATAATTTCGAAGGTAAGAAAAGCCACTGTTCACTATTGTGAATTATTTCAGTCCCAAGCAACAATGCACTTTCTAGAAAGTCTTATGCTACTAGCAGAGTTTATGAATTAAACTGTTAGAAGCGGAAACAAGTGTATTTCACTGAGACGTCACAGGCTTGGATTTGACGACAATACTTCAAGAACCATGCAGATGAATTTTCATGGATTTGAGGCAGTTTAATGTGATTCCTACGGAGGCCCCATTTATTTGCCTGTGACAGAGTTCATGAAAAATTCCCTCGATGCGCCCAGACACAAGTTGCGATGTTTCATTGACAGAAACTCCCTCGGAGGAAAGCGACAATTAAAACAAAGAGTTGATGCATTGACATTACCAGTAGAATATAGCACTTGATGACTGCTGACTAGCCGGCTAGTTAAAACTGAGATAAAATTGCTAAAACAGCCTCATTGCTGAATTAAAACAGATTATTGTTTAATTATCTTTCACATGATGAGTTGATAGCGGACGATAGATGTACTATTCACTACATTATAAGCACAAAAGTATCGGGCGTGTCTACTGACTCTCGGAGAGCGGTCTGTGCAGGCTGCTTGTTGAAACTTTAGTACTGACAGGCGAGAATGTTTCACACCAATGCCGTGAGTGTGGAGAGGGAGGGGGTAGGGAGTTGATGTGAGGCGCAGGGAATTCAAACACAGGTAACAAGGAAAAACTTCGGTAGAGTCTAAAAGGAGCATGAGGAGCGAGTAGGCTGCCATTTGTATGAAATGAGTTGAGATAGGAAGCATTCTTCAGCGGCTGCTTGAAACCATTAAATTCAGCAATTTGCCTTATGAAGCGCCGCAGGATGAAGTCTGAAGCAGCAGTTAAACAAGGGGGGGGGGGGGGGGAGAGATATCTTGAACGGTAGAACACACTAGATAAAAACAATAACTAGACTGCGCAGAGAGAGAAAAAACACAGAAAAGTATATTGGAGTTTGCATGGAAGAAAAAAATTAACAGAAAGCAAAAAATTAAGAAAACGCAATGTGGGTGAAAAATACAGAAAAACGTTTGAGCTTACATTCAAACAGGAGCATACCAAACTGGGGGGCAAAGGGGCAAATCCACCAACACAGAGAAAAGGCGAACAAAGAATCAATAGTCGAGCGGCAAATGAGAAATCATTGATATTGGTCTTACAATATGACCGATTTCAGTGCGAATCATTACCACTCGTGTCTTCCCATCTCGATCAGGGTAACACTGGGTCCCTGTGCCTGAGATATACACCAATGGAGGAGGAACACCACTGATGAGCACAAGGTCTCTCTCCCTCACACTGGGGTCAGAGAGGAGCCACTAACACCTCCTCTGTAACGCAGTTAGATATTCCAACCACCAGCATTTCCAAATGGAGTTACGTAGGGCTTCAATTTTGCACCAGAAAATAGGCAGACGGATGTCACTACGAGATTCGAACAGGGCAGGGGAAGCAGACAAAGAACAACCGATAAGATAGTGGCTGGGTATAAGAGGAGTCAAATTTTCATGGTGATTAGACAGAGGAGTCTGGGGCCGAGAATTCACAACACCTTCTATGATAATAGCAAGTGAGTCAAATGCTTCATAAGTAAGAATGAGATTACCTACAACCATTTTCAGGTGTGTTTTAGTGAGGTTAACACAAGATTCCCGTCTTCCACCATGATGGGGAGAGTAAGGAGGAATAAATCTCCATTTGAAACACTTAGAGTATGAAAAGTGAGAAATCTGATCCATAGCAGAAAAAGACGTAAGTGCTTTTTTCCAAAAAGATGCTGCGCCTTGAAACTTGGTAGAATTGTCGGAAACATTTCGGAAGGGACACCACGCCGAGCTGTAAAACGAGAGACAGCAGAGACAAAATACGAAGTGGATGCGTCAATTACCAATTCTAAATCACTAGCTCCGGTAACCATACAAACAAATAGAGAAATATACAGTTTTCCGGATAGTTTCCTCTTAGCTTCAGGGGAATTTCTCCGTTAGGAGAAGGGACCCATATAGTCCACGCCGGTTAAAGCGAAAGGTCGACTTGGGGAGGAACAAAATGATGGCAAATCACTCATAAGCTGAGTGTTGAATTTGAGTTTCAGTTTATGAATAACAGGAGAAACTTCACGAATGAGGTTAATGATACAATACATTTCTTGGAGTAGACCGAGGAACGTGAGTGTACCAACGTTCATATTACGGTGATGAAACTAACGTATTGTGCCCGTTTGAACCGAAATCCGACGACCACATTTTGCAAATTACCAAAATCAGTTCAGCACGAGACAAATCTATCTCAGGGTCTATCTGGGCGAATACTAGGTCAAAATCTGGCATCCCTGATATCGGCAATATGCAAGTAAAGTTGGGAGAGACATTAATCGAAAAAAGCACACTACTTAAAATATATCAATTTATTTATATTTAAAAGATTGACAATTTGGCAAAAACCATCAAAATGAACAAAAATAATCACACATAAAAATCAACATACCCTACAACTAAGCAAACACCCCTAATCTTCGATGGATGATACCCAGAAAATTAATAGTCCATTCTGGTATCATAAAAAATCTCATATTTACACCACTTCAGGCGATCACGATTCGATGAAGAGTTCAAGTGATCCCTCTATGTACACTTGCAGTTTCAACTTTCAGAAGATTGATTAAGATTGTTCAAATAATCGTTGAAAATTTTGAAAAAAATTTCACTTTGACTTGCCGATTATGTTTTCCAAAAAACAAACTAATGGAAAATCATTTCACTGAATTCATTGTATTATTTCATCAACATAATATCAATATTCGGCTAACATAATGGTCGAATGTTAATATTGTTGCATTTTGTGAATTTTGTTTCTAAGAAAAATATTATTTATAAAGTTTCATCTTTAATAATAATATGAAAAATAAATATTTTTCTATTTTCTCCTTTTCCATTGGTCTCACGTAACCAATAAATTAAATTATACTCGTCTCAAAAGATGTTATATTGAGTTAGCATGAATTGTTATTAACAATGAAAATTGTTGTAATCTACTATCATTTAATTAGTTCACTTTCTCATCAAACAGTTATTTTTCTCACACTCAGTTAATCTTCACAATATTTCAAAGTCAAAGTATTAATAACAGAATTTATTATTATTATTTGTTTCAAATTTCCTTCTAATTTATTTATAACAGGTCTTCTCTCACACTTAGTTTATGAAGATTGGCATTAAGTTAGTTGACTGTCTCAAATGTTATTATTATTATTATTATTATTCCAAGTACATGACATAAATATTTTCAGCTATTTATTTAATTATTGCATTAGCAACTATTTATTTTCTCAATATTTTTCTCGGTCAGGTTCATTAAATCTATAATCATATTTTATTCTTTTATTTAGGCACAAAATCGGGAATCTAGATTGATCCAGGTGAAAATTAAATACTCAATCCTCCAGAATCTGGAATTTGACGAGAACATGGGGCGGCCCACTTGCCTTACCCTTCTTTAACATTCTGAGCAACACATGCTCTCATCAACCACTTCAATAACACACACACCTGTGTACAAGAACTAACGTCCTCATGGATACACTTGGCCTCCACATAAGTACAAATATTGACAATCCTAGTCGCATACTATTTTCAACTACTATCACCATACGTGATTTTAAATATTTTTTCCACAATACGATATAATTTTTGAAAAGCGTTGTAATATTCTATCATACAAATTACTGTATATTCTCAAGTTTAATATCTCCAATAAAAAGATGTAGTTATTCCTGGTCAACTTCTCCCTGCCTCCATTTTACACAATTTCAACCTAGTTGATACATTTTAAATACCTGCCGCTTTATTCTTCATTCCTTTTTTTTACTTGGTGCTTTTGGAAAAATCTTCTCAACTCAAGATTGTTGCCATTGCACTTTATTCACACAAACTAATTTATCCTTTTAACCTGTTCATAAATATAAACTTCTATTCCACAAATATTTAAATAAACAAATGTTATTATATTAGATTCATCACAGTTCTATTTATATAAATCTTTCCTACGTTTATTATTAGTATATCCTTCTAACCACATGAAATTATTATTATTATTCCTGGCAAAATATTATTTAGTCATTGTTGCTATTCTTACAACATTATAATAAATATTATGACCCTAGTTTATCCACTACCTAAATATAAATAATTAAACAAAATGTTTAAATCCTCATCACAAATTATTTATAATCACTTCATCATTATTAATTCAGTAACTTCATTGATTATTAACAATGTAAATTAAATTCAAAAACAATGGTTCTATCACCTTCCAAAATATTTTAATTAAATTAATAATTTAACGGTGTATTCTCACATTGGTTATTAGAATATTTATTTATTTCACTGTAATTTATTATCATTAAATAATTAAGAATTTATTTAAATAATTCAAGTTTTTCTCAAGCCTCTAATAAGAGCTATAGAAAAATATTCCTATTTCTTGAAATAAATTAGATTGTTTCAGGTCGAAAGACATGAATATAACTGTTGCTCTGACACTATAGCAAAAATAGTATATTAAATTGTCGGACTCCAATATTGCTCCATTTGTCATGCTGGACAAATAAAAATGACGTTGACATAGCGATGATGGTGTTGATTTTCTATCATGAATGTTCAAAAGGAATTCTCAAACATTACATTAGACTAGTAAGTGATACATGTAGAATTTAGCTTACTTTATTCTTGATGTGATGGTAATACGTGTCCTCGGTGTTCGCCACCACCATAGCGATCTCCCACGGTCATCTGCGATTCTATTTCATCCTCGTTTCCTTCCATTTCACACCTATCCTCGTACAGTTTTAAAGACACATGTCAGCGGTTACAACAGCGCGTTCACAAACACTCCCACTGTACTCCCTAAAGTTCGACATGATGAAATGTTTCAAGTCCTGATACAATTCGATTACTTTCGTTAAGTTCAACATGATGAAAAGTTCCAAGTCCTAATGTTGCGGTTTCACTTGACTTGACTAGCTATTTCAGGAACACCTTTTAGCAGCGTGAAATCAACGATTATTGAAATGTCCATCTGGTATCTGTAGAATGCCTAATTGTTAGTCTAACAGCTAGTAACATGATATGCTTGTAGGCTAAACTATTTGTTCATATCCTGTGACTGGTATTTTGGATATTCTCAACCACTATCTGTAGAACAGATGGGACCAGATTGTCGTCTAACATTTACTAAGACATGCAATATCGTGAAAACCCAAGCGCTCAGTTCTCTGAATATAGACTAAGTCCATGGACAACACGTCCAGCGACTATGTTCTCCCGTAGACAATAACGACAGTATAATTACTCGATTCATGGTGCAGCGGCGATGTTCACACAAGCAGTTGCCTGGCTGAAGTTGTGTCTCCATGAAGTTGCTCGTTCTTTATATACCCGCATAGGTCAAAACTTCTAGAACATTCCAATCCGTATCTCAGCTTCTACTGAACAGATTTCCTTGCTTGATAGCTCCATCTTCTCCAAAATTCAATAGTCAGTAAACTGTGCTACTTTTCAAAGTTCAAATCCATCGTCTTGAGGAAATTCTAAAAAATCATACATTCACGTGGGCCACGTCATAAGCTCCGCGTCATACCACACTCACTGCTCGAAGTCTTTCAGCGCGCGATTCAAAATCAGCCCCTTCGTTGCAAACATAGACTAACGTTTCTTCGTCTCTATATCATGACGTCACTATATCACGGACGTGTACGCGATCCGGGTACATCCACCCCTCACGCCATGAAAAAAATAACACCTTATATATTATTGTTTACTGTTGTCTGGTTTTTTAGTGATATATCTTCAAACTTGCAGCGTTGAATTTTCCCACGACGTTACCAGACTCAACAAGTTTATAACTTCCGTTATCATAGCTTTTTGTAATTCTGAACGGGCCGTAGTATAAACTAGCAAATTTAGAATATACTCTATTCAAGACGTCAGACGGAATAGGTTTCCTGACAAGAACAAGGGTTCCAACATTCCGAGGTTGTCTGAATTTCATCCTTTGGACTCTCCTTTCTCTCTTGGCAGCTTGTTTACGAATTTTCTCCAGTGCTTGCACTACTCTGATTTGTCTGCTAGGCTCTAATTCTGGTGGTATGGAAATTATCCTATCCCATGGTCTTATGGCTTTATTTCCATGATGCAATAACATCGGTATCTGATTCGTACTCTCATGTACAGTGGAGTTAATGCAATGTGATGCAATCCACTTCCAATGTTCTGTAGAACAAAATAAACGACAGAATTTGGCTATCTCTGACATAATCCTTTCAGCTGGGTTGCCCTCAGGATGTCGTATTGAACATAGGATCTGCTTAAAGTGCAATACTTCCATAGCACTTCTAAATTTATGAGATATAAATTGCGATCCATGATCTGTTAAGAGGTATTCAGGTTTTCCTGCTTCAGGAATCACACTATCTCTGAATCTCTTCAGGATATAACGTTTGTTCGCTTTCTGGATGGGGTGCAACATTGTGAATTTGCTAAAACATCAATTATTACCAGTATGTATCTATTTCCCCTCTTCGACTTCGGCAAAGTTCCATAAATATCCATGGCGAATGAATCTCGTGGTTTCAAAAGAATAATAGGACGAGGCGCGTCTTTCAACAGCTTGGAATTGTGCTTGTTTCTCTGACACAAGTCACATGTCCTAATCGTCTCTCTGATTGTAGTCCTCATCTTCTCCCACGATAATTTATCTTGCGCGAGTTGTACTATCTTATCCAATCCGGCGTGTCCTGACATTCTGTGTGTTAGCCATATAATCGGTTTCTGAAGTAGGGTTTTTCACAGCCACTCTCAATTTTGTATGGTCTGCATCAATGAACCTATAGACAATATCATTCATTATCACATAATTCCTTGAAATTCGTTCAGTCTTCTGATAAACTATGTCAGTATTATCCATACTTCCTTCAGGAAATCGGTATATCTTTCTCAAATATGCATTCCTCTTCTGAGTAACAGATATCCTTTCCAAACGTTCAAGAGTGTATTCATCTTCTTGCATCAAGGTAATAGGCATGACCTTAAAAGTTGGTTCTACAGCATGACTCAAAATGTCAGCTCCTACATTTGCTTTTCCAGGTTTGTGCTCTATCGTGATGTTGAATTGCTGTACAAACAAAACCCAACGCGTGATCCTCTCACTTGCAAAATCCGTTTTCAAAATGAACTCAAGTACATGATGGTCTGTTCGAATAATGACAGAGTGACCTATCAGCATCTTCTTCCTTGTTTCCAGAGCATGAACAATAGCTAATGCTTCAAGTTCAGTTGTGTAGTAGTTTCGTTCGGAAGGTCTTATCATTCTACTTATAAAAGATAAATAATGCCTAGTGTGATCTTTGTCTTCTTTTAATAGGATAGCTCCTATACCCACATTTGAAACATATGATTAGATTAAAAAAATCTTCTAAAATCAGGATATTCCAGGTTTACACTATTCATCAACAATTCTTTTGCTTGTCTGAAGGATTCTTCGTGTTCTTCACTCCACTTCCATCTGTTTCCTTTTCTTAAAAGATCTTGCAAAGGTACTCCTATGTTGATGTAGTTGTGACAATGTCCTGCGAAGAATTGGCAAGTCCCCAAAAAACTACGGACGTGCTTTATCCTCGTGAGTCTTGGAAAATTATCAATTGCTTGAATCTTGGCCTCGTTGGGACGATATCCTTGTCCATCCAGGATATTCCCTAAGAATTTACTCTCTTCCTAAAAAAATTGGCATTTTTTTCAAATCCACCTTGAAATTTGACTTCCTCAAGTCATTCAATAGATTTCTAAGATGTAACAGATGTTGCTCTTCATTCTCAGACGCAACCCGTATGTCATCGATGTAACATACTACAGAGTCTTTCACCTCTGGACTAAGGTTCTTGTCTAATTCTCTAATTAGAACGGATCCTGATGTCTTCATCCCAGCCTTTTGAAAACATATGTTTGTTGGTCAAACATGAATCCCGTAAATTTCTTTCCCTCTTAACTTAATTTCACATGATGTTATGAGGAAGTATGATTTATAGTTGAGAACCATCTCTTTCCTTTAATTTTCTCAATAATTCCTTAATGACAGGGGTTCGGTCATAATATGGTAGAATTATGGAATTTAGAGATAATTTCGACCAGACAAATACGCAGGCTTCCATCCGGTTTAGGCACAACCGCTAATGGATTTACATAAGGTGTGGTATATTTCTCTACTATATCATCCTTTTCTAAATCTGCAATGATGACTTTCTCCTGTTCCCGATACTTCTCTGCAATAGGGTTAAGTCTGCAATGATATTGGGCTTCATCATTGACTTGGATGTGATACTCAAAGTCCTTAATTTCCCCAGGCTTTGTATCAAATATGTCCTCAAATTCTTGTAACATCATCTTTAATTTCGGTGTTTCTTCCACATTGACTACTTCTTCCTCTTGTTCTTCAATACTATGAATGTCCTGTGACCATCGGATATTTCCCTCGGTGAGTTTCTCTTCGACACCTGGAAAATTTATATCTCCAGTTTGATGAAAACGTATGGTCTCTGACTTCATATCAATAATAGCCTTGTACTTCATTATAAAATAATTTCCTATGATCATGCCATGGATAATGTCCTTCATAACCACAAAAATATGCTCAAAATAGCAATCTCCAATTTTCAGTTTTAAATACAACTGTGTTTGGCAAGTTGTCACTTTGTTAGGGATAATTCCTTGTATCTTGATGCCTGATACAGGAATGTCCTCTAAACTTTCTGTGAGCTTCCATATACCGTAGAGCTTCTCATTAATCAAACAAAGCATTGCTCCAGTGTCAATCGGTGTATATATCGTCATACCATAAACTTCAAACTCTATAATAGGTTATTTAGATCGTTTCTCTGGTCCAGTTCTCTCTTCCTTCAATTCAATCAAATGTTCATCTTCTACTTGCCATTCGACAACCTTTGAAACATAACTGCTTATTGGTTTGTTGAAGTTTTTTCCCCTTCAACTTCTGTTAAATTCTTCAACCCGGAAGTACTAGGTTTATTGTGCTGCTCATCTAGGAAGTGTTTACTGTCTTGATATCTTCTATCAAGATCTTCCATAGCCAGTTGCTTAAAATTTCTCTTCCCTTCTGTTTGGTTGCTGTTGCTGATTATAATTATACGATCTCTGTCGTTGCTGTTGGTTACCATATTGTTGTTGATTTTGTTGTTGTGGCTTACTATATGGTTTCGATTGAAAACCAGGTTTGTTCCAACGAGCCCACCTGTTTTGATACTTATAGGGCCTTATGTATGGTCTGTTTTGATATGGAGTGTGGCTCCATTCTTTATTTTTAACATGGTCCTTGGATAGTTTCCAATGTTGATTCGTCTGACTTTGACGATCAGTCATCACAGCATATACCGTTTGATTTTAATTTTTGCAACCTTTCAAATGAAATAATTGTGCATTGGCATAGTCTAACCTCTGCAGTACCTCATCGAATTCTTCCATATTCCCTATATTAGCTGCAATCAACGTTCGTTGTACCTCTATTGGGAATTGACGGATTAATGCAGATATCATTTCAAAATCTGGCTTTGGAGGTTCTAAAAATTGTAATTTAGACAATTGTTGCGAGAAATAGGCCGAATACTTGGTTGGTTGTGATGCCGAGTATCTCTAGGCATACAACTCCGCCCTTATCTGTTGTTGAGTTTCCGGCGACCAAAATTTTCTCAAAAGTCCCCTAAAAATTCTTCAAAATTATGGAAACTTGATCTGAAAGCCCTGAACCAAACCAGTGCAGGTCCATCCAAAAATCTGCTTATAACTCTAATTTCTCTTTCCTTCGAAATCTTCGAATCCCGGATGTAATCCTTTACTCCGCGTAGAAATTCTGCTGGTGGAATACTTCCAGTTCCGGTAAATTTTCCAGGCGTATCTTCTTTGTCCTTTTAAGATAGTAATAGGAATAGAATTCGTCACAGTCTTTGGTTCTTCCACTTCTTTGGAAATGTCTTTCTTTTTGCTCATCTGTGATTTGCACAAAGACAGTTTTTCTTCTAGAGTTCCTACTCTCCTTTTTATTCGTAATCATCCGTCTTCTCTTTCATCTCCCCTCGGATTTCTTCTATTGTCTTCTTGACAAATTCTTTGGTTATAGGATCGGTTTCTCTACTTTGAATATCCTTCATGTTCTCAGTAGTTTCCTGAATATCTTTGACGAGTTTCTCTATGATTGTCTCGTGATTTTTCACAGTGTTTGTCACCTGAGACATATCTTTCTGAATTTTACATACATCTTCGGATATCACATTGTTATGTGTGGTAAAAGAATATCTTGCATCTTGGGCATCCTCTTTACCGTCCTCTAATATCGAAATTCTGACCTCAGTAAGCGCAATTTCTCTTATATTCGTACTAAGTTCTTGGATCACCTTGTCTCCTTTCAATTGTTCCAAATTTTGTGTCTTGAAAATCGGTTGCCACTTTCTGCAACACCTGCCATGCAGTAATACAACATTCTTCTGTTATCTTTATCTCGAAGTTCTCTAGGTCGTCAGCTACTTTTCTTGAATACCTTTCAACATTTTCCTCCATAGCCTTCAATTTAATATGCAATTTTCTAAATTGTCTTCCAAGCTTTTAGTACTTTCTGTAATTTTGGTTTCAAGTGAAAATTTGTTTTCATCTAGCCTATTTTCTAGACCCTTGGATTTATCAAATAATGCTCCAAGTTTCTCCCGAAAATTTTTCAATTTCTCCGCGAACTGTTTTCCCAAAGTCTCTGATAATCAGTCTTCTAATAATTTGAGAATTATCAGCTAAATCCAATCTTAAATGTTCAGAATTACCAATTATTTTTAAGTCCATGAGACGTGAACTTTCTGTTAGCCTTTCAAGAGATCTGTAAATTTCGGAAATTCTGTCATCCAACGATTCTCTCAAAGATTCGGTGCTTGCGCTTAATCTATCCTCAAAATGTTTAGAGTTTTCGGAAAGTTTACTATCAATGTCAGATTTAAGTGAATTAGAATTCTCCGATAACTTTCTTTCTAAAGATTCTGATAATCTTATTTCTAATGATTTAGAATTTTCTGATGGTTTAGATTCAAATGAGGCTGAATTTTCGGATAGTTTAGATTCTAATGAGGCTGAATTTTCAGATAGTTTAGTTTCTATTGAGGCTGAATTTTCAGATTGTTTAGTTTCTAAATATTTAGAGTTTTCATTGATTTGTGTTTCCAACTTTTTGGAATTTTCTAACAATTTTTTTCCAATTGAGTCACATTCTCAATATTATGCTTAATGTCGGACTCCAATCGAGCCAACACTTCCAACACTTTGTCCATTCTATTCAATAAGAAATACTGGATAGGTATTCAATGGATAACGAAGACTTAAGATTAAACATGTACTAGCCTAACATAGTTCGAGAATTAATAATAAATTGAGATGTGCCCTACGTCGATGTCTAATGGAAACAAAATCCCTACTTATTTAAATTTACTTTCAACCAACAAGAAATATTATGCAAAGTTCAAAAATCCTCCATCTGGATGCTATAAGTTGTGCTTTTTCTTTTAACAAAAATAAATTAACTCCCAATTCTAACATTTAAAAAAAAAAAAAATTTAATAAAACTCCCTTAATAATTACATGATTCCCATATGAAACAAAGTCATCACAAATTCAAATTCATGTTACTTATTTCCAAATGCAAGTTTTACTATGTCCTCCTGACACGGACTTACCAATTTCCCTTGATTCAAAATTTTACTGGATTTTTGTCAATTGTCGAAAAAAGTGGCAAAAAAATCTCGAATCTACTCGAATGCCTATTCGAGAAACCAGTTCGAAAGACCTATTCGAACCCCAAGTTGGGCGCCAAACTTCTTCCCTCTACCTTATGTGCCTGTTTGGACCGAAATCCAAGGACCACATTTTGCAAATTACCGAAATCAGTTCAGCACGAGACAAATCTATCTCAGGGTCTATCTGGGCGAATACTAGGTCAAAATCTGGCATCCCTGATATCGGCAATATGCAAGTAAGGTAGGAAGAGAAATTAATCGAAAGTAGCACACCTCTTAAAATATCTCAATTTACTTATAATTAAAAGATTGCAAATTTGGCAAAAACCATCTAAATGAACAAAAATAATCACACATAAAAATCAACATACCCTACAACTAAACAAACACCCCTAATCTTCGCTGGATGATACCCAGGAAATTAATAGTCCATTCTGGTATCATGAAAAATCTCTTATTTACACCACTTCAGGCGATCACGATTCGATGAAGAGTTCAAGTGATCCCTCCATGTACACTTAGAGTTTCAACTTCAGAAGATTGATTAAGATAGTTCAAGTAATCGTTGAATATTTTGAAAAATTTGTCACTTTGACTTGCCGATTAAAAATAATGGAAAATCATTTCACTGAATTCATTGTATTATTTCATCAACATAATATCAATATTCGGCTAACATAATGGTCGAATGTTAATATTGTTGCATTTTGTGAATTTTGTTTCTAAGAACAAAATTATTTATAAAGTTTCATCTTTAATAATAATATGAGAAATACATATTTTTCTATTTTCTCATTTTCCATTGGTCTCACATAACCTATAAATTAAATTATACTCATCTCAAAAGATGTTATATTGAATTAGCATGAATTCTTATTAACAATAGATATTGTTGTAATCTACTATCATTTAATTAGTTCACTTTCTCCTCAAACAATTATTTTTCTCACACTCAAGTAATCTTCAAAATATTTCAAAGTCAAAATATTAATAACATAATTTATTATAATAATAATAATTATTATTATTATTATTTGTTTCAAATTTCCTTCTAATTTATTTATAACAGGTCTTCTCTCACACTTAGTTTATGAAGATTGGCATTAAGTTAATTGACTGTCTCAAATGTTATTATTATTCCAAGTACATGACATAAATATTTTCAGCTATTTATTTAATTATTGTATTAGCAACTATTTATTTTCTCAATATTTTTCTCGGCCAGGTTCATTAAATCTATAATCATATTTTATTCTTTTATTTAGGCACAAAATCGGGAATCTAGATTGATCCAGGTGAAAATTAAATACTCAATCCTCCAGAATCTGGAATTTGACGAGAATATGGGGCGGCCCACTTGCCTTACCCTTCTTTATCAACTCTGAGCAACACATGCTCTCATCAACCACTTCAAAAACACACACACCTGTGTACAGAAACTAACGTCCTCATGGATGACCCTTGGCCTCCACATATGTACAAATGTCGACAATCCTAGTCGCATACTATTTTCAACTACAATGACCATACGTGATTTTAAATATTTTTTCCACAATACTATATATTTTTCTATAAGCGTAGTAATATTCTGTCATACAAATTACTGTGTATTCTCAAGTTTAATATTTCCAATAAAAAGATGTAGTTATTCCTGGTCAACTTCTCCCTGCCTCCATTTTACATAGTTACAACCTAGTTGATACATTTTAAATACCTGCCGCTTTAGTCTTCCTTCCTTATTTTTACTTGTTGCTTTTGGAAAAATCTTCTCAACTCAAAATCGTTGCCATTCCACTTTATTCACTGGTATTTTGGATATTCTCCACCACTATCTGTAGAACAGATGGGACCAGATTGTCGTCTGACATTTACTAAGACATGCAAATTCGTGAAAACACAAGTGCTCAGTTATCTGAATATAGACTAAGTCCAGGGACAGCACGTCCAGAAACTAAGTTCTCCCGCAGACAATAACGACAGTATAAATACTCGATTCTCACTTCAGCGGCGATGTTCACACAAGCAGTTGCTTGGCTGAAGTCCATGTCTCCATGAAGTTGCTCGTTCTTTATATACCCGCAGCAGTCAACACTTCTAGAACATGCTAATGCGTATCTCAGCTTCTACTGAACAGATTTCCTTGCTTGATAGCTCCATCTTCTCCAAATTCAATAGCCAGATAACTGTGCCACTTTTCAAATTTCAAATCCATCGTCTTGAGGAAATTCTAAAAAATCATACATTCACGTTGGCCACGTCATAAGCTCCGCGTCATACCTCACTCACTGCTCGAAGTCTTTCAGCGCGCGATTCAAAACAAAATCAGCCGCTTCGTTGCAAACATAGACTAACGTCTCTTCGTCTCTATATCATGACGTCACTATATCACGGACGTGTACGCGATCCGGGTGCAGTATGGTGATGGAAGTGACGTGATGTTTAGAAGGTACTATAATCGGATGTTTTTTGTTCTCGGAAAGAGAGGAGTAGGAAAGTCTACCACCTATTCTCAACAATCCTTCATCATCCAAAAACGGAGCTTGAGGACGGATGCGGCTAGACATTACATGATCTTTCTGATGTGATAAGAAGGAAAGCTCACAGGAAAACGCTTCTTGTTGAGTAAGTTGCAAGATTTTAGTTGTCGCTAGATCAATTCCTTGTTGGTTATGTAAGGCTTAGGGAGCAAAGCCTGATATATTACGAGCCACTGTGCCCGTATATTCGAGAAGAGATCTGTCGGAAATCTGAAGCTCGGCTGGATTGCGGACATTGAAGCATCCGGCTAACATACAAATCAAAAATTCGCTCCGACATGATCTTCGAGAATATACGCAGACGTAATTGCAACGAAACTGTGAAATATAACAAAAAATACACTTGAGTTCAGGCGAGCACTTACCTTGACATCACTCGGGGATAATTTAGTTAGCTTACGACCTGAAATGGGGGCTTTCACAGTGTCATTTCTCTCTATATCAAAAATAAATCACGCTCAATGTATAAAAACGAACTAGACAATTTAATTCAAATGTAAACTAATTTCTTATCAAACAAATATATTCCTAAACTAACAATTAATTAATAAATACATACACTCATTCACACCTCCCTACATCTACGCCTCTGAAACCCTGTGTTTCCAGAACATCAGATCTTAAATTTGGATCGGCCTAAGCCTTTTTTAAAAGATAAAACAATTAACAAAGTTTTGGCATGCTTCACATTCTTAAACAAGCTATTAAGAACATCTGGGGCGCGCTGGACGCGTGCCTGTGTCATGTGACACGGTTATATAACGATACCGTTGCTTCCCAGTCCACTGGCTGGTTTTCATTCATAATTTGACGTGTTTGCAACTTCTCTGCACATTTGTATGCAGCGCTGGCTTTGAGCGAACAACAGGTTCTCCACACAAACCCTGCACTCAGATGAAATCGGCCTAGCGAATACACGTCTCTGCTTCTCCGTTACGGTATTTTAAAATCTCATTCTTGCTTAACAAAATTTGAAATACTACTGTCATTCCTTACTTGAACTCGTTAAAACTTTCATACAACAATGCTTTCATTCCCTCACATCATGTTAACCTGATGGAATTATCCTCATCCATCCTTAACAATGAAAAACATCCATTCTAAGCACATCGACTCTTACATAAAGTACACTTCAAAAACATCGAACAAATTATTATTTCTAACATATTATTCCCTTGATTAAATAATTACTTGAAACTTATTTATAGTCTAAATCTCTGTTGTAACTAATGGCGTGGGCTATTATAATTATATAAATTCGTTATCTGTTTGTGCATATGAGCGTTAGCTCTGATCACAAATTATATCTAACCACATATTATTAAGATCTTTAAAATCTACATCAACTTTCAAAATACTACTGCACTTAGTCATTATTGGGTTTATAGTTGAATTCAGTCGAATATGTTCGACCAGCAAAGGTAGAACATATGCATTTACTTAAATCGTGATTAATAAAGGTTTTAATAATTAGTATACATAACAGACGTTAATATCCGTTTCCCGTCTTAATTTCCGAACAAACCTACCGTCTCCATATCCAAGCCGTGTTTTAATTCAGAAAGTTCTCCATAACTCACTTCTTATGCCATAATGCCAAATGCTAATCCAAATAGTCTGGCCTATGGAACGACTTTACTTCAATGCGGAAAATACCTCGCAAACAACACCTCGTATAACTTTGTATACGGAAATACAAACAATTTATTACACAAATAAATGTTATCACCATCTCCTCCACAAAACTAGCCTTTCCTTAAATTGGCATACTCCTCAGCGTTGCTATAATCAACCACTGGTATATCATACAGTTACATCTTTTATTTTTACGTTACATTTATACATACAAACGACTTTAGACACAACGTGCTTAATAAAATATACTACACTGTGTCTTCGTACTCACCTGGTTTCAACTTCACATATGTAGCAATATCACGTCTACAATATGACGTTACATTACACATTGCGTAAAAATAACTACTTGTGTTATTTATGTATATCCGATAAACATTAACTCCAACGGGGTAATCTAACTATGAATTCCCTACCGTCGGATGATAATAATCTTCCATGAAGATTAATCTCTAAACTATTTAAATGAATGAGAGATCTTAGTTTCTCCAATAAAATAAAGATTGTCAAATTCGGAATATGTCTCCATTCTACACAAGAATGTCTATGAGGATTATGACTTTCATCGATATCGTGACGAAGGTTTCTTGCCAGATCGATGCCAAGTTCATAACGATTCTCTTATAATTCAACAATATATCACTTGTTCTTTCTTATTCTCTTCATACTGGCACGTTAAAGATCCCCTTCGGGGCAAAATTCCGGCACCCCGGCGTCTCTAAAAGCCAGTGTAGTTAAAAGGGACGTAAAACCAATAACATTATTATTATTCTCTTCATGTCTCTTCTCGACAAAATAAGACGCCCAAATTAAATTAATAAAAGAATTTAATTGTCATCGTAGAGGAAAATACCTATATCCTGAATTCAAAATGAATTCACAAATGTTGAAAATAAATTTACTGATCTTCAATAAAAATTACTGGAATACTGATTCCTTAAACAAATTAACTATGTCAGTTCAGAAACTGGATCGTAGTATAACAATATGAAAATGTCGAAAGACGATCACCTCATATGATCTCGAAGAATAAAAAGTTGTTACATGAAATGCATAAATATGTCGAAATATGGATAAAGGATTTGCTCTAGGATGTCACTATATAGCTCTAACTACATATTAATAAACACTGCTACCTTGACTGAAGATCTCGAAGTTCAAGTTAAGCATTAGACAATACTTAGTTGTTTCAACCTTCAAGAAACTAGGTTGAATCCTAGTTCGTCCCCTCGAACTAACGACCTCGGAAAAGGAAGGACTCCCTCTCCGGAAAACATCAAGCTCCATCTGGGATCGAACCGCGAACTCCCATCCATCAATCTTCATTGTTGCCGGGACAATTCCTGGCATCTTGAAAATATTCTTGTATCTTCGTTCTCCGTCATGATATAGTTTCATTATGATATCGAGTAGTGATGAAAGGTCAGCTTCATATTTCGAAATAAATTCGAAATGGAAGTCATGGACCTCACTCGTAGATAAAATATTCATAAAGGTGTACTAAGAATTATTTTACGTAGTCTCAGATGTTAAGTTCAAGCTCATGAATAACGCTAATGTACGAGAATGTTGGTGTACATAACGTTTCATGCTTGCTTGAAGAGTAGACAAACATGAACTATTTCATTATTGAAGCTCCATTGTTGAATATACTACTCTGCTTCGAATGTATTCCTGGCGCACATAATTTCTTATTCCATAATCACAAGCATCGTAAGTTTCATAAATGTCTTCACTTGCTGAATATACACAGTCATTACACTTGTGTAACAATATACTTCCTCAATGATAATGTCAATCACTGTTTCTCACGTGAATCGGATAAAACGAATCTGTATTCGCTGCAGTCTGGTTGGAACTAAAGTGCTTTACGGCGATTGAGTCCGTCACTTTTCTATTTCATTCCTAAAATGGCTATAATTCTTTAAGTATTCCTTTGTTCACGCTGACAATTTATATAACACTTCTATGCGTTCTGTACTAGAGTCTGTACTAGAAATATTTGTTCTACTAACAAATAATCGTAAGTTATTGTGGTATGAACTCTCCTCGCAACTTCACTTTGATCGCAGGCACGGGCGATCTCCACAAGCTACCTCTATATGCGCTGTCTCCGTGAGTCAACCAATCTGGAGTCGGCTAAGACCTTCGGGACTACAACTCTCCCAGAATATGCGTCTGCACACTTCAAACTTTGCAGGAACAAGAGCCCTGATGCCTCGCGTCTCTCCTCCAAGACACCAGATCTAGCCGCCATTTTTCGTTCCCTCGAAACATTTAGTGCTTACTAGAAAAATGCTTATTATGAAGTATTTCGACTTCCCGTCAATTTTCTAAATATCTCAGATATTTTCTTATAATTTTCTTCTTATTATCAATCCATAAAATAACTCTATTGGGGCCTAAATATGTTAAATCTACATACAATTTAGTTGAAGGAACTCCTGCCTTCACTAAGACTTCTCCTAATTGGCTGTGAGCTTATATCCAATGATATAATTTATAACAATAATTAAACATTTTCTGTGATAAATTCACTGTTGCTAGGTCAATTCCAAGCTTCTAGAACCTTCCATTTCGCAACGATATCACGTGATGGAATCTCCCTCCTTGCTCAATGTAGCAACACGACTCGTTTGTGTCAAGTTCCAGTTTTTATATTGCTATCATGACGAATAGAAGGACCTAGTGTGAGGACTCCGTCATTTTAGCACGGTAGTTTCTGGTCCCGCCGCTACAAGCACTGCAAGCGAGTATGTCCAACACGTGCTGTGTTTCCGTCGAGCCGGTTCATAGAAAGTGCGCGAGAAGTTACTGTGTGAGATATTTGTGTGAATTAAATTGAATTTTCTTTGCTTTCAGTTCTTAAATTCAGTTCATTGTGTCTTGTGTACATCAGCGTTTTGTGTTTTGTGTACTTCAAACATATTTCTTATGTGGCTTGGTTCATTTAATAGTTCAACATGCCTTATTGTTTTGTACCTGGCTGTAAGTCAGGGTATGGTCGAGTAGTTGACGATATACGATTTTTTTCACCACCGAAGGATACAAATCAATTTGAAAAATGGGCCAGAGCTATTCCACGAAAGGATACGAAGTTAACGCGTAGTAGTAGAATTTGTCAAATTCATTTCTCTGGTGATTTGATAGTAAAATCAGATAATTTTATAGTGAATGGTGAAGAAGTGAAAATCTCTCGTATGAGGTGGAAGTTACGTCCTGGAGCAGTGCCTCATATTTTCCCTAATTTACCGAAGTACCTGTCAAGTGAGAATAAGTCCCGTAAAGCTCCTAACAGGAAAAAGAATCTCGATACCACCAGGAAGAGAAGAAAGAAGATTGAAGATGGGAGTGAAGCAACGAATGAGGCATTAAAAGGTCAGTCTAATGTTGATAAGAATTTGGGTCATTCTAGTGTACTTACCGATGCTGAAAAGACTATAATATTGCTCAAAAGGCGCCTAAAGAATGCTAACCGTAATTTAATTCGCGTTAGATCCTGCCTCAACTCAGCAAAATCGAGAATTAATTTGCTGGAGAAGCAGGTTCGACATTCACAGGCATTTAATTACAAAGATAACAAACACCTTAGCAAGAAGGAAAAGATGATAATAGACACTATGCTCAAGAAATGCCAGGTAAAATCTCCCAATGGTATGAGGTACAGCAATGAATTCATTTTAGAGAGTTTATTGTTGAGAATAAAATCACCGAAAGGATTTCGTCATTGTCGGCGACATAATCTCTTGCCTCTGCCCTCAGAAAGTCACTTGAGAAAACTTTGTAAAGGACTTAAGTGCCCTTATGGAGTTAATACGCATAGTATAAATGCTATTTCAGACTATTTTAAGGAAGAAAAGAATGATAATTCACGTTACGGTGTTGTAATTTTCGATGAAGTGAAGCTAAGAGAAGAAATCCAGTTTAATAGTTTTTCTCATAAAGTAGATGGATTAGTTGATTTAGGTGAACACACACCTGACCTCCAGAAGAACGTACTTGCAAATCACGCTCTAGTGTTTATGTTCGTACCATTCATGCATAATTGGGTGCAGCCTGTTGCTGTTTATGCAAGCAGAAATGCTACTCCAGGGGACATTCTCGCAAAAATTTTAATACAGGTGATTTTGCAGTTAGAAGAGGCTGGGGCGAGGGTGGTTGGCTTTACTTGTGATGGTAGTCAGACAAATAAAAAGGCCTGGAGATCGTTAGGAGTTAGTGGCAAGACAAGCTCTCTACAACCTCACATCCTTAATCCTGCAGATGTTACGAGAAAGATCTGGGCTTTCTCAGACTTCGTTCATGTATTGAAATGCATAAGAAACCACTTTCATGATAAAGTAGAACTTCTCTATAATGACAAAATTATTAATTTCAATTTTTATAGGGAACTGTTCAAAGAAGATCTCTCAGGGTATGCTGGGCTTAGAGCATGCCCCAAGCTGACAGTTGCTCATTTAGACCCATCATCTTTCCAGAGAATGAACGCTAGGCTTGCATTCCAACTTTTCAGTGACAGTGTTGCCAAAGGTATTAAATTTTATCGAGAAATGGGACTGGCAGGATTACAAGGTAGTGAGGACACTGAGACATTTACCAGTGATATAAATGTTGTTGCTGATGCACTCAATGCATTCATTCCGTCTCAGGCTCTTCGTAAAGGTTCACCTTCTCATACAGCTATTGTTAATTTTCTTCAGACCGTGAGATCTACCAATAATACCTTTGCCTCCAATAGAACCTTGGAATCACTAGTAGTAACCCTACAGAGTACTTTGGAGATGTGTGAATGGCTTTGGGAGAAAGGTTATAAGTATGTGTTGACAGGAAAGCTCACCCAAGATCCCTTGGAACGGCACTTCGGAATTATGCGGTCTTTCAGTTCAGATGATCATCCATCGACAATAGATTTCCTTCATTTGCATCTACTTCAATGTATATACGTCCCTATAAAACAGGCTTTAAATGTTGGTGGAAATTGTGAACCTAAACGGGAGCAGATCTTGACCTCGTATGTTAATCAGATGCGTATATTAGCCCGGAATGCGGAAGTGCATAACAAGACAGTGAAGGAATCAGTGGAAACTTCCATTAAGGAAAAAATTGTGGTTCGAGATGCAGTAAATATCGAAGACTGGGAAAGCTCTGTACCTGAATTTGACAGCGCAGTTCGAAACTCTTCGATTGATAAGTGTTTAGTGTACCATTTGGCTGGCTATGTTGTTAAGCACTCTTCTAAATTTATTAAGTGTTCGCCTTGTGCTCATTCTCTACGTGACAATAATCTAAATAAATTTTCAGTTCTTACCGAAATAAAGGACTACGGCTCAATGAACAATGAAGTGTTTCTAACACGTCCTTCGAGAAGTGTATGTGACATCCTTTTCCAGGCCGAGAAAGTAATTACCGGAAAATTAAACTCAAAATCGATGTGGAGCGAAATATTTTTTGATTGCATCGATTCCATAGAAACAATTTCAGTTGATCCTTCAGGAGCTGGCTGTTGTCTTCAGCATGTCATGAATGTTATCCCCAGACTTGTTTATCATTATATAAAGTGCCGATTTTTCTTCAGAACGAAGGAAATCCGCCGAGATTTGCAATGTCGAACATCCGCCAAGTCTTCACGCAAGCTTTCGAAAGTCTAGTAGCCGACAAAATGAATTGGTAAGTAGGGTGTTACTTTAAATAGTTTATGAGTGCTTGTTTTAATATGCTGGGGATTATGTTTTTTTTTAATCTGTGTCTGTATACTCCAGGAATCTGTGCTTATCGTAACATGTAATGAATACCGTAGTTCTTATTTCCGTGAATTATATTTTCCATTGTGCCTTGCCGTGCTATTTTAATTGTAATCGCTAATTACTTTTTAAAAGAGTATTAGTTACAAAGTCATTCGTTTCCCTTAGCAGCATCCCTAAGACCAGCTGAGCTAACACCGGCAGCGTGGAACTAGCCCCCTCCAACGCTGCCTGGCGGGGCGCGCTTGAACTTGATGAGTCTGCTCACTTTCCCTTTCATTCGTCATGTTGCTATGTTAAATTTTATCATGGGATTCGAAAATAATCTCATTTTCATCCCAAATAATTCATTTTTCGGGGGCAGTTCCTCCATCGTAGAATTTACGCGAAGACACGGACCAGGTTATAGAAAGAAGACTATAGCTTTAACAAAGATGAAGAAGGAGAAGAAGCAGTAGCAACATGACAGGAAGCAGAAGTTTTGACAGCTTATCATCAGGCAAGTTGGAAAACGAAACCTGAGGTTTAGAGGGCCATAGAAGGATGGATTAGAAGCCACGCAGGACCTTGCCAATAGAGTTTGGATACAGCTAAATGGGAAGGCGTACATCCGCGAGAAATGATGTCAGCGGGATTGTCAGCGCTGGGGACATGTTTCCATTGACAAACTTGAGAGAGATTTTGAAATTTGGCACTCTGTTTGCTACAAACGTTTGCCAATGAGTAGGAGCTTTAGCTATCCACGAAAGAATAACCATAGAGTCGCTCCACAGAAAAAATTGCGAAAACTGAATCTTCAGAACTTGACGTAATTTGTCAGACATTTGTTAAAAGAGCAGCACATAATTCGAGCCAAGGCAGGGTAATAGTCTTGAAAGGAGCTACTTTGATTTCGAGCAAATCAGACATGAGCGTGAGGAATCTGTTTGAGAAGTGCAGTAAACAAGATAGGCACAACAGTCGTAAGCTTTTTCAGAGCTGTCGGCGAAAACGTGAATCTCAAGAGGAGACATAGAGAAGGTACTAATTAGCACTCTTGGAATTTCAATTGTTGAAAGGGTAAGTAAATTCTGACGAAAAAAAAGCCATGTGTTAAGATATGACGTAGGAACTGCTTGATCCCACTCGCACTTCAGGGACCATAATTATTGCATAAATAATTTAGCAATGCCTAAAACTGGAGCTAGAAATTTCAGGGGGTCAAAAATGTTGGCAATTTCAGACAGAACATGTCTTTTAGTGTTGGGAAGATCTTCAGAGAGAAAAAACTTTATAAGTTAGCGTCTCGCTGTGGGTACACCAGTGCTTTCCTAAAGTTTTAATAGAAACGGAATCAACGCAAATTTCAACAGAAGAACCAACTTCTTCAATAGAAAACTGAGAGAGAAATTCTGAAGAATTGAAATTCCATTTGTGGAATTGAAATCCTTCGTTGCATAGCAGCGCTCTCAATTTACGGGCAACGAGGGAAACTTCTTCAAGGGTTTCGAAAGACTGTAAATAATCGTCGATATAGAAAGACTAGGTTAAAGCATATGAAGCTTTTGGGTGAAGCAAGTGGCCACCCTGGGTGCGAGCATGTGCAGCGAGCGGATTGCGAGAAATGCTGAAGGCTTGAGACCGTAGGTGACAGTATATAAAAGGAAGATTATGATTGGCTTATTGGGTTCATCACGCCATAAGATGCGTTGGAGATCCTGTTGTTGCGAGTTAATTAAGACTTGACGATATATTTGTTTGATATCGTCATTGCCGGCTATGGGAAAAAGTCGAAAATTCAAAAGGATAGCAGACAGATCAGCTTGTATGTTCAGGACCAGAGTAAAGAGTGTCTTTGAGGCTATTGCCGTTAGCATCAGGTGAGGATCCACTAATAACTACACGAATTTTGTCACGAATAAGTGGATAGTTCCAGACGGGATGATGATTCAAAAAGACGGTTTCAACCAGAGGGTGCAATTCGTCATCGGCTCTGTTTACGACTTCCATATGACCTAGGCTTTCGTATTGCTCCATAAATCGGGTGTATTGCTCTTTAACGGGGGTTCACTTTTAAATTTGCTCTCAATGGCAATGAAAGCTTTGCGAGCTTTGGGTTGAGAATTTAATATCTTGGGTGGATTGAGTGGTCTCGGCATGTGGACAACAAATCTGCCTTCAGGGGTGCGAGTGGTAGTGGAGACGAAGAGCTGCTCCCAGAATTCATTTTCGGATGAGGTTGGACTAGAGGAGACAATAGTTTCAAATTTCAAAATCTTTTCTAAGTCCGTACTGACGAAATTACATTGCGAAGTGGGCTGGGCATTATAATGAGGATGTTGGCCAGTGATGATCCAACTGAAGTTTGTATCTCGCGTGAAAACATTGCTAGTTAGATGACGAGTTTTCTTACGCTAGCAGTTCCAAAATACATTCATTAGCCCTAAACAAGATGTCAGTGGGACTTTGAATGTTAAAGAGAGGATCGGCGAGCCTTAAATTAGCAGGAATGTTTAAGCGGGTAGTATCAACAGAGTGACTCGGGGGGTATATTTGCCTATGCTGTTAAGAATGAGATAATTTAATTTGATTTAATTTTTAATTTGAGGAAAGTGTCTTTAAGTTGCAATTTAGGAAATTGCGAAGCCTGAGTTTAGAACTATTGATGCCGGACACTTCAATGGATGTTGGTGTTATGGGAAGACTCATTTTTGCGATTAATAACCTCGACACGAAATCGTGTATCGCGGCGTAGTCCAAGAGGCCTCTAGCACTAATCCAGTTACCCGAACTTTCCTGAATCTCCACTTGAACGGTAGATAACAGCATCTGGTTACTGCACCAATACTTGGAATTTTCAACGAGAGAGGAGGCATTAGGCCTCTCAGCGTCATCGCTTTGTTTCAAGGTAGAAGGGGAAGTTACTGAAGACTTTCGTTTCTCATAACGATTTAAAGTATGATGTAATTTTTAGCAGTGAAAGCAAAGCCTAGTGAACTGAGAATTAGACGCGGAATGTTTAGGCGAAAGGCAAATCAAAGATGATGTTGGGAAATGAGCTTCGATATTTAAGTGCTTAGACCTAAGCGTGTAGCCACTAGAAGAAGTGGTAGATTTAGGAGAGAATGACTCGTGACGCTGAGTACTGTTGGAGGCTCGTTCAGTTTGAGTTGAGAGGGCAGTTAGAAGCTGGCATCTACTATTTATAAAAGTAACTAAATATTCGTAGGAGTATTCGTCATTATAGGCAAATTCGATCTCCCACGCCTTCAAGGTGGCGGCGTCAAATTTGGAAGTGACCAGATGGATAAGAAAGGTATCTCAATGTTGGGTGGGTTGCTCAAGCTGATATAATGCCTTGACATGAAGCTGAGTGGTGTCCACAAGAGTTCTCAAAGTATTGGAGCTGGCAAGTTGAATGAAGATTTCATATGACGTTGTATGAGAAGACTTTCGTTTCTCATAACGATTTAAAGAAAGATGTAATTTTTAGCAGTGAAAGCAAAGTCTAGTTGACTGAGAATTAGACGCGGAATGTTTAGGCGAAAGGCAATTAAAACAAGGATGATGTTGGGAAATGAGCTTCGATAGTAAACTACATAGACCTAAGCGTGTAGCCACTAGAAGAAGCGGTAGATTTAGGAGCGAATGACACGTGACGCTGAGTACTGTTGGTGGCTCGTTAGAAGCTGGCATCTACTATTTATAAAAGTAACTAAATGTTCGTAGGAGTATTCGTCATTATAGGCAAGTTAGATCTCCCACGCCTTCAAGGAGTGGATTGGGTGGATTGAGTGGTCTCGGCATGTGGACAATAAATCTGCCTTCAGGGGTGCGAGTGGTAGTGGAGACAAAGAGTTCAAGAAAGGTTACCCGAACTATCCTGAATCTCCACTTGAACGGTAGATAACAGCACCTGGTTACCTCACCAAGACTTGGAATTTTCGACGAAAGAGGAGGCATTAGGCCTCTCGTTAGAAGCTGGCATCTACTATTTATAAAAGTAACTAAATGTCCGTAGGAGTATTCGTCATAAGAAAGATGATGTTGGGAAATGAGCTTCGATACTTAAGTGCTTAGACCTAAGCGTGTTGGAGGCCCGTTAGAAGCTGGCATCTACTATTTATATAAGTAACTAAATGTTCGTAGGAGTATTCGATCTCTCACGCCTTCAAGGTGGCGGCGTCAAATTTCATATGACGTTGTATGATAAGACTTTCGTTTCTCATAACGATTTAAAGTATGATGTAGTGATGGATAAGAAAGATGATGTTGGGAAATGAGCTTCGATAGTTATGTGCTTAGACCTAAGCGTGTTGGAGGCTCGTTAGAAGCTGGCATCTACTATTGAGTGGTGTCCACAAGAGTTCTCAAAGTATTGACTTGCTTCTCCCACGCCTTCAAGGTGGCGGCGTCAAATTTGGAAGTGACCAGATGGAGCGAATTTAAGATCTTCCACGCCTTCAAGGAGTGGATTGGGCGGATTGAGTGGTCTCGGCATGTGGACAACAAATATGCCTTCAGGGATGCGAGTGGTAGTGGAGACAAAGAGCCCAAGAAAGGTTACCCGAACTATCCTGAATCTCCACTTCGATAGTGGATTGGGTGGATTGAGTGGTCTCGGCATGTGGACAAGAAATCTGCCTTCAGGGGTGCGAGTGGTAGATGTAGCGAATTTAAGATCTCCCACGCCTTCAAGGAGTGGATTGGGTGGATTGAGTGGTCTCAGCATGTGGACAACAAATCTGCCTTCAGGGGTGCGAGTGGTAGTGGAGACAAAGAGTTCATATGACGTTGTATGAGAAGGCTTTCGTTTCTCATAACGATATAAAGTATGATGTAATGATGGATAAGAAAGATGATGTTGGGAAATGAGCTTCGATAGTTAAGTGCTTAGACCTAAGCATGTTGGAGGCTCGTTAGAAGTGACCTGTTGGAGCGAATTTAAAGTATGATGTAAGTGCTTCTCCCACGCCTTCAAGGTGGGTTTTCATAAATACACTAGGATGACCAGTTTCGATCGTCAAGCGATCATCATCAGATCCAATTCACTTGTGGGGCAAGATTTTTGGTTAAATCCCTGTCTTCTGCTTGAAGCTTGTGACTGGTCTAGGTGTGAGAGTGCTGTGACGAGACGTAGGCTGAGGTTGAGTTGAGCCAGAGGATAAAATACCCTTTCTTTGATGCTCTGAGATTTTCCGGATTAAAGAATGATTGGAGGCAACGCCCTCATAATATAAAGCTCGTAATTATCCATTGGGATAATTGTTGTCAAGCGATCATCATCAGATCCATTTCGCTTGCGTCACACCTCTCATACGATTGCTCGTAATTATTTAGGCGTTGCACGAATGTACCCAAAAGAGTTGGGTTGTACCCTAATCATGAAAAAAATTACATGAGATTAATTACAAGAAGTTTGAAAACAATGGGGTCGTTTTGCGGTACTTAATAGAAGAGCTTCGACCAACTGTAACGCTTGGTTTTGAAGAGACTATGGCAAATAATTATATTTGTGAAGTGTCAGAATGGTGTCATTATCGTGGATAAGAGAACACAAATGTTCGTGAAAGGAATCCTTCTGGTTTCCATCGCCCGAAAAATGGTGCAGTTCAATCTTCGGAAGCAATGGTCTAGGTGTGAGAGTGCTGTCACGAGACGTAGGCTGAGGTTGAGTTGAGCCAGAGGCTAAAATACCCTTTCTTTGATGCTCTGAGATTTTGCGGATTAAAGAATGATTGGAGGCAACGCCCTCATAAAATAAAGCTTCAACTTCCTCTCTGTCCCCCTCCTGGTCGAGTGCGACGGATTCGATCTCCGTTTGGCATGCGTCATACCTTTCTTACGATTGCTCGTAATTATTTAGGCGTTGCAAAATTATATCCAAATTATATTCATGGGGAGTTAATTTTTGAAGAATTTACTTAAAACGAGTGAGATGCCCGTTTTACGAAGCACGACTGTTGATAAGTTCGCCATCCAGGGGTGCCACACTGAAAATTGGAAGTTGGAGTCCAACTTCCGCTTCTGATAGATAAGATGAACAAGCTGTCAAGTTGGCAGCAGAGACGAGTGAATAGCAATGTTGAACTGCAAAAAGTAGCCTCTTTCCGCCACCAGGGTCGCATGCAATGTTAAAGCTGAAAATTCCAAGTAGATATTAATATTTTGGCAAGTTATTGACAAATTGGGTTCCAAGGGTTTCCGACACCAAGAATATGGAGCAATTGGAGGGAAACTCAAATCAACACCATGGGGAAGATGTAGTTCAATGAGGAGCAGCGAGTGAAAGAAAAAGATTGGGTACAACGGACGAACCCAAACAAACAAATTTTATTATAGGATTTGAAGCCATTTTTCAGTGTTACCCTAGTAAACAAAAGTTTGGTGCTTGTCAGTCGGTCAACACGAATGTACCCAAAAGAGTTAGGTTATACCCTAATCCTGAAAAATATTACACGAGATTAATAAATACACTAGTATGACCAGTTTCGATAGTCAAGCGATCATCACCAGATCCATTTCACTTGTGCGGCAAGATTTTTGGTTAATTCCCTGTCTTCTGCTTGAAACTTGTGACTGGCTATCTCAACATCTGTGATTGAATGTTTTATATTTTGGCTCGTGTGTGCGTCTGTGCAGTTGTATTTCAATCCTTAGTCTAACATATTCATTTCTTCTTGGTTGTTCTGTGTTTCTCCTAATTTTCTTAGTTTAATTTCTAGCGATTCGTGCTTCCTCGTTGCTCTGATTTTAACGGTGTCATGTAGCCGCTCGGTGAAGCTGTTCCATTGGGATGCTAGCCAAAAGTTACTTAGTTGCAATTGAATGTCGTAAATTGTTGGTTGATTCTTTGCTTTCTTATGTATGCAAATCTTAATTCGATTTTTATCCAAAGCGCTTTGGCTTGCTTATTTGAAATGATCGACGCTGGAGTTTTCGGCACGGTTTTAATTGGTACGTATTTAGGGGTGAGATTCAGTTCTATACATGATTTGTTGAACCAAATTCACTTATCTAAGTTCATGAGTTTAAGCCAAAGTGATTTGAATCTCTTGGCTTCACGATTTGCCTGACTAGCCGTGAACATTATGGGGTTTGAAGCCGTTTTCCAGTGTTGAATTAGTTAACAAAAGTTTGGTGCTTTTCAGTCGGTCAACATGAATGTACCCAAAAGAGTTGGGTTATTCCCTATCCTGAAAAAATTACATGCGATTAATAAATACACTGGGATGACCAGTTTCAAACCTCAGGCGATCATCATCAAAACCATCAGATCCATCAGATCTGACGATGATCGCTTGACGATCGAAATTGGTCATCGTATTGTATTTATTAAACTTATGTATTTTTTCAGGATTAGGGTATAACCTAACTCTTTTGGGTACATTCGTGTTGACCAGCCGAAAAGCACCAAACTTTTGCAAACAAATAATATTAACAAAAGTAGAAAGAATCAACAAATATATAAGAGACTGAAAATCTAAAGTACTTTGGACTTGCCACACAAGAGCAATGCAAGGGAAGAGAGGGTCATAGCCCATTTACAAATGTTTATTATTATTATTATTATTATTATTATTATTATTATAAATGTGTACAAGCTTAAAGCTTTTTAGAACAAATAGAGTTGTTTTGCTTGGAGCGTATGCTGGGTATCCAAGATCAGCATCGATGCTAGCACAAAGCAAAGGAAATATTTAACGTAGTTCACGTGGCGCTGATTCAATTGCTGCCTTTAGTGAAGTCTGTAAACAATGAAAGGGATAATTGACTTAAACAACACTGAATTATCTGTTGAAACTTTGGGTAGTTATTAAATGTTTGAGCATACGATGTGGGGGCGGCCGTGGTCAAGAATATAGAAACATTTTTTAAACTTAGGACTTATCACCAAACAGGAATGCTTGTTGTGCCCAACCCCCACTAACTTCTTCACAAGAAAGATGCAAATAAAGGATTTAGCGGAAATGATTCATATCTTGATTACGAAAGAACAGTTTTAAAGCATAGATCGAAATGACCCTAGGTACTGTACCCGAACTGATGTAGATTGTCAAAGTCCGAAATTTCAGAAAGATAAACCAGGATCGTAGCAACTTGTGGTACCCGGCTAAAAACCACGAAGAACTACTGACAAAAACTTCAAGAAGGGTATAGTTATTCTACATTGTGCTACAGGACAAACTACAGAATTGACTAGGACATTACGGATAATTGGGGAGTGAGAAACCCTATTACCACTCGGGAGTTGGGTAAATGGTGGGCCCAAGAGTCCTATCTCCACTGTACCACAATACAACCATAAATAGATGCAAATAAAAATAATCAAATTTAGATAAAACACCAGCAACACGCAAATACGTGCCTGTGTAAATCGGACATCTAAAAAATAAATAACACCTAACTACTACTTGTAGTCGCTCAATAAAAATCAAATTCAATCTAGGTTTCCAGTTAGAGCAATAATCTTTAACTTGTATCAGTAGATTAGACTACAAACGATCGATACACTAATTTAAGGAGTCAAACAATATTTAATGTTACCTAGCCCAAAATCAAATTAAATTAGCGATGGCCTTTCGCCATCACAAGACATCATCGAGCTCTATACAAGACTCCTTTAATTCTTCCAACCCTATTTTAAATTATAAAAAAATAATTAATAGCGAAATAAATAATAATAATTTTTTTCAAAAATATCAACTAGCTGTTTACAATCATCGTCGCTAATCATCTTACAGTAATACATCCTAGGAATCACGCTTTAAATTAAGCTTTGAATCAAACCTTGAATCAGACCACCAAATTTATGTCAACATCATAATTATAATCTTTATTGAGCTTTAATAATCCGAGCAGTTAAGCCTAGATCCTATATATGTCCACACCATAATTTACTCTTTCCTTTTATATTCATAATGGAAATTCTCACCTAAATAAATTTCTCTTAGCTTGAGACAATTTCAAGTCGAGTTCTTTTTGAGCATGACCTTCGATCAGCGAATCAGTAAAACGAGGATCCGAGCAACATCACTACTCCACTGAGAACAACTAAACGCGATAGCCATCCCGAACTATCACTACAAAAAGAAGACCGAAACTTCCAAATTACAAGAATCTCACAATCCTAAGGATCACAACGACGACAAAAATAGCACAATATCAACGTCAAAATATCACAAGTCGTGGAACAAAGGTAAACAAGTTCGATGCCACGTCTCACAACAGCAACAAATGCAAAACCAGGCTGGACTATCATATTACAGCCTACCATTAACCTACTCACGATTCAAATTTACAATCCAGCCCGAAACGCAATAAACTTTAACAAAGATCCGACGTCCACAATAAGACGATATAATTATGCTCAAATCTCGCTCCACTGTTCACTTCACGATCATCTTTTTATTTATTTATTTATTTTTTATGTATTTATTTAATAATTATTAGATACAACCATGAAAAGGTCATTTTACACTAATATTTTAACAATTTCAAATAATAATAATAATAACAAAAACAACAACAACAACAATAACAGGTAACAATTGGCAGTGACGGCAGAAAGGATAAATCTCGGGAAGGACGCAGGGAGTGATTGGGGTAGTGAGTGATTAGGAGGGCGAGGGGTTAGGAAAAGAGGGTGAAAGGGATCTGCTAATGTTATGTTTGAATGTTCGATAGGGAGAGAATATGTCAATGTTTGGAAGGGAGTTGCTAAGGGTAGGTAGACGGTGGAAAATAGAGCGCTTCTGTACTTCAAGACGTGGGCGAGGTACGTGGTGTAAATGGTTCTGGCGTGTTGAACGGGAGGGAACATGAAGTGGGAAGTAGCTTAAGAGCATGTTACATTTTGTGTAACCATTCATAATTTTATGTAAGAAACACAGGTCAGTAAATTGTAGACGGCTTCTCAGGTCGAGTACATTGAGCTGGTTTAGAATATCGGATTTGGCGAAGTGCCTTAGTGAAGGATTGCGAGCTTTGACTACTGATATGAAGAAATTAAAGACACTGTTCAATTTAGAAATATTGGTTATAGCCGAAGTAGACCAGATTGGAAAAGAGAAATCTAGGATAGGGAGAACATATGTGGTGAAGTATAATTTAAGTGCAGTGAGGTCTTTAATTTCTGTGAATCTGTATAGAATGCCGAGACTGCGCATTGCGCGAGATTTGATATGGTCAATGTGGGGAGAGAATGTCAGTTTATCATCGTGAATAATACCTAAATCTCTCACCTGAGAAACCGTATCCAATTTATTTCCACATATTTTATAGTTCGCCTGATTTCCAGATTTCAGTAGTGAGAAAGACACATTGAAGCACTTTTTCGGATTTGGGGATAACTTCCATTTGTTGAACCAATCAGTACAAGTACTCACTGCTTCCTGGAGGTCAGCGTGGTCGTCAGAATTGGAAATTTTTCTGAATATCTTGAGGTCATCAGCGTATAGAAGAAGGGAACACGGAGAATTTTGCACACATGTGTTTATATCGTCCATATACAGCACGAAGAGAAGGGGTCCCAGGATACTGCCCTGAGTTACTCTTGATAAGACTGGGAGCCAGGACGATACAGACCCTGGAAGCACTACCCGTTGTTGCCTATTGGACAGGAAGCTTTGTATTAGGGATAGGAAGGATCCATGTACGTTGTATCGTGAAGCAAGCTTGTGGAGGAGAAGGAAATGGTTCACGGAATCAAATGCTTTGGCCAGGTCGACGTAGATTACATCTAGCTGAGTTTTTTGATCTATTGCAGAAATTATGTGATGGTTCAGAACAGTCAGATTTGTTAAACATGATTTTCCAGGGACGAAGCCATGTTGTTCTCCTGAGAGGTGTGGTTTGGTGAAAGTGCGGAGACGGCAATGTATTATTCTTTCGAAGGCTGAAGAGAGTATAGGGACGATAGATATAGGTCTGTATGAGGAAATTTCATGCTTTCTGCCTGATTTAAAGACAGGTGTGACATCAGCTCTTTTCCATGAGTCAGGAAAAGTGCCGGAAGTCATGCACCAGTTGAGTATCATGGATAAGGGGATGCTGAGAGATGCAGAGGTGTTTTTCAGGAATATAGGGCTTATGTCTGATGGTCCGGTAGATCTGTTTGCGGGCAGACTTTTTAAAATATTTTGAATTTCATCGGGGGTCGTTGAAATTTGAGACAGTGAATCAGAACAGACGCTAGTAAGCTGAGGGGGACTGGGGATTGGCACGGGAATTGAAAAGGTTGAATGGAAATATTCATTGAAATGTGTGGACCTCACTTCAAATGGGATTTCTTCATTATGGAGGTTTAGGTTAAGTGGAATTCTGGGAGACTTTCTACGGGATGATATAAGTGTCCAGAACTTCTTTGGGTTATTCTTGAGATTTCCTGTTATGGAAGAAATGTAGCGGTTGTAATCTTCTGTCATTTGAACTCTTGAAATTCTCCGTAGGTGAATAAATACATTGCGTGTATGAGGATTAGGAACTGATTTCCACAGTGACCACGCTCGAGTTTTATTTTGGAGAAGGAGTTTGGTGTTTTGACTTAGCCAGTGCGGGTATTTGTTGGATTTGGGTACGGAGAACGGAACGTGTTGTTTAATGGCCGAGTAAAGTAAATCCTCAAACAAGGCCACTGCGCTGTTTACGTCTCTCTCAGCTGTTAGCAGGCACCAGGGTAGAGATGATAAATCCTGATTGACAGCTTGCCAGTCGACCTTTCTCCAAAGAGGGAAAGCTATCTTATCGGTGGTGAGGCTATTTTTATGTCTGCTGGCTGGGACGGGGAGAGTGGCTTCTATTGAGCTGTTCAGGATATTTCTTCCAACGGTCACAGTGACATTGCGCAGGGTTGAAAATATGAGGTCCAGTGTTTCAGATTTCCTTGTTGGGTGTAGATTGAACTGTTTCAGATGTAGACCGTTTATAAAATTTGATAAAATGAAAGTATCTATTTGGGGAGAGTGTATGGTACCATTGTCTATTGATGTCCAGGGGATATGGGAGTTAAAATCGCCTAGCAACACTATTTCATTTTCTTGATTGAGGGCAAGAACAGTAGAGTTGAAACATTCTTCTAAGGTGTCAATTTTGCTGGAAGGTGGGCGGTAGAAGCAACCTACGAGTAAATTCTTCCTTTTTGGGATAATAATCTCAACCCATATTATTTCGCAGGAAGTTTCTACGTCAGGCCGATGTTTTGCCTTCAGTTTGTTATGAACTGCGATTGCAACACCACCACCCCTTGAGGATCTGTCGCGCCGAAACACATTGAACTCAGATGAAAACGGAAGTTCCCCACAAGATACGAAGTCTGACAACCATGTTTCTGAGAGGCAGAGGATATCAAATTGATTGATTTCGGTTATATTTGCTATACAGTCGGTTAGTTTATTTTTGATGCTCTGTGCGTTCTGGTAGTAGAGGTTAAGGGGTCCTGGGTTTAAATGAATGTCACCTGATAGTAGTAGTAGTATCAAGTAAACAGTACTGGAGGAAGCACGGCAACGTTGTACAGGTCCACGAGGTGTGGTGGAAACATGGCGGAGCACTGGGAGGTTACAAGCTGCAGCGGTCGAGAAAGTAAAATGTCTCTCTGCGCAGTACCACAGAATTTTCTGATCACACGACACATCACTGCGGTCGGAAATGTTTTCAGGCACAGTTGCACACCATATAGTACACTTGAACAGGTAAAATACTACTAAAACACTGTAATATGTCAGAGCTACTGAAACACGAGGTTTGTCACTTGCCGCCATCTTTAACAACATTTCGGAGGGTGTATGTATGGACCACTTCCTTTGTAAGATTTGCTTGCTGAATTCTTTCCCGCCTTGTTGACAGGGAAGCTTTCCCGTTCCTGAATGATGCGTCTCGCGCAAACGTGCACTGTTTCAGTGTGTCCTCACTTGCTAAACTCCTTCTTACCTTGACGACAGGGAAGCCTTCCTGTTCCTAAATGATCCGCCCTGCGCGAACCTGCCCTGCTTCTGGGTGTTTTCATTTGCTAAACGTCTTCCCGCATTAGCGACAGGGAAGCATTCCCGCTCCCGAGTGATTCACCCGGCACTGAAGCGCTAGGAGAGGATTTGTTGTTCAAGTGGGTGATGTGTAATATGCTAGGCTTAACCTCACTTTAAACGCGCCATGAGCTTGTTTAATTAACATGGAATTTTGGCTTGATACACTCTTAATATAACTTCCCTAACAATTCCACGGCTAGTTGTTCTTACCCGCAATCCGCATCATTTGGAGGAGTATACGCACACGGCTTTCTTTCTACATATAACTTCGTGATTTATAAGGACATTACACTTAGCACTTTGCCGCCATGTTACATTGGTCTCGAAATAGTGCACTATATTGCAGTTCGATTTCTATTTAACAGTATCAGCTGAATGATTAATGGATCTACGTATAATGCCTTTAGTGTATTTCGACTACATTCTTCTAACTCAAATTTGGTTGAATATCATATTTCAGCTTGTTTACAAATATTTAATTATCATGAATAAATTATCCACATCCTAAAATATATATCTCCACTGGGATTTATTACAAATATTTTTTGTTACCAAATTTTACATAATGTTCCACCTGAACACTTTTTTCAAAAATTCTGATATCCGTCTGAAGTCGCGTCAGCTTTCGAAATGCGAAATAGCCTATCGAACAACAGCGATCGTCACCCAAGAAGCCGATGAAAATCCAACAGAGTTAAATCAAACCGCAGGTTCCAAAAATTTCGGAAATAAATTAAAAAAAACACCAGATATCACCAAATTCCAAATATCACCATGGAAATTCTAAATCTTAAAAATGCATTTAAATATAATCACACTCGAAATAAAAAAAATAGAACGGAACTAAATTATGAATTCCAATCCAAACTGAAATTCCACAAGTAAAAATTTAAGTATAAATTTTAAGCAAAATCAAAGTATGACAAAAATATTTAACTGACTTCCCAATAAAAAATACCCAAATTCTACAACCAGATAATGAAAATGTTACTTCAGATGATCTTACAGCATGCTCACATTCAAATACTACGAAAATGGATCGTTTCTACCTTATAGCTGCGGGCTGCTGTCATACAGATATCCAAATTCCTTCATGTTGAGGACAAGAATAAAGTTGTGGTCGCACCAATTCCTGGATATTCCTAGATCGACGACGTCACACCAGGACATTCTCCAGACATCAGCGTGTAGAACAAAAAAATTGTACCTCAACGAACCACGTTCCCGAATATCGCCGCCTCCCTGCGTCCGCGTTCCCGGGTTAGATTCCACTCTCCGTCCTTCCTTCATCTTCTCAGAATGGGACTGCTGGCAACTGCGTGTTGTAAATAAATCTTCGAAATCCATCGTAATAACTTGTAGTAAGCATCTGCATTTTATCTGCTGCATTTTAAATTTGACCACGAACGTCATGCTTCAACCGGAGCTTACTGTAGTCAAGTTACGTCAAATGCCCTCTGCATCCGCCTGCCACTTTCCCTCAGTGAATTTAGAAATCCATTATTCTTGTTTTAACATATTTTCGCAATATCTCTCCCACTTCCAGTTCGTTGACGTTCATTATAGCACACTTGAAAATAGTCATCGTGGCACAATTTGACGATATCAGTTCATTGGTTTGCTTATTCATGCATATCATTACATATCATAGTTCACTGACTGTTGTCTGGTCCCCCAATTGCAAGATAAAATGTCCGACCACTGACCGCTACTTTCACTTCCCGGAAATAGACAATTTCTGAAATAAAATCCTCGGTCACCGTTCACATGCCTTCTCAATATTATTGGCACAATATCCGTTAAAAGCCCTTTAAGCACTTCCTTCTGAAGGATACAACGTTTCGTTTACATGCCCGCACGTACATACGTTCAATTTCGGCAATATTACACTCGCCTCTTTTTACCGATCCAATCTCTCGGTCGTCAACAAGCGAACTGTCTCTCCAACAAGGCCAGGAAAGAAAAATTTTGTGAATCACATATCCCTCCACTGTGACGTCACAGCTACCCTCTGTATCCTTGTCACGATGTGAAAAATGGCGACTCCTCCACAAAACGCGAATTCTTCCAGACAAATTCTTGACTGTCCCAGTATAATTCCAAACAGGAAACGTCGTCCCAATAATCCCAATAATTCCCCATCATTTCACTGCATAAACTTTCTTCCCGTAAAAATGCGCTTGTTATAAAAATCTTGAGTAGATTGCGTTCATACCAGTCTGCCTGCCGTAGAACGTACGTTGCCTCGCGTCATAGCCGAGCAGGTTGCCGACTGCCCCTGGATTTACACCAAATATAAAACAAAGCCTCGCGTCACGACCTTGACCGACACTTCGTGCTTACAGAATAGCTTGTTCTTACTTCCGCTCCAAAGTTAGAATATCAAAACTAAATCTTTCTTCTTTGAAATTTCAGACATGCACATACATCACACCAAAATTCGGGTACAGTACGAAGTTACCTAAGCGAACTATACCTGCATTTGGCAATCTAAGGAGAAACGGAAGACATGAACTATACATATTTTACAATGAATAAAGTCCTTGTCTAAGCACAACAACCGAAAGAGATACTTGTTCAAGTTTACGTGGAGCATCAGCAGCTGCTTCCGTAAGCGAGAAAAGAGATTAGAGAGATAAGTAATAAGCTACACAGACGGTAATCTAGAATGCTCTTCGAGTATTAATAAGCACAGAGCTAGTAAAATACCATAAGGGGGCAGCCGTAGCTCAGTGTTTTGAAGCTATGGCTGAGACAATGCAATTCCATTCCTAAACATGTAAAATTCACAATTATAATAATTACTGCGGTTTAGAATGTAAGATAAGAAAATTATTAGACTTGCGCACAGTAGTTCTACTATACATTAAGTACGCAGAGTATAGCAGTGAGGGAGTGTTTGTAATTGAACATGAGAGCTGAAAGTTCACAAGTAACGTAGTATTGATAAGCACAAGAAAAACAACCTTTCAGGCTAATGCAGTAAAATTGGACAATGAATCCACTTCTTAGCCACAGCAGAAGCTGCTGAGAAAATTTAAATTTTTATATAAGAGTGCCTTGACGGCAAGAGAATGACGAATCTGGCCCTAATTGGTACCAGGAGAAATCCAACAGTTATGTTGGGATTAAAAGAGTGACTCATATACCACTGAGAATATTAAAAGAGAATGGCGATCGATATTGTGCTCAAGGATGGGTGGGACGTCACAGATATAGCCTCAATTTTACAAAAACTAAAAAATAATATTTTGCTTAAACTAGTTTTGTTAGTAAGGGGGAAGCTGGGGGAGGTAAGGAAAGCAGGATGTGTTCACTATTGTCTATGCATGTTTTCAGCAACACGGCACCCGTTCTTTTGGGATCCAATTTGATTTCAGGCACGAAGCACTTAAAATATTATAGCATAGGAGCATAATTTTGATGTTGATAAAAGTCACTGTTTACTATTCAGAATTATTTCAGTCCCAAGCAATAAAGCAGCTTCTAGTAAGGCTTATGCTAATAGCTGGGTTTATCCATTAAACCGCTAGAAGCGGAAACAGGTGTATTTCACTATGACGTCACCGACTTTGAATTTGACGAGAATACTTCTAGAACTAACCAGATTCATTTTCTTGGATTTGACGGAGTTTAGTGCGATTCCCACGGAGGACCCATTTAATTTCACTTGACAGAGTTAGTCGAAAATTCCCTCGATGCCCATAGACCCAAGTTGCTATGTCTCATTGACAGGAAGTCCCTTGGAGGAGAATGACAATTAAAACAAAGAGTTGATGCTTTGGCATGACCAGTTCAATAGTAGAATAGACTGCTGACTAGCCGGCTAGTCAAAACTGCGATAAAAATGCTAAATCAGCCTCATTGCTGAATTAAAACAGATTCTTGTTTACTTAACTTTCACATGATGAGTTAATAGCGGACGTTAGTTACAGTATTCACTACATTATAAGCACAAAAGTATCGGGCGTGTCCACTGACCCTCGGTGAGCGGTCTAAACATGCTGCTAGTCGAACTTAGAGTACTAACAGGTGAGAAAGTTCCACACCAGTGCAGAGAGTGGCAAAAGTAGGGAGGTGTCGTAAGACTCAGAGAATACAAACATACGAAACAAGAAATAACTTCAGCACACACATTTCTTTCTTGAGGTGGAGTCTAAAAAAACGTAGGAGTGAGGGTGCTGCCGTCTGTATGAAATGAGTTGAGTTAGTAATCATCCTTCAACGGCCACTGAAAACTATTGAATTCAGCAATTTGCCATATGAAGAGAGAAGCCTGAAGCTGCAGCTAAACAGGTGTGTGTGGCGGGGTGGGGGCAGATATCTCCAACGCAAAGAGACAGAATACCCCGAAAAGTATATTGGTGGTTTGCACGGAAGAAAAAAAATAATGGAAGGCAAAAAACAAGGGAAACCCAATGTAGGTGCAAAATACTGAAAATCGTTTCAGTGTATATTCAAATAGGAATATACCAGCTGTCTGGCAGTGAAGACAGCTCCCCGGTCAAAAAATCCAAGATTAACGGTCGAGGTGACCCGAAGCGCTGACCACGCATCACCCCAATATTTGCGGCCCAAATGGCAGCGGTGCTTGTTTGTCCTAGGACCTTCATGTTTTTTTTTGTAAGCTTCCCATCAACTTCAGTTTCAAGCAGTTCCAACTTTGGCTACCAAATATGCCATTGTCATGGACACCTAGCGGCGAACGTTGGAACTTGATCGAGCGATTTTAACCAAATAACCTACAAATTTAGCTACACAATACCAATTGTAGTGGTAGGTTCTTTTACGTGCCATGAACCTATGACATGGGCCCGCCGGCTTTACTTCCCCTTTGAAGGAAGGCATACTTTTGAACTTAATATTTGCTATAAGGAAATGTGGCTGAATGACGACTGTCTTCATTATAAAACCCCTACCAGCAGAATACTTATATGGATGAGTTTACAAGGCTGTTGGCTCTATGTCGTCAGTCTACCTGTGTAAACTTGCGGACGGTCGCTCGCCTGAGTACAGGGAATCGGATTTGAATCTCTTCATTGATGGGTGCTTAAAAACGAGATATCTGCGTCAGTAATTTACAGGCACATTATAAACACCCTCTAGGTGAAATTATGATACTGTGCTTGGTCTTAAGAACCTTAGCAATTAAGTAGGTGTTAAACGTGAATTATTGGAATAATAATAATAATAATAATAATAATAATAATAATATAAAATATTGTTACGTTTGGAGGGTGTAATTGAGTGCTTGGTATGGGCTTGTGGAAATGTTGGCAAGACGCAACGCGTGAGTAGGTGATAATGAATGAGTGCTGTGTGGACAGAATCCGGAGGCCGCTTAGCGACCTTGCCTTGAAAGCTGGCTCGGCTAGTGTTGAGTGACGTCTCCGGTCAGACAAAGTGCCTGGCCACTTGTCTAGGGAATTAAACGTACAGCTCGGGGGAAGTTGGAATCGGAGATGTACAGTAAGCGAGGGCGTTTAAGAAATACAAGAGATTGATTTAAAAGTGTAAAAGTGGCTTTAATGCTATTAGTGATGGATGAGTAGCAGGACTGGAGATTCTAGTGGTGTGAATGAATTGAGTGTGAAAGCAATGTAAAAAAGAGATGAGTACATATTTAGTAAAGGTTTGGAGGGGGTAGGAATAACTAAGGAGAAACCTTGAGTACACTCACCTGAGACAACGGTTCGTCGAGCAGCGTTCGAGCAGCGAGCCAGTAGGAGTAAGATGCCTAGTCCTTGGTGTGGCTGGTATTTAAGCAAATTGCCCGTGTTTGTGTAATGTAGTCAGCAGATTCCTGCTCCACATAGCAGGTAGGTAGGTGTTTGTTTTAAGTGTGACAATTGTTACCACATGTGAGAAACTTATCTCCAAATGATACCACATCCAAAAAGATCGCAATTGAGATTATGATGGAAAACGTACGTTGGTAGGAAGCTCCATCGTATGAAAGAAAAACAAATTACCAAAAACGACCTAATCCATAGCAAACAGGGCAATAAAAATCTAGTTTGATGCCAATAAGTACCAAATCCTGTGGCCTGAATGTGCCAATACGTACCGTATCCATGCTGCCAATGAGAGGCCATTTCTGGGTCACGTGAACAGCAGCAAATGGCCGCGCTACATTTACATGATTTGAAGTGACATTCTTACGAAGTTTTGTTACTGTGTGCTATTTGTTCGAAAGTATGGATTCAGATATCTCGGACGAGTACTGTGATACTCCTGAAGAAGTAGAAAAAGCAAGGAAGAGGGTATTAGCTCCAGATAAATGAAAGAAGACGCGTACTAAAGTGCAAAAATACGAGAGTAAAGCGAGTGTAAAACCAAACATTGCTTGTTTCCACAATGTCACTAACGCGCAGCGCTAGGCTATGAAGCCAAGCTCTCTGCGGACTCGGTAGACATGGGTTAGAGCCCCACCATCGGCCGTCCTTGAAATGGGTTTCCGTGGTTTCCCCATTTGCAATGTATAATACTGGGACGGTACCTTCTGATAGGCCACTGCCATTTCCTTCCACATCCTTGCTCAGTTTCATCTTCATTCATTTCATCCTTCATTAACTACTCTCATGAGGTTGGTGGCAGTAAGAGCACCTGGCCTTTAAAAAGAACCGACACTTTCATCGCACCTCATCCCCGACCTCATTGCAAAACGGGAATAATAAGGGGTAGATATACATACACTGCTTCATCCAATCTATATGGTTTACGGAAAACAAACAAAAGCGGCTCGTTCCTCTGAAGGTAAATTGCCCAGCAAATATCAACGGAGAATAATTTTCCGCCGCACACGGTAAACCGGATACTAGATAAACAACGAAAGAAAACGAGGACGGATCACCAACCCAAAATGAAAATAAGTTACGTGAACTAAAACACTTATAAAATAATAAACAACTTCAAGAAACATGGACTAAACATAGTGTTCAGAACTAATAATTTTCTCAGTAAACACCTACACAATAGCAACCTAACAAAGATAAACCCGCACGAAAAATCAGGCGTAAGTTATATGTATTCACATGCCAAGATGGCCGAAATAACTCTAATTATGTCGGGCAAAGTGGCAGACAAATTGGAACATGATATTATGAACCCAAAAATGCGATTAAACATAACAAACATTCAGCCATACGCGAACACCTGTATGACATCAATCACCGTTGCACTTACATAGAAACAGACTTGAAAATTTTACACCATGAAGCAAAAGGAAAAGCTCTTGACATAAAGCTCTTGACATGTACTTGACATCCATTTAAATATATGTAGCGAAGAAAAACAATCCAGAGAATCTGAATGAACACACATTTTAAAAAGATCACCACTCTTCGCACTGCTGCAAAAATAATAACTACCACATTAATTAAATGAGGCAAGTTATGCGAACAGGAAGGAATACTTGGGAAGTATGTTTTAGGATGAGGAAGCACATTGTGTTTCGTAGTTTCTTAGGGTCCTATACCGTCTAATAGACTGGGTGGCAACGGATGGAGAGATGTCTAAGTTGTGGCAAGACGGCTGAAATGGCCTACGATAGAATGAAACAGTTCCTTAGTCCATAGCACACACTTTTCGTGATTCTTTCCATCCGCATTCTGTTGGTTCAGGTAAAGGCCGGACGTTTGTTTTAGACGATTGCCCTTGCCCTTGAAGCTAGCGGGTGAGCCTGTACACTGTCAGTCTGTCACCCTCTCACTTATCATCTGTCACCACTGCACCGTCTGAAGTAATGGAATTCCAGACTTGAGCACATTACGATGCCACAGAACAGTCCAGTTAACGTCGAAGTAAACGTGATATAACTTAGTTGCAGATTGTGGTACGATTTATTTATTTATTTATCGTATGAAGAATGCATGTAGATGGATTTTACATATATATATACAAAATGAATGGACAAATGTGCAGTCACAAGCTCGTACAATTTTATAATTCTAGGTCTAGTTGTTTGACCCATTCTACTGCTCCCTTCGATGTACGGTGGACGTCTATTATCGTTCCTTCGAAAGCTCGAAGAGGACAGTCAGCAACACTGTGAAGGATTGTCTGTAAGGAGGCACCACAGTCACAATTTGCAGAGCTAGCCCATCCCCATTTGTGCAGTAGGTAACCACATCTGCCTTGTCCAGTTCGAATCCAGTTGATGATCCTCCACTGTCGCCTGGGGAGGTCGAATCCTTGTATCCGCTTAGAAGGGTTCTCAACTAGATGTTTGTTGATTACTGAAGACTGCTCCCACTGTATTTTCCATGAATTGTTAACATTGAAAGAGGATCCTTCAAGGTTGACTGCTGTGCGCCATGGTGGTTTCCTTGATTTCAAGCGTTGATGTTCTGCTTGTGCAATATCGTGATGAATGGGTAGCTGGGGATTCTGCTGAATGTTTTCCCATAAATTTAGGAGAGCATCTGATCTTCTTAGGGCTGGAGGTGGAATGTTGCAGAGAACAGGCAGCCATAGCGTGTTCGTGCTCCGAATACATCCCGTGATTATTCGCATTGCCTGATTGAGTTGCACATCTATCTTCTTAGTGTGAACACTATTGATCCAGGTTGGACAGCAGTATTCAGCAACAGAATACGATAGGGCTAAAGCTGTGGATCTTAGAACTTGAGTATTAGCTCCCCATGATGTACCAGCAAGTTTCTGAAGTATATTATTTCTAGTTTCGACTTTAGCAGCCACATTTGATAGATGCTGCTTAAAAGTCAGAGTTCTGTCTAGTGTTATTCCCACGTATTTTGGTGTACTGAAGTACGGTAACACTTGGCCTCTGAATTCGACTTCTGGTTTGTAATTAGATTGTCTGTTGCGTAGGTGAAATGCAGATACAACTGTTTTCTGAGGATTTAGGTGGAGGCACCATTTCTTGAAGTATACACCCAAGGCTTCCAGATCAGCGGATAAAGTAGTTTCAGCGTCAGAAAATTCGGAGCACTGAGTCACCAAACAAATCTCATCAGCATAAATGAATTTTCTTGAAGATGTTTCCGGTAAGTCGTGTATGTACAGACTGAAAAGGAGGGGAGCCAGGACAGATCCTTGAGGTAAACCATCGTTTAATGTAAACACTCTACTTCTGTCATTATCAGAGTAGATCTGAAAGTACCTATTACTTAGCATATTGTTAAGTAAGGCCACAAGTTTACGACATGGGATAACACTCACAAATTTCAATAGGAGTCCTTCTCGCCAAACAGTATCATAGGCCGCTGACAGATCCAAAAAGGCAGCCACACTTATTGATTTCTTCTCATACCCATTCTCTATGTGCGTAGTGAGAGAAAGTACCTGATCGCTACAACTTCTCCCAGGTCTGAATCCTGCTTGCTCTATAGGAATGTGGTTGTTGATTGTTTCAAAAATTCTATTATAGATCAGGCGCTCAAGAAGCTTGTATGTGACACTTAGAAGTGCTATTGGACGATAGTTTTCCACTTTTGTGGGATCTTTATTTGGTTTCAGTATGGCTATTATTTTTGTTTTCTTCATCAGAGGTGGGATGTTTCCAGTTTGCAGGATATTTGAAAGGAAGTTGGTTAGCCATTTTACTGTAGCTGGTCCACAGTGAACCAGAAATTCAGGGTATATTCCGTCAAATCCAGCTGCTTTCCCTAGTTTCATACTTTTCATTGCATCTTTAGTGGTACGATTATTATTATTATTATTATTATTATTATTATTATTATTATTATTCTACGGTAATTATAATTGTTGTGTGACGGAGAAGTGTATGTGTCAGCTACTGATTGTGATTGTCTTATTGACATGCCGCCTATACTTTCAAAATTGAAAGGAAAGGCTCTTCACAGTCAAAGTCAGGAGATCATCGCAAATGTTCATGATTATATGAAGGAGGAAGCAAACGTAAAGGACCGATATTCACCACAGTACTACAAAGAGGTTAAAAAGTGCAAGAAAAAGTTTTTGCTGCTACTGGAGTATCGCAAACTTCTGTTTTCAGAGTATTACGGGAAAAGAAAGTCCGTGAAGATGAAGGAACGTCTTTCGGCATCCCTGGAAAAGAACATAATGTCCCAAAAAGAATAACAGGCATCGATGATTTCGACAAGTGTGTCATTCGACGTACTATTTATAATTATTACATTGAAGAAAAGGCTGCACCAACAATACGAAGACTGCTGCAGAAATTAAGAGATTCTATCAATTTTGAAGGTAAAACCACTAGTCTTAAGACAATAATTAACAAAATAGGTTTCCGGTGGAGGAAAACAAGATCTAACAGACGTATGCTTATTGAAAGACACAACATTCGTTCTGTTCGTGAAACATACCTGACTTGTCTTCGTCAATACCGATCTGAAGAACGACCCATTGTTTATGAGGATGGGACATATATTCATAGTTGCCATACCGTCCCGAAAGTTAGTCCGATGACTGTAGCTCAGGTTTGATGGCTCCGGTGTCAAAAGGTGAGCGTCTTATATTTGTCCATGCTGGTGGAAGGTTTGGATTTGTACCTAATGCACTTCTTATTTACAGATCACATTTGAAAGCTGGAGATTTTCATAAAGAAATGAAAACTGATAATTATCATCTTGGCTTACAGGATTGAGCCGCGTCGCATATCGGTTATTATTTCCCGACGTTTCGGCTGACATTGCAGCAGCCTTAATCATGGGTAGGTTCGAGTTGGTGTCCGTACTCAAACTAACGGTTATTGCCACTGAGCTGTGCTTGCTTGCCATGCATTATCTTCACGCTGCTCGCTGATTGGTCCCCGCCCCTGGCAGTCGCGTGCTAGGAGGACTTTCCAAATGTGGCTAAGTTTGAAACCATCATCGCGATTGAAATTATTGGGATATTTCACGACCTCTATTGCCTCTATAACCGATATGTGACGCGGCTCAATCCTGTAAGCCAAGATGATAAACTAGACACCGGCCGCGAAAGTCTACGATCTAAACTGATAATTATGTTAAGTAGCTCCATACAAAGTTCATTCCTAATTTACCCCCTAACTCTGTCCTCATTGTCGACAATGCGTCCTATCACAATGCACAACTAGATAAACCTCCAACTCCTTGAAAACAGATATGCAGTCCTGGTTAAAGAAATACAACATTCAATTTCCTGAAAACTGTACTAAAGCTAAATTATATGATTTAATATTAGCCCACAAGCCTGCACAGAAAACATACTTAATTGACCAAATTTTAGCTGAAAATAATCACAAGGCCTTGAGACTTCCACCGTACCACCCGGATCTAAATCCCATTGAGCTCATTTGGACAGACGCCTAACAATGGGTTGCTAGTAGAAATGTGACAATCAAAATAAAAGATGTCGAAATGTTCTGCCGGCAGAGGTTTGAAGAAATTGGTCAAACAGAATGGGAAAAGGTATGACATAAAGTGGAAGACATTGAACGGGATTATTTTGCAAACGATGTGATTGTGGAAGATCGAATTGAGAGAGTTATAATTCAAGATAATGGACTGGAAACTAGTGACGACGAGACCGAAAACGAGGACGATCCCATGGCAATAGGAGACGCTGAAGAAGAAGGCATGTCCGGTGTAGAAGAAATAGGGGATGATTGACTGTCCATTCCATAAAAGTTAGTGTGTGATTGTGTTATAAGTAGCAATCTGGAAAAAAGTTATAAACTACTTTGTATTGATTGTGCTTGGTGTGAAATGTAAAATACGAAAAGAACGCCATTACATTTGCCAGTGACTGTACTTCAGCAGCAGCGTGACTGCATGGGAAGCTTACAACATCAACACAGGTATTATAGTAACTCGCCTCCAGGCTTCCATTAAGATTTTTCACTCGTCTAAAACAAACATCCGGCCTGTACAATGATAATTCATTCAAAACTTGAGTTGACATTTCCGACAACAGATAGCGTGCAGGATAAAAAGCGAGCTAGGCTAGATGCAGACCTCACCACGCCAGTAGCGGTGTGGAGTTCCATAAATGAGCATTGCTTTGAGGAGAACAATATCAAGTTAAGTGCACATTATAATTAGTTTTTTCTAGTGAATGCTAACATTTGTTAATTGGTTTATTATTATTACAGTGTGATATTAAAAATTGTATAGATGTGCATACACACTGTTACTCTCGTAATTCACAAAACCTTGTAACACAAAACAAACCTAACGTATAACGGGATTCAAATTGCGGATCAACATCATACCATATTCATCTAATGACGTGCTATTGAACCACTGTAGTGAATTTGCAGTAGTGAAAAATTAACCTTAACACAGAGATCAGGATCTGATGATGGACACTTGAGGATCGTACCGCGTAATCTTAAGTTTACCCATTTAACTAATACATGTAATTTTTTCCAGGAGGGTGTTTACATATTGATAACTTGTATTCCGTCCGATTCATTGGGCACACTCGTTTTGACGGACTGAAAAGCTGCAAAAGACAATGAAATACGACCTATATGCTCTTTCCGTCTCGGCATGATGGGTTAAAATCACTGACTGGACTATTAATTATATTATAACGGAGATCGCATGTGCAACGAATTCTTGTTAGACGTAATTTAAGAATGACGAGGTGCTTGAATAACAAAACCCCCTTTCGTCCAATCTAAACTTGACTGTGTATTCTGCGGAACGAGAATTCCAAAGGCGAAGTAAAGAAAAGTCAAGTTGCACTTCCAAGGAAAATCGAAACACATCCACTCTTCTCTGAAGTCTTTACTCGACACGACTCTACAGTGTCTGGGGCGATTAGCTCGCTTGCCAGCCAGCTAGCTCGAAAACTGTCTCGAAACTACTAATTGAATGGAGATTGTTGGAAGAAATGAAAACGTAAATACACTTATATTGGGCGGTATATTGAAGATAGAGATACGCTGTCCGGGTTTTTTTTGGTAGACCATTTCATGCTGAACAATTCTTACACTCTTTGTATATAGATATTTTAGCGGTAAGTTTATGCCCATCGTAAGCCTAAAATGTGGTCGGAAGCCAGTTTTTTTCGACATTTTCACTGAAATCGTTACTGCTTCCTTGCTCATAAATATATTATATTTTACACAAACCATCCTCGAGATATCCTTTACAGAATGGTGAAAACCGCATCATAATCCACCCAGTGGTTCTCGAGATTACCCGTAATATCCAAGAATCGAGGACTTAGTTTTATACTAAGTAGAGGTTCAACTCGTGCTAGCGTGTCCGTAACGTACAGTAAATACAGTACATACAAATGAAGGCTTGAAAGGCACACCCCTCCGCACTCGAACTGTCCTGACCACAGCTGTTACGTCACTCACCCCACTACTGTAAGCTGACTGTGTGCTTCACTGGCCTTCAACTGTGCATCGCTTTACAAGCGCTTTTATAAAGTCCTTTTTTCACATAACACAAATACCATCATATTTTCCAGTTCAGAACACTCCACTGTATCACCATTCGAACTGAGTAGAAATACGAACCATATACAAGTCCGGCGTAATCACTGCCTTCCGCTAATAATGTCGTCCTGTATATTTCGTAGTACTTTCCATGTTGACACTCCATCTTTGACCTGCGAACTGTTAAGAGCGATACTCTCCCAGCATAACCACAAGAGAAGTTCAAAGTTACAATGTTGTAGCTTTGCGCCCAAGTCCTTGTTTGATCTACGCAAGCTAGCATGCTGTTTCAAATCAAACTTCCGTCGGCGCATTCTTTAAACAACATAACCCGTTCTGTTCCATGGGCGCAGTACCAAGTTTCTAAATGAATCAACAACAAAAAATAAAAATAATTCAATGGCTATAATCAAATGTAACACTGTCGTCACTGCACTGGACAGTTGACGAGTGCATATTTTTGGCCTCAAAGGACGCATCACCGTGTTAGACGAGACTGTCTTGTGAGCCGGAGGTTAAAATTAGTCTACTTCATATTCCAGTGTTGATTTACAGTAAGTTTCTTAGTATAATCAGTATAATCTGTGTTACTTTCAAATATTTTGAATTTAATACAATTGTCGCCATGAGTTTTCCGACAGCAGGGCTAGGATTTGCAATGCCATTTCATTGCAGCTGAAGTTCCAAGTATCGTGGCAAATTCCAAATGAACTTTATCGCGTCGTTCGGTGGTATAGATAGGTTTTGGTTAGCAGCCTCGATGTATTTATTTAATTACTTTATGGGAATTGCGATGTGAGGGACCGTCAAATTAAACTCCTTTGCTATTACTGTTGAGTGATGTCATCCACAAGAGCCTTTCAAAAACTATGACAGATTTACTGACATCGGTTTCAATACGACAAGCTATCATTCTGTAGACTTAGCATCTATCAGCCGACAAAATACCTACACGGTTTGGAGAGCAGAAATGCTCTAATAGCAGTTAAAAGCGGCGTAAAATCAAGAATATTCTTATAATCATTTTTCTTTTCTCTTCTAAATCTCACGAAAACATATCTCACAAATGATCCTGACAATTTGTATATAAGTTAGAGGGGGAGAAAATTAAAAAAGTAGATAATTTTTGCTATTTGGGATTAATTTTTCAAAAATATGGTGTATCAAACCTAGAAATTGCAAGGAGGATCACCAACGGACAAAAACAATAGGAATGCTAAATTCAGTGTAATGGAGTAGGAAAATCATTAATAAAGCAACAAATTCGATCTATAAATTAATTGTATAAAGTATGGTATTGTATGGAGCGGAAACATGGACTATGTTATATAAAAAACTCCTTGGAGTTGAAATAAGTTTTTGGCGAAAATCAGGCAGGAAATCATAATGAGAAAGGGTACGAAACACAGAGATCCATGAAATGATGCATGTTTGAATACGATAAACTGGTAAAGATTGACCTAAAGTGATTGATAATTTATGGTTGTGGACAGATACCGGCGTCCAATTGCGCACTTGACCTTGAGAGCTCAGTTGTAGCAGCGGGGCTGTAGAGCTGTGACGGGAGCGGCCTGAAACTTCCATATCTGAGAACATGTAAGAATGGAAGATACCCGGTTACAAAAACTGACACGTGAATGGGAAACCCCATTGAACAAGAAGAGGATGACCATCAACGACCTGCATGCAGAATGCGACGTGTACAATGGAGAGATTTGGTTTAAGTACAAAGGATGCCGATCTCCTGGATAAGTAGCAGAACACTCTAAAAGGAAGGAACAACCTCTAAAATGGATGATAGTTAAGAATCTTTGAACATACTGTATATATGAATAGTATGATAATTTTTGTTATATTAAGCGTATATGTATTACTTGATGGAGAAAATCCTCAGAATTCAGGAACATTTTCAATAAAATATTATTTTTATTATTATTATTATCATTCTTAAGTTATAGATAGTTTGGTACATCCACAATTCTTCTAAGCGTCTATAACGTATCAGCTGGTATTATGAAGTCTTTTCAAAACGTTCTTAATGTACCCTATGCTTCTCAGGGGTCCATAGGCTGACCGGATAATATCAGGCTCATGAGGAACAATATTACAGCCGGATATCTAATGATATGAACCAGTATGAGAATTTAATCAAAATAAATACTGACATTAAATAGCTGGAATAAGATATGAAATCGTGATTCTTATACAAGAAAGCTGGTTCTAAGCCCTCACTGATATCTCCAGGAGGGATTTCTTCGCAACAGTTTGGAGACTCGACCACCAAAAATGGACACAAAGGACCGTGCACTGACCTGCGAAACTTTCTACGAGCCCAACCCTGGTATGCACGCCAAGGAATTCCACGAAGGAGAGCCGTTGACACATTTTCAGCCCCAGTACAATGAACTACAGTATACAGCGAGAGATAGAGGCAATACATATACAAGAAATTACGATATATCTCACACACGGGAAAAGCGAGAGATAAGTGAATTTCAGGATGGCCAGTAAAAAATTACGAGGAAGATTTCAAGCTACGCTCGGCAGAGTGGATTGATTTAATATTTCAATTATACATTGAAGGACGAATGGAGAAGGGGCGTATTCATCCGCGAGCCCGTTGGAGGCGTGTGATTGGTGGATTTGAAGGTCACGTCTAAGGACAGAACTGGACTACATGGGAGGCATTATGATGCTAATGAAATCTAGAACTGTCTAGTGTTCGATTTCAGGGATTTCGAAAATAGATGTCATCATTGAAATTAGTGCATCATAATCTACGAATGGAGATCAGTTAGGTTTCCGAAGAAGCGTTTTTATAGAACTTATGAATTTAGTGCTTACGCTCAGTACTCCGCCCCACCTCCAATTATAGAAAGAGGTCCTTTGTGGTCTTGGACTCGAGGGTTTTCAGAAGTCGGAGGCCTAAATTCACGTCACTCTGTGCCGGTAGGTGCGCGCCGAGTTTGATTTCAATACAAAGACAGAGTTATTAGTCGCTACTTTGAATTAGACGGTAAGCGCCTTATTATGGACATTTATCATTATGGCGCGAGCAAAATGCATTTACATTTGGCAACAGAGTTGCTGCCATAGAACTCATAAATATTTTATTGACAGTGCGGACGTGAAACCTGCACGTTTCAGAATAACCCAATGTGCTATGTAAAGGATTGATAAACAATAGTAAGGGTGTGTGATTCGCATAAGTAGTTACGCAATTAGTATGGACTGCGTCTTAGTTGGCGAAGAAGTGGATATTTATGTAGCCTACAGCGTTATGTTAGGACATTCATTCATTCATTCATTCGTTTATTTGCAATTGGGGGTGTGTCCCCCGGTGGCAAATTAGATATACATAACAAACAAATAACTGTACATAACACTTCACTAACAATTAAACTGGAGTATTTACACAAATAGCCAGTCTTTTCTTAAACACACCTATATGTTTGGGAAAAGGCTCTAAGACTGCGGCAGGTAGAGAGTTCCAATTATCAATGGCACTGTTTACGAAAGAATATTTACCATAATTTGTTCGCTGTGGTCGGCCCTTAGCTTTGAAAGGATGATCGCTCCTACCCATGTAAGTAGGCTTTTCCATACGTTTGCTAAGCTCACCCCATCTTGGTTGATTTGTATACGTGTTGCACATAGCACAGAGTCTAGATTTCATCCTCCTAGCCTCAAGTGATTTCCACCCAAGTTTCTTTAACATACGGCTCACACTGCTTCTGGGATTAAAGTCACTGAGCATAAATCTAGCGGCCTTTCTTTGTACCATTTACAACTCATTTATGAGCCCTACTTGATATGGATCCCAAACCGCCGAGGCGTATTCCAGAATAGGTCTTACATGTGACAATGAAAATCCACAGCCTGCTTCCAGTCTCCGACCGGGTCAGGAATGGAATGAATGGAGCCCCCATGTGACAAATATCCTAATTCTTAGGAGAGGTACTACTTCCTTTTAATACCCTCATTACAAAGTGCAGGGATTTGTAAGCTTTAGAAACTACACATCCTATATGACTACTCCATTTCATATCATTTCTTACGTGAACGCCCAAATATTTGCAAGAATCTTCTTCTACAAGTATTTCCGAGCCAATGTTATATTGAAAATCTGGCCTTCGCACTTTCCCTATTTTATTAGACTACATTTTCTTGTGTTTATTGTCATTTTATTTTCAATCGCCCACTTATAGACCAGGTTCAGGTCATCTTGAAGTACTGCATTGTCTTGTGAGTCATGTATCTTTCGATATATTACACAATCATTCGCAAACAATCGACAGTAACTGCGAATCCCATTTGGTAAGTCATTTATAAACGCCAAAAATAACAAAGTTCCGATTACGCTGCCCTGAGGGATACCCGACGTTACGGTAATTTCATCCGAGAATCGGTCTTCAACTTTCACTTTCTGGGAACGACCCGTCAAAAATTCTTTGTACCATTACATAAAATTACTCTTCTATCAATCTTCGTCGAAGCTAATTTATGGAGTAGCATGTCATGCGGCACGATATCAAATGCCTTCGCAAAATTTATAACTACGGCGTCGACTGAAACTCCATCGTCTAACGTTTCGCTAATATCTTGAAAACGTGATAGCATCTGACTCTCGCATGAGTAACCTTTCTGAAATCCATGTTGTCTATCATTAAACCATGGTAATGTTTCCCACTGTTCCCTCAAGTAGTCGCAAATGAGATGCACCATCTGTTTACAAACGATGGACGTAAGACTTACCGGCCTCTAGTTGCCCGATTCAAGTCTAATCCCTCCCTTAAATATTGGAACTACCGTAGCTCTTTTGCCTCTTTTCCAGTCATCCTGGATTTGCGCATTGTTTGTGGACACAATAAACAGCACCTCTAAGTATCGTGCCACAGCCCTACCTCCTAGTTTAAGTACTTGACTAACAATATTATCAGGACCCTTCGATATATTGTAACGTAATTTTTGTATTAGCTTTACAATTGCTGACTGGTTTATTTGGAGAAGTGGAGCCCCTGATTCACCGTTAAGGTCCAACACACAGCTATTGGATTTATTAAACGCACTACCATAAAAGACATTTAATTCATTAGCAATGGCCTGCTTCTGAGTAATTAATTTACCGTCACCGGACATTATCATCGACAAATTATTTGAATTTCCCTTTCTTCTCCTAACATAACTGTATTTTTTTCCACCCATCGCCTCCCGAACCAAGTAAACCTTGCATATAATTATCATGAGCAGCCCTCTTTTTTAAGACGAGCTCTCTTGATAAGGACTTAAATTTCAACATATACTTGTCACTATCATGTCTTTTATTTTATAATTTCCTAATTTTCCGTTTAAGACTCCTGATTTCCCGTGTGTAATACTCAGGATCTGGGTTTTGTTTCAGTAATTTAAATGGAACAAATTTATCAATAGCACTATTTAAAATTTTCAAAAGTTAGTCCACAGGATATTAATGTGATTTCCTTCCGATGCCCATCCTACAAATAGCTCATTCAAATACCCCTGAAATTTGCCCTGATCCGCCCTGCGATACTGGAATATGATCTTATTTGCTACATCAGAGTCTATTATTGTAATGTCACCGTATCTAATATTTAATTCAACCCCAGAAGGGTCACCAATTCCTGGTACTTTCAGACATTTAATATACAGCTCTACAGGCCTTACGAGATAAACATCTAAGGTATTATTGCCTCTAGTTGGGAAGCCAACTACTTGGGAAAATCCCCCCTCCCTTAAGAATTTCTTTGCAGCGCTCTGAACTTGACCACAGCTAGTTGACTCACCAGACCAGTCTACTTTGGGGAGGTTTAAATCTCCGGCAATTATTATGCTCTTTTTCATAGCATTACCCGTAAAAGTTTTATCATACAGTGTGTCGAAAAGCGAAAAGTTTTCTTTCGGTGCCCTATATGCCCCTATCACCTGAAGAGGGAATTTATTCCCTTTATCCGAAATTTGTACACATAACATTTCATGATCCGTATCAGCCCACTTTAAGAAACTAGCTATATTTTTGCGCACACAAATAAATAGCCCACCACCTCGCTTCCCCCGATCCCTTCTGTACATTTCGTAGGTCCCTTGAATTATTTCGCTACTATTTATATCCTCATATAACCAAGATTCAGTAGCAATGGCAATGTCCGGAGAATACGTCTCTACAAGATTCCAAAATTCAATTAATTTATTTCCTAACTCTGACAATTAACCTGCAGTAATCTAGGAGTCTTACCTCCACAGCAAATATTCCGAATTAGCTCCTTCTGTTCCCGTCGGCTGGCAACCTCTGGACCTGCTCCTCCTCACAATGGCCGGCACGAACCGATGACCCTGTCATGTAGGCTCCCTAGGTTGAAAACGCCCCGTCGAATTAAATGCAGCCCGTCTCGGGCGAAGTCACGGCCACCAATCCAGCAGTCAGCGTCTACGTACACTAATCCCAGTTGTGCACAAACCCAGTCCATGAGGTCATTTACAGTCTTAACTCGCCTTAACGGAACATCTCCCCGCCGAACAATGCCACTCATTATAATTTTTGCATTTCTAAACTTGCTTTTAGCTTTTCTGCCTAGTTCGTAGAGCTCCCCCACGATTTAATCAGCTGCAGCCCTCTTCTTCAAATCGTTCGTCCCAACATGGAGCAACAACTCTTTAACTTTGTCACAGTCCTCTAAATTTGCTTCTTCCACTTGTTGGGGAAGCTGGTCAATTTTAATCCCCGGATAACACCGCTCTTTCGCACCTGATTTCCTCGAGATATTCGCACTCCATCGTATCATATAATCACCCATTATGATAACGTCATCCTCAGTTTGCTCCTGCACACCCTCTTCCACACTGATCCCAGTAGAAAGCCGTTCAGTAACATCCTTCACTGTTTCCTCTGATTCACGAAGCTTTGTTCTATGTTCCTGTATTATTTGATCCCTTGCTTTGATTTGCACCCTCAAACAGTCCGGCGTATCACATAATTTACAAAACCAATTCCCGACATCACAATCCTCCTTCTTGACCTTAATACAGCCGAAGTGAAACCATTTCTCACATAGGCCACACTGAACACCGTTCTTCGATGTTTTACTGCACGTCGAACACTTTAATGCTGCCACTGGATCATTTGCCTGATTCACATTTGGAGTAACAGGGCCTGGATTCACATCCACTCCACCAATGACTAAAAACGCAGCTATCGCTAGGGCTATAAACCACAAGTTACTAGGTCCCGTACGCACACACAAACACCGGAAATCCCGACTACCCTTCGCATACCACAGTCCGATCCTCGCGTGATAACACTCCAGAGGACAACCAATTTCTGCACACCTGAGAGCTCGGGAAAAACACGAACTTTCACTTTGACTGCCAACTTGGAATGTTAAGCGTAGTTACAACTAATGTTTCAGTATACAATGATAGCGACTGCTAGCAGTTAATATGTATTGCTCACAGAGAGGTGGAAATTCCTCTGTGATAATGGTCATCAGAAAGTGAGTAGTCACGCCTTGTATGTTGTAATATAATCAAAATTTGTATGACACGCCGTGGAGGTGTTATGATTATTATTAATTGGATAGCGTAACTTTCGGCAATATTGTAGCCACACATTTAATTTTTCACTTTCATTATTATGATTATTAATTTACGTCGTTTTGTTGTGGAGACATTAGGTAATTTCAATTTCTATTTTCATTAATTGTGTCATTATATAATGTTAAGTTTCATGATATAATTTGAATATATACCGCGTGACCATTAGTCAACGGATATGACGTCTACTTTAGTTCAGTAGGGTGTGCGATATGTTGCAACGGCAGAGTATTCTGGTGGCTAGCACGACGGGAGATTTTCCTGGAGATCAAACAACGGAAAACGGGCTGAAGCTAGCATTTCGAAGAATCGGGTTCAAGGAGGGTCAAGTCCTCAAATACAATGGGAGGTTGCCTCCAACCTGGGCCCAGAAATCCATATATGGTAATTACGTCGTGAATTCTCAGAAATTCATACCACGAGAAGGGGTATCGAATCAGAGTTCATAAAATCTGTCTAACTAAGGACATAGGGTGTTGCCATGGCAACAGCAAATTTGATTGGACGTCGAACTGGGTAAGACTTCTTCGATAATGGATCGAAGAGGGGGACCGTAGACATTTATAAAACAGCTGACACGAAGCTACTCCATTCGAATCTTACGGAAGACGAGGCAGATCGTCACTATTCTTGACTACTCGGGAGAGTAGGCCATTTAGCAATTCTACTGACTTAAAAGCATGGACTTGGTCCATAAGTTCATTCTTAATCATATGTACAAGCTGAGAATATGTTAGATATGTTCTCGAAACATATAAATGACATTTGTCGTGTTATTGGGCCATTGATATTAATGTGATTTTTGAAGTCAGACTTCGTCACACTCAACTTACAAATTTCAATATCTAAGGCAAACAAAACGAATTCTGAAGGAATGATGTCTACCATCAACGAGAAACCAAAATTTTGCTCTGGCTCGGGTAAACCACTTTACGAGATGGCAACAATGGTAAGCGAACTGGCCAGATTACAAAAGACTCTATTTTTCGTATAAAGGTTTTCTTTGGGCAAGTAAAAATAAATTCTTTAGTTTTGGAAATAAATGTAATCAATGACTTCATCTCCGTTTTCTTTGGACCAACACGTTCAATTTAACTTCCACAAATTTATAAATATCATGCCTCGCTTTTTTTATAATTAAATTCCATCTTTAAATTCATGCACTGTGTTAGTTAGTTGGAAATTACTATAAGTCGAACCTTTCCTCTCATTACGAATATTATGCTGGCGAGAAACTAAGTTTCCACACGGCCTGAAAATAAGAAGAGTCTACGTAGCAGATGCATATTGTTTTTTTTAGCGTATGGCGTTTAGTGCCGGGAGTGTCCGAGGACATGTTCGGCTCGCCAGATTTTGTAGCTGCTTCTATGCAGACACCCATGGGGTGAGCTACATGTAACGCCGCGTGTGGAGTGTTGTCTGTGGAGGAACGTTTGAATGTGAGGACTAGGAGTTGGAAGGTAGCGGCTGTGGCCTATACTGAGAGACCAACCCCGGCATTTGCCTGGAAGGAAGATGGGAAACCAGAGAAGACCATCTTCAAGGTTGCCGGCGGGGGGATTCGAACCTCCTCGCCTCCCGGATGTGAGCGACTGCCTGCAGCCACGCCGTAACGACCATGGCTAACTCACCCGGTTGCATATTGGTAAGTGCACAGGTAAATTATTTCGGTATTCATATGGCAGTGAACCCGATGGAGCCCGGCAAATATTTATAGAATCATCAGAATTCAGTATCAAGGTGAAGAGTTATTTTGGTTCATCCACATCACTTCAGGTAAATCATTACATTTGGTCACCCAACACTGGTGCGAGATTTAATACCATTACAATGTGTTGCCACAAAAATCATGTTACACACTAGTTGAGAGACAGATTGAAATTAGGATTTATTATGTTTAGAGTTGAGCCTATTTTGTATATATTTGCTTTTTGAAGTTTTCTTTGACGAGTTGATATTATATTTGAGGTCTTTCATTCTACGACGAACAATTTGGTTACCTACGAGTCTGATATATTTTGGATTTTGGGAGGTTCCTTGGTCTTAGATAGACTTGACATGTTGATTTTCAATATTTTTCCTTTGAACCATTCTTGACCAATATTCTTGGATTGAGTTTAGCTAAATTTACGTTCGCATTTTTGAGTTAAACTTTTCAGTTAGTTTGTTTCTTTATCCTGATAGTCAATATTCTTTTTAGGAACTATCCGAAATAGTTTTTGTCCGGGATTGCGTGAGGACACTCTAGCAGGTGTCATATGCTTGCTTATATTGATTCTTAATTTTGCTTGTTTGTCGGAGATTTTTTATTTTTCATTTTTGAATCATGCGAAAGGGATGTAATGACACGCTGTCGCCATATGTGAAACACATAGGTTGCTTTTTTAGTTTTGGCAACTATGTTATAAATTGATAGATAACACACCTACATGGTTCCAAGTTTCATATGCCCTCGATGTATTCTCCAGCACTGCGTACAACGTGTTCCCAGCGACGCGAAAGCCGTTGGATTTCGTTGGCACTGCCCAATCTATCGATGGTGCGAAGAGAGCGCTCGGCAGCCTGCACAACATCTCCAATTGTAGGGTAACAGTTCCCGTGCAGTGGCTCCTTCATCTTCGGGATGAGATCGAAGTCGCAGGGTCTTAAATCGGGAGAGTAGGGGGGATGATAGAGCACCTCCCAGTTCCAGCGATTCAACAATGCAGACACATCTAGCCCTAGCACTGTCATGCAGAACGATGGGCGGAGTATCGATGTGGTGTCGCCGTTTCCTTCTCAGAGCTGCTAGGAGATGGTCTTGCAGAAACGAAAAATAGTACGCCATATTAATGGATTGCCCTGGGGGAACGGTATGTTTTATGATCACACCATCCCAATCATAGGCAAGAATCAACATTACCTTCACATTGGTGGTGGTTTGTCGAACTGTTTGTTTTTGTGGTGATCCGTATTGCCGCCACTCATTCGATTGGCGTTTCAACTGTGGCTCATATGATTTGGCCCACGTCTCGTCGATGGTTATGATACGCCGTAAGAAGTCCTCTCCTTCGCGCTCATAACGATGCAAGTGCGTACGAGATGCGTCATATCGCAGCCATTTCTGCAATTCGGTTAAGTCATGCGGAACCCATTTTGACGCAATTTTCCTAATTTTCAGGCAGTCCTTCAGGATGTGGAAGACAGTCGAATTCGCCAGTTCTGTATCTTGGGCTAATTCACGAAGCGTTACGTTCCGATTCGCCTCCACTAACGTGGACACCATCTGTACATTTTCATCACTTACTGGTGGGCGACCACATCGAGGCATGTTCCCCACACGTTCGCGCCCATCTCGAAAGGCTGCAATCCATCTTGCTACCGTTCTGTAAGGTAACGCATATGCACCGCACGCCTCTTGCAGACCTTGGTGGCACTCTCGAGCCGTGCGACCCCTAACACACCTAATTTGTATCCACGTTCTCTGCTCCTGCTTCGTAAACATTGCGACCGTCTTGCGCGAGCGCTTGCCCACAACGACTCATCTAACAGGCACCACTGCATACGAATGGGGAGGGCACGGACGAGGTCATGTGCTCTAAGGGAGGGGATACAGGTTAGCTACATATTGTAACAATGGCAGAGTTCAACACCGTTGCAACATAAAGCAGCAGCATCGTTGCCAAAACTAAAAAAGCAACCCTTGTATTAAGGTGATCTTTGATAGCTTTGTTCGATTTTGATTATATAGATGTTCAATTGTGTGTTTAATTCATACAAGAGGGTGGGTTTCACTCACGGTTACGGGTGTCATGTAGGTATTGTTTCATTGCAGGCGTGCTTGGGGGCACATAATATGTTTGTCCTTCTGTGTCTATCTAGATATTCACCCACAGCTGACTGTGGTTAGCACAGAGACAGCGGGTAGAGTAGTTGGGATAAAAACTCCAAAGGAGAACTTTCACATCCTTTCACGCGCAAGCACAGACGTATGTAGTGTATAATAGAAGCAATTTTCAGTTATTAGTAGTTTGTCTTTTATTTCAGCTTAGTTAGGTTCTCATTGTTCATTCAGTTGTTGTTGTTCTTGGTGAACGTTTGCTTCGATTTGCTTGTTTTCATGATATCATTTTGGACTTCGTTTTATTTTGGATGATTTCAATTACGATTGAATTAGAGAGTAACAGCGTTCACTTATTTTAAAAATGTACTTTGTATCGATAAATACATTCTTTTGTGTAGTGGAGTCAATCCGTGTGTTTTAATCTGTAGGTTAAGCCCTGGGATCATGTTCTCTACTACATGATACCATTTTAGTTAATAAGTAAAAGAACTGAGCATGTTCCGAGACAAGAAACCTATTTAGAGGCCCCTCACGGTTACATTACACTGAACTTCATTAACTTCGATCTAAATACACCATGTCTTCATACAATTCCACACGGCCTTTCCTCATATTTTTTGAATCCCATTGATGTTACAGTCTTGAAAAATCATAAAAGGTAAAACGCTTAATAACTGTAGATTCCTCTTTCCCTGCATAACTAGTTGGTGATACTGAGCGCAGGGAAATGGGACCCACAGATTCACAGAGTTCTGTTTCAGGACACGATCGTCTACTACATTTAGCCTAAGTTGACTAGAGTATTACCTGGTTTTGTAGTGTGAGTGGACGGTCATTATTACACATTTCAGTTCATTCTTCAATTCACACACATTCCAATAATATGTGAGATTAACAATACACCATCAACATTTCGGGCTAAGGTCTTCATTCAGAACATTTGTAGGGATAGCTCTGAACTCACTTGGTTGGTAAAACAAATATAGAAAACTCAACCTACTATTTATTTAGTGCGTTCGATTTGTTTTGTTAGGGAGCAGATAGCGAGCAGATAGAAACAGCGAGTCCATCAGAACAAGCTTCCAGCTAGCAACGCACCAGCCTAACCACGGGGAGATAGGCTATTTTCATTGAGAAAAGATTCCTTTTATAGGAGTCAGGACGTATACGTTTTAAACTATAGAAGAAGACATACGACCACGATATTACACATAGAATTTACCCCTCCGAGAAAAGAGTAATTTGGTATCTAAAACACAATCATTCACCAACTGATGATCTTGTTGGAGTGAGTGACAGACATGAGGCCGGATGTCCTTAACTTAAACTCAGATATCAGCTTTTTTATTTATTTTGCTGATTTCTTTCCTTATAGGCTGAAGTTTTCGAGATATCAGTCATGTTCATAAATGTGTAATGATCATCGTACTGTAACGGCTAGCATTTACTCGTATATAATGCCCCTGATTAGGTGACCATTTGTAAGGGTTCCTGCAGTTGTTACAATCAATACTCCTGAAAACCACCTCGTCGTTCTTATTTAGACTTGGCCTATCTTGACAGACGACATACACTTTATTAATATAATTCTATTGGTCGCCAGTCATCGTAAAGATAACACATTACAATTGAATTTACCCACGGCCACTCCCTTTCTCGAGCTGAGATCTATTATCGGGTGTAGGGCAATGAACTTGCTCTCAGAGATACTCTTTGCATTCCAAATATATATAATAAACTAAAAAGGAAAGAGACTTTTCAACTTCTACGGTACTGGTTTATTCATAACAAAATTATCAATAACATTTTATCGGAGGTTTCAAGCTGTGTACAATATATACATTAATATACCCTAATTGCTGGGCAAGATTAACTGTCTTCTCGCTAGCGCTGATCTTCTGTGCTGATAACGACTCGGTCCACATACCTTATTCATTGTAGTTCAAAGTTCATCTCGTTGTCTGCTTGTAGGCTAATTAAAGATCTTACACCAACACGCGTTTAATGACCTTTGAAACATATGTTTTCTCTTGGCTAACTTAACTGCGTCTGGTTGTTGTTTTTGCTGCTGCTGCGAACTATTTCTCCGTTTGTTCGCCATGGTAAGCAAATTTGAACAGACCAGGCTAATTAAACCAACTATGTCCCATCTCACTGAGGGACTAACTAAGTCAAAGACTGGATAAGTGACATAATTAACTGAATGATTGAACGAATGACTGAGTAGACTGACAGAGTCTACGACTGAATGAAATAATCAATGAGTGAATAAATAAGAAGTGCTGATTGAGCATGATGTCATTAACCACCAGCGGAGGGATACGCGTTGAGAAATGGTGAGAAGGACTATCCACGCAAGAAGTACAATACCTTTAGGAATTTATTATAAATAAGCATATGAACGAATTGTAATTCGCAAGAGATTTTTCGGACATTAAAAACGTCATCTACACGACGGTAACTTTCGTAAAGTGATAGGATCGTGGAAACGAGAGTTAGGCTCCAAAAGCAATTATGGATCTCGATTCTGAGCCGATTTACATATAAGCCCGGTGAGGCGACGGTTTAGTCAGTAATTTCGTGGATCCTGAGGGAACACCACGCCGATTCATAGTTCATCGGAAAGCCTGAACGAGGGTATGTTATACTGCCAAGTTGACTACGTCAGTTATCGGAGTGTCCCAGAGTGGAGAGCTAAGTTATGCTACGTTACAGTCAACAGTTCAATTCTAGAGGGGAATGGTATGTCAGTTACAAGTCAAACCTTGGACCAGTTGAGGTCAAGTGACAGAAAGCAACCTTCAAACTCGAGGTGGTTTACGCTAGGCAACGCTCATAGGAGGACTTAGGTTTACGCCAGCGCATAGACAGTATAAACTCAAGTGAGTTAAAATGTGTCTAATTACGAGTCGATGTTAGTTTACGGACTTTAAGAAGGCCAAAGTTAGAAGACATGTATATATAGAAACGGTTCGCGATAGTGTGCGAGTCGATAACGCAGTAGTTCGAAACCACGGCAGCGACGAACAAACACACACCCCAAACTCAATAAAGGGTTAAGCTCCGTGCGTTGCGACTAAAATACAGAATTTAGAAACCCGTAAGGTATAATAAGAAGATTCGCCATCTAGAAAGATAGAGGACGGATAGAACAGATTCAGGACCCGGGAAGGGCAGAACAATGGAGACAGACGCCGAGAGGACGTCAAGTAACACACTAAAACGCCAGGGAACGCGACGGAAGGAATACTTCACCTGCTAACTGAGATGCGATAAAAGAGACAGTTACTTGAATATGTGTAACAAGAAATTGTAAATAATAGTTCATAGGACATTACACGGTAAAGCGTGAATGTACGCTTGTGTAAAAAAAATAGAGTGTGTAAGTGAATTTAGTAATTGTGCTAATTTAGGAAGTGTAAAATTGTAATCAAATGTGTACCAATGAAAAGTGTACAATGAAGAATGTGATATTTGCAAACCACTATGTCTATATGAGTTGCTAAAGTATATGCAAAGGATGGGTGAAAAACTCTAACAAATGAGTAGACCGCCGGAGGGGCTAAGTAATGAACATTTCATTACAATATGTGATATTATGCACCATGTTAAATTGTGAAATTGTAACCATGTTAAAATGTATAATTATGACCATAAACAAATAGTTGGACAAACTTGTGAAGGGTAGACAATATACCTGTCGAAATGTAAAACCCGTATACATGAATAATATATAGTCAAAGGAAATTTGGAGGGGGGACCGAATAAAGAGTTGATAAGGTTAAATTAACGTCATGATAGAGTTAATGAAAATGAATTACATAAACAATGTGTTTGGATGGTAAAGGAAATCAGGAAAGGTTAAGGAAAATGTAGGATAGGAAGACCATAGTAAACGAATATTAAGAAAGGCTATGCAAATATGAACGGAGTAGATATATTTATCCTGGCATGAATACATATATTGAAGTTGATGAATAATTGGTTATCCGAGCAGATGTTTTCGCCATAAATGGCTGAATTAAATGCCAACTCATGCTAGGAGTTATGATACGTGATTCATTGGCGTGTATTGTTCAGGAGATAGATAAACAGGTCGGATCTTTGAAATAAATATGGTATTGTCAAGGAAATTGCGATTGGGTCATTGGTTCGACGATGTTGCGTTTTAGACGCATGTGGAGAGGATTATTACGAGTGCCGAATGAGAGCACGTTGAAAGGACGGTTGGTATGTCCCGCTTTCACGTATATGCCTCCAGTATGCTATTGAATAGGGCCGCAAGGATTCCCCTATATGTATTATATTATGACCACGCAAAAATCCCTTGAAAGAATGAATAGCTGGGTGGATGTTTGTTAGAGACGCAAAGAATCCTCCATATATTGTATGTAATACCGGCAGCCGAATCCTCGGTGGAAAAGTCCTTGGTTCGCCTGACCGAGTATCTGCAGTCGGACAGCATTGCGCCTGATTCGAACTGTTTGTGGTTATTCTCACTCCAGCGTAATGTAAGGGAAGGTAAGTGTACTCCCAAATTGTTGTTATAGATGCCGACAGTCAAAATAGTCATCTCTGAACAGAAACGCACGGATAAGCGAATACACAGGTTATTGATGAAAATGAGATAATTAGTAGAATAAATTGCAGATAAATAGGTATTATAGTCAGACTTGGATACCCATAATGCGAGAAAACGCAATAATACGTAATAATGAGCCTGAATAATTAACGGTATACCGCATGTAGTAATAGATTGTACCGAGACGGGCAAGCTGTGGAGGGAACTGACCTTGCACAATTGGCCGGGCTCGCGTGAGGAAGCTATGAATGGTCTTTTTTAAGCAGACAGAATGCAAACCCATAAGAGAGCGCTATTAGTACTAAAATTACAAAAATGAAAATTAATAAATGGGTAACGTTACAATGTTGAAAATTATATATTTGAATTATTGAAGCTTAGATGAGCCATTGTTGCATAAAAAGATTGTGAATTATATGCATTTTCACGCATAAAAATAATGATAATTATGCTTGCGCAGTATGGTAAAAATTCGGTTCCTACCTTTTTGAAAATTAATAAACGGGTAATGAAATATGTGAATATAGGCTATATGGGAGTGTGGGCCCATGGAAGTCCTAAAAGAATGGTGCATAGTATAACATAAAATAGCTGCATGAGAAGTGTGGAGATGAAGTTTGGAGTTCAACATCCGACATGTGTAAATAAAGGATATGTATTGCAAGGTAAAAAGGGTCAAAGCTTGACAATGTTGAATATAACATAATGAACTCAAGTTGAAAACTGAGTTGAAGTAAGATTATTAAGTAATAAATGATTTGAGTACATACCTGGAAAAATGGGAATATAACTGAATAAATGCATTTCAGTGGAAGGCTTTGAACAAAATAGATTCAATGAAATAAAGTGAATGTTCACTTGTTTTGATAACGAATAATAATTAATCGATAAATACGGACGAATGAAGGGTCCGATGATAAATCAAGATGTTTTAGGTAGAGATTGGATGTTTTGATTGATATTTTGAGTTAAATAATTATTTTGAATTGGATTGTATTTGTTTATTCTATTTTTGTACTCTTTGAGGGTGCCTTAAGAAAATTAAGCTTATGTTATATTAACTTGTGGTTATTTATGTAGCTTGTTTAGCCCAATTGCTCATTATCCGAGTGTATGTGTCCTACGGTGGGATTGAACGCAACATTCCTGAAGACAGAACTAAACTGGACTATGACCATGCATTCTCCATAATCATTAACGGTTACAATATTAACGGGTGAATAAAATGTTATAACTTTGACATTACAATAATAATAATTATACTGTATAATGACTTTAATAATAATATATTGTACTGCACCCAAATTCTCCAATCAACACCTATATCCGCAGAGATGAAAAGGATTGCAGACTCACAAATACACAGCTCAACATATCTTACCGTGGCCTGCTAAGTAAGAATTGGGAATTCTAGGATTACATAGTGCATACTTTAAATGGTACCGCCTGAACAGCTACATGCTTCTACTATTATTTACATTTAATAGTGAATTCGAGAAACTCCAATCTCGAGGGGTGTTCAAGGTCTAACTGTAGTGGGCGCCTGTAGCTATCCAGTCGTGCCATTTACGAAGTCTATAGAATGAGTAAGCGATCAGTTAAAATAAAATTGACTGAGTCACTAAAAAGTACCAGCCGTTTATTCACGAAGGAACGATACAAGAAATGTCCCTATCGAAAACAATCTGACCTAATGTCCCACTTGACACTACCAAATTTAACACAAAAAAATATAATTAAACTGACAATAACTATGTCCTGAAAAAAGAAATACATTTTGAGAATTCGGCACTCTATTTGAGCCCTATTCCTCCCTCGAATAAATCTCGTGCATAAATGTGCACCTCAATAAACATGAAAATTATTTACATAATCTCGAACACTTGTGAAATTCATCAGAACTTTCACAAAAAAAAATGAAGCGACGTTAGCTTTAGACATTACCCTAGTTGATACAGTTGCGTTTCATTTTCTGGAACAGTAGTTCCAAATCTAAAATTGTAATGGTAAAAAAAATGTTAACCATTAAGTATTAATTATGAAGCTTATGTGCAAATGTACAACGATTTGTGATCAGCACAAATTATAATTTCTTACATGAAATTAGTTTAATGTTCCTTCTATCACGATTTCTAATAAATCTACATGATTTTTCATTATAATCACCACGCCTTCCTAGGTTAAAGTATTAAGTCGTTGCAAAATTGAGCATTCGTGCCGAATGGTAAAGTTTAGCACTGCTCTGATCTCCTAACTGGTGATAATCCCGATAATATAATTCATTGCAAGACTATCAGTTACGTAAGAATAGTGGATTCTAAAAGTGCTTGGCATTATTTTCATTCAACACTTCCCTTTCAAAAAATACACACATAATTGCTCTACTTTTCTAACATACTGTACAGACACATGTCTCGATGCAATATAATATTTTCACACTACCTGTGAACAAACTGGGAAAACATTTACACTATGCCTCCTGATTCAGTAAAACGTAATTTCATCTACGTTCATCACCTTGCACGGAATTCAACTTTAACATCCCTTTCGATTGCATTTTATCAATAATGCACAACTCTTACAAAACCTCTACTATCCAGATACATTTATTCCTCGTGCTACAAAATTTCAAATTTCAACTACGTCTGTACAGCCTTTTAAATATCTTGTAAGAAGATTTTATTTATCTTAATCCACGTATAAATTTCGTTGTGATAATACCGTAACTAACAATTTGACTAGTCTGCAAGAATTCAAAGAAATAAAAATACAAACATGTCCTCTCCTTCTGGTATTTGAAAACTCTGAATATAATTCCGGTAATTCTATATTGGCTTATTTTACAGACACCGGTCGACTTATAAAATGTCGCCTGTCGTTTCCTTTCTCCTTCATTCACCAATGTGAATGTTCTCTTGACATTTCTTAATTGGAAATATAGTTTAATCCATTGTTTTATTAACAATGTAGTTTCAAATCTATCTGCCTTGTCTACTACAAATGAAATTTATTGTAAATTTATTTATTTATTTATTTATTTATTTAAAGTCTATCATTTATTAACAATTGATTGTCGTGTAATTAGGCATTAATTGCATGCTGTAAGTTTGTAATTGGGATTGAAACTTGAATCAACATCGTAAGTTTCGATTATCCCCGTATTTTCCTTGAAAATACCGACTTTCTTATCCTACAATGCTGTATCTAGATTTATCAATGCGTGTTCCATCTCACTATAAAATACAGATATAGATAACGTTGCGCATTTATAAAGCTTATTTAATGGATTTACGATCTACTATCTGCAATGAGAAAAAGTATTATTCGCACAAAAACCGTCAAAGTGACTTAAATCTGTATGAAAAAGTGGCAATAAAAATGAATTTAACGGATTTTACTAATCTACAAAAATTGATAATAATAATAAAATGTTGGTCAATCACAGGATGAAACACAGAAAAGAAACTGCTACTACAAACATGGATTATGTAATCTGACAGCTTCAGCTACCTTATGATGAACGGCGAGATTCTTGGAGTAATTGCTTTAAGCAAGCAACGTTCTACTCGAGACCTTCAAAATCAGCTGTGGTCCCCACCTGTGGTTGGACCGTGACGTAGCCAGCGAAATAGGGTCAATGGACAGCGTGATGACCTCGCCCCGCTCCCCTGGTCCCTTGCTGGTTCGTTGGCCGTCCTTCGGCTTATCGTGATGAATTTTGATGTTTCTTCTCAATGCTGCTTGACCAGCGCATTTGGTTTGCCCCGAATCTCGTTCCATTGTAGTTTGCAAAAGTATTTCAAGATGTGAGTGAAATCTCTTGTCGTATAGTAGTTCCATTCATAGTTTCAGAGTCTCGCGTGGATTGGATTACCGCGATCTCCATCTATGTCGAAATATCCTGGACTTCATTGTAGATACTGCGTTTCTGTTTCCCTACATTAATGCAATTAGCAGTACATCAGTATTTGGTTAAAGAGTGAACCAATGATATCTCCCCTTTGCCTGACTGTAACTTGCATTTTTGATACTGGTATTTGTAGTGTAATACCACCGAAGAATACTGCTTTGAAGTATAAAGAATAGGCTGCAGTAAGATTATTGTTTTGTAGAAATATCAGTCTTAAACTGTGGCTGCAAGATATACTTCCGTCCTCCTGTAGTAAACTGAGCCGTATGAATGAACTGCTTGCATGCTGTGCGTGTGGTGCACAGCTGCAAGTCCACCTAGCAATGTTAGCTTGCACGCTAAAGAGTTCTGCTTCACGACGATTTCACTGCCTTCTGAAGCCTCGACCTACACTTGATATACTGAACCCTTATCATTGTGTCCAATAATAATGTTTCATATTAATAAAAACGATGGAAATACTAAATACATGATATGCTGGATATTTGAGTAATATTGATGTAGCAAGAAATCTGGACTTGGTAAGACATGCTACGTGCTGGCTGGAAATGACCAATAGTTTCACAACCAATGTTATTCTTGGATTTCTGAGAAAATCAGATATGACGCTGTGGCGTACGTGACCATAAAAGGCCAAAATGCTGCGTACAAGGCAAGGAGTGAGAGAGAGGACAATAGTCGTGACGTCAATATAAGGGCGGGATTTGTAAGGTCAGAGCTCCAACGCCAACTTATCTGACCAATAAGAAAACATGACGCCAGAACATAGCGTCAGTGTGTTTTGCGCGGCAATCGGATATAAAAAGATCTAGCGATCGGTTTGCTTGTTCGACGGCAGATTCGCGACCTGTGAGAAAATACAAGAATTTTGAGAGGTCACACATAATTATAGGCCCATTACTTAAAATATTGAGGAGCTGTTTTTCTCCCACCATTGAAACTTTAGGCTTTCTGTATATATACAAATGTCTGAGATGAATCGGGACACTCCTAATTATTCTTCGACAGTCATTTAAGACGTCCTTAAGACGATATGGTTTTAAAATTATAGTTGTGTGTCGGCAACGAAGTTGGAAATTTTCATAAATTGTGAGATGGCAATTAGCCATAGAATAGGGAAAGTCGACGATTCTGCATAGGACGATCTGAGGAAATAAAATACTTAGAACGCAGATAGAACAGTTTAAAAACTTTGATTTAATTGTGTTTTAACAGCAGCAAAATGTCGACCATGGAGAGAAGACAGCAAGCTTCATCCTCCATTACCATCAGTGTTATGGGCTAACGGCCTAATGATGGGAATTGACGAGGCGGGAGGCCTCTGGAAAGCAGTTTAAGTGATGAGTATTAAAAAATTGATTTATTGATTTTGGACGAGGGGAATCGCGAGAGATGTGTGGAACTTTGTATAGATTTTATTTGTGTGATTTAATTTAAATTTTAGGGTTTGATTTCTTAACTGACATGCGTGTAGTAATTTTTGGCATTGCGTGACAATTGTTGTACAGTAAATTTTGTAATTTAAATGTGGTCCTTATGTATACGTAATTCTTATAGCGAAACGGCCGCATCGATTAACGTATCTATAAAAAGTGTAGCCATGAATGAGAACCTAGGAACGACAATGATAAATGGACTGATTTAATGATATGTTAAACTAATTACTACGTGGGGGGAATATTTGCATTTTGTTGCTTTGATAACTCGGGCTAGGACTGATCCTGTTATTAATTCTTTATTGTCATTTGGACATGTTGTGTGTCATTATCTGAGGGGTGTGCTGATTAATGCTACGACGAGATCTTCGAGAAATGTGCCACGTGTTTTTGGGTGTAAGTGATGATGATGAGGAGAGGTAAAGCCTGTCCATGACTGCGATATCATTCCGGCAAACTAGTTATCCGTGGGGATAAGTTTGACCTGGGAATGTATTCTTAAAAATCCCTGAGAGGATGTTTTGAGATAATGTGTTATTTATTTGTACGCGTTTAACAGGTGGCGATTAGCAAAGGTGCTGTACGCTGGCTATGGGCCAGAATCTATATTTAGCATGGCACTAATTACTACTTGGGGGAAGAAATCAGCCACTCTCTCGGTGATGCGATAACAGGCCCGGTTGTCTCCAGCTCGTTATGACACGTTATGTTTGCTTTAAAGCCTAATGAGTTAAGGTTATTTTATTTGGTTTAATTTGGGAAGTTGCCATGTTGTCGATCCAAGTTTCTTTTATCATTACTACGACTTATTTGTTCATTGTTTTAAAACGCCAAACTTTCCGGCGTAAAAATTAAAAGTTGTATTTTGTTGTTGTTGGCTCTTATTTTCAAGGCCATTGTATTCATATAAATATAATTTGGCAACCGGCCAAACTTGTTCATGTCATGTTATGCTATCCTAGTGTTTAAGGTATAAGACGGTAATTCCGCAGCCCTTATTTTAAATAATACACACGTGTATTTGGTTGTGGTAATCTAAGGTTAGAGCATGTCAGTAGTGTATATAAATATGTAATTGTTGTTCCCACATTTCCGTAATTCATCCTTCGCAGTACGGAGTCCGTTCCCGAACCAACTGTTTTGGTCGGAAACGAGCGCCCGTCAAAATGCTCATTACTTGAACTAGTCTTAAAACCCGTGTCGCTCATAAATATTAAATTTTTGTACTATTTTTATTTGTTTGTTATATTTGGATCTTGTGATCCGTTTTCTTTTGTTACTTTGACTTAAGTGACATTTCAGTCACAATGCTTGTTGACAGCTGTCATGCCGTGTCGTCACGGTACGTCAGGCTGATCAGTGTTAGATCTGTTCACGCGAGTGAACAATAAAAGGGTGGTTATAGTTTTCTTTTTTTATGTTTGATTCAGTTAATAAATTTCATTTTGTTAGTAGATCCTGTTGTTTTTCTTGGCTTTATAATAATAATAAGTTAACCTTATGAACCCTGGAAGTTATGTTGATAGCAAAACCTCTAAATCACATTCACAAGAATCCATTACGACCCCGAAATTTTGAATCTTGTCTACATGCTATTTTCCAAAGGGTTTATAAGAGTTACTTTGGCTTCCGAACGTGTGGCATTTGTGTTTTAGAGTAAAAAAATAGATCACCGGCATGTGATAAGTTTATTAACGTAAGTTAGGCGAAGATAGTACCGCCAAATGTTTGAAAATATAAAGTCATGGAGTTTGCAATAAAGTAAATGTGGAACAAGTTAAGTGTTTGAACTTTGATTAAAATTAGAACAAACTGTTCCAGGCGCCCAATAAAATTAAATTAGCTTTGTGTAGAAAAGCCAAACTCAAAGAATTATTTGACAGGAAGGTTAGACCTTAAAAACTAATTAATACTCTATTAATTGGTTAAAATTTGTAAGTAAAGTAAGGTCAGGAAGATTATAACTGAATCAAAGGGTTAAAATTAAATGGAATAATAAGTAAATTATACTCAGTGATGCTATAGTTTGTGGGAGTAATTTAAAGTAAATGAACTGAGTATGTAAAGGGTTAATGTGTGTATATTTAATATGTGTGAGCGCACGTATCCAGGGCTCCGCCCTTATGTCATTTCCCTATGTCTCAAATATATTATTGTTGTGATGGCAACTCTGGGAGAAATCCGCGAAGTGATTGAATTAGCATCCGCTCGTACGCGAGAACAACTTAGTGAGATGAGAAAGGACATAACCAATGAAATACAGACACAGTTAGCGGCGAATAGTGAAGAAACGCAGACACAGTTGGCGGCAAATAATGTAGAAATGCAGACACAGTTAGCGGCAAATAGTGAAGAAACGCAGACACAGTTGGCGGCAAATAATGTAGAAATGCAGAAACAGTTAGCGGCGAATAGTGTAGAAATGCAGACACAGTTAGCGGCAAATAGTGTAGAAATGCAGACACAGTTAAACACAAAACTATCCGAAGTTAACGAGAATATAAATCAGAAAATCGCTACACAAAACATTCTGGTTAGTGAACAATTACATAGGCAGTCTGAGAAAAACAATGAAATGTTAAACGCACAAGACGAAAGGAACACTCAAAATCTAGCTGCGCTAACGGTAGAAATCAAAGAGCACACAAAAGAACAGCTCATCCAATTAGCAAAGGACGTTAGCACTAACAATACCAAACAATTAGGAATAATAAAAGGTATCGAAGATTCGTTTAAAAAGGAAATAAAAGGAATGGATGAGACTGTTATGGCAAAACTAGCACAAATCGAGCAAGCGTGTTTGACCAGCTCATCTGAAATCAAAGAAGCACACACAAACTTAGAAAAAAGGTTTGAGAATATCGAACGAGGGACACAGGGTATGCAAGATCAGATAATTACAGTAGATAACAATATCACGGGCTTAGTGACGGAACTCAACAAATTAGAAATACAATCAATTAAGAAATGGAAAAAGTTAGAAATTGACCAGGAAGAAATTAAACAAACATTAGAACAGAACAACATTTCTCTGGGAGAAAGGATAGATAAACTTGAAGATAATCAGGAGGCTAATCAACAGGAAGTCGAAAAACGCTTTGTTAAATTGAAGGATACTATTAGGAAAGATTGGACCAAGATGAGCGCTGATTCGAAAGATGAACGGCTCGCAGTAAGCAAGAAGCTAGGGGAAAATAACGCGAAAATACAGGCGTTAGAAGAAAATATGAAGTTAAGGTTTCAAATTCAAGAGGACCGCATGATAAAATCGGAGTTGCAGTCACTTGGACATAATACGATGTTTGCGACACTAATGGAAAAGGGGAAAGGGGAGAATGCGGAAAGAGAGCACACAATAGACAGCCACGAGCTTGGGCAAAGTCCAGGAACGGTAGACACGCAAGCATTCCAGAATTATGAGGGTCGTAGCTCGACACCTCAAAACACACAACTTCCCACGCAAGTTATACAAGTCATCCGTGGAAACGAATTTAAACCGAATAAGTTTTTACCAGAGAGCGGAGGGACACCTAAAGCTTTCTTAAGGGAACTGACAGAATATTTTTCGGACCAAAATGTTAGCTCAACGCGACAATTAAGAATGGTTGAAAAATTTTTGGCGGGCTCAGCACTTACCTGGTATCTTGGATTTAAGAACACATTTAAATCAATGGAAGGTTTCCACAAGGCCTTCCTAAGCAAATACTGGAGTGGGTCGTATCAACAAAGCTTGCGAATGGACTTATACTCGCGCAAATACCATTCCACGCATCAGACGAAATATGCAGATTTTTTCGCCATGCAACTTGTCAAATTGCAGGATCTTGATAATCCACCGAGCGAAATGGAGCTAATAACTACTATAGGAAAGCAGATGCCTATTAGCGTTCAGCAATTCTTGGTGGCGGCAAATATTACGACCGTGGTCCAGGCAGAAGAGGTATTAAGGAAGATAGATGAAACCACTAATTACATCAACCCGAGAGAGAAGAGACAGATAGAGTTAGTTAATGCAGTCGAAGTAGTCAAGACACCAAACAAAAACACGAGGTCGCAAGCTACAAACACTGGGGATAACCAAAGACGGCAGAGCACCGAAGAATATGAGCCGAGATCTCAACCGAGATACGAAAATAGGGACAGAAACCATAACAATCAGGAAGGAACTAACCGCTACCGGAACACAAACAATCAGCAGTGGCGAGATAATAGGAGATACCAAACGTCATACAATAGGAATAATAATAACGCACCTTACAATCGAGGATGGCGTGGAGGACACTATAATCAACAATATAGGCCCAGAGACAATAGGCGTTACAACCAGCAACATAACGCACAAGATAACCAGCGGTTTAACGAGCAATCGGATCCAAGGGATGATCAGAGAAATTGGAACGAGAGACACGCTGAGTCACAACAGTACCTAGAAGAACTACATAACATACAGGGAAACAATAAGAATAAATGGGAACGAGCGATGGAACACAGAGCAAATCCGGACACCCACACTAACGGGGCGGAAGGTATGCTAATGCAGCAGGAAAGACAGGACGGGTGGCACCAAGACCAGGGCGAGGGTCAAGGCGCGAAAAAAAAAGTTTAATTGAAGGGAAAGGAGACAGCCTCAGAAGCGAATGGTGTGATGGTCGTGGTGGTTGGGTGACAGCGCACATTACAGAGTGGATTGCGATGCCTGAAGATTGCTTGGAAGAAATCGTGAGGCCACAAAACGAACAATTAAAGCAATTACCAATAATATATGCTAGGATTGATGGATTGAAGGTCAAATGCTTAGTTGATACAGGAAGTCAGGTCAGCCTGGTATCTGAGGCCTTGATCAAAGAAATAGGACGGAATCATAAAGTTCCAATGATACCGGTCCCGCAAATTAAAGTACGGGGTATAATTCCTGAACGATCGGTTACTTGTAAGCAGCAGGCATATCTCGAATTAGAAATTCTGGAACACACCTTCGCTCAAACTTTCATAGTTATGACGAAAATGAACTTCAATATCATTCTAGGGGCAAACTTCATCTGCGAATATCAGGCCGTCATAGATCTACACAAAAACACCATAAGCTTCAAAAACATCGAAGGGATGACGAACATAGGACTGCATATGGACGAGATAACATCTGGCAAGGAGGCGCATACTTGGATGTTACAGGCAATTAGTGAAGAAGGGGCCGAGATCACGCAGCAGGCTATTTTAAACAAGACGGACAAGGAAATAATTGAGGCATATAGCAAGGACACCACTACAGCTGTAATTGAACTTAATGAAGAGGAAGAAACGCGAGATATCTGGGCATTGTTGGCTGAAGAGGACGACAGCAATAATGAATTTGAAGAGCTACTACAGGAGCGGCTTAAGGAAGTCAAACTAGGGGTTACGGAAAAGAAGCAACTTGAAGATATTTTAAGAAAACACCAACAGGTTTTTGATACAGTACCGGGCAAGATTCTCAACTTTAAATATTCCATGCAGGTAGATGATTGGTCACCATTCAGAAGTAGGTTGTATCCGATTCCGGAAAAACATCATTCACAAGTTAAAGAAATTATTGACGGAATGTTACATGCAGGCGTAATAAAAAAGATGCCCACACCTTTTTTAAATGCAATTTTGGCCGTTATCAAACCAAACGGATCTATACGGCTATGTCTCGACGCAAGAATGCTCAACCTTCGATTGTTGCCGGAATACGATAAGGCACCCATAATTAGAGACGTCCTCAAGGGATTTAAAGGAAAAAGCATCTATTCAAGTGTGGACTTAACGAGCTCCTTTCACCATATCGAATTGGACGAGAAGTCGCAATTGTTAACAGGCTTCTTGTTCGACAATCAGACGTATACATTTGGAAGAATGCCGTTCGGCGTGAAAACAGCTGGCTGTGCCCTAATTCGAGCATTAGACCGAAACCTTACTGAGGAGGTTAAGGAGATGACGACTAGGTACATAGATGATATTTTATTGGCTTCCGACAACATCAATGAACACATGGAAAACTTAGATAAACTGTTAGAAAATTTACGCACCATAAATTTCAAAATAAACCTAAAGAAATCCCACTTCTTTAGGGATGAAATTTTATATCTAGGCCACATTATCGATCAGGACGGCGTCAGACCAAACCCTGCCAAAATTGATGCAATCAAACATTTCCCCACTCCTACAAGAATAAAACATGTCCGTGCCTTCCTTGGTGTAACGGGGTTTTTCAAAGAAAACTGTCCCGGGTACACGGAAACTGTAGCCCCTATGCAAGAACTACTAAAGAAAAATAATAAATGGTCTTGGAATGACGAATGCAACCAATCTTTCCAAGCTACTAAATTATTGTTACAAAATTGTATCAAACTGGGATACCCAGATTTCGGCCTAAAGTTTGTAATTCAGGCAGACGCTTCGATTATTGGGGTCGGAGCAATGTTGTATCAGGAAGATCCAAGCAACCTACAGAAAAGATCTTATCTTGCCTTTGTAAGCCGTAAGTTACGGAAACACGAACGGAATTACACTGTTACAGAGTTGGAGCTCCTAGCTATTCTTCACGCCCTCCAAAAATGGAGAAAACTAGTATTTGGGTATCAAATTATTATCAGGACAGATCATAAAGCCCTCACATTTCTTTTTAAAACTAACATGGTTAGTGAACGTATCACCAGATGGTCGATCTACATTCAACAGTTCGATATAGAAATTGAACACTGCCCTGGAAAACTAAACATCATCCCAGACGCTCTCAGCAGAAACCCGGAAGAAGACGTGGAAGAAGAGGCCTTGGTTCAACACATAGAACTGACACCTAAGGATCACGAGTTCTTGAATGAATTAAAGGAATTAAAGAAAGAGCAAGAAGGTGAGCCCTGGATGCGGCAAATGATCATGTATTTTAAGGGAGAACTTCAGCCTGGATCTGCAGCTCATCGTGAGGCCCGGAGCAAAGAAGGAAAATATCAATATGTGAACAATCTGTTACACAAATTCATTAATGAGGAACATACCAAAATGCGCATCTTGTTACCTGCTTCATTACAACGTGGTTTGACCTGGCATGTCCATGAAAGCCTAGGCCATATCGGAATAGACAAGGCAGAAGCGACCATGGCTGAAACTTTCACATGGCCACGCATGCGAACTACCATATGCGAAGTGGTTAAGACCTGTGACGCTTGCCAACGCACTAAGCCTAACAACTATTTAATGAAGCAATACCCGAAACCAATATTACCCCAGAAACCATTGGAAATAGTGGCGATCGACACATTTGGTCCAATTCCGAAGGGAAGGAGAGGGTGCAGGCATCTGCTTGTGTGTCTGGACGTATTTTCCAAATTCGTGGTTCTATGCCCTATCCAGAAAACCACCACTAAACAGATTCTAAGTAGAATAATACACAAGGTGATACCGACTCTTGGTAAGCCTGAGTTTATATTATCGGATCATGGCGCATATTTCACCAGTGCCCAGTTTAAGAAAGGAATGGCAGATTTGAATATAAAACACGTTCTCTCATCAATAAGACATCCCCAAGGAAATTCTAGCGAACGCGTAATCCGTGATATTTCTAAGTTCTTCCGGGTATTTATTCCCAAGGAACATTACAAATGGGTAGACCGAGTGAGTGACATTGAGATATGTATGAATTCCACTCGTCATGAATCTACAGGGCAAATTCCCATGGTTTTACACCACAACCAGTTTCCAGTGAGATCTTGGAACACTATTGTAACATGTCCTAACGACCCAGTACCAACACACGATCTACGGATCCAGAACACCATTGTGCATATGAGAAGGCAGGCGGACCGTAGATTAAGAAGAGTACGCGGAAAGAAGTTTCATCGGGAGTTGATCGAAGGGGAATTGGTCTTGATTAAAAAGCCACCGATATCTGATCCAGCGAACAAGATACTAAACAAATTTTGTGAAAGGTATGTGGGACCGTTCAGCATCGTGAGGAATTTAGGTAACAACGCCTACAGAGTCCGAGAGGTGAGCACAGGAAACATGGCAGTATATAATATCTCAAATTTAAAATTGTATCATCAGAGAGAGCCATACGAACCGAGAAATAATGTTACTGCAGCAAATTAAACATTCGCGTGATAACATACAACAAAAGATACGGGGGTACACTAGTGGTGAAAGCGCTCAAAAGACAGCTCTGACGTGTTTACAAGTTCAGGCGGAAGTCGTTAATGAATATGTTGATGTTTTGAAAGAGTGAGAGGGGAGACGAGTAGCAAGGAAAGAGGCCGGAGGGCATAAGTATACAGGAATTTCCTAATGAGTTTGGAACGAGACGGCTACTGAAACAGACAGGGGCGGACAGTCATTATATTTGAGGGTGACCAGCAACTTCAAATTTGAGCCAGAAAAGTAGGGGATGTGAAATTCGACTTCATTTGAGTTCGAATTTCATCAACTAGGGGTCAGATGAACCCTTATCATTGTGTCCAATAATAATGTTTCATATTAATAAAAACGATGGAAATACTAAATACATGATATGCTGGATATTTGAGTAATATTGATGTAGCAAGAAATCTGGACTTGGTAAGACATGCTACGTGCTGGCTGGAAATGACCAATAGTTTCACAACCAATGTTATTCTTGGATTTCTGAGAAAATCAGATATGACGCTGTGGCGTACGTGACCATAAAAGGCCAAAATGCTGCGTACAAGGCAAGGAGTGAGAGAGAGGACAATAGTCGTGACGTCAATATAAGGGCGGGATTTGTAAGGTCAGAGCTCCAACGCCAACTTATCTGACCAATAAGAAAACATGACGCCAGAACATAGCGTCAGTGTGTTTTGCGCGGCAATCGGATATAAAAAGATCTAGCGATCGGTTTGCTTGTTCGACGGCAGATTCGCGACCTGTGAGAAAATACAAGAATTTTGAGAGGTCACACATAATTATAGGCCCATTACTTAAAATATTGAGGAGCTGTTTTTCTCCCACCATTGAAACTTTAGGCTTTCTGTATATATACAAATGTCTGAGATGAATCGGGACACTCCTAATTATTCTTCGACAGTCATTTAAGACGTCCTTAAGACGATATGGTTTTAAAATTATAGTTGTGTGTCGGCAACGAAGTTGGAAATTTTCATAAATTGTGAGATGGCAATTAGCCATAGAATAGGGAAAGTCGACGATTCTGCATAGGACGATCTGAGGAAATAAAATACTTAGAACGCAGATAGAACAGTTTAAAAACTTTGATTTAATTGTGTTTTAACAGCAGCAAAATGTCGACCATGGAGAGAAGACAGCAAGCTTCATCCTCCATTACCATCAGTGTTATGGGCTAACGGCCTAATGATGGGAATTGACGAGGCGGGAGGCCTCTGGAAAGCAGTTTAAGTGATGAGTATTAAAAAATTGATTTATTGATTTTGGACGAGGGGAATCGCGAGAGATGTGTGGAACTTTGTATAGATTTTATTTGTGTGATTTAATTTAAATTTTAGGGTTTGATTTCTTAACTGACATGCGTGTAGTAATTTTTGGCATTGCGTGACAATTGTTGTACAGTAAATTTTGTAATTTAAATGTGGTCCTTATGTATACGTAATTCTTATAGCGAAACGGCCGCATCGATTAACGTATCTATAAAAAGTGTAGCCATGAATGAGAACCTAGGAACGACAATGATAAATGGACTGATTTAATGATATGTTAAACTAATTACTACGTGGGGGGAATATTTGCATTTTGTTGCTTTGATAACTCGGGCTAGGACTGATCCTGTTATTAATTCTTTATTGTCATTTGGACATGTTGTGTGTCATTATCTGAGGGGTGTGCTGATTAATGCTACGACGAGATCTTCGAGAAATGTGCCACGTGTTTTTGGGTGTAAGTGATGATGATGAGGAGAGGTAAAGCCTGTCCATGACTGCGATATCATTCCGGCAAACTAGTTATCCGTGGGGATAAGTTTGACCTGGGAATGTATTCTTAAAAATCCCTGAGAGGATGTTTTGAGATAATGTGTTATTTATTTGTACGCGTTTAACAGGTGGCGATTAGCAAAGGTGCTGTACGCTGGCTATGGGCCAGAATCTATATTTAGCATGGCACTAATTACTACTTGGGGGAAGAAATCAGCCACTCTCTCGGTGATGCGATAACAGGCCCGGTTGTCTCCAGCTCGTTATGACACGTTATGTTTGCTTTAAAGCCTAATGAGTTAAGGTTATTTTATTTGGTTTAATTTGGGAAGTTGCCATGTTGTCGATCCAAGTTTCTTTTATCATTACTACGACTTATTTGTTCATTGTTTTAAAACGCCAAACTTTCCGGCGTAAAAATTAAAAGTTGTATTTTGTTGTTGTTGGCTCTTATTTTCAAGGCCATTGTATTCATATAAATATAATTTGGCAACCGGCCAAACTTGTTCATGTCATGTTATGCTATCCTAGTGTTTAAGGTATAAGACGGTAATTCCGCAGCCCTTATTTTAAATAATACACACGTGTATTTGGTTGTGGTAATCTAAGGTTAGAGCATGTCAGTAGTGTATATAAATATGTAATTGTTGTTCCCACATTTCCGTAATTCATCCTTCGCAGTACGGAGTCCGTTCCCGAACCAACTGTTTTGGTCGGAAACGAGCGCCCGTCAAAATGCTCATTACTTGAACTAGTCTTAAAACCCGTGTCGCTCATAAATATTAAATTTTTGTACTATTTTTATTTGTTTGTTATATTTGGATCTTGTGATCCGTTTTCTTTTGTTACTTTGACTTAAGTGACATTTCAGTCACAATGCTTGTTGACAGCTGTCATGCCGTGTCGTCACGGTACGTCAGGCTGATCAGTGTTAGATCTGTTCACGCGAGTGAACAATAAAAGGGTGGTTATAGTTTTCTTTTTTTATGTTTGATTCAGTTAATAAATTTCATTTTGTTAGTAGATCCTGTTGTTTTTCTTGGCTTTATAATAATAATAAGTTAACCTTATGAACCCTGGAAGTTATGTTGATAGCAAAACCTCTAAATCACATTCACAAGAATCCATTACGACCCCGAAATTTTGAATCTTGTCTACATGCTATTTTCCAAAGGGTTTATAAGAGTTACTTTGGCTTCCGAACGTGTGGCATTTGTGTTTTAGAGTAAAAAAATAGATCACCGGCATGTGATAAGTTTATTAACGTAAGTTAGGCGAAGATAGTACCGCCAAATGTTTGAAAATATAAAGTCATGGAGTTTGCAATAAAGTAAATGTGGAACAAGTTAAGTGTTTGAACTTTGATTAAAATTAGAACAAACTGTTCCAGGCGCCCAATAAAATTAAATTAGCTTTGTGTAGAAAAGCCAAACTCAAAGAATTATTTGACAGGAAGGTTAGACCTTAAAAACTAATTAATACTCTATTAATTGGTTAAAATTTGTAAGTAAAGTAAGGTCAGGAAGATTATAACTGAATCAAAGGGTTAAAATTAAATGGAATAATAAGTAAATTATACTCAGTGATGCTATAGTTTGTGGGAGTAATTTAAAGTAAATGAACTGAGTATGTAAAGGGTTAATGTGTGTATATTTAATATGTGTGAGCGCACGTATCCAGGGCTCCGCCCTTATGTCATTTCCCTATGTCTCAAATATATTATTGTTGTGATGGCAACTCTGGGAGAAATCCGCGAAGTGATTGAATTAGCATCCGCTCGTACGCGAGAACAACTTAGTGAGATGAGAAAGGACATAACCAATGAAATACAGACACAGTTAGCGGCGAATAGTGAAGAAACGCAGACACAGTTGGCGGCAAATAATGTAGAAATGCAGACACAGTTAGCGGCAAATAGTGAAGAAACGCAGACACAGTTGGCGGCAAATAATGTAGAAATGCAGAAACAGTTAGCGGCGAATAGTGTAGAAATGCAGACACAGTTAGCGGCAAATAGTGTAGAAATGCAGACACAGTTAAACACAAAACTATCCGAAGTTAACGAGAATATAAATCAGAAAATCGCTACACAAAACATTCTGGTTAGTGAACAATTACATAGGCAGTCTGAGAAAAACAATGAAATGTTAAACGCACAAGACGAAAGGAACACTCAAAATCTAGCTGCGCTAACGGTAGAAATCAAAGAGCACACAAAAGAACAGCTCATCCAATTAGCAAAGGACGTTAGCACTAACAATACCAAACAATTAGGAATAATAAAAGGTATCGAAGATTCGTTTAAAAAGGAAATAAAAGGAATGGATGAGACTGTTATGGCAAAACTAGCACAAATCGAGCAAGCGTGTTTGACCAGCTCATCTGAAATCAAAGAAGCACACACAAACTTAGAAAAAAGGTTTGAGAATATCGAACGAGGGACACAGGGTATGCAAGATCAGATAATTACAGTAGATAACAATATCACGGGCTTAGTGACGGAACTCAACAAATTAGAAATACAATCAATTAAGAAATGGAAAAAGTTAGAAATTGACCAGGAAGAAATTAAACAAACATTAGAACAGAACAACATTTCTCTGGGAGAAAGGATAGATAAACTTGAAGATAATCAGGAGGCTAATCAACAGGAAGTCGAAAAACGCTTTGTTAAATTGAAGGATACTATTAGGAAAGATTGGACCAAGATGAGCGCTGATTCGAAAGATGAACGGCTCGCAGTAAGCAAGAAGCTAGGGGAAAATAACGCGAAAATACAGGCGTTAGAAGAAAATATGAAGTTAAGGTTTCAAATTCAAGAGGACCGCATGATAAAATCGGAGTTGCAGTCACTTGGACATAATACGATGTTTGCGACACTAATGGAAAAGGGGAAAGGGGAGAATGCGGAAAGAGAGCACACAATAGACAGCCACGAGCTTGGGCAAAGTCCAGGAACGGTAGACACGCAAGCATTCCAGAATTATGAGGGTCGTAGCTCGACACCTCAAAACACACAACTTCCCACGCAAGTTATACAAGTCATCCGTGGAAACGAATTTAAACCGAATAAGTTTTTACCAGAGAGCGGAGGGACACCTAAAGCTTTCTTAAGGGAACTGACAGAATATTTTTCGGACCAAAATGTTAGCTCAACGCGACAATTAAGAATGGTTGAAAAATTTTTGGCGGGCTCAGCACTTACCTGGTATCTTGGATTTAAGAACACATTTAAATCAATGGAAGGTTTCCACAAGGCCTTCCTAAGCAAATACTGGAGTGGGTCGTATCAACAAAGCTTGCGAATGGACTTATACTCGCGCAAATACCATTCCACGCATCAGACGAAATATGCAGATTTTTTCGCCATGCAACTTGTCAAATTGCAGGATCTTGATAATCCACCGAGCGAAATGGAGCTAATAACTACTATAGGAAAGCAGATGCCTATTAGCGTTCAGCAATTCTTGGTGGCGGCAAATATTACGACCGTGGTCCAGGCAGAAGAGGTATTAAGGAAGATAGATGAAACCACTAATTACATCAACCCGAGAGAGAAGAGACAGATAGAGTTAGTTAATGCAGTCGAAGTAGTCAAGACACCAAACAAAAACACGAGGTCGCAAGCTACAAACACTGGGGATAACCAAAGACGGCAGAGCACCGAAGAATATGAGCCGAGATCTCAACCGAGATACGAAAATAGGGACAGAAACCATAACAATCAGGAAGGAACTAACCGCTACCGGAACACAAACAATCAGCAGTGGCGAGATAATAGGAGATACCAAACGTCATACAATAGGAATAATAATAACGCACCTTACAATCGAGGATGGCGTGGAGGACACTATAATCAACAATATAGGCCCAGAGACAATAGGCGTTACAACCAGCAACATAACGCACAAGATAACCAGCGGTTTAACGAGCAATCGGATCCAAGGGATGATCAGAGAAATTGGAACGAGAGACACGCTGAGTCACAACAGTACCTAGAAGAACTACATAACATACAGGGAAACAATAAGAATAAATGGGAACGAGCGATGGAACACAGAGCAAATCCGGACACCCACACTAACGGGGCGGAAGGTATGCTAATGCAGCAGGAAAGACAGGACGGGTGGCACCAAGACCAGGGCGAGGGTCAAGGCGCGAAAAAAAAAGTTTAATTGAAGGGAAAGGAGACAGCCTCAGAAGCGAATGGTGTGATGGTCGTGGTGGTTGGGTGACAGCGCACATTACAGAGTGGATTGCGATGCCTGAAGATTGCTTGGAAGAAATCGTGAGGCCACAAAACGAACAATTAAAGCAATTACCAATAATATATGCTAGGATTGATGGATTGAAGGTCAAATGCTTAGTTGATACAGGAAGTCAGGTCAGCCTGGTATCTGAGGCCTTGATCAAAGAAATAGGACGGAATCATAAAGTTCCAATGATACCGGTCCCGCAAATTAAAGTACGGGGTATAATTCCTGAACGATCGGTTACTTGTAAGCAGCAGGCATATCTCGAATTAGAAATTCTGGAACACACCTTCGCTCAAACTTTCATAGTTATGACGAAAATGAACTTCAATATCATTCTAGGGGCAAACTTCATCTGCGAATATCAGGCCGTCATAGATCTACACAAAAACACCATAAGCTTCAAAAACATCGAAGGGATGACGAACATAGGACTGCATATGGACGAGATAACATCTGGCAAGGAGGCGCATACTTGGATGTTACAGGCAATTAGTGAAGAAGGGGCCGAGATCACGCAGCAGGCTATTTTAAACAAGACGGACAAGGAAATAATTGAGGCATATAGCAAGGACACCACTACAGCTGTAATTGAACTTAATGAAGAGGAAGAAACGCGAGATATCTGGGCATTGTTGGCTGAAGAGGACGACAGCAATAATGAATTTGAAGAGCTACTACAGGAGCGGCTTAAGGAAGTCAAACTAGGGGTTACGGAAAAGAAGCAACTTGAAGATATTTTAAGAAAACACCAACAGGTTTTTGATACAGTACCGGGCAAGATTCTCAACTTTAAATATTCCATGCAGGTAGATGATTGGTCACCATTCAGAAGTAGGTTGTATCCGATTCCGGAAAAACATCATTCACAAGTTAAAGAAATTATTGACGGAATGTTACATGCAGGCGTAATAAAAAAGATGCCCACACCTTTTTTAAATGCAATTTTGGCCGTTATCAAACCAAACGGATCTATACGGCTATGTCTCGACGCAAGAATGCTCAACCTTCGATTGTTGCCGGAATACGATAAGGCACCCATAATTAGAGACGTCCTCAAGGGATTTAAAGGAAAAAGCATCTATTCAAGTGTGGACTTAACGAGCTCCTTTCACCATATCGAATTGGACGAGAAGTCGCAATTGTTAACAGGCTTCTTGTTCGACAATCAGACGTATACATTTGGAAGAATGCCGTTCGGCGTGAAAACAGCTGGCTGTGCCCTAATTCGAGCATTAGACCGAAACCTTACTGAGGAGGTTAAGGAGATGACGACTAGGTACATAGATGATATTTTATTGGCTTCCGACAACATCAATGAACACATGGAAAACTTAGATAAACTGTTAGAAAATTTACGCACCATAAATTTCAAAATAAACCTAAAGAAATCCCACTTCTTTAGGGATGAAATTTTATATCTAGGCCACATTATCGATCAGGACGGCGTCAGACCAAACCCTGCCAAAATTGATGCAATCAAACATTTCCCCACTCCTACAAGAATAAAACATGTCCGTGCCTTCCTTGGTGTAACGGGGTTTTTCAAAGAAAACTGTCCCGGGTACACGGAAACTGTAGCCCCTATGCAAGAACTACTAAAGAAAAATAATAAATGGTCTTGGAATGACGAATGCAACCAATCTTTCCAAGCTACTAAATTATTGTTACAAAATTGTATCAAACTGGGATACCCAGATTTCGGCCTAAAGTTTGTAATTCAGGCAGACGCTTCGATTATTGGGGTCGGAGCAATGTTGTATCAGGAAGATCCAAGCAACCTACAGAAAAGATCTTATCTTGCCTTTGTAAGCCGTAAGTTACGGAAACACGAACGGAATTACACTGTTACAGAGTTGGAGCTCCTAGCTATTCTTCACGCCCTCCAAAAATGGAGAAAACTAGTATTTGGGTATCAAATTATTATCAGGACAGATCATAAAGCCCTCACATTTCTTTTTAAAACTAACATGGTTAGTGAACGTATCACCAGATGGTCGATCTACATTCAACAGTTCGATATAGAAATTGAACACTGCCCTGGAAAACTAAACATCATCCCAGACGCTCTCAGCAGAAACCCGGAAGAAGACGTGGAAGAAGAGGCCTTGGTTCAACACATAGAACTGACACCTAAGGATCACGAGTTCTTGAATGAATTAAAGGAATTAAAGAAAGAGCAAGAAGGTGAGCCCTGGATGCGGCAAATGATCATGTATTTTAAGGGAGAACTTCAGCCTGGATCTGCAGCTCATCGTGAGGCCCGGAGCAAAGAAGGAAAATATCAATATGTGAACAATCTGTTACACAAATTCATTAATGAGGAACATACCAAAATGCGCATCTTGTTACCTGCTTCATTACAACGTGGTTTGACCTGGCATGTCCATGAAAGCCTAGGCCATATCGGAATAGACAAGGCAGAAGCGACCATGGCTGAAACTTTCACATGGCCACGCATGCGAACTACCATATGCGAAGTGGTTAAGACCTGTGACGCTTGCCAACGCACTAAGCCTAACAACTATTTAATGAAGCAATACCCGAAACCAATATTACCCCAGAAACCATTGGAAATAGTGGCGATCGACACATTTGGTCCAATTCCGAAGGGAAGGAGAGGGTGCAGGCATCTGCTTGTGTGTCTGGACGTATTTTCCAAATTCGTGGTTCTATGCCCTATCCAGAAAACCACCACTAAACAGATTCTAAGTAGAATAATACACAAGGTGATACCGACTCTTGGTAAGCCTGAGTTTATATTATCGGATCATGGCGCATATTTCACCAGTGCCCAGTTTAAGAAAGGAATGGCAGATTTGAATATAAAACACGTTCTCTCATCAATAAGACATCCCCAAGGAAATTCTAGCGAACGCGTAATCCGTGATATTTCTAAGTTCTTCCGGGTATTTATTCCCAAGGAACATTACAAATGGGTAGACCGAGTGAGTGACATTGAGATATGTATGAATTCCACTCGTCATGAATCTACAGGGCAAATTCCCATGGTTTTACACCACAACCAGTTTCCAGTGAGATCTTGGAACACTATTGTAACATGTCCTAACGACCCAGTACCAACACACGATCTACGGATCCAGAACACCATTGTGCATATGAGAAGGCAGGCGGACCGTAGATTAAGAAGAGTACGCGGAAAGAAGTTTCATCGGGAGTTGATCGAAGGGGAATTGGTCTTGATTAAAAAGCCACCGATATCTGATCCAGCGAACAAGATACTAAACAAATTTTGTGAAAGGTATGTGGGACCGTTCAGCATCGTGAGGAATTTAGGTAACAACGCCTACAGAGTCCGAGAGGTGAGCACAGGAAACATGGCAGTATATAATATCTCAAATTTAAAATTGTATCATCAGAGAGAGCCATACGAACCGAGAAATAATGTTACTGCAGCAAATTAAACATTCGCGTGATAACATACAACAAAAGATACGGGGGTACACTAGTGGTGAAAGCGCTCAAAAGAGAGCTCTGACGTGTTTACAAGTTCAGGCGGAAGTCGTTAATGAATATGTTGATGTTTTGAAAGAGTGAGAGGGGAGACGAGTAGCAAGGAAAGAGGCCGGAGGGCATAAGTATACAGGAATTTCCTAATGAGTTTGGAACGAGACGGCTACTGAAACAGACAGGGGCGGACAGTCATTATATTTGAGGGTGACCAGCAACTTCAAATTTGAGCCAGAAAAGTAGGGGATGTGAAATTCGACTTCATTTGAGTTCGAATTTCATCAACTAGGGGTCAGATGAACCCTTATCATTGTGTCCAATAATAATGTTTCATATTAATAAAAACGATGGAAATACTAAATACATGATATGCTGGATATTTGAGTAATATTGATGTAGCAAGAAATCTGGACTTGGTAAGACATGCTACGTGCTGGCTGGAAATGACCAATAGTTTCACAACCAATGTTATTCTTGGATTTCTGAGAAAATCAGATATGACGCTGTGGCGTACGTGACCATAAAAGGCCAAAATGCTGCGTACAAGGCAAGGAGTGAGAGAGAGGACAATAGTCGTGACGTCAATATAAGGGCGGGATTTGTAAGGTCAGAGCTCCAACGCCAACTTATCTGACCAATAAGAAAACATGACGCCAGAACATAGCGTCAGTGTGTTTTGCGCGGCAATCGGATATAAAAAGATCTAGCGATCGGTTTGCTTGTTCGACGGCAGATTCGCGACCTGTGAGAAAATACAAGAATTTTGAGAGGTCACACATAATTATAGGCCCATTACTTAAAATATTGAGGAGCTGTTTTTCTCCCACCATTGAAACTTTAGGCTTTCTGTATATATACAAATGTCTGAGATGAATCGGGACACTCCTAATTATTCTTCGACAGTCATTTAAGACGTCCTTAAGACGATATGGTTTTAAAATTATAGTTGTGTGTCGGCAACGAAGTTGGAAATTTTCATAAATTGTGAGATGGCAATTAGCCATAGAATAGGGAAAGTCGACGATTCTGCATAGGACGATCTGAGGAAATAAAATACTTAGAACGCAGATAGAACAGTTTAAAAACTTTGATTTAATTGTGTTTTAACAGCAGCAAAATGTCGACCATGGAGAGAAGACAGCAAGCTTCATCCTCCATTACCATCAGTGTTATGGGCTAACGGCCTAATGATGGGAATTGACGAGGCGGGAGGCCTCTGGAAAGCAGTTTAAGTGATGAGTATTAAAAAATTGATTTATTGATTTTGGACGAGGGGAATCGCGAGAGATGTGTGGAACTTTGTATAGATTTTATTTGTGTGATTTAATTTAAATTTTAGGGTTTGATTTCTTAACTGACATGCGTGTAGTAATTTTTGGCATTGCGTGACAATTGTTGTACAGTAAATTTTGTAATTTAAATGTGGTCCTTATGTATACGTAATTCTTATAGCGAAACGGCCGCATCGATTAACGTATCTATAAAAAGTGTAGCCATGAATGAGAACCTAGGAACGACAATGATAAATGGACTGATTTAATGATATGTTAAACTAATTACTACGTGGGGGGAATATTTGCATTTTGTTGCTTTGATAACTCGGGCTAGGACTGATCCTGTTATTAATTCTTTATTGTCATTTGGACATGTTGTGTGTCATTATCTGAGGGGTGTGCTGATTAATGCTACGACGAGATCTTCGAGAAATGTGCCACGTGTTTTTGGGTGTAAGTGATGATGATGAGGAGAGGTAAAGCCTGTCCATGACTGCGATATCATTCCGGCAAACTAGTTATCCGTGGGGATAAGTTTGACCTGGGAATGTATTCTTAAAAATCCCTGAGAGGATGTTTTGAGATAATGTGTTATTTATTTGTACGCGTTTAACAGGTGGCGATTAGCAAAGGTGCTGTACGCTGGCTATGGGCCAGAATCTATATTTAGCATGGCACTAATTACTACTTGGGGGAAGAAATCAGCCACTCTCTCGGTGATGCGATAACAGGCCCGGTTGTCTCCAGCTCGTTATGACACGTTATGTTTGCTTTAAAGCCTAATGAGTTAAGGTTATTTTATTTGGTTTAATTTGGGAAGTTGCCATGTTGTCGATCCAAGTTTCTTTTATCATTACTACGACTTATTTGTTCATTGTTTTAAAACGCCAAACTTTCCGGCGTAAAAATTAAAAGTTGTATTTTGTTGTTGTTGGCTCTTATTTTCAAGGCCATTGTATTCATATAAATATAATTTGGCAACCGGCCAAACTTGTTCATGTCATGTTATGCTATCCTAGTGTTTAAGGTATAAGACGGTAATTCCGCAGCCCTTATTTTAAATAATACACACGTGTATTTGGTTGTGGTAATCTAAGGTTAGAGCATGTCAGTAGTGTATATAAATATGTAATTGTTGTTCCCACATTTCCGTAATTCATCCTTCGCAGTACGGAGTCCGTTCCCGAACCAACTGTTTTGGTCGGAAACGAGCGCCCGTCAAAATGCTCATTACTTGAACTAGTCTTAAAACCCGTGTCGCTCATAAATATTAAATTTTTGTACTATTTTTATTTGTTTGTTATATTTGGATCTTGTGATCCGTTTTCTTTTGTTACTTTGACTTAAGTGACATTTCAGTCACAATGCTTGTTGACAGCTGTCATGCCGTGTCGTCACGGTACGTCAGGCTGATCAGTGTTAGATCTGTTCACGCGAGTGAACAATAAAAGGGTGGTTATAGTTTTCTTTTTTTATGTTTGATTCAGTTAATAAATTTCATTTTGTTAGTAGATCCTGTTGTTTTTCTTGGCTTTATAATAATAATAAGTTAACCTTATGAACCCTGGAAGTTATGTTGATAGCAAAACCTCTAAATCACATTCACAAGAATCCATTACGACCCCGAAATTTTGAATCTTGTCTACATGCTATTTTCCAAAGGGTTTAATACGTTGCACTGTTATACGAAGTTTTGTTCCCAGACTAGGTCTTGCATCGACCTGGTCAATGTATAGAGTGAAAACGAGCGATTCCCTGCTTGTCTCAGAACCTCTCTTCAAGTCTCCCCCACCTTTCTCCTTCTGTGACGCGACTGCTGACCTCCCCACGCTGTTGTCACATGTTGTTACCTCTCCTTCCTTGTGACGACACGCTACTGTCTCCAGATGTGCGATCCGCGCTTCAAGCGATGTCGGCCTGTCCATTCCTATAATTCACCTGTTTATTGTTTAAATAATTTCTAAATTTCCATCCTTTCTTCCGATCTTTCATAAATGTTACTAGTACTTGCTTGACATAATAAAATACTCATTCTGAGTATAACATCTTCAGATCTTCGATCTTATTTATTCTGAATCATTTTATTCCGTCATTTCTCATTTTTTTGCGGGTCTTGGTCCTCATCTCGACTGAGTCATGGTCTTAGCCATAAATAAATTCGGGCGCAGTACCATATTCATAATTACGTTACAGTACCTTTGAAACCTTCTTATTGTGCATGAACGCCTTTCGACTCTCTCCCAGTCAGTACAATTTTCGTCGAGATATGAACAATAAATCTTATGTTAGACTCACATAACACGGATATAAACTACTCAAACAGCTGATGCTGTAACTCAATCGTTGTTTATTGGGCCAAACTCCGACTTCAGAGGAGTAACCATATGTGCACTCTTACCCAGGTATTCTGCGACAATTTAGCGCACACCAACCTGCATTGTGAATCAGCTTTTATTTGTTTATGAGCTCACTGTAATATTTTTCGGAGAATTATGCTCCTTTTAACGTGGAATCCGAACCATAGGGCATGGCATTTCACTTTGAAAATCTCACGTGCATTGACCGGGAATCGAACCCCGTCCGCTGCGGTGAGAGGGCAACAGCTTGGCCGCGACTCCACCACGCCCCTCGATTTAAACGAACCAGGTGGACTTATTGGGCACTCGTAAATGATATAGGTCAACTGTTGGTGAAGTTCACCCAGGTGCTGCCACATAGAAATATGCCACGAGGTGGGCTCCCAATATAGAACGTCTACGCTTAATCAATGTTAGTGTTTTGTATAGACTAGGAAGAAGTTTCACCCAGGTGTGCCGAGCTTGAATCATGTGCGGCTACCGAATAATATTCATGTTAGGTGATACGCAATGCTAGTATGCTATTAGATTTGACGTAACAGCCAGTGCAGATTTTTATCTGTCATTGATTTTTCTTTGGTTATTTTAGTCCGCTTATATGTGCGATCAGCTGATGAGTTGGAGTTAAATTTCTTGGTTTGTTTGGAGTTCATGAGGGTTAACACTAATCATGTCATATTTGAGATCCTGGTGTCATTTTGTTTCTTCCACATTTGGATGTGATTTGAAATTCAGTTTTGATTTTCGAGAGGGTTACATGTTCGGCCATCTGGTTTTGTATTTTACTCCCACCCTTTTGTGTTGTTGGTTGATGTTAACCTTTATTTTTGTAAATAGACATTCGAGGTACATCGGAGCTGCGGCTACCGAGTAATATTCATGTTAGGTGATACGAAATGCTAGTATGCTATTAGATTTGTTGAGTGTCACTATTAGTGTTACGTGTTGTATAGTTTGATTTGTTGGATTTAATCGTTGTGTTGTTGACGTGAGTATTTCCTAATACTCATGGTTATTAAAGTTAAAGTTAGATGGCACGTCAGTTGTATAAAGTAGTCTAATTTTAGTTTCTACTGGGCCGATGGCAAGCTAACACAGATTCAAATCCCAAAACATATGATTGTTTAGAAATTGATCTGAAAATGGATACTTATACCAGTTTTCCAAAACCACACCGATTTAAATGAAAGAAAGGAAGTTCGTAGTTTTACGTGACCGTTTATCTCACGATGATGATCCACGGGACCTCCTTTTAACGAGGAATCCGAACCACAGGGCATGGCATTTCACTTTGAAAATCTCACGTGCATTGACCGGGAATCGAACCCGGTCCGCTGCGGTGAGAGGGAAACAGCTTGGCCGCGACTCCACCACGCCCCTCGATTTAAACGAACCAGGTGGACTACTTGGGAACTCGTAAATTACATTGGTCAACTGTTGATGAAGTTAGTTGTTGTATCTTTTAATTTCATTCTTTTTTTTGTTGGTGGATGGACAATGTAGATTTGTTCGTTTTGTTTTGATTCAGTATTTGATGACCAGATCCTTTAAGATCTTGTTTTCCTTTTATTTTAAGTTGGATTTTGTCTGACTATTCCCGAGTGTTCAGGAGTGATTTTAATTTAATTATTTTTGTTTGTATTTCTATAGCCAAATAAACATGCTTCGTAAAAGTACCCATGTGTGTTGATATCAGTCAGCCCATATGATCTCAGAAAAGGAATGCCTAGAACAGTTTATGCTAATTAAGTTAGAAAACATCCCGGCATTCACCTACAGTAGAAGTGGGAAATCACGGATAATCACTTCCAGGATGACTACGGTGGGAATCGAACTCACCTATTTTCAGTTTTGCCTCACAAAGCCGAGTTTACCCCGTTGAAGCACACACACCAGAGTGAAATTTCATGGCAGAGTCAGGAATTGAACCCGGACTTAAGGGGTGGTAGCCAAATATGCCACGAGGTGGCCTCCCAATACAGAACGTCTACGTTTAATCAATGCTAGTGTTTTGTATAGACATGGAGGAAGTTTCACCCAGGTGTACCGAACTTGAATCATGAGCAGGCTATTGGCGCATCTGGGCAAATATCCCGATACAGACACGGCAAAAAACTAATGCTGGTACTTGTAGCTTTGGCATAAAGAAATTCTGAGATAAAGCATTCACTGGATCATATAGGTGTGTTGATTAGAGTTTGATTCGCAAAGTTGACGGCCTTGCTGAACCGTATGCCTCAGAACCATAATATATCCCGGACAGAAAGAAGGCGTGGTATAACCGTAGTAGTTCTCTAGGGTCAATCCCTCACTTTGTAGCCTTAAGAGTCTCCACCGTGTTCAGTTTCCTAAGGCACGTTGTTTTTAGTTGCCTTATATGGCACTGCCACGTGGATTTGCTGTAACCCCGGAACTCGGGAAGTGGTAAGTGTCAACCACTGGCAATTCAGTATCCCACAGGCCTATTTTAGGGTGTAGATCAGAGGTGTCCGTACAGCACACCGGCGTGCTTCTGGCGCTGACGGCCTTGCAGCGATGTTTTGGGAAGACTGTCTCTCTCGTTTGCTTTTCCGTCTCACTACCTCCCTTACCGCCTTTGCTATGTTGTAGTTGATCAGTCGATCATCAAACAGTATGCAGTACATTTTAAATAAGAAAACAAATAAAACAAAACAAAAACAAGGGAATAGAGAGAAGAATAATCTGACCGAAAGTTCAATGCCTTCAATGAGTTCCATGATAGTAGGTCTATTTCTGACTAAGCACGTTATCTTCAAGTACCGATACGTGGAGAAACACAATGTAGATGGTCGTACAAGCAACGCATTGGACGAACAGTTTGTTTGTTTGTTTGTTTGTTTACATAACGTCTGGTTCTATATCGATCCCAACTTGACTCGGTCAGACACGGCGAAGATCTGTCGCAGCACCGACAGGCCAGCCGAGAGAGGCAAGATGCAGTCTGCAGGCTTGCGGCACAACTTAGCTAGCACGCAGAGCGTGCAAAGGATGGATGTCGCTGGTCTAGACGTTACTTTCTGAGCCGACAGAAATGAAAAACGCAGGTTTCTGCTGCTGAGAAACGAAACCTTGGTCGAGAGCCCATCTGTCGACTTTGATGATAGCTACAATCGCCGTTCCGTGAATTCCATTCTTCCAGAGCTGTAATGCAGAGCTAAATAGTCTACATACAGCGATGGAACTACCGTGGGTTCAGCGGCAGCAACTATGCCGTTTGTGGCAGTCACGAACACGGTGACACTGAACACCTTATCCTGTGAAAGTAAATTTCCTTGGGGGAAATTATTACATTAATTTCATTACCATTAATGTTATTGATTTTACGTCCCTCTTAACAGCTGTGGCTTTTAGAGACGCCACGGTGCCGGAATGTTGCCCCGAAGGGGATCTTTAACGTGCCAGTAAACCTACTGACACGACTCTTTCGCATTTACGCACCCGCAAATGACAGATGATTGTGCAGGGGGTTCTATTCTGCAACCTTGAGCACAGCAGGCGAGAATGTTACCGCTACATAAACTTTATCCCGACTCTCACACAATGAAGGTTGGTAGATTAACACGGAGTACCAATTCGTGAAGGGTGGGAAGGTTCTGTGGTGTCAAGTGGTGTCATAGGCTTTTTCAAGTTCTAGGAAATCAGTGGCTAGATGTTTCTTTTCTGGGAAATGAATTAATCCATTCACGTGCCATGAATATAGACGGTGTAAATTCGCAGTTTTAATGGTCTGAAGGGTGAAGTCTACAGTCCTCTGACGATACTTTATGTTCATAGTTCGCTGCCTCACAGGGAATACATTTTACAGGTGACTGGGTTGCATATGACGCCGGCCCCGTGACGTTGGCATATTGTGCCTGCCTCTCACTTCTCACCCCGGGTTCAATTCCCGGTTCCTTCAGGAATTTTAGAAACTGAAGTGAGGGCTAAAACGTGGTGCATTTACCCTCATAAGGACAATTGAGTAGCGATAAAATTAGCAAATTTAGTGGAATCTTTCTGACACACATTATACTTTAGTGGTGACACGTGGGCTCCTTACCGTCGCTCCGCCAACATATCCATAGCTATTAACCAAACACATGCTTTAACCTCCCCCGATCATTACAATTAGTACACAGGGCCAAAAATTGTGTGTCTGTCTGCGTGTCTGTGAGTGTTTGTCTATGTGTGTATGTGTGTGTACTCTGCATGTGGGTCCCCCCTATCAATTAAAACACGGTAAACCTAATTGAACGAAATTTGGTATAGAGGTAGCACTAGCAATGGGTACCTCAGTGTCTTGTCTTATATCGCCGCCATCTTGACGGAAACGTAATGGTGGTCACCAAAATGTTCAAAGCTTAAATCAAATTACGACTAACACAATCATCTGATCTCTACCAAATTTTGCAACATCATGCCTTCATATTGGAAGCGTCTTTTGCCCCAACTACAAGAACATCAGCCACATAGTTTCAAGATGGCGGATGTATGAATCATGCAAGTATTATAGCCTAAGCGTAATTTACGATTCAACAAGGCCTGGCCTCAACAATTCAGCATATCGTACATAGGGAGGTTAAACTGTCCTCAAGGAGGTGACTGGTAGGATATTAGCATATTATAATAGAATAAGTAACCGTAGAAGTGACTAACAGGTCAGGCTTACCGTGCCATATCGTTGTGGAGCCGTGCCGTCCCATTGTCAAAATGACCACTATATTTGATAGTTAATCCATATATTTCTATAACTTCGTAAGTTTTTATCTTTTTAGGAAAGTACTGAATAAAATAATACATATTTAGTATCAACTGGTTTATAGAAACGGCAGAAAACGCTCATGAAATCGTTGATTTCAACACAAAATATGATACAGTTGTACTAAACCAGTTGTTTACCAAGTATTATCGTACCGCTTACGTGGCATATTGGTACCGACCTGGGCTCATAGTCTCAGGGTTCGTGGTTCAATTCCCTGCAGGTAAAAATGTTATTACTTCGTTTTTTGGTATTTATTGATTTATAACTACTCACACGTTATAATGTTAAGCTTATTTAGTCTGTATTTGCAATCGAAAATACTATATATACTGTAGGCTATACAAACACCACATATTTCAACACTCGAATACAGCGATTGATATTCGTTGACCTTGATCCACGCAGAATCTATTGTTGTTGTTTTTGACATTGATTCTTTAGGGGTTTTGCGGAATCTTGGTCTTGTAGTCCCGTTTACTTGCGTGTATGTAGAAGTTGCCTGATAACCTGTCACTGTGATATCTGTAGGCTTACTAGTGTGTGTACTTTTATACGAGGAAGGATTTGGGTAGGAAGCTGTTGTTGTTGTTTCATTTGAGATGCATAGACTTCATGGTTATTTAGCCCCGTTACTTGGGTGAGTGTTGAATTTTGTATGATAACCTGTGGTATTGTGATGGCTGTATAAGTGTATGTATATATAATTCAGATGAGGATTCAATCAATCAAAGTTTAATATCCGTATAGCACGTTGTATTTCAACAAGGTACTACAACCAGCATTCAATTAAACTCCTTGAAGAGCACAAGTATTTATAACTACACCCATGTATTTAAGAGACATTAGGCTATATGACTTTACTGAATATCTTGTTTATATGAAGTCCTGTCATCATGTGTCACTCAATTTTGTTATTATTCTAGATGGTTCTATATTTCAGTCATTGGTGGTATATTCCTTGAATATACGCTTTACGTAGTTTGTACCCATAGTGGGATTTCTCTAGTTTTATTTTTTCTTTCTCTTATCGTTTATTCCTTGAGAACCACCAACAGAGATCTCTTGCGTTTTCACTCTCCCCTTGTGCTTTTCATAATGCTCTTCTGTAGTGTGTTCTAGAGATCGAGATACATTGACCCTCTTTCAACAGATACATCCAGCTTCATCTTAGTGCGCCATAATGCGGTGCTTCGCTGAAATTACTCGTTTCTTGCGGTCAACGTGGGAAACCGTTGTTACTGACTATCGATGATGCTTGGAGTTTTGATCGTCTTCTACAGATGGGAATCTACTTACTTCTACATTCTTAGGACTCTGTCTCAAGAAACGAAATTTGTATACTTGAAATATTTATGTGAGCATATGTTTCTATCCCTTTGTCCAACGTCGTCCCTCCCCTCCTTCCACCTCGCTTGACTCGCTAACCAAGAACGTTCTACGCTTGTCACTCTTCTACGGGTTGCCAGAAGACGTATCAGGTCGTTCTACGAGGGTCATTAGTTACCCGTCCGACATTTTGTGAAAGTCATGAGGTGATATTTGTGTACCAGCGCTTCTAGCCAGCCAGTCAACATACAACGATAAGTTGAATACAATTTTGAAGTAATTTCATGGAGCTCCTTTAAACTCACTTGCAAGAAACTTCTAGTTTTATCCCGCTGGCAGGAATAATCGCAGTGATGGTAAACCTTAACTTCATCCGCCGTGGGAAATCTCTTCATGTATAAAGTAAAGTTGATGGCTTGGGGCCACGTGGGATTTTATCTTTTCTACTTCACTCTGTAAAATGCCAGTAATTGAGCTCGTCGTGGAATTAATGTTGTACCCTATTCGATCTAGTAAACACCTTCTCCAAAGTTCTTCAAATATCCTCGACAGATTTAAGGGGAGAGTCTGGTGAATAATAAGACAAAATGATGAAAATTGTAAAATAATATAAAATATTATTTTCATTTTAATAACTTCAGAATACTTGTTGTTCATGTGATGCTGTTATTTTTGACACTTGGAATGTTTGAAGTGCTTTGAGCGCCATTTTCAAATCCCCTTGCAAAGTGGGCATGGTCAGGTGAAAGCAGCTAGAACGTCCGCTGTGACATTATTCATTTGTGCCCTCCTTTTTGCTATATCATGATGTAATATTTGTCTCAGATGTTATATTTACATTATGAAACAATACTAAAGTAGCATTGTAGCTAAAGTTTATCTGTTTTATGACATGATATTGTTGTGATGCTTGACGACAGCTTATGGATGACTTGCTCTGAGGAAACATCCATTGCACTTTATTTGCTTGTCATTGAAATCCATGCTGCTTTTTCACTATACTGTTGTTTAGGCATTATGCATGTTTTCTTCTTTTAGTCAAGTTTAGTACCGGGAGATTATCAGAGAGAAAGGAATTGTGATGTAGCCGTTATGTATATTCCTCTGCATGTAGCCTCCAAACAGCTTTTCAGTTACTAGATCTGTTTGTTGTTAGAGAGTGGATAGAGTTGTAAGGATTTTCTATGCAATCTATGTACAGAACGTCACAAAGACATGAAAACCAAGCTAGAGCTTGCAGAGGTAGTAAAAATCATGCCCGTTTACCAAAGGCTGGCAGAAAATGAACTTCTTACCAGGTGTGTTAGTGGGGGGACTCAGAATGCTAATGAGAGTCTACACAGCTCTGTGTGGTCAAAATGCAGTAAAACAAAATTTGTGTCCAAGAAACGACTAGAATATTTTGTTGTATCAGCTGTGAGCCAGTTCAGCATGGGGTGCGAAACTAGCTTGGAAGTTCGAAAATTTGTCTCAGGAGGAGAAATAAGTGACATTGCAAGGAACATCACAGGACAACGAGACAGGCAACGTATCTACCTATCCAAAACTAGGTGTTCTGAGCAGTCTAAAAAGTGAGGAGTATATTGGAACTTAAGAAAATAAGGGTAGAAGAGTTCCTGAAGAAGAAGGAAGGGTCTACACCTGGTGCATGAGAGTTTTAGGCAGCTGATAAGTGTCTTGGAACTTTAAACTGCCTTTTCTCCAAAATTTTCTTTCAACATGTTTTCGTGTTTAAATTGCTCCTTGCAGAGCAGTTCTTATTCAATTGTCTTGTAAACTTGCACAGCTATTCCTTGATACGTTATGTAAAGATTCAAAGAGGGTATTCAAGAAGGAAGGAAAACAAGACCTACTTTTCATTAATCATAAATTATAAAGCTGAAAATGTTTGTGAAAATTTAAGTAACCCATATTAAAGAATTAATATCTCCGTATGTATCATGATAATTTAAAAAAGCCTCTTTGAAATCCATGCAAATATCAAGATGAACTTGTATTAAAAAACAAGTGCCTACAATGAAAACTATAATCCAAGGAGCTTTTTCTGCAGATTACCATTTTTGTGAAAATGTTTAATGGAAACATGAATTATCTGAAAAACTATACAACATACTGGTTCCAAATTTTGTGTTGTAAGTAGGCTAAACAACTTCAATAGTGTGCAAAGTTTCAAGAGTGTACCTAATGAAGTATAGATTTTGGATTTCCACCAGACTTTCCCCTTAAAGTCTGTAATTGACACATCGTGAGATTCACCTAACTCCGCTTCTAACTGTCTAATGGGTCAACTCTGCTGATACCACAAGACTCTCATCCTCAAGAAATTTCTTCAATGTTTAAAACTGAAACTATTTCGAAACTATTCAAATTCTCAACCCAGAAATAATTCATCTTGTTAAACAGAGACATTTTTTGAAGAGAAACATTATCACCAATTTTTGAATGCATCGCGCCAAGAAAATATCTGGATTGACGTGCAATTGGTCACAGTGTTGGGTACCCATACAATAACCGACAGTGAAAAACCCCTAATTTCCTCCTCTCCCCATTTCAACTCCACTAACAATGAACTCTTTAGCTTAAGTAATCTATGGTCTACTTTTTTAGTAACTTGTGGTTTCGTCCTTGGATGTCCTCGCCACCTTTGAATATATCAATTTCGTATCTCTGCATAAATTCTATGGTATTTGTCAACCCCGTCCATGTGTTTTTACGTTCTCGACCATTAGTTGCATATAGTTTAGCGTGATAGATATCTCGGTCATCCGCTCCGAGTATTTGGATATTATCCCCGTGCAGTTGAGTGTTTGATTTTGTGGTCATCCGCACCATACACTATTGTGTGTTGTAAGATCAAAACGTATCAGTAATCGCTCATTAGTCTCGTGTAGCAAAAACGTAGGAATAACGTGGTTATCAATCCCGTATACCTGCATATGTAATTCATATTATGGGATTAGGATACCTTGGCCATGAGTCCGGTGCGGTTAAAAGGTAGATATATTGGTTATCACCTCGGTGTACTAAAGGGAGTAAGTGAGGGCAATGGCTATCTTGGGGGTGAGCACTGAGTAGTTGCGTGTGTTAAACTTAGGATATCGTGGTAATCAGCTCCGTATACTTGTTAGTGCTTAATTTATATTTGGATTTTGGTATTATCAAAATCGTTTATTCCGTGCAGTTGGGTATATTTTAATATGACTGCTATTGGCCCTGTATAGTTATAAGCTTTGCAATCAATATATATATCAATTACATATAGTAAACTGAGTAACAACTAGAAACATATCGGTTATCAACATCGTGTAATGTGAATAAAGTAATAAATCGCCTCCAGTTAATTGAAATCTACCGGTACACCATAGTGGGTCTGAAAGGCCTGGTTGCTATTATAGTGTTAATACATTAGGCCTTGTACAGTATATCCTGATACCATCTGTGTCTCACGAGATAATAAGGTTTAATCAAGATATATCAATAAGAGAGAAACGCCTGTCTCAGGTGAGCGTTAACAATTCTAAATATTTGTATAAATGTTTGTGTAAAATTTTAACAATCTACGGATTTTGAGATAAACCGCTCGGATATGCTAGCTGGAGCCGCTAGGTGACTTCACAACCTTCTGCCCTAGGGGAAAAATCATTTTATCAATGTAGTTAAAGGTAGAGTAACACCTGTTTCTTACGAATAAAAAGTCAAGGGCGTTCGGAAATTGTAGAATTTAAGGGAATTGTTAATTCCAGGTAAATCTTGTTATATGTTTGGTCAAACATCAGAGTTTCCAACGTAAGCCTAAGCTGTAAACTATAAAAGCGCTGACAAAGGAGAGAAAAGAGCAACACCGTTTATGAATAAAGGAATACTCCACTTATTTTAAAGCTCAAATAAAACAATAAAGATAACATGGACTTTAGTTGGTCCTGCAAGAAACCATAATAATTATAAAATTAAATACGGTAACTAATTGTAAATACTAAATATTAAATAAATGTAAATGTTCCATGTAACGTCACTGGAACTGATTCATCTTCATGTATCACTTTTGCCTCTCGGCTTTGGGTCGGCCAGCCACTTTCTGTATTCATTCCTATTCCCTGCGAGTCTCCTGGTTTTTTCATTCATTCATTCATTCGTTTATTTGCAATTGGGGGTGTGTCCCCCGGTGGCAAATTAGATATACATAACAAATGAATAATTGTACATAACAATTCACTAACAATTAAACTGGAGTATTTAGACAAATAGTCAGTGTTTTCCTAAACACACCTATATGTTTGGGAAAAGGCTCTAAGACTGCGGCAGGTAGAGAGTTCCAATTATCAATGGCACGGTTTACAAAAGAATATTTACCAAAATTTGTTCGCTGTGGTCGGCCCTTAACTTTGAAAGGGTGATCGCTCCTACCCATGTAAGTAGGCTTTTCCATACGTTTGCTAAGCTCACCCCTTGCTGATTGATTTGTATACGCGTTGTACATAGCGCAGAGTCTAGATTTCATCCTCCTAGCCTCAAGTGATTCCCACCCAAGTTTCTTTAACATACGGCTCACTCTGCTCCTGAGATTAAAGTCACTGAGCACAAATCTAGCGGCCTTTCTTTGTACCATTTCCAACTCATTTATGAGCCCTACTTGATATGGATCCCAAACCGCCGAGGCGTATTCCAGAATAGGTCTTACAAGTGACAAATATCCTAATTCTTTAGCAGAGGTACTACTTCCTTTTAATACCCTCATTACAAAGTGCAGGGATTTGTAAGCTTTAGAAACTACACATCCTATAAGACTATTCCATTTCATATAATTTCTTACGTGAACGCCCAAATATTTGCAAGAATCTTCTTCTACAAGTATTTCCGAGCCAATGTTATATTGAAAATCTGGCCTTCGCACTTTCCCTATTTTTATTAGACTACATTTTCTTGTGTTTATTTTCATTTTATTTTCAATCGCCCACTTATAGACCAGGTTCAGGTCATCTTGAAGTACTGCATTGCCTTGTGAGTCATGTACCTTTCGATATATTACACAATCATCCGCAAACAATCGACAGTCACTGCGAATCCCATTTGGTAAGTCATTTATAAACGCCAAAAATAACAAAGTTCCGATTACGCTGCCCTGAGGGATACCCGACGTTACGGTAATTTCATCCGAGAATCGGCCTTAAACTTTCATTTTCTGGGAACGACCCGATAAAATTCTTTGCACCATTACATAAAATTACTCTTCTATCAATCATCGTCGAAGCTAATTTATGGAGTAGCATGTCATGCGGCACGATATCAAATGCCTTCGCAAAATCTATAACTACGGCGTCGACTGAAACTCCATCGTCTAACGATTCGCTAATATCTTGAAAAAGTGATAGCATCTGACTCTCGCATGAGTAACCTTTCTGAAATCCATGTTGCCTATCATTAAACCATGATAATGTTTCCCACTGTTCCCTCAAGTAGTCGCAAATGAGATGCACCATCTGTTTACAAACGATGGACGTAAGACTAACCGGCCTGTAGTTGCCCAATTCAAGTCTGCTCCCTCCCTTAAATATTGGGACTAACGTAGCTCTTTGCAGTCATCCGGGATTTGCGCATTGTTTATGGACACATTAAAAATCACCTCCAAGTATCGTGCCACGGCCCTACCTCCTAGTTTAAGTACTTCACTAACAATATTATCAGGACCCTTCGATATATTGTAACGTAATTTTTGTATTAGCTTTACAATTGCTGATTGGTTTATTTGGAGAGGTGGAGCCCCTGATTCACCGTTAAGGTCCAACACACAGCTATTGGATTTATTGAACACACTACCATAAAAGACATTTAATTAATTAGCAATGGCTTGCTTCTCAGTAATTAATTTACCGTCACCGGACATTATCATCGACAAATTATTTGAATTTCCCTTTCTTCTCCTAACATAACTGTATTTTTTTTCCACTCATCGCCTCCCGAACCAAGTAAACCTTGCATATAATTGTCATGAGCAGCCCTCTTTTTTAAGACGAGCTCTCTTGATAAGGACTTAAATTTCAACATATACTTGTCACTATCATGTCTTTTCTTCTTCTTCTTCTTTCTTCGATTCGGCCAACTAGGGACCACGTCAGTTCAACTGTCTCTTCTTCCGAGCTTTAACTACCGCCCAGTGTTCCCGCATTCGTCTCCGGTGTTGTTCTTTTCTCTCTTGGGACCACACCTTCCCTGTCTTCAGCTTCGGCTTTTCCTGAAAACCTTTGTGCGTACGTAGTTTTTCCTGAAGTGGAACACGCTCCTGGATATCTTCAGGGGAAATTTCCATTTCACGTAGATCTTTCTCAACTTCCGTGAACCATGCCCCTTTGGTTTTCTTATCCTGAAAGTACGTCAATATCCGTTTTGATATCCTGCCTGGACTCATTCGTGTCACGTGGCTATAAAAGGCAATCCTTCTTTTTCGAATCGTGTCACTGATCTTCTCCACGTGCTTGTATAATTCGTGGTTGTGACGCCTTCTGTATTCGCTGTTTTCTTTGATAGGACCCAGGATTTTCCTCAAAATCTTCCTTTCTTTCGCCTCTAGTTTTTCCATTAGACCTTTCTTGTTCATTGTTAGAGTCTCTGCCGCATACAGAGACTCTGGTCGAATAACAGTGCAGTAATGTCTAATTTTGGCGTTTAAGGATATCGATCTCTTATTGTAGATGTCTTTAGTCAGGTTGTATGCCATTTCCATTTTATTAATGCGTGACACGAAGGCTTCTTTCTCTGATAGGTTAGGCTCTATCCATTCACCGAGGTATTTAAACTTTTCTGCCTTCTGAACTTTTCCTAGTCCGACCTCCAGTTCCCTGGGCGCTGATTTTATGTTTGTCATGAATTGTGTCTTCTCAAAGGAGATTTGAAGCCCAGCCTTCAGTGCTTGATTTTTCAGTTGGTTAAGTTGTTCTTCTGCCGTATCAATGGAATCTGAAAAGATCACTAGATCATCTGCAAAGGCTAGACAGTCGATTGTAAGATTCATATACTTGTACCCTAGCCTTACCCCATTTTCTACCCTTGAATTTTTAATTTCCTTCCGCCATTCTCGGATGACCTTTTCTAAAACACAGTTGAAGAGTAGAGGTGAGAGTCCGTCTCCTTGCCTCACTCCTGTCCTGATTTCAAAGGCATCGGACATCTCTCCTCTAAACTTCACTTTGGAGGTGGTGTTGGTCAGGGTTTGCTGGATAATTGATTGTGTCTTGTTATCTAAGCCAAACTCTTCAAGGATTTGCAATAGGGTGGTTCGATCAATTGAGTCGTACGCTTTTCTAAAATCAACAAAGGTCACCACGAATTCCCTGTTCCTGAGTTTCAGATATGAGAGGATGGACTTCAGATTCATAATCTGCTCAGCACATGACCGTCCCTTTCTGAATCCCCCTTGGTATTCCCCCAGTTGTGGATCGATTTGTTGTTCCACCCTATTTTGTAGAGCTTTTGAGAGGATCTTGTAAGTTATTGACAGAAGAGAGATGCCACGGTAATTGTTCACATCGGTTTTCTCCCCTTTCTTATGTAGTGGATGAATTACGGCAGAGGTCCATCCACTTGGGAGTTTTTCGCTCTCCCAGATCTCTTGAATAATTGCAACAAGCTTGTCGATTGCATTTTCCCCTGCATGTTTCCACAGTTCAGCAATTATCAAATCTTCACCCGGTGCCTTGTTGTCTTTCAGCTCTTGGATTATCTTCGTGATTTCAGCCTTTGTAGGTGGGGACGAATCGGGGTGGATGATTGGATTTATTTCATAAACGAAAGGGGTCACTGGAGCCTCACAGTTGAGGAGATTTTCAAAATAACTTGCTAGAATCTGACAATTATCTTTATCATTGTGAGCCAATTTCCCGTTGGAATCTTTAAACTGTAGACTTGGGGGGTTGTATTTGTTCAGACTGTGCTTGAAGGTTTTATAGAAGTTACGTGTGTTATTTTTCTGGAAGTCTTGCTCAATCTGTACCAACTGTTCCCTATTAAATGTACGTTTCACGCCACGGATGGTTTTTGATGCAGATTTTCTCGCGTTTAGGAAGTTGACCCTATTCTCTTCATTTTTGTGGCAATTCCATTTCTGCCACGCAACCTGTCTTAGCTGAACTGCTGTATCACATTCATGATCCCACCAAGGATGCTTTCTTGATTTTGTGAGTGGGACAGTCTCCTTTGCAGTTCTGACTATAGCCTCTTGTAATTGTTCCCAATTTTTTGGATTTAAAGTTTCCAACTTGTGGGTGAATTCTTGGTTGCTCCTTAGCTTGTCTCTGTCAAACTTATCAGTTTTTCTTGGTGTAATCTTCTTGTTATTTCTTGGAATTAGTCTAACTTTGATTTGCGAAAGGTAGTGGTCCGAGTCTAAGTTGCCACTTCTCAGAACCTTCACGTTCTGGATCTCTCGTTGCGCTTTCCGTGCAATGGCGACATGATCAATTTGGAATTCACCAAGGTTGGAGTTTGGAGAAATCCAGGTCTTCTGTTTTCTGGGTAGGTGTTTGAACGCCGTTGACTTTAGGACCAGATTGAATGCTCTGCATAACTCCACAAGCCTCTCTCCATTATGATTAGTTCTCCTGTGAGCTGGGTAGTTTCCAATAATCTTCTGATATTTTCGTTCTTTGCCAAGCTGGGCATTGAAGTCCCCTAGGAGAATGATGGTATGTTTGTCAGGTACCTTTGAGAGGATATATTCTAGCTCCTCCCAGAATGCGTCTGTTCCTTCCGGGTCCTTCTTATTCGCCTGATTGATTGGCGCATGTACGTTCACCATTGTATAAACTCTATTTGTACACCGAAAAGAAAGAGTAGAGACTCGGCTGTTAGGGGATGTGAAGTCCACAATCGAACCCAAAATCTTCCTGTTGACAATAAATCCTGTGCCTAAGTGTGGGATGGTTTTTACTACACGTTTACCGGTCTTGCCTTTGAATATTCTATAACCTTGTGACTCGAAGCACTGTTCATCCGTGAATCTTGTTTCCTGAATTGCAGCGATCAATATCTGATATCGGGACAAGACATCAGTAACCTGTTTGAGTTTGCCGATCTTAAGAAGTGAGTTTGCGTTGAAAGTAGCAAAGAAATTCCGGCGTTTGTGACTGATCTTTCCTGGAGTCTCCGATACCTCCACGCATGTCTGTGCAGGCTCCCCAGAATCCGAAGGCCTGCATGCTTCACTCAAGGTGAAGGTGGATTCGTTACCACCTGGGGTAGTAGCTTCTGCTGAATTTTTCTCCATGCTTTGAACAGTTGAAAAACTGTAGATTGGGGTCAGTGATATTTCACACTGACCAAAATACTACCAAGGTTGTGAGCCTTGGAGGGCCTCATGATGTCTTCCGGCTAAGAGCAGGCATTTCCTCCTACTCGAAAAAGGTATGGTTTTCCCGCCAATACTCGGGTGGCTGATTGCAGTGGTCACCCACTGGGCGATGGGGTCGCCATATCCCTACGCCAATATCATGTCTTTTATTGTATAATTTCCTATTTTTCCGTTTAAGACTCCTGATTTCCTGATCTGGGTTTTGTTTCAGTAATTTAAATGGAACAAATTTATCAATAGCGCTATTTAAAATTTTCAAAAAGTTAGTCCACAGGATATTAATGTGATTTCCTTCCGATGCCCATCCTACAAATAGCTCATCCAAATACCCCTGAAATTTGCCCTGATCCGCCCTGCGATACTGGAATATGATCTTATTTGCTGCATCAGAGTCTATTTTTGTAATGTCACCGTATCTAATATTTAATTCAACCCCAGAATGGTCACTAATTCCTGGTACTTTCAGACAGTTAATATACAGCTCTACAGGCCTTACGAGATATACATCTAAGGTATTATTGTTTCTAGTTGGGAAGTCAACTACTTGGGAAAATCTCCCCTCCCTTAAGAATTTATTTGCAGCGTTCTGAGCTTGACCACAGCTAGTTGACTCACCAGACCAGTCTACTTTGGGGAGGTTTAAATCTCCGGCAATTATTATGCTCTTTTTCATAGCATTACCCGTACAAGTTTTATCATACAGTGTGTCGAGAAGCGAAAAGTTATCTTTCGGTGCTCTATACGCCCCTATCACCTGAAGAGTGAATTTATTCCCTTTATCCGAAATTTGTACACATAACATGTCATGATCCGTATCAGCCCACTTTAGGAAACTAGCTATATTTTTGCGCACACAAATAAATAGCCTTCCCTCGCTTCCCCCAATCCCTTCTGTACATTTCGTAGGTCCCTTGAATTATTTCATTACTATTTATATCCTCATATAACCAAGATTCAGTAGCAATGACAATGTCCGGAGAATACGTCTCTACAAGATTCCAAAATTCAATTAATTTATTTCCTAAACTCTGACAATTAACCTGCAGTAATCTTAGAGTCTTACCTCCGCAGCAAATATCCCGAAGTAGCTCCTTCTGTTCCCGTCGGTTGGCAACCTCTGGACCTGCTCCTCCTCACAATGGCCGGCACGAACCGATGACCCTGTCATGTAGGCTCCCTAGGTTAAAAGCGCCCCGTCGATTTAAATGCAGCCCGTCTCGGGCGAAGTCACGGCCACCAATCCAGCAGTCAGCATCTACGTACACTAATCCCAGTTGTGCACAAACCCAGTTCATGCGGTCATTTACAGTCTTAACTCGCCTTAACGGAACATCTCCCCACCGAACAATGCCACTCATTATAATTTTTGCATTTCCAAACTTGCTTTTAGCTTTTCTGCCTAGTTCGTAGAGCTCCCCCATGATGTAATCAGCTGTAGCCCTCTTCTTCAAATCGTTCGTCCCAACATGGAGCAACAACACTTTAACTTTGTCGCAGTCCTCTACATTTGCTTCTTCCACTTGTTGGGTAAGCTGGTCAATTTTAATCCCCGGATAACACCGCACTTTCGCACCTAATTTCCTCGAGATATTCGCACTCCATCGTATCATAGAATCACCCATTATGATGACGTCATCCTCAGTTTGCTCCTGCACGCCCTCTTCCACACTGATCCCAGTAGAAAGCCGTTCAGTCACATCCTTCACCGTTTCCTCTGATTCACGAAGCTTTGTTCTATGTTCCTGTATTATTTGATCCCTTGCTTTGATTTGCACCCTCAAACAGTCCGGCGTATCACATACTTTACTAAACCAATTCCCGACATCAAAATCCTCCTTCTTGACCTTAATACAGCCGAAGTGAAACCATTTCTCACATAGTGAAACCATTGCTGCAGAGTCCTTCCCTTCTTCTCTGCCACCTCTCCGACATATAGGATCCATTCTTTCCTTGGACGACCTATTCTTCGAGTGCCTTCAGGCTTTGCCTCAAACACTTGCTTCGGTTTCCTTTCTTCATCCATCCTTATGATATGTCCATACTATTGTAAAGCTTTCTTCTGGATAGTATGTACCACCGATTCCACCTTTAATTCTTCTCTGATCGCTATATTTCGTACCCTATCTCTTCTAGTTTTATTCACTATCATCCGGAGGTATTTCATCTCTGAGGCAGTCACTCTACTTTCATGTTTGTCCAGCATAGTCCATGTCTCAGCACCATAGGTGAGTGTAGGTAAAATAACTGTCTTATAGATTTGAATCTTGGTTTTCTCCGAGACTTCCTTCTTTCCCACAATACACTGGCTCAACTGATAATATACGTTATTTGCCTCCTTTACTCGAGTATTAACCTCTCCGTCGATTTTTCCATCCTGAGTCAGCATTGTTCCCAGATATGTAAACCTGTGGACTTGATCCATAGTCCTTCTTTGCCATTCTATCAACATATCTTCTCTATCTCCTCCTATCTTCATCACCTTACTCTTATTTATATTAATGGTGAGTCCTCTGCCTTGTAGGGAAGTTGCCCACTCTGTGACAGCTTGTTGCAGGTCTTCTGAACTATTATTAATAAGTACGATGTCGTCAGCATACACTAGTGACTGAAGGAACATTGGTATCATTTTCCAGTTTCAAATTTTCATTCGCCTTGTCCTAGTTCTGCATTGACTGATCACTTGATTCATGAATACAATGAAGATGAGTGGATTCAGGCTGTCTCCTTTTTTCACTCCTCTGTCCATCCTGAATTGTCCACTCTCATGTCCATCCTATCTCACTAATCCCTTGACCACCTTATACACACTTTGAATTACTCTGATGAACTTTCTTCCTATCGGTAAAATTTCCAGTGCTTTCCATATTTCCTCTTTAGGTACCGAATCAAACGCAGCTGTAATGTCTAGGAATGCCTGATATGCTTCCTTTCCTCTGTGGTTTTTTCTCTCTATGAGGTGTCGAAAACAACTAATCTGATCTTGAGTTTGCTGATGTGGGCGGAATTCAGCTTGTTCTTCTTGTAGCTCTGGCTCCACCTGTCTTCGTAGTATTTTCTCTACAATTCTCGTGTGTAGCTTCAATACAACTGATGATAAGCAAACGGCTCGATAGTTCCGACAATCTGTTGTACTTCCTTTCTTATGGATTTTGATGATGATGTTGTTTGACCATTCCTCAGGTATTATTTCTTCCTTCCAACAATTGTTAAACAAAATTCTTAACAATTCTTTTAATTCATCACTTCTTTTCTTAATCAATTCAGGAGCTATATCATCCGGATCCGATGCTTTACCATTCTTCATCTTGGTTATCGCTTCGTCAATTTCGTATCTACTGATTACTTTTTATTCTTCTGCTTCTTCTTCTTGATCCTCCATCTCTTCTGATTGTAGTTGTTGCTCTTGCTCTATCCATTCCCTCTCAGTTTCGAACACCTCTGCATTGTAATCTCTCCACGTTTCCAGTACTTCTTCTGCTTTGGTTTTAAGTATGCCGTCTTTGTTTTGTATACTTCTTACTTTCTTCCTAGGGGCCGTTAACCTCGATGTTAGGCCCCTTAAAACAACAATTATCATCATCATTATTATTACTTTCTTCCCATATTTTCCTCTAAGTCCTTTGACAAGTGTCCAGAACCTTCGTTTATTTTCATGGAAATTTTTCTCTGTTTAATCTCCAAATTCTATCCAACTATCCTCTTTCGCTTGCCTGACAATTTGTTTCGATACATTTCTAGCTTCCACGTATTTCTCCCAGTCATCCCTCCTCTTGCTTTGTACCGAATTCTTCTATGCTTATTTCTTTTACTGCCTCCTGCACTACTTCATCTCACCATCTAGTTCTCTTCTGATAGCCTCCTACTGTCTTCATCCCACATATATCTTCTCCTGTTTTCTTGATGATGTCTCTTAATACTTCCCAGACTTGTTCGGCTGAATTCATGTCCGTATTCCCTCTGGCTGCCTGCAGCCTCTGATCCAACTCATCTCTATATCTCTTCTTCTTTTCTTCATCTTTAAGTTGGTCTATGTTCAACTTGGATTACTTTCTGGGTCTCTGAGGCTTTGGTGTCCGGAAGTGCGTAGTCATTACTAATAGGTGATGTTCAGTACTCATCTCCGAACTTCTAAAAACTCTTACATCATCGATTGCGTGTCTTGCGCTCTCTGTATATCTAAAATAGTCTATAGCACTCGTTACATCTCGTCCTTCAGCTACGTATGTCATCTGATGACATTTCTTATGGGGAAAGAAAGTGTTTTCAATAAGTAATAGATTATCTATGCAAACCTCAATCATTTTGTCTCCATTACGATTCTTAACTGCTTCTGCCGCATATTTGCCAACACATCCATATCCTTCCTCAAACTCATTACCTATCCGCGCATTCCAATCTCCCATGAGAACGACATGTTTATTCCCATCCTGAGCTCTGTTAATTGTTGTCTGCAAGGCTTGGTAGGAGTCATCTTTCTCTGCTTCACCTCTGTCTTCTGTGGGTGCATATATCTGGATGATCGAGATGTCCTCTTGTAAGCTGAGGTCCATTCTGATTATCCTGGAATTTACTGCTTCCCAGTATCTCACTTGGTTGTTGAGTGTAGGACTTAGTATGACTCCCACTCCCTCTTTGGCTCTTTGATATCTATCCACACCTGAATACCACAAGGTAATATCCTTTTTCCATTGCCATTTGTCCACTACCCTTCTTCTTTGTTTCACCTTTTCCCAGCAAAGGAATTTTTTATTTCTGCATTTCATTTACTATTTCTACTTCCTTTCCTGTCAGAGAAGTTAGATTCCATGTAGCCCATCTCATTGTCCTTTTCTCGCAGGGTCGTATCATGTTTATTCGCCCGGCTCTTCCGTTTTTTCTCTGAATTTGATAAGCTTCACCCCTACGCGAGCTAGCACAGTGGAGGGGCTGCCTCCTCACAGCATCTGTGCCTACTGAACTTTTCTGTCAGTGTTGTTCCCGGTTATCTGAGCATATCCCGTTTTAAGGCGCCGAAAACTTGCCCTCACCCCTCCCTTACGGGCTAGGATTTGCTGGTTGCATTGCTAGGCAGAGCCTTCCAACTAGGGCATTTCTCATCATTTACTAGAGACACCTACTCAGTATTGGTGTCCCCACCGAGGCTCAATAAACAGCCATTCACCCTCCTCCTTTCTCAATCGGGCTTGGGACCGGCTATGGCGGAGTTGCTGTAGAGTCATGCATTATAAAGCGTACATGCAAGTTGGAAAATAAATAATTATAGATAAATGGTAAATAAATAAATAGTTAATTAAATAAATACATACTTCAATAAATAAATAAATAAAAATAGCTGTCTTTTAGATGTGGTACTTGGCTATTCTAACCGTCTCTGGCATATTGTATCGTTTTTGTAAAGATCAACATGCTCGCCCGGTTTCTATATAGGCATCTGCTGTACATGAATCAAAATGGCCACCTGCTCTCTACAACCTTACCCATTCGTCGAGAACGAACATAATCACCAAAGTGTTACCTGGCAGCTAACTCCTCTTGTCAACAAATTCTTATCGCAAGGCCACTCAAGGCCTAGAGAGATTTAGCCTTAACATACAGTGTAATCATCTTTTTACATGTATTGGCGTGAGTGATAATGAACCCCAGTTAGTTTTTTTTTGTCGTGTAGCCTCCTGAGACGCCGAGTGCAGGTCTTTCTATTCGACGCCCGTGGGCGACCTGCGCGTCGGGATGAGAGATGGAATGGATGAAGATGAATGAATGAAACTGGGCAAGGATGTGGAAGGAAGCGGCCGTGGCCTGTCTGAAGGAACTGTCCCAGCATTTGCCTGGTGTTGAAAATGGGAAACCACAGAAAACCATTTCAAGGACAGCCGACGGTGGGGTTCGAACCCATGCGTCTACCGAGTCAGCAGAGATCTTGGCCCCTTGACCTAACGCTGCGCTTTAGCCCGCGTAGCCACTACTGTCGGTAGTTAAATAATAATAATAATGGTTAATCGACAAAAGATACTCAGCTTGGTCATTTCTACCGCTACCATGCCTTGTATAATTAAATAAATAAAAACATATAAATGTATAGTAAGTTTGATCCTTTGGCAAAATCTAAAAATAAAGTGCAAAATAAAAAAAAAATATAGCTGAGGTACCCTCTCCGGGTAGCTACCTATACAACTCAATGAAAAAAAAAACAAATATTAATGAAATGTATCCGTTATGTCCTTTAGCCATGATCTAAAAAAAAATAAGCACTAAATAAAAATTAGATAGATAATAATATTAGAAAAAGAAAGTAAAAAACTATAAAACTGAAATTTTGATAATGTGTAATTAAGCCTTTTGGCCGAATTTAGAGAAATGAAGTGCTCACTACAAAGGTAACGTTATGTCGTTTATTTCGAACCGTCACACAAGTCTCTATCACTATGGGTTCGGAAAATCTCTGGTCATTGACCTGGTAGTTTGGTCTTGGACAAAATCATAAACAAAAAATGGATAAAAAATTACATAAATAATATTATAATATTTTAATTAAAAATTAAAAATATTTTTTTTAAAATGTGTAGTTGGGCCCTTTGGTAAAATTTGTAAAGCTAAATAGTCCATATTGTACCCGTTCCTCCCTGGTATGCGATGACCCACCTGCCATAGTATCGCATATCAGGTGTCCCGAGACAGAGAGGATTCAAACAATAAAAAAAAACAAGGAATGTGTCTGAGATCCAGTTGAAATTCTTAAACAAATAGCAGTGGGTAACACGAGACAAAGTATCTCTGGGTCGTTTACGGGTTTAATTTAATGATAAAACAAAGCAAAGGGCGCTATCAACCGGATTCCTAACAAACCACAACCTTGCTGGTGAGGACTTAACATGACACAGGAAAGGACGGGGAAAATGCATCGTCACGAGATCACAAGAAATAAAATCTAAGACGGTTTATTTGAACTTGAACGACAAGACAAACACATGAAATTCCTGCCTGGGATAATGGTAGATTGCGACAGTTAGGATGCAATTGTTCTTTTCCAGATCTAACCATTTCCTTTCTAATCCAAAAGAAATGTGTTCACGTGTCAAAAATAAAAGAACTAAACGTTTCTTGGGTTTTCAGGGTCACCGGAGCACTGAATCACACGTCACTGTTTTATTAGTTAACCCTGAGGCCTATCATTGTTAGTGATAACAGCAAACACGTGAACCAATTAAGTTTAAATTATTCTTGCACACAATAATTAATATATTTACAACATGTTTAATCATTCGTAATAACACAGAATGTCTTGTATTCCAATCTCATTGGAATTATGATTATAATTCATAAATGTTACAATTTATCAAAGTTATTCATGACTAATAGCATCATCTGATGTTCTTGAAATTGGTTGTGAGACTTTTATTATGCCAGAATGATGTATTTGATTTCCATTAACAAACATTTAATCGAAGCCATTCCATTTAGCATTATGTGTGTGAACCGAAATTACCATTCACCATCGTCACAGCTTCCAGCTTGACGGAATAAAACCATATCCTCTTCATCACCTCCTTTCGCACAAAATTACCACTCAAAAACTCTGCACTGACGGCATGTAAAAAAATAACTATGCACTGTCGGCATGTCAAGATCCACACTTGAACAAAAATGTGTCAACTTTATCTGGACATCGAATTTGCAAGGCAGGACGAACAAACAACTACTGAACTTTAACTAATCATCCCCCAACCATCTGCATCACATCATTTAATCATACTATCATTTATTACCATAATTACTTGATCATTATTTATTATTTATATTCATGACTTCGACTAGTCAATATCTCAAACGTTCATTTCTGATTATTATTATTATTACTCATTAGAATCAACAAAAAAAATATTCAAAGCATTTGAAATCATCCTGTCAAACTTTTAATCGTTTATCGACATCATTATAATTATCTGGTATTTATAAAGCATAGAAAAATCATTAATCACTTAACACATCAGCTACTACTCCATCAGCAATTTATTTAAATTATTTTATTTGTGATCAGGTCAGATCAGCTGTTTCATTTAAATTTCAGAGTAATATTTAACAATTAATTATTAAAGGAACTTGTATTATCTAAACTTCCAGAAAATATCTAGGATTAATTATAGAGGTGTCGTCAAAATGTATCACATTAGTGAAAATGTATTGCCAGACGTTATTATACTCTTACATGTTATAATTGGTGCTTTTATTTCACTCGATTGCCATACCGAAATTTATTGCAACAACTTCTCCACGTTGGACGTTATCATCCACTAATAACCACTTGAATTCATTCAACAAGAACCTCTTCATTAAATATCACAATTGAACATTATCAATATATCATCAATTCATCACAAATATTCAGTGCACATCATGAATAAAAAAAAATAAGACTGGGTTCACTCACCTTCAGTCTAACCCATTGATATATCAAAGTGGTAACCTCACAAATATTGGCAATCTTTATACAAACACTTGGCAAAATATCTAAAATCAACGTTTTCAATAATCCACATTTATTGTAAGACTGGCTTCAGGCATTAATAAAGTTGACCCATGAGAACTGTGGTCACTATAACTGTGTTTGACAACCTCTGAAATGACATGGAAATCACTGAAACAATTATTATCCAATCCAAGCATTAATTAACTTCAAAGTGTTTTCTCTGGAAAAATCATTGAAATCTGTTCTCAAAGGAACACAATCTGTGTTAGATTAATAATATTCATCACAGCTGTTTCCTTTCTGATAAATTCATGAAAAGAACGTATTCATCTTAAAATCCTTGTTTAGGGTGTAAATCAACTCATCAGGAGGCGCCTAGAATCAAAACCCGCCAAATCCATATTTTATGAAAATTGAGATAAGCATCGCTTCTTATAGCTTTTGTTGCGTTGAATTCATTAAAACTATTATTTTGTCACAAACCCGCCACATCCTACTGTAAAACGAAATCAAAGTTGAGGCTTAGTTGCAATATCCGCCAAGTCCAAAGACAGTTTCGCCATTTTTGGTTACAAAACCCGCCACATCCACATCAGCCAATAGGAGCACCCAGTTCCGCCATATTACATTCCATGATGCTTTGCGAAGTGTTTACTCTTTACCTACCAGCATTAGTGAGAGAACATTCCCCAGCCTGATGTGATCAGATTGGTTTCTGTTGTTATAGCCAACTTTCCGATAATAATAATTTGTTTTGGATAATTTTGACAAAGAACAAGAAGAACAATAACATTTTGGTCCGGGGTGAAGTTTTGCACAGAACTGACATTTTCGAAAAAAAAACGTGTCACGAAACCTGCTTTTGATATGACTCACGTACGGCCAGAAGACATAAACAGAGGGATTGTCCTTCAGGCACAATAAGTGAAAGATGTTTCGAGACTGCTTTCGAAGCATTTTGGAGAAAGATGGAGGGAAAATGAAGAGCTGCAGCTTTATTGCAATCTGGAAAGTCATAGCAAACACGAAGGGAATGATGAAGATTGTGAAACTACTATTGAGGATGAGGCAGAAACAGACATTGTGTAGCTAGAACTTCCAGTAAAGAATGTGATTTAATTGTTGAATGACGATAGTTTTGTCTCAAAAATCCTGGACCATATGAATTGAACATGAATTTAATTTGATGTTTTCCTTATTATTATTATTATTATTCAGTACTGTACAGTATTATCACCCTTTCACGAATTGATTGCCAGAGGTGAAGATGGGAACTATTCTTTATGTACTTGTGTCACACGTCAGCCTTCTTCGTTGACAGGTACTGTTACGCGAGTAGGATATGACTCAGCTCCAGTACCCTCAGATATGGTTTAACTGCCCATGGTGGCATGAGCTCCTGTGACACTTATCTGACGCAATGCAGCTTGACCAATGTGCAGACTGCACTCTGTCATCGCTGTGTCCTCCGCTTCGCCCCACGGGGCTCATGCTACAATAAACATAAACAGCCACGCCCAGCGGCAATCGAATATTGAATGGGTAATATTAGTTTTATTCTTTTTCTGTTTATTCTTACTAGTCAATGATCTGTGTGCTAATGAAGCACAAAATTGACAAGATTTTTTATTTTATAACCTAAATTTAGTTAACTTTCTTTCAAAATAATAATTTCCTAGTAAAGCTTATGCAAATTCTACAATCTCTTCACAACTTCAAATTTGTTAGGGCTCTTTGGTATCAAAACCTGCCAAATCCAAATCTTATTTACAAATCCCGACAAATCCGAATTATTGCTTTATATTTTCTCAATAAATTTTTAACTATCTCGGGGATCATCTTCGTACTTCGTCACTGTTTTTAATAAATATTAGTTCACTTTTTAGTGAAAACAGTATTTCATTTTGGGCATTGGTTTGTTTGTGGCAGTTTTTGACACTTTGCCAAAAAAGTGATGGCATGGATTTGGAGGGTTTTGATTCTAGGCACCTCTATTAATAGATATTAAATTTACTGTATTCTGAAGTAGAATATCGCTACAAAAACTATTGGATCCACCATACAAGAATCACAAAGTGTAACCCTGCTTACATTTATTTTTACTGTACTGGATAAAGATCAACTAATACATGACTTGTTAATTATTGTTTGATTCGCTTACAGTCAACATTGCATTCGGATGATAGAATGCTAGTTTCCTAATGACGGGTAAAGCGTTTAGACACCACACAATTGCACTAGGCAACAGGCCCTGTCCCGACGGCTCAAATGAATGAATGCATATGACTGGAATGAACAATTATTATGCTGTCAGATAGTAGTGACACAGCTTCGCTAAAGCGAATTATATTCAATAGCATAAAAAGATCCAATCAAAAAGAAGAAGAATCCCTGGTCACTAACTCCACACATTCGTTAGAATGCAAAAACAAACTATCAAAAACCCGACTGTAGGTCTCGAGTCTCAATTGCTCGATCAAAAAACTACTGTGCTCAAAATGCACTATTACTCACTATAAACGATGATCAAATACCCTGCCTAATAACGTCGGTGAATAGCAAAGATCATTGAAATGCCTCTGCCATCTCACATGGAATCCACCATATATTAGCGAATTCATCAGTGAGCCATGCAAGCCTGTCTCTAGACATTAATATGCATGTCTTCTACGTATATGTATCCCCTACCATTTGAAGCGCCCGCTAAGATGTCTTGCTTTAGGTAATGAGCTCGAGATGGCAGCACCTTCTGAGGTACTGTTCGGATGATGAGGTTGGATCTCTACCTACTAGAGCGCAGCTTCTTCTGTATGAAAAGTGAAATGTTCAATTAAATCTTCGTCATTAAAACAAAGGACTATATATAAAATATTCCGCCAAATTGATTATATAATATGCACATTGTTTCGATTTACATTAATGCACTGCGGCCTATAACTGTGGTCTCCGCCATGTTGGCATCTTCGCTCTCCTGTCGTCTGGACTGTTTGAACTAAGAGGTCGTGCAAAAGTGTGTCTCCGTGAGTCTGGGGGCTTGGCCCCTAGCCTCCACGAAATATGGATGTATTCTATAAAAAGGAAAAGCCTGTGCTCTGAAGGCTATAAATTCGTGATTTCGTCTTGAAGATGAAGTGTGGTCTATTTATTTTAACTGGCTGCAAGGAGAAGCTTCGTGGGTGATCGAAGCGGTGTGTGTGCTCGCGTAGCCATTTTGAGGCAGTTTATGTCTTTTAAAATTATTTAAAATGTGTTTGTTTTTTGTTATTATTGTGTCTCCACTATAGAAGGATTTTAAGGTACGTTTTATTAACTGTGGACTGGCCTGTGGGATTCCTTTTCCTCCTCCTATTACTTGTTATGGGAGCTCCGATATTGGCCTTATATGGATGTTTTAATACTGTATTTTATTTCGCATTATAGGCCTAATATTTCTGTTTTGTTAATATTACCTGATATGTACATTTTGTTGTTTTCTTTTGCACCTTCCGGAGACACGTTTCAAGTATATCTTACATTGTAATTTATTATTTATTTATTTATTTATTTATTTTATTTTCATGTGGGGGTAAATTTATTCTCGTAATTTGGGGTTGACATATTTTTTTTGGTCTTTAGTTCTTTGATCCGTCGCTTCCTATTTCTATTTTTATTGTTCGTATTTTGTTAAAAGGTAATATTTATCTCCTTTTTGTCATTTCTCTCTGGCCGAATGTTAGTTCTTAAAACCTTTGTTTGGCGTAATTGGGCATGATATTCAGTCATCTGTTTCGCGGCCATTGTAGTTTTGTTTTTTCAAGATGCATTGTGGCCTTAGGTAGGGGTCTTTCGGCGTCTGGCGCGGCGTTCAAACGTGATGTCGTAGTTCTTGATTTTTTGGTTCTTGTTTTTAATCTTGCTGATTTATGGTTTTGTGCTAACTTCTGTTTTAAGTTTCCCTGCGTGTGCCGCAGTAATTTTAATTTGTTTTTGTTATTCTGGTCTCTTTATTTTTATTTAGCTCCTTGATTTTCGGCATGGTACGGTTGACTGAATATCGAGCCTAATTTTCAGTGTTTGTGGTTCATTAAATCGCTTCATTTAGTAAGTGCTAATCTAATCCTTGTGGGCTCCAATTTTTCTTGAATTTTGTTTATTTAAATTTTTCTTTTTTCGCTCCTCAAGCTGCATGTATTTTATTCTTTTACTTCACCTAGGGGTAATTGTTTGTTTGGCTCGAGCCATAAGTTTTTAAGACCCCTTATAAGAATTTAGGTTTGTTTAGGCGTATAATGTTATGTCTGTTAATGTTGACCGAATCCCCTGTCTTTTCATGTTAACATGTGTTCTTGCTTCACCTTTTGGATTAAATGCTTTTCATAAATTATGTTAAGCTGATTGTCGTGGCATTATTTCGTCGGTGGCATTTCTATGGGTTATTGGGAGGGTAACTGTGGACTGGCCTGTGGGATTCCTTTTCCTCCTCCTTCCTTCATCTGTAGGTATTAGTCTGCTGGGGTATGTCATCTGACGGTGTGTTGCAGTTGCGAGCGGACCTCTGAAAACAAGGTAAGTAGGCCCAACCCGTCCCCGGTGGTAGGCCCAATCAGGATATATATATATATATATATATAAGACGATGTTTCAAATATATACTCTTAAGGATATACAAGTGTGCCCATGGTCATGTCAAATCATATCAGTGTATTCATATAAGCGCTCACATTACCTTCGAAATATTCCAGGTGGTAAAAATATTCATTCAAAGATCGACGGTAATCCAGATATTCGTGATTAATTTCTCGCAAGATCGGCGATTTCTTCATCCTGTACCATTGGAACAGCATTCTCCTCCTCCTAATGCGTATCTCGGCACGGTCACTCGCCTGGGTAGGAATCGAATTCGTCACTGCATTCTGCTATCCTGCCTCTTCTTACGCATAGCCCATCATGTTAATGTGTAAAATATCCATCTCGGCTGCTGTCCATAAGCCCACTGAATGTTGCGATCTAAATGGGTACCCCATTATGTCCTTGGCTACCACACGCCACTGTTCCATAAGAATATGTTAATTTGCATCCACCAGTAAAGTTCTTGCCAACAAATGTCGAATCGCATGGATGAATAAAAATATTTTATGTGTTCAAGTTTATCAGACACCCTGTAGTTTAATTTTATGCGACAAGCATATTCGCAAATGTTCGTTAATCATAGTCATTGGCATCCACTTCACCACTGCAGAAAATATGTAAAGTCACTTCCACTGTTCTGGTCGAATGTTCCAGTATGAATTGAGTAACCTCGTGGTCGCCAAGGCTCTACTGTATAAAGTACATCAGCTGTGCCTTCAAACATAATGTCGAAAATGTAACAAAGTTCATCCGCTGGTAGGCATACACGTTGAAATTGTAAAAGTAGAAAATGGAACAAGTATTCGGGCCATTATAATGCCTATGTCCAATACGCAGTAATGTTAATGTCGGTTGCAGTATCTTGACCTCCAATTTGTCACAAGATGTCCGCTATAACAGCAATGTTCCTGCCTTGTAACATGCCGGTAACGCAACGTTATTCATGGCTTCGCTTAACCGTAGATGCGCGTGAATATGCATCACAATGTTCCCTGTTATAATGTTTGCTTTCACGGTATAAAGTGTCCCGCTTGCCTCGACTCGCAAGTTACAGTTCGTGATTGTAGTAAGAAATCTGTGTATTCTCCACTACAAAATAGCACGTTTTCCCGTCACCGGTCGCGTTCGACAAGTACACTGCCAACGAGACCTCGTCTCCCGCACCCTACACGCGTTCACCGTACTGGCAATTGTGTTACATTAGCAACTGTGTTACAGCTGATTATGCTCCGAAGACGATGCGTACAGTAATCTAATCTCTCTCCACGCAGCTCTCTTGCTGTCCACCTGACCTGTCATGTGACCTCACTCCCCTCACTCGTGGTAGGGTAGCCTGCTTGATGCCGTACTCTGACGTCACATGGCCCAACCATGGCTAATATCCGCTTGTTGTAAAGCTATATTTTCCTTTAAGGGGTTATCAACCATCTCAAATATTAACCAAATACCTATCCAGCATCATTGCTTTTTCTCTGACATAACACAGGGTAAACAAGTGTTTAGTGCTTTTCAGTCGGTCAACACGAATGTACCCAAAAGAGATGGGTTATGCCCTAATCCTGAAATAAATTACATGAGATTAATAAAACACTAGGATGACCAGTTTCGATCGTCAAGCGATCATCATCAGATCCATTACACTTAGGCTATAAAATCTATGTTTGAAATACAGGTGAAAATATTTACAATATGTACAATTATTTAGTTGCAGTATTGGTACTGCAACTGTCAGTGTATGCTAAATCCAGTATATATGTTAGGTGAAATGCTAAATGGTGATAGCTATCCGGAGATTGTACTTTAAGAGAGATTATATGGTTGTAAACTATGGTTAAACTATAAAATTTTAGTCTAACTACTTATCTGATTGTCTTCCGTACTACAGCTACTCGCAGTTTTCGTGTTTACTAGAACTCACTGTGCGGTCGACTGCGGTGGTTATCTTAACGACTGGTTTTTCCCTCCCTTCTCCCCCCTACCCCTACGTGCTGTGGGGAGTGATCGCGATATGTTTATGTGAGGTGTTGCCAACCTAGATAAGATGTATGTTATTGAATGAGGTGGGTCTGCAACTATTAAAGACCGTGAATTAGCCCTCGCCACGCGTGGAGCATAACCCATTCGAACTAAGCGTTGACGGTCTTATGAGGACGTCCCGGCACCTTTAATACTGCCGCGAATATGGGCCTTGGTTTATTGCAGAAGAAAAGTACATCGTACACCTGATCCAGATAACATTTACCTATTAAAAACCCCCTAATTTCCCCCCTTTTTTATCTAGCTTGGCTGTGTCGCTAAATTGTGTTTTGTTTCCGACAGGGTGTGTTTTTTAGTAGCGTGAAGAGAGGTGAGCTCTCCATGAACGTGTGTTCATTTAGATTGTTGGGATTGTTTCGTTTGGCTAGGTGTATCTCGATTGCTTCCTTTATGTCAAGAGCTCTGCCTTTCGATTCGTGATGGATTATTTTAAGGTCCGACTCTATGTTGGTAAAGCTGTGCCCTGCGTCACACATATGTTCGCACACGGCTGAATGTGTTCCGTATCTTATCGCATTCCTATGTTCATTATAACGTGTGTCTACTCGCCTTCCACTCTGCCCGAAGTAATTAGCTTGACAATCGGTGTCTTGGCACGTTATAGAATATACCCCTGACCTTGAATACGGGTCACGTTTATTTAGATTACTATTTAGGAGGTGCCTAGCGGTTGTGTTTTTTTTGTCGTGAAAGCTATCTTTATGCCTTGCTTTTTGAATAGGTTAGTGATTTTATATGTATTCGCATTCACATAGTTGAGCAAACATAAACATATCGCGATCACTCCCCACAGCACGTAGGGGTAGGGGGGAGAAGGGAGGGAAAAACCAGTCGTTAAGATAACCACCGCAGTCGACCGCACAGTGAGTTCTAGTAAACACGAAAACTGCGAGTAGCTGTAGTACGGAAGACAATCAGATAAGTAGTTAGACTAAAATTTTATAGTTTAACCATAGTTTACAACCATATAATCTCTCTTAAAGTACAATCTCCGGATAGCTATCACCATTTAGCATTTCACCTAACATATATACTGGATTTAGCATACACTGACAGTTGCAGTACCAATACTGCAACTAAATAATTGTACATATTGTAAATATTTTCACCTGTATTTCAAACATAGATTTTATAGCCTAAGTGTAATGGATCTGATGATGATCGCTTGACGATCGAAACTGGTCATCCTAGTGTTTTATTAATCTCATGTAATTTATTTCAGGATTAGGGCATAACCCATCTCTTTTGGGTACATTCGTGTTGACCGACTGAAAAGCACTAAACACTTGTTTACTAAGGCAACACTGAAAATATGGCTTCAAACACCACAATGTTCACGGCTAGTCAGGCAAATCGTGAAGCCAAGAAATTCAAATCACTCAGGCTTAAACTCATGAATTTAGACAAGTCAATTTGGTTCAACAAAAAATGTATAGAACTAAACCTCACACCTAAATACGTACCAATTAAAACCATACCGAACACACCAGCCTCGATCATTTCAACTAAACAAGCCAAAGCGCTTTGGATAAAAAACGAATTAAGATTTGCATACATAAGAAAGCAAAAAATTAACCAACAATTATACGACATTCAATTGCAACTAAGTAATTTCTGGCACGCAGCCCAATGGGACAGCTTCGCCGAGCACCTACATGACACCATCAAAATCAGAGCAACGAGGAAGCATAAAATGCTAGAAAATAAATTAAGAAAACTAGGAGAAACACAGAACCATCAATCTAACGAACAACACACGAATAACAATGAATTCAATTTCCACAGCAGAGTAAACAACAGAACGAACGTAACCTTTTCTCAAGGTGAAATGAATATGTTAGACAAAGGTTTGAAATACAACTGCACAGACGCACACACGAACCACAATATAAAACAGTTGATCACAGATATTGAGATAGCCAGTCACAAGCTCCCAGCAGAAGACAGGGAATTAACCAAAAATCTCGCCACCAACGAAGCCAAGAAAATCCTCAAACGAGAGGGCGATAGCAATAACATTCAAAACAACAAACAACTCAAAGAAATAAAGTCGTTGAAACAAAAAATAAAAGAACATGACTTAATCATCACAAAAGCAGATAAGGGAAACACTACAGTAATTTTGAACAAAACAGAATACATTGAAAAAACAGTCGAATTCCTAAACAACAACGAAATCAAGGAATTAACAAAAGACCCCACCAACAAATTCCAAAAACAAATAAAAAGTGCGCTAAAAGAAACAGAATACATACTGACCAAAGCCGAAAAATCAAAACTAATAAACATGAACCCGAAAATACCGTCATTGAGGGGACAACCAAAAATACACAAAAAGGAATGCCCAATGAGACCAATAGTCAATTGTAGGAATGCCCCTAATTACAAAATCAGCAAAGAGTTACTAAAAATCTTAAAATGCCGTCTTTTCAACGACAAAAACAACTCTGTAAAGAACACAACAGAATTAGTAACAGCATTGAACACCCTACAAATGAAACCTAGCTTCAGGCTAGTATCCTTCGACGTAACTAACATGTACACCAATATTCCGATTATTGAAGCAATCAACACTATCGAAAAGAACATAAAATCCAACAATTCGGTAAAAGAAATTGAAGAGATTGTGAGATTACTGAGGGTCGTTCTCAACCAAAAATTGTTTCAATTCGACAATAAAATATACACACAGAGAGAAGGCCTAGCAATGGGATCGCCACTAAGTGGGTTAATCGCTGACATCTTCATCAATGCACTAGAAAATGCGTTCTTAGAAAAGACTTCAACAAAGGGAATAGTAATATGGAAAAGATACGTAGATGATGTAATTTGCATCTACGATACTGAACTAACAAGCGAAGAAACAATTCTCCAATCCATTAATAGCCTTCACCACTCTATCAAATTCACTAAGGAATCCGAAATAGACCGGAAAATAAATTATCTCGATATAACTATTGAACGTAAAGACAACGACCTTTCATATTCCATATTCCGGAAAGCAACACAAACCTCGCATGCAATCGACAATCAGTCTAATCACCCCAGTACGCACAAACTAGCGGGTTTCAACTCAATGGTGCACAGGGCTTTAAACATACCCATGTCAAAAGACAACTATAATAAGGAAATAAGAACAATTATGCAAATAGCTAAGGAAAACAACTTCTCGCCAAGCAAAATAAACCAAATTATAGCCAAACATAAAAATAAAGATAAAACGATTCCCAAACCGGACAGTAATGAGAAAAAATTTGCGCGTTTCAACTATGTGAATGCGAATACATATAAAATCACTAACCTATTCAAAAAGCAAGGCATAAAGATAGCTTTCACGACAAAAAACACAACCGCTAGGCACCTCCTAAATAGTAATCTAAATAAACGTGACCCATATTCAAGGTCAGGGGTATATTCTATAACGTGCCAAGACACCGATTGTCAAGCTAATTACATCGGGCAGAGTGGAAGGCGAGTAGACACACGTTATAATGAACATAGGAATGCGATAAGATACGGAACACATTCAGCCGTGTGCGAACATATGTGTGACGCAGGGCACAGCTTTACCAACATAGAGTCGGACCTTAAAATAATCCATCACGAATCGAAAGGCAGAGCTCTTGACATAAAGGAAGCAATCGAGATACACCTAGCCAAACGAAACAATCCCAACAATCTAAATGAACACACGTTCATGGAGAGCTCACCTCTCTTCACGCTACTAAAAAACACACCCTGTCGGAAACAAAACACAATTTAGCGACACAGCCAAGCTAGATAAAAAAGGGGGGAAATTAGGGGGTTTTTAATAGGTAAATGTTATCTGGATCAGGTGTACGATGTACTTTTCTTCTGCAATAAACCAAGGCCCATATTCGCGGCAGTATTAAAGGTGCCGGGACGTCCTCATAAGACCGTCAACGCTTAGTTCGAATGGGTTATGCTCCACGCGTGGCGAGGGCTAATTCACGGTCTTTAATAGTTGCAGACCCACCTCATTCAATAACATACATCTTATCTAGGTTGGCAACACCTCACATAAACATATCGCGATCACTCCCCACAGCACGTAGGGGTAGGGGGGAGAAGGGAGGGAAAAACCAGTCGTTAAGATAACCACCGCAGTCGACCGCTCAGTGAGTTCTAGTAAACACGAAAACTGCGAGTAGCTGTAGTACGGAAGACAATCAGATAAGTAGTTAGACTAAAATTTTATAGTTTAACCATAGTTTACAACCATATAATCTCTCTTAAAGTACAATCTCCGGATAGCTATCACCATTTAGCATTTCACCTAACATATATACTGGATTTAGCATACACTGACAGTTGCAGTACCAATACTGCAACTAAATAATTGTACATATTGTAAATATTTTCACCTGTATTTCAAACATAGATTTTATAGCCTAAGTGTAATGGATCTGATGATGATCGCTTGACGATCGAAACTGGTCATCCTAGTGTTTTATTAATCTCATGTAATTTATTTCAGGATTAGGGCATAACCCATCTCTTTTGGGTACATTCGTGTTGACCGACTGAAAAGCACTAAACACTTGTTTACTAAGGCAACACTGAAAATATGGCTTCAAACACCACAATAACACAGGGTTGTAATTTCTAAATCACTCAAATAAATCTCTTGCATTCTTCCCGTGATTCATTTCGTTGGAGCGGTAGTCCTTCCTTCTCCCTGTCTCCACTACGTCACTTCCCATGCTGTCACAGACACGATACCAGCGCATTCTTTAATTCCAAATAATAAATTTCCAATTTCAGCTATCGTAGCGGATTGCGGCAAGTACATATCGGGTACAATATCAACGAGCGCTTCATCCCGAGTAATAGAACACCTCACACGACTTTCTAGCATTATTCATTCCCGAGATATCAGGTCAATGACCTTGTAGATTAGTGCATTGGCTAAATCTAAAAACAAAAATAACAAATAAAAATTTAATGCATAATAAATAATAATATTGAATGATTAAATAAAAGAAATTAAATAAATACATAAATATTTATAATAATTATGAATAATAATAATTATAATTAAAACAATAAGAAATATATAATATATAATTAATATTCAACAATTAATAAATAATTATTTGAGAAGCCCGCTGTCTTACAAGAGCCGCGAGTCTGTATGCTTATAGATAAATCACTATTTCACCCCCGGGTAAGGGTACCGTAGTTCTCTTCCTGGGGTAGAAATGAGTAGTCCATAGGAAAGCGGGCTTAATGCCGAGTAATTTGACACCATACACGTCCATCCCTGATAATTGGTTCGAGACATATCAGATAAATGCCAATCTGCAAGATACAGTCATGGGCGTGCCTCAAGGTACAGTCGGTTTCAAAAAAAAATGGGTGGGGCAGGACCCGTCAAGACAATCTACTGATGGTATTTGAAGTGTATGTCGTCAGGTTTGCAGGCGAATATATGTATCTCATTGTCTTAATAGATGAGGCTGTTAAGCGATTTGATGGAACTCAGTTCAAGGGTTTATCATAAATGGTCATCCAAGTGAGGTTTATGAACAGAGCCATTTCAAATGACGTCACAACGTTGTGCTGTGATAGCCGTTACAGTATAGCTGTGTTGATCTATTCTAACGTTCGATCATTTATAGTTCCAGTCTTATTTCCCCCACATTTGGTGAAATGTTTTGAGCCCCAACCTGTGATATAGATTCGTGAACACTTTCCACTAAATTCTAACTATGCCTGATGCTTGCAAATGCGTGTATTACAGGGTCCGGATCAACATAGGCTCCGCTTTACGATCTGTGACAAACTGTGTTTTGGGTTTCGTCGACGAGCCATTTCATACAAACAGTCCCAAACAGACAATAGAGAGCACGGATTCATTTTCCTGACTTCTTTGACAATTACTTCACCTTGTCTTGACTGATCTCATCTTAATGTTTTATTCAAGCTGCTCTTAATGCTGGCACACGTGAAAGGTTGGGCCGCCTATCACCCTCGCTATTGTGTGATTTCCCGCCACATTCTCTTCAGGTGTGTCTCAATATCCTTTCATCTACAGTAGTTAACATGCAACTGGCCATGGCTTTGTCATGATTTTTATCAATATTTTAATTTTATTTGTGATCCCATGTGAGCGAAGTATTGCCATAATGTATTTTCTTAATTCTATCCGTGCTCCTCAAGCAAAATGGTACAATATATATTTAACAATTTCCAGAATTTCAATCATCGCTTGGGAATATCACTGAAACGTTTGCTTTTAGATAAATTTCAGGGTGGATCAGTTTCGTCTAGGTAAAATGAACCACCTGTTGGTTATTTAAACAATAATTCGCACGAAAATGGCGGAGCATTCTTAACAAAAATCCCACATGCATTGACCAAGAAATGAATGCGGATCGCTTTGATGGGAGGCAAACAGCTTGACCACTGCACCATCACGCTCCTAAAGGCTCATGGAAAATAATTGTGCTCATTATTCACTACAATGTCTGTCAATCAACTAAGGTCATAGATGCGACCAGTGTTATGTTATTGGGAAGCTTAAAATGAATGTATCTCCTACTATTTTATTTACCGTGGAGAATTCTTTCATTCCCAGATTGCATTTTTTAAATCGCAAATGAGAGGGACTATTCTAAAAATTACTATACAATCAAGTTAAGATCTTACAGTATAGTTAAAACGTACTATCTATTTGGTAGACACGCTGAACTCCGGGAGGTGTGAGGAGAGATTCAGTTAGTAGAGGACATTACAGCACAATACAGTAACATTCGGTAATGGTTGAAAACATTTTACATTAAGAAACGATCGATAAGCCATGTGATGTGCGAATAACTTTTTATATTATTGAGTAAAAATACGCAACTAAGCTACCTGAGCTACCTCAGCTAACTGAGCAACCTGAAGTACACCAGACGCAAGCACTGCGTGATTAATAGGCCAGGTAATTACAGTGAACCAGTCCTGGGGAACGGTGATTGTGTAAATTGTTGAATACATTCGCAATTTAAATATATGTATCCGTATCGTTGTTACCCGAGTTTGAAATTCACATCAACGTCAGGGTTTCAGATAATTACTGATTGATTACGTAAAGCCAACCTGGGCCTTATCACAAGGCCTCAATGATTTAATCCGTCTAGCTGAACAACAGAGGAAATATGAGGTCCCTAGGGTAATATAGTTGGCTAATTAGCTCTTTGCGCCCGCAGCTAAGGCACCTGTGGCCGTACATGCCTCAAGGAACCTACTGCCACAACAACTAGCAGCATTTAACATTTCAACAGCAAGGGTAATTTTTTTCTTGTTTAAGAGAATTCACTATTAGGCCTATATCTTGAACAATAAACAAATAATGGAATTATCAATCTCGTCAGGCCAAATTCATCCCGAATTTCTTCACGTCTTAAAATAGTTGTTGATAAAAGATGAAGCAAGAGCAAGTTGCTCTGGAAAGATAATCAATACTGTTTTCAGCCGTTGCTCATTGAAATGTTGGGTATCCTTGACCCTACAGGCCGTGTACATTACAGAGTGACTAACATATTACGCCGTATACAGAGTGGTTCACCAGCACCTTACTTTTTTGGAGAAAGGCAACCCAATTAACGCGCCATCCTAAAAACATTAGTACCTGCTCCTTTACGACCTTAGTACAACTTGACCGTTGAGTACATGCTCGCGAATATAGTAGAAATCGATAGTGGCAGTGTTATTGCAATGACCTCAAATATAATGCATGATTAAAATGATCACAGCTCCGAATAACACCTTCTTACGTTTGGACAGGAAGTGTCTTACGTATAGATTCAATACGTGCCAGCAATACACCATGGTTCTCGGTAGCTATGATGGCTAAATCAAGAGTTGCTAGAGTAACGTCAACGAAGTAGCATTGTAGTAGGTTCGAACCTCGAACTTGTACAATTTCTTTTTGCTTAATGTCGTTTATTGTGGATGTTTTATGGACGCATATCTGTGTGTGCGTCGCCTCCGTTGCGTAGTGGTCAGCGTGATTAGCTGCCACACCGGAGGTCCACGGTTCGATTCTCGGCTCTGTCACGAAATTTGAAAAGTGGTGTGAGGACTGGAACGGGGTCTACTCAGCCTCGGGTGGTCCAAATGAGTAGAGGGGGTTCAATTCCCACCTCAGCCATCCTCGAAGTGGTTTTCCTTGGTTTCCCACTTTGTCTTCGGGCAAATGCCGGGATGGAACCTACCGTAAGGCCACAGCTGCCGCCTTCCCACTTCCTTGCCTAACCCTCCCATTCTTCCCATCCCTTAATCAGGCCCCTGTTCGCTTTGCTGGTGAGGCCGCCTGGGCGTAGTGCTGGTCTTACACCCCAGTTGTATGCCCGACTCAGTCTCAAGCTCCATGACACTGCCCTCAGTGGCGGTAGAGGTAGGATCCCTCGCTTAGTCCGTGGGAAATGCCAACCCTGGGAGGTAAAACGATAGCGAAAAAAATCTGTGTGTTCCAACGAGTGATTTTTTATTTGGTCCTAAAGAGGGCCGTACTTATCCGATAGTACGTAGCCAGAGTGGACGACGACATAATGATCTGTAGAACGAAAGCAAGGTACCCTGCATATTCAGAGTAGCAAGTGTTCGAAATGTTGACCACCTTGGTTTAAAGGAAAACTCAGACTTACTCAGGCCGCCAAACATGTCAATTCAAAGCCCTCTGTAACGTCATGGGTTGTAAACCATTCCTCATTCTTACGCTGTGTCAAATCAAATCCCTCTGTAACCGTGGGATATAATCTCATCTTCATTCTTACGTTTGACAAATATATAAAAGTATTAATTCATCCACTTATGGGAAATACCGTAGTGCATTGAGTTCATTAGACTGCTAACATGCATTCTCTCACTAAAAGCCCGTATGACACGACACTTGCTGATAAGGAAGCTGTTGTGATCGTTGGTACAAAATCCTGTATGATTCTGTTCATCCACGTCCGTACACCTGCTTTTATGACGGAAGTGTATCACACGCTAGTATTTTGTACGCCAAGTTGTAAGAAATACAACATGTCGTTTGAGCGTATTATTTGCAGTACATTCGCCTTATTAAAGCAATGCTGTCGCAAAACGTGCTTTAAGTAAATTTGAAAACAAGACAGGTACTGAATGAATACATTCCAATCAATATTTAAGATATAACTGCAATAATTGAATATTTTACCATACGCGTTAATAAGAAGCACAACTAAAAGCTACAGTGTGTGTTGGAAAAGTGTGCCCGCTCACACTTTTGAATATCCAGGGTTCAAGACTAACCAACGACGAAAATTTTAAATTCTTTTTAATTATGTTATTATACCCTCCCTACCTCGTACGGCAAGATTTCAACTTAGTTTTGTTCACATGATCTACGAGGACCCTAGGGAAAGTTGTTTTCTTCTCTCATTTAAATTGTGATTTTCCCTAAATACTGTTCAAAACCATGGATGGATACTATTCGTGATTATTAGTATTTTAATAGTTCAATATTTATCCCAAAATAATAATAATACATAGGTTGCTTTTTTAGTTTTGGCAACTATGTTATAAATTGATAAATAACACACCTACATGGTTCCAAGTTTCATAGGCCCTTGATGTAGTCTCCAGCACCGCGTACAACGTGTTCCCAGCGACGCGGAAGCCGTTGAATTCCGTTGGCACTGCCCAATCTATCGATGGTGCGAAGAGAGTGCTCGGCAGCCTGCACAGCATCTCCAATTGTAGGGTAGCGGTTCCCGCACAGTGGCTCCTTCATCTTCGGGATGAGATCAAAGTCGCAGGGACTTAAGTCGGGAGATGATAGAGCACCTCCCAGTTCACGCGATTCAACAATGCGGGCACAACTCCTGCTGTGTGTGCCCTAGCATTGTCATGCAGAACGATGGGCGGAGTATTGATGTGGTGTCGCCGTTTCCTTCTCAGAGCTGCTAGGATGTGGTCTTGCAAAAACGAAAAATAGTACGCCACATTAACGGTTTGCCCTGGGGGAACGCTATGTTTTATCATCACACCATCCCAATCATAGGCAAGAATCAACATTACCTTCACATTGGTGGGGGTTTGTCGAACTGTTTGTTTTCGTGGTGATCCGTGGTACCGCCACTCATTCGATTGGCGTTTTAACTGTGGCTCATAACAAAAGTTTGGTGCTTTTCAGTCGGTCAACACGAATGTACCCAAATAGAGCTGGGTTATGCCCTAATCCAGAAATAAATTACAGATATTAATAAATACAATAGGATGACCAGTTTCGATCGTCAAGGGATCTTCATCAGATCCATTGCACTTGCGCTATAACATCTATGATTGAGAATACAGGTGAAAAATATATACAATATGTACAATTATTTAGTTGCAGTGTTGGTAATGCAACTGTCGGTGTATGCTAAATGTAGTATATCGAATGTTAGGTGAAATTCTAAAATGGTGATAAAAATTCGGAATTTGTCTGTTTGGGGTGATTATATGGTTATACAAAATCAACTATGGTTATACTGTATTAATACAGGCTGATACTTATCCGGTTGTCTTCCTAACTGGGATTTCAAGCAGTTTCGTGTTCACTCTGACACCAGTTATAGTCGACTAACCCGGGTGTTAACTGGGCGGAACAGGTTTTTCCATTTCTCCCCCTTTTGTTCCTATGTTCTTTCTGAGGTCAGTGCCATGTTTATTAGCGTGACGTTGCCAAATCTAGATAAGAACGTATGTTATTGAATACAGGAAGACTATTAAAGACCGTGGAACTATCTTCGCCACGCGTGGACTAAAAAGTCATTCAAACTAAGCGGTACACGGTCTATTGAAGACGTCCTGGCACCTTTAATACTGCCGCGCATGTCGGCCTAGGTTTATTGCAGAAAAAGTACATAGTACACCAGATCCAAATAACATTTACCTATAACCACCGCTATTTTAACCCCCTTTTTATCTGGCTTGGCTGTATCGCTAAGTTTTGTCTTGTTTTCGACAGGGTGTGTTCTTTTAGTAGAGTGAAAAGGGGTGAACTCTCCATAAAAGTGTGTTCATTTAGATTGTTGGGATTGTTTTGTTTGGCTAGATGAATCTCGATTGCTTCCTTTATGTCGAGAGCTCTGCCTTTCGATTCGTGATGAATTATTTTCAGGTCAGTCTCGATTTTAGTAAAGCTGAGCCCCGTGTCACACATATGTTCGCATACGGCTGAATGTGTTCCGTATCTTATCGCTTGTTGATTATAACGTGTATCTACTTGTCTTCCGCTCTGTCCAATGTAATTAGCTTGACAACCAGTGTCTTGGCATATAATAGAATATACCCCTGACTTTGAATACGGGTATTGTTTATTTAGATTACTATTTTGCAGGTGCCTCCCGGTCGTATTATTCGTTGTGAATGCTATTTTTATGCCTTGATTTTTGAATAGATTAGTGATTTTATATGTGTTCGCATTCACATAGTTGAAGCGCGCGAATTTTTTTCTCATTAATGTCTGGTTTTGGAATCATTTTATCTTTATTTTTATGTTTGACTACAATTTGGTGTATTTTGCTTGGCGGGAAATGGTTTTCCTTTGCTATTTGTTTAATGGTTCTTATTTCCTTATTATAATTGTCTTTTGACATGGGTATGTATAAAGCCCTGTGCACCATTGAATTGAACCCCACTAATTTATGCGTACTGGGGTGATTAGGCTGATTGTCGATTGCATGCGAGGTTTGTGTGGCTTTTCGGAATATGAAATATGAAGGCTCGTTGTCTTTACGTTCAATAGTTATGTCGAGATAATTTATTTTTCGATCTGTTTCGGATTCCTTAGTGAATTTGATTGAGTGGTGTAGGCTATTAATGGATTGGAGATTTGTTTCTTCGCTTGTTAATTCAGTATCGTAGATGCAAATTACATCATCTACGTATCTTTTCCATAATACTATTCCCTTTGTTGAAGTCTTTTCTAAGAACTCATTTTCTAGTGCATTAATGAAGATGTCAGCGATTTGTCCGCTTAGTGGTGATCCCATCGCTAAGCCTTCTGTTTGTGTGTGCATTTTATTGACGAATTGAAACACGATTTGGCCGAGGACGACCCTCAGTAATCTCACAATCTCTTCTCTTTTTTTTGCCGAATTGTTGGATTTTAAGTTATTTTTGATAGTGTTGATTGCATTATTAATAGGAATATTGGTGTACATGTTAGTTACATCGAAAGATACAAGCCTCATGCTTGGTTTCATATGTAGGGTGATCACTGCTGTTACTAATTCCGTTGTGTTCTTTACAGAGTTGTTTTGTCGTTGGAAAGGCGGTGTTTTAAGATTTTTGGTAACTCTTTGCTGATTTTGTAATTAGGCGCATTCCTACAATTCACTATTGGTCTCATTGGGTACTTCTTTTTGTGTATTTTTGGTTGTGCCCTCAATGACGATATTTTCGGGTTTATGTTTATTAGTTTTGATTTTTCAGCTTTGGTCAATATGTATTATGTTTCTTTTAAGACACTTTTGTTTGTTTTTGGAATTTGTTTGTGGGGTCTTTTGCTAATTCCTTGATTTCGTTGTTATTTAGGAATTCGACTGGTTTTTCAAGGTATTCCGTTTTGTTTAAAATTACTGTGGTATTTCCCTTATCTGCTTTTGTCATGATTAAGTCATGTTCTTTTATTTTTTGTTTCAATGACTTTATTTCTTTTAGTTGTTTGTTGTTTTGTGTGTTATTGTTTTTGCCCTCTCGTTTGAGGATTTTTTTGGCTTCGTTGGTGGCAAGATTTTTTGTTAATTCCCTGTCTTCTGCTGGGAGCTTGTGACTGGCTATCTCGATATCTGTGATTAACTGTTTTATATTATGGTTCGTGTGTGCGTCTGTGCAGTTGTATTTCAAACCTTTGTCTAACATATTCATTTCATTTTGAGATAAGTTTACGCTCGTTCTGTTGTTTACCCTGCTGTGGAAATTGAATTCATTGTTATTTGTGTGTTGTTCATTAGATTGATTGTCCTGTGTTTCTCCTAGTTTTCTTAATTTATAGAATAGAATATAAACTAAGAAATCATATGCTCTCACGGACTTTTTTGTAGAACTTTTCATGCTGAACAATTCTTACACTCATAGTATTCAGATATTTTTAACGGTTTGCCCAGCGTAAGCTTACAAAGCTCTCGGACTCCAGTAATTTTTCGACTTTTCCACTAAAATCGTTACTGATCGGCTTCCTTTGATCACAAATAAATTATTCTCTACAGAAATCATCCTCGAGATATCCTTTACAGAATGCTGAAAACCATATCAAAATCCATCCAGTGGTTCTCGAGTTTACCCGTAACATCCAAGAATCGGGGACTTTGTTTCATACTAAGTAGAGATATTAGTCATCAAAACTTGGTATAAGTTGCATTTGCTCTACTGACTAGAACAGAGAAAAATATATCCCATTTTATACCATAACAAGAATTGATCGAAATGGAACATTGTCGGAAAAGGAATCTGCCTTTTAACGATCAGCATTCATAATATTGAGTAGCAGGTTAGACATTTTGGAGGTTGACCAGTCGACAACCATACATCAGTAACACTGAAGCTATTTGAATGTGATTGTGAACATGATATTTAAAAGGTAGTGAGGTCTTGCCCAACAGAAGCAGGACCCAGTCGAGAATTCAATCAAAATTTTCCAAATGTGTAGACGCAACCTACTGTACATTGACGGGGCTTGGTGAAGTCCCCAGTTTCACCACTCACGTGCCACGGCTGAAGTAGGTGATGTGCCCTTATTCAACGTCTGATTATGGTTTGAGGCACATATTGTTATTATGCAAATTTTGAAGCGCGCACGACATTGTTGGTTCGCAGGAGGAGAAATAGAGTGCGTTTGCTAGAGGCATGTGGCACGCACGGTGATAATGACGAAGCTCTGTTATTGTGAATATTATTTTGATGATTTGGAGACACTGCATATAATACATTTTATTGGCATTTATATTTGGATAATTTTGAACCAACTTGGAAGAAAATCTGATCACTAGAGTGGAGATATTGGAATTAGAAGGTTGCAGATTTTCAACGCTGTGACGTAGCTCTGGGTGAGCGCAACAGCGAAGCCAGTCACATGTGATGACGCGTCAGCAGTCTGGAATATTCGAGAGCGCTGAGGGAGGAGTATTTAACAGCGCTGCAGCACGCAGCGAGTGTCATTCGTCTTCGAGTCTTTGAGAAGTCATGCGGCTCTCAGTTGCCAGTCGTCATTATTCTTCGTAACGCTGAGTGCAATCGTCTTTGAATATGAAAATGATAAACTATGTGTAAGCTACGATTTTCAGACAGTGTCTGTAACTTGGAACTTTACGTTGGAACTTTACGTCTCAAATCATCTACGAACAGTCAGTGCCGAGCTTTGTCTCGATAATTTCACGATCAGCTGAGACTTATATACTTATTTCTTCGGATACCAATCTGCTTGGTCAAATTATAGCCGACGTTTGGGACCATGCATGCCTTACGTGTATTGGGAGAAGCGTATTCTCAACCCTGTAGGATTCAGCATAGAGGGGCCCATCTGTTTCACAGATGTGTGTTAGGGCAATCCCTATTACCCGACCACAGGAATAGCCGACGATTGGAACCATAAATGCCTAGCGTGTACTAGAAGAAGCGTATTCTCAACGCTATAGGTCTAGCTTATATCAGGATCTACGATTTGAACCATAGCAAAGACTTTAAGGGTATCATATCAAATTATTTGTCAAAGCTGCATCAAGAATTATTGCTGGACTGAAAACATGAAGCAAGCGGGTAAAACCACGACATCTCTTATAACTCAAGCTATAATGCTGGTGAAATGTAAAGTTGATCGTGCCGGTTATAGGCAAGTGTTAGTACTTTTCATTATGTGCTGCTAAGTGAATTGCGGGTAGTCATGGAGGCAGATAGGCGATTATAGGGGTGCGTTTGACGGAACGAGCGATGGAAAATCCTGGAATATCAGATCATCGGTGGAACCAACCAGAAGACCATCAATAATGTGAGCGAACTTTTACCTTCTTAGTTATTGGCATTTGGAATCTTCTTTTTAAGTGAAATATCAACACACATTTCTTTTTGCATTTTCAAGACAATCTTTTTGAGAATATCATACGTTTGATATTTACGTATTCTCGTATTCTACGGACCCAAGTTACTGGTCGTTTGAGATAATTTCATTTCTTTTTGAGGTCATTGAGGTCTTCAGCCGTAGGTTCTTTGTTGCTGACAGATTTTTGGAAGTGGATGTTTATTTTCCAATATATATCCTTTTGATTCGAACTTGGACTTTTCAAGTATTTCAGTCCTGATTTCCATTTGGGAAATAATATACCGTAATAATAATAATCATCATAATTTTCTGAATACGGTTTGATAATAATAATAATAATAATAATCTTGTAAGTTTTTTGAGTGTTGTGTGTTAGATAAATTAGGAACAGTTTTGAACATTTTGTGGAATTCGATTTATGATCCAGTTTTCCTACAGTTTAGTGCTCACTAACGTCTGATGAATATTTAGTTTACGAGCGAATGTTATCAAACACGTTAAGAGGTTGCGTCAAATACCTAAGATAATACTGTGAGATGGTGGGACACGGAATGTATTCGGAATGCCGAAAGGAGTTTTTTATAATGTAGGGTTTTGAGTTTGTTTACGTTAAGATCATAATAGTAAAGTCATTAGATGACTGAATTTGAACAAGGGAAAGACATGCGTAAATATAACAGCTATGTGATGGCCGAATTAATATAATTTATTTACGGAGCAGTGAGGCTTCTAGACGATACAAGCATGTGACATGATACGAAATAAAAGAAGAAAAATAAATGTGGAATTTTGTTGTTCAGTTTTGAACTGAGATGATAAAAATGTTAAGAATAATTGTTGTTGAGATGCGTCATCCACAGGGATGGAGTTAACAAAAGTATAGAAGTAAAATATTATGAGAATTGATAATGAATAAGGGTAAAGCCCAATTGTTATTATTGTATGTAGTCCACGGCCATCATCAGAAGAGTTCAGTTCATATGTCAAGTCAGATTTTACTTATCCTTATTTTTTCATAACCGATGTAGTGCGATGTTGTTTTAGTCACACCCTAGCTTTGTCGATGCCTAACCGTATGTCCAGATAAGAACAAAATAATAAGAGAAGTAGAACGCACCGAAGGAATGAGTAAGTGCAATGTATTAATTAATGTCATCTGTAAATAGTAAAGGATATACTTCTATATTGTATGCACACTTAAAACTATTGGAACATGAATAACTCATTATAAATAATTAACTGGATAAACATTGGAAGTTAAACAATTTTAATTGCGAGATAAATTAAGTGAATTAATTGTTTGGATAAAAATACATTATTGTCTGATGATTAAAGTTTTTTAGAAGATAATTAATATTGATATTGTGCCCATTTGGGTGGCACAAGACTCGAATCCATGATCGTTTAGGAATAGAAAGGAAGAACATCTTAAAGGATTTCAGCACAGTTTGGAGCCAGCTAGATGGTTAGTGAGATCATCCATGTATGACTCAGGGACGATATGGCGTTATCCGAGTTACAACTTGCAAGCCGTACATGAGATCACCGGCCTACGTGTGTAAAGCTGCTTGCGTTTGAAGATGCAATCGCCAAGAGGAAATTTCCATTGAGAAGACAGAGACAGAAGATTCACTTAAAAGTCCTGACATAGCAATAAAACGGCAACACTGACAGAGAGGTGGGACCAGAAACTGTGGTAAAATACTAAAAAATGCAAGAAATATGCAAAAATCTTAAAAGATCTCATCGGAAATATCCATCATCCTGGAAATCAGAATTTTAAGAGTTAACATTTTTAAAATACGCACTACGTAATGGGGGTTCTCCTAGCCAGCAGCCCAGAGAGAGGGAAAAAAGGAATACACGCCTACATACGGCAGGGGCACCTTTTGATTTTTATAAGTACTTTCTCACGATCGATTTTCGAAAATTTTAGTGGTATTGAGACGATTAGATCGTGAGCTACAAGTAGGTGTTTTTTTACAGACGTGCGACGTCTGATTTAGAAAATAATTTTGAAAAGGAGCAAAACTAATATATTTTTAGAAGATTTGAATAAATAAGCAGCCAGCCTGAGGGTAATCATGCAGTTTTCATCAGACCGTGAGGGGTCATGCTTTATCACCGAACGTTCATTCTTCGTAATCCCGTTGGGAAGAACGTACAGTATATGCTGCGAACAGTTATAGTCAGTCTTTGGACTTTGGCAAAGTGTTGTACTTTCGCCAAGAAATATATTCAGCCGACGGAGGCGTTGTATATCCTTAGAAACGAACAGTTATAGAATCAGTTATCGAAGACAGTACATCAACATCTCGACAGTAAACGAGACTTTAAAAGAGTAGTGAAACTCGAATTTATCCAGTGCGTTAAAGAACCGCGTCAGGGTCAAAACGTAGGATAACAGCCTAATCTTCCTGTGCATAGGAGATTAGTGCACAAGTGACGTTAGATCAGAGGAATCTGAAGTAAAGGCAGTAATTGCCGAGTGAAAATAGGAAAGACTTTGGAAATCGTTCCACGAGTAGAATACTACAGTATTCCAGGGACAAAGTCCAAACGTGGACCAAAGTAAAGACATTTTTAGAGCGCGTTAGTACAATAAACAGCGACTCTAGGGTTAATGTCAAGCATAGACATTTTGCAAGACAGAAAACTTGCCAACCGAACGAGTATAGTATCGTGCAATTGCTCAAAGAGTGGCGATAACTAAAGCTACAAGAGTAGGATGCAATTATCCGTAACCAGTAGAAGGAGGGAGTGAACGAGACTTTCAATCAACCCGATAGGAGTTAGATCAAGGGAGTCAACGCTAGTATCTACACCCTCGGAGGCGGAAAGGAAAGAAAAAGTGTAACACGTGTGTGTAAAAGGCATTATTACATGCCGGAAGTGAAATTTTTGTATATGTAAATAGTTTTCAAGTGTTGTAAATATTTCCAAATGTTTTATAAATCTTACAGTGTTTTTAAGTGTTAACGATATCATGAGTGTATTTCCTCAAGCAGAGGTTATCAGTGTGTATAAAATGTTTAAGTTTAAGGAAGAATTAGTGGGAATCACGTAAATTGTTGTGTGCAAACATTCTCTCTGGTAGCTCATAAGGGAATTCCACATTTACGTATTTACGACGTTTGTTATCTTAATACTAACTAGATCATAAAACAAGGGAGAACAACATACAATAATAAGACAAGGAGCTCATGAAGTCAAAGATATGGCATTACACGGAATGCGCACGATTCCCGACCGTGGTACGGGCGCTGCCGTACGTGGGAACTGGGCGAACTATCATTAATATAGAGATCAGTACCGTACATGCCGACCACCTAATTTGTGAAACAAATTACAAAAGTGGTAGCAATTCATAGACACACTTTTCCAATACAAATCTCTGGCAACTAACAACAGAAACTGTACACATACAAATATAAGAAACAAAATACCATCTTTTTGGAAGCCTTCATAGGGAGGTTATGGCTGCTTGAGCTTTTGGTTCTCGAAGTCAAGGAGTGCAGTTGCACTCTATATAAAGGGAGGTATCGCGCAGTTCGATACTCCTGTGGGAGTCCGGGCGGGGACACCAAGAGCCCGCCGATGAGCCTGCTTGGTGTCCTAGGCGAAACCCCAACAAGACACGGCACAAACCTAGAAGAATTGCTGAGTTTTAATTCACCGGCCGTGAAAGCCAATATACCATCTTTTTGGAAGCCTTCATAGGGAGTTTATGGCTGCTTGAGCTTTTGGTTCTCGCAGTCAAGGAGTGCAGTTGCACTCTATATAAAGGGAGGTATCGCACAGTTCAATACTCCTGTGGGGGTCCGGGCGGGGACACCAAGAGCCCGCCGATGAGCCTGCTTGGTGTCCTAGGCGAAACCCCACACAAGACACGGCACAAACCTAGAAGAATTGCTGAGTTTTAAAATGGAACACAGTTCAGTGGTAGTCCTTTAAATTAGCTCGTCAGGGAAAAGACTGATCCTTGTCATTGGCCTTTTATATGACCCTTTGCTTGTCCGCACAGTTACTACACGCACCAGACCATAAATCCCAGGATGTAGGTCTTCAATTATTCCGTTTGGCCATGTGAGGGGGGGGGGGGGGGGAGTATTTTCTTCTTTCAGAAGTACCAGCCTTCCTGCTTTGAGGTTGGGTTGATTCTGAAGCCACTTGGAACCCTGCTGGAGCTGGCCCAAGTAATCAGTTGACCAGCGTTTCTAGATGAGTCGTCGGCACCACTGGACCAATTGCCATCTTGACAGCCGTGATGATGGCGCTAAGAGACAATCAGGTTCAGGGAAAGATACCAAAGGCTCGCCAGTCAAGTAATGACCAGGGGTGAGGAAAGCATATTCATCAGGACTGTTAGGTATTGCGACGATTGGTCTCGAATTTAAACATGCTTCAATTTATGTGAGCAGTGTGGTTATTTCTTCAAAGGTTAGCACAGTGTTACCGGCAACCTTCTTTAGGTGGGTCTTCACTGATTTTATACCTGCTTCCCACAGTCCGCCGAAGTGAGGGGAGTGAGGAGGTATGTGATGCCAACGAATTCCTTCTTCAGCAGTGAAGTTCAATACGTTCGTTTGATGATCTTCTGTCCGGATGAAGCGTAACAATTCGTCTAATTTCCTTCTTGCTCCGGTAAAGCACGTGCCATTGTCACTGTACATGTGACTGCAACGGCCACGTCTTGAAATGAATCTTCTTAAGGCGGCAATAAAAGCCTCCGTGGATAGATCACTGACGGCCTCAATGTGTACAGCCTTGGTCGCCATGCACACAAACAATGCTATGTAGAATTTCTTCTGAGTTTTACTTCGTGTATTTCCATATTTCACATGCAGCGGACCTCCATAGTCCACACCACAATGAGAGAATGGCTTGCTAGGGGTCACTCTACACTCAGGAAATTGTCCCATGAGTTGACTGGTGTCATTGGTCTTCGCTCGGAAACATGTTACACAACTGCGGATCACCTGCCTGATAGCAGATCGGCCATTAGTTATCCACCATCGTTGCCGCAACGAAGCTAAGATAAGTTGGCTTCCTGCGTGCAGAAGTCGTATGTGTTCATTCAAAATAAGCAATTTCGTGACATGATGCTTAGGTGGCAGTATCAAAGGATGTTTTTGTTTAAATGATGCTTCAGCATTCTCTAGCCTGCCACCCACCCTCAATAGATTGTCACTATCTAGGAAAGGGTGCAGAGTGAGAAGTTTGCTCTGAAGTGTCACTGCGTTCTTTTTATGTAAATTATGAATCTCCTGACTGTACGAGCAACGCTGAACTATGCGGATGATTGCTGTCAGACTATCGCGAAGTTCGGCAGTAGTCAAAGGTCCATGCCGTCTTGCTCCTGCATCCTGCTTTATATTGAGAAAAAAACTGAGAATGTAAGCAGCTACTCTGTGTAGTTTAGACCAGCTGGAAAAACGGATGAAAATGTTATGTGCATTGTGATTATTCGCCACGAAACATAATCTTACTCCTCGTTGTTCAGGAATTTCGGTTGGTGGTAAGTTCAGGCCAGGTCGAAGGATCCGTAATTAGCCAAACGGGCCCCGCCCAACATGCTCGATTGCTTCGAAGTCAATGTGGCTCAGTTCCCCTGGAGATAATATCTGCTAGATTGTACTGTGATGAGACTTGGCTCCAATCTTACTGAAACGTCAGTTTGTGAATTTCCGACACCCTGTTGGCCACATATGTTTTCCAAGCTGAAGAATTGCCTGAGATCCAAGCTAGAACAACAGTGGAGTCTGTCCAACAATATCGTCGACATGAATGTAATATAGTGGCCTCAATCATCCTTTCCATTAGTCAGGTCAGAAGTAGTGCGCCATTCAACTCCAGTCTTGGAAGCGACACTCTCTTCAAAGGGGTTACTCTAGATTTTGAACAAAGTAAATGAACGGAGATTGTTCCATTGGAGTCGATTCTACGTAGATAAACGCATGCACCGTAGGCTCTTTCTGACGCATCAGCAAATCCGTGAAGTTCAACATTGGCATTCATGCCGTCTGCTGTTACCCTATGTGGTACATGAATTTCATTTAGTTTAGGGAGCTGCTGACGTATCTGTTTCCATTGTGTCTCAAGTTCTGAGGGCAATTTACCATTCCAATCCAGGTGTTGTTGCCAAAGAACTTGTATAAATAACTTGCATTGAACAATTACAGGCTCTATGAGTCCCAATGGATCATAAATGGACGCTACATTGGCCAACACTGATCTCTTTGTCCAAGTCACATTATTGCGGTTGTGGGCCCCCACTGTGAATTGAAATGAGTCACGACTCGAATGCCACAACAAGCCAAGAGTTTTTAAGGCGACATATTCAAAAGGAAGACTGCATGACACCTGGCTCTCTCGAAGTGTTGATGGGATGGCTTCCAAAATATCAGGATTGTTGGATCGCCATTTACGGGTGGGAAATCATTCGGTTTTCAGGAGCGATGTGAGGTTTTTGTATAATTGGATGGCTTCCTCAATGGTATCTGACCCTGTCAAAAGATCATCAACGTAAAATTCTCTTTTGGTAACTTTGGTTGCTGTATGGTATATGTCTTGACCATCGAGTGCAACCTGCAGTAAACAACGGGTAGCTAGATAAGGAGCCGCTGAAGTATCATAGGTTACTGTAGTCAATCGGTATATATCCAGTTGTTGATTCTGAGAACTACGCCACAAGATTCTCTGGAAGTCTCAATCTGCTTCATGAATCTGGATCTGTCGGTATATCTTCTCGATATCTGCTGTTAGCGCATACTTGTGTGTACGGACGCGAAGAACGATCGAGAACAGATCCTGCTGAACAGTTGGCCCAACCAACATCACGTCATTCAGGGAGAACGACGGAGTAGTGTTAGCCGACGCATTGTAGACAACTCTGACCTTGGTAGTGCGGCTTGTACCCTTGATTACAGCGTGATGAGGGATGTAATAAGCAGGTTTCCGCTGGTCACTAGGATCGACAATTTCCATGTGTCCTAGTTGTAAATATTCGTTCATGAATTTGATATACTCATTCTTCAGGTCAGGTTGTCGATGCAATTTCCTCTCTATAAAGCCAAAGCTCTTCCTGGCATTGTCAAAGGAGTCACCAAGTTCTCCTACTCCTTGCCGAAGTGGTAGTCTCACTATGAACCTGCCCGACTCATCGCGCGTGAAGGATTTCCGAAAATGTTCCTCGCATTGACTTTCTTCCTTGGAATAGCTACGAGTCGTAAGCTCTTCCTGTTCCCAAAAGCGTTCCACCTGTGTGTGCAACGTTTCAGCCGTGGACAACAATGATGTTGTTCCATTCTTACGTTGTTGAACTGAGTGAGAGGGGATACATCCAGATAACACCCAACCAAGTTGTGTATTGAAGAGTAGGGTAACCAACCCTAGATTGTTGTTCAGGTCTTAAGAGTTCAAAGAATATAGTAGCACCTAACAGTAGATCTATCTCTTTGGGCTGGTTGAAATTAGGGCCAGCTAATGGAATGTTGACGGGCAGTTGTCAGTCCTCGTAATCTATTCTAGATGAAGGCAGTGGACCAATAAACTGACGCAGGACAGAACATTACTATATGCCGACTATAAGTACTAACTCTCGACTCCATCTGAAGTTGACAGAAGTAAGAAGATTGAGTCGCTTGTGTGTTGCTGATACCATTTATAGGTATCGAATGACGATTCAGTTTGATACCCAAACGGTCCACTAAGTCTCGAGACACGAAGTTCATCTATGATGCACTGTCTAATAGTGCTCGACATTGATGCATTCGACCTTTGCTATCCCTAATGTTAACATTGGCAGTTGGTAACAATACTTCATTGTGAGGACATGCGCTTCTGACAGAACAATATGCTTGCTGCTGGGATGCATTTAGTACCGGGGTAGCAGTACTGCTCATATTCTTGTGTATATGTAACAATGTATGGTGACGTTTATTACATGTTTTGGAGTTGCCTGAGTTGCAATTATTGGCTACATGGTCACTTCTCAAGCAATTGAAACAAAGATTATGTTCCCTCGCAACACCTACCCGGCTATTTACGTCCATGTACTTAAATTTGGGGCATTTATGCAGACTGTGAGATGTCTTACATAGCACAAAATAAGGTGACGTGGTGACGAAAGTTTGGTGTGGTCCCCTTGAACTTGTACAATTCTTGACCTCATCTTGGGTAACAGCAGCTGACTTGTTGGACGTGACTATTTCTAAAGTTTGGCAATTGTTTTCCAAGAATTGAATTAAGTCCTTCAAGTTGGCGTGCGTTTTATTTGACGTACCGTTCTCCCATTGCTTCCTGAGATTGAGATTGATTCTCTCCAAAACTAAGTGCGAAAGCATGAGGTTATGTAAGGGCGTTTCAATTTTTAAAGCATCTATGGCATTTAAGTTGCTGATAAGTTGATTTATTAGCAAACGCAGCTCTTTAGGAGAATCGTGCTTTGCATTCGGGAGTGACAACAATTCCTTGATGTGCAGGTCTGATATAAGTCTGGGATTGTGAAACCGACTGCGAATCAATTCCCAGGCGACCTTGAAGTTATCATGTGAAATTGGTAAATTCTCAATGAGGTGGTGTGGTTCACCAGACAAGCATGATAGAAGATAATGGTATCTTTGAATGTCTGTGATTATTTCATTATTGATGATCAGCCCTACAAAGGTGTCATAGAAATGCATGAAATCTTGTAGAGCGCCATTGAACTTGGGTAGTGAAATAGTTGGACGTTATAGAGCACTACTATTGCTCATGTTATCACTATGTACAGGCGGAGGGGGGTGTGTATGTTCGGGGCACAATTGCGTTTCACTTTTTGGCTTAATGTCCAAGCATAAATCATCTAGATCATGTGATTCGTTTTCAGGATCATCGATTTCCAATTGTATCTGAATGTCATTATACTCATCCATTAAACTCGCGAAGGATTGCTTCCTAACCTTTATGTCGTTAAAATTCCCACCTGAAAATTCATTCACGGATGTACTTAAGCGAGTCACGCGAGATTTGATGACTGCTCTTTTCTTTGTCAATACACGTTATTGATTGTTATCCATGATGACCCTGTAAGGAAAGGACAAAGGAAATGTTGAACCAGATTGTACTTACTGGTGTAGTTCTGTGCTCTCTAACTCAACCAAGTTAGCTATTTTCATAGATGGTTACGTAGTTCACCTATATCCGGCAATTGGAAGGACCAAAAAATGTTGTGTGCAAACATTCTCTCTGGTAGCTCATAAGGGAATTCCACATTTACTTATTTACGACGTTTATTATCTTAAAACCAACTAGATCATAAAACAAGGGAGAACAACATACAATAATATAAGACAAGGAGCTCATGAAGTCAAAAATATGGCATTACACGGAATGCGCAAGATTACCGACCGTGGTACGGGCGCTGCCGTACGTGGGCACTGGGTGAACTATCGTTAATATAGAGATCAGCACTGTACATAAATAATAATTAATTAACGCTAAGATAGCGCCTATATGTTGTATTTATGCTAGTATTGCAGTGATTTAATGCCAGGATAAAGTTAATTGTGAGATGTAATTGCGTGCGGTACCGAAGATATGCGTGTGTTTGCTGAGGCAAATTTTGATAAGGGCTGTATTTATTTTGTTTTACGCGCAGGGGACATTGCTGAATGCCGCCCAGAAGTCGCTAATTAAGGAGGATTGGCAGTTGTGCACTCGCTCCTTCATTTAAGGTCCTAAGCCCTCCCAAAATGGAATTTCCCAGGAGGCTGGCCAGTCATGAACCAAGGTTCTGTTACTTCGAAAGCCCCTTTATTTTTTGGTTATATTAATCTCGGACTCACCAACGTGGATATTTCCACAATTAATATCTCACCTGAGCAAATAATGAGCGGATGATATTGCCGCATTAATGTTATGTTGAAAGGAACTATTGTGTTGCTCTTTCGAGTTTAAGAAATTAAGTTGCTTGTAGCCGATCGGCTGTATTGAAAGCATCCCGTCTGAGTGTTGGAGGCCATGCGCCCCGTTGCCCATAAATCAGCTTGAGTGCCTTGAAAGGAAAGAGGTTTGCTTTCAAACTACTTGTGGTAAGTCGATAATAACCCCTGTGTTCATGTGGTATACATGAAGTTATAAACAATCGAGATGATCCGGTAGTCTGCGCCGAGATCCATTTATATTAACTATTCTTGCTTAGTAACGTTCAGAACCTTATTAAATAACGATACAATCGTCATGAAGATTATAATAAAAATCCCTTTTGTTTGTTACAAAACATAATTATTGTTCCCGAGTATGTGGATATATTAAGATAACCTGGGAAGTTTTTCTTGATATGATTTAATCAGTAGTTTCCAAAATTCCAGGGGTACACGAGTTCTTCCCGGACAATGGAAAGTAGTAGAGTTGAATGAAGTGAGATGATAATTTAAATATCAGGTGGACCCAATGAAATGGCTATTGTTATTATCATTGTAAACAATTAACACAGTAAAAGTAATACTCCAATAAGAGAGTAATCAGTGTGTTTTTATCACGTAATAAATGTGTAAATGTTAACACAGAGTCATATGGAGCTCGTATGTGCAATTTAAGGATAGTGCTATATGGAAGTGATAGTTGTTTGATTTTTTTCAGCTTCAGTGGAACCTTAACCATTAATTTTAAGGATATGTTCTTATGATTCCTTGTCCATTCAAGGACAAGTGTGAAATATTCATTGTAAAGTTTTGTTTTTGTAGCGCCTAACTCAGATTTATATTAAATAGTTTTTATATTTGGATTTTGATGTTTATTTGAGTGTTATCCTTATGCTTTCATCCAAGATACGTGAATCATAGAGTGGGAGAATGTACCATGCCCCGAACGTCCTATTGAGATAGCGGACTATGATCGCGTATTTATTGCTCGCAAGGGTACAGGGGGATATAAAAATGTGTGCCAGGATCTAAGCTATTGGATGCACTAAAAGATGGTCTTAAGAGATTAAAATAAAATATAATGATTGGCAAGCTAAAAGCATAAACATGACTGACCGGATTGGGTACACGGAAACTCAACCGAACAAGCCCCGTAACAAACCCCACCTCAATAAAAATGGCGCCCGTAAACTTAGGGGCTGAGTTTCTGTGGAATAATCCGAGTTTTCTTAAGAAAAACAGAGTTTTCATTTTTGAAATATCATGGTTGTCCAAAAAGTTGAATTTTTTGAAAATCACTTCCATAAAAGACATGATGTTGTTAAAGAGTTAACATACCAGACGGGTGTGACTTAGGCCACACCCGTACTGAAATAATAGTTAAAGAGAACAGAAAATGAGTTTAAAGTATCATCTCATATGCATGACCCAGTGAAGAGGCTGAAGTAGCCCACTAATTTCTCAGTGTATATTGTGTAATATAGAGTTAAGTGAGGAGCTACAGAGGCTCTTGGAAGCTATCAAGGCTGACAGTAATGAAAAGAACCAGGAACTGAAAGCTGAGATAGAGGCCAATAAAGTAGATAGTAACAATCAATTCCTAGTTATGAGAGAGGAACTGAAGGCCGGCAGTAAAATAATAATGAGGTACTGAAGGCCGAGATGGGGGAATTAAAAGATAACAATAAATTAAGGTTTGGAAATATGGATGTTAAATTTAAGAATAAACTGGATGAGTTTAAAATTGAAATACTTGCGGAAAATAAAGTGGGGATAAGAAAAGAATTTGATGCCATTAAAATAGATAATTTCAATAATTTTGAAAGACAATCTAAAGACTTGGAGGATAAACTAGATATCATGAACAATCAATGGGTAGTTAAGAGCGAAATTGAAGGGATGAAAATTCAAGGTCAACTCGATGCAAGTAGAATGAAACAGCAATTTGATGATTTTACCGGGCAGGTAGATGGAAGTTCAAAGGAGCATGAGGTGAAGATAACAGAGAGGTGAGGTCAATACGAAAAGAGTCTCAAAGCCAAAAGTAAACAGTGGAAAGCAAATAGCGGGGAGCAGTTTCTCGAAATAGGAAAAATAAATGAAGGCATTACTGAAGTTCAGGAAACAATAAATACTTTAAAAACCCAAGTAGGAAAGACTCACGGTGACATGGATCAAGTCAGGAGCGACCAAGTAGTGTTGTATAAAAACCAAGAGAAAACACAGGGAGAACTAAAAACAGTCAGGAAAGAGATTTTTGACGGGCAGGAAGAGATAAATAAAAAGGAAAGGACAATTCAAGAAGAAATGTATGCTAGGGAAGGAATCAAACAAGAAGTTATAGAAGAACCAGATCCTAGTCATCAAGAAAGAGGTGGAAGAGAAATTCGCGCAGATTCAGGATAGCTTCAGGGAAGAGAAATTCCAAATAAAACAAGAAGCAGAAGATAGTAGGAAGAAACAGGAAACGTTTGAAAACGAATTTTGTTCACGTCTGGAAAGGACACAACATAAAAGTAATCAGATGGAGGTTCAGAAAATGTCACAAGAAGAAAGTGCCAGGAGAGAAAGAAAATTTGATTTTGAAAATCAGAAGGACTACCATAAAACATTATGGGTAGACTCTGATTTCCAAGGCACTAGTAGAGATAGGAATTTTGGAGGAGAGAGCCCCTATAAAAATCCAGGGTATCCCATGGCAATGTCAACCCCATATGCTAATCAAACGAATGGACAAATACTCGTAATTAACATAATTAAGTCTAATGAGGACCGCCCAGTTAAATTCACGGGTAACAACATGTCCATTACACCTAAATATTGGTTGAAGGAAGTAGCTGAATACTTGAATGGAATGGAAATACCTCAGAATCGGAGACTAAGAACGATTGAAAAGCTGCTAGCAGGCGATTGTCTTACGTGGTACAGGGCTTCCGATACACCTTTGATACAGTTGAGGGCTTTAGAGAAGCATTTTTGAAACGATATTGGGCAGCGAATGTGCAGGAAAATCTACGCCTAGACCTGTACTTTAGAAAATATAGTACCAACGCTCCGACTAAATATTCGAAATTCTTTACAGCTCACCTGTGCAAGTTTAGAGAACTTGACATTGCTCCAGCAGATACGATTCGTGTGCCGCCATTGCAAGACAACTTCCGTATGAGATACAGAGGCTGTTAATCTCATCGAAAGCGAAAAGCGCTATGGAAGTGGAGAGTGTGCTGCGTCAACTTGATATGACTGCAGCACATGTGACTCCAAGACAGCAAAGGCATACTGAACAGGTTCACATGGCCAGTAGGCATGACGATAGGGAGAAACCCCCTACAGTAAATACATCTACCAGCACGGATTCGTGTGTGCTTGGTCGCGAATATGGACACAAAGAGCCAAGGGGAATACAACCCTACAATAGAGGAGGTTATGGAGGAAGGAATCCTAGAAATACAGGATATAGAAAACAGGAAAATAGACCGTATAATAATAACCAGAGGCAAGATAATAGAAGAGATTGGGGGAACCACCCAAGAAGAAACCATACGCCCGAAGACAAGAGCCAAGAATATCGTGATGAGATTGAGGAATGATATCAATAAAGTCTACGTCACATGGAAGAACGCACTGACGAACCTGAACAGCAAAAAGTCCGTTGGAGTGAGGCAATAAAGAACCGACACGACGGAGCTCAAAGCTTGGAGTTAGAAGCTAAATTAAGGGATGAGGGAATAAGAGACCCTCAGGACAAAAAAAACTCCAAATTTAAATTGGACAGAGTGGAAACATACCAGGTGATGGGATGAGGTTGAGATTGTAAACTGGATAGCTAGACCAGACGAATTAATGAAAGAAGAAGCCGAAGGAAATCAACCCATAAGAGAGAATTACCTAATATTATGATCAGGATAGAAGGGTTGCTGGTCAGAGTTCTAATAGATACTGGATCAACTGTGAGTCTGATCACACAGAGTCTACTAAATGAATTAGAAACTAGAGGTCGTGTATTGAAAATCCCCACATCAAGTGTAAAAATTAAGGGAATTATTCCAGAAACATCCCAACATGCAAAACTCAGATATACATAGATATGAGAATAGGAAATTCTGAAATTTCACAATGCTTTTTGCTGGTGGGTCAATTACCGTATAATATTATTTTGGGTATTGACTTTATCCGTGAGAACAAAGTCATAATAGACCTAGCGCAAACTGCATTAAGATTCAAATGGAGGATGTGGATGAACAGAATATTGTATTACATGAGCAGGATGTAAGAACAGATGAACAGGTGTGGCATATAGGAGAATTAACCGAGGAGGGTTATAGGGCCACAGAAGAGGCATTTGAGGTCTTGAACATAGAACTTGAGGATAGTATAGAAACAGAGTTCGATGACAACCTGATAGAAAAATTGAAGAAGCCAAGATTACGCCGGAAGATAAAGAAATATTGAAGGAACTGTTATTTAAATACAGGGATGTATTCTATTCCAAGCCAGGAAAAACCCAGAAATTTAAATACGCATTTCAGGTTAAAGATTCAGACAAAAACCATACCTGGTTGCGGAGTAGCATTATAATCAAACAAAGAAAACACTGCAGGAAATGAGAAATGCAGGGGTTATAGAAAAAAATGGCAACACCATATGTTAGTCCATTAGTTATAGTGAGTAAACCGGAGGGCTCAGTAAGGGTGTGTTTAGACGCAAGAAATTTGAATGAAAAGATTATACCAGAAAATGGTTCAGCACCACCCATTCAGGAAATACTGAGGAAATTTAAGGGAACGAAAATTTTTAAGAATATAGACATGACTTCTTCATATCATCATCTCGAACTCGAAGAGAAAACCTGTCTTCTAACTGGATATCAGTTCGACCAACAAAGAGATGTTTATTTGGATTGAAGACAGCGGGAGCAGCACTAATAAGGGCACTTGATCGCAACCTGTCGGAGGAAGTAAAGGATTGTACTATCCGTTATGTAGGCGACATATTGCATACCTCAGAAAATGTAGAGGAGCACTTAAAGAATTTGCAGACATTACTTGAAGATTTGAAAAGGGCTAACTTCAAGATTAATTTGAAGAAATCAAACTTTTTCAACGACAAGTCACGTTTTTGGGACCCGTGATTGACAAACAGGGTGACAAACCAAATCCCTGCAAATTGGAGTCGATAAGAAATTTTCCTAGACCAGTAAAAGTGAAAAATGTCCGTCAATTTTTGGGATTAATTGGATTTTTCTCAGGACATTGCCCGTCATACACTACAGTAGCACAGTTGTACCATTGCAGGACCTTCTGAAGAAGGGTGGCAAATGGACGAGGACGGAAGATGCTGAAAAGCATTTAAAGAGGCCAAGGAAATGCTCTTAAACTATGTGAAGCTAGGGTATACTGATTTTAATCAGAGATTTATTATTCAGACTGATGCATCCCAAGTTGGAATAGGAGCGATGCATTGTCAGGAGGATCAAGAAAACCCTGATAAGGAAAATTATCTAGCTTTCTCTAGTAGAAGACTAAAACCACATGATAAGAATTATACAAACAGCGAGATTTAGCTGTTAGCGATATTGCATGCTCTGCAATTTTGGCGGAAGATTGTATATGGGTTTCCAATAACACTTAGGACGGACCAAAAAGCCTTAACCTTTTTAATGAAGACGGATTTGTCTAGTCAAAGGTTGATGCATTGGGCTTTATACATTCAGCAGTTTGATGTGAACATAGAGTATTGCCCAGGAAAAGAAAATATTGTTCCAGACTACTTAAGTAGACAGCCAGAGTCCAGAGAAGAGGAAGTAATGGCTATAGAATTGGAAGATAGAGATCAGCGTACGTTAGAAAAACTTAGGGACATAGGACAACGACAACGCGAAGACCCATGGATGAACATGCTCATATCTTGTTTTGAAGGGAAATTCGTAAGAGGAACACCAGCGTATATCGAGGCTGACAAGAGAGCTTAATATTACAATTTTTATGATGGATTATTGCATAAGTTTGCAGACTCTGACCATACTCGATTGAGAATCGTTGTACCTGCCATTTTGCAGAGAAAAACGGTATGGTTAGCCCATAGATCATTTGGACATATGGGAGTCGACAATACAGTCTCAATGCTGAAGGAAGTGTTTGTATGGCCGAGACTGAGAGAAACTGTAAGGGATACGTTGAAGACATGTGACACATGTCAAAAAATTAAACCAAACGGGGTTTTAATGAGACAGAAGCCGATACCACTGTTACCCGAAAGGCCAGGTCAAATTGTATCGATCGACAATTTTGGACCGTTGCCAAAGGCTAGGAGGGGAAACAGACACATAATGGTGGCTATGGATGTCATCACAAAGATGGTTGTTCTTTCTCCCATACAGGAGACTAGTACCAAACAAGTTCTAAAGCGACTCAAAAAATGTGATATCTATTCTGGGTAAACCAGAGAACCTTTTATCGGATCACGGTAGTTGCTTTACCAGTATAGAATTTAGACAGGAATTAGAGAAACTTGGGATACGTCAAATACTGTCAAGTATTCGCCATCCTGAGGCAAATCCCGTAGAGAGAGTCATGAGGGAAACGGCCAAGTAGTGTAGGATATACTGCGCCGAAGAAAATTGGAAATGGGTCGACATCGTTGACATCATCGAATTCTGTATAAATAATACAACACACGAAGCTACGGGAAAGATACCCATAAGTCTGCATTCTGCATCGAAATGATCAGCCTAGGAGATCATGGAGTCAGGTCATACCAAGACCAACAGACGCTCAGCCTGGAAGAGGTGTTCGAATTAGGAGAGCCTTCGAGCAATTGCAAGCTCAAGCCGATAGGAGGCAACGAAGTAAGAGGCATAAGAGGTATCATCGACCACTATTAGTTGGGGAAATGGTATTAGTGAAAAGACCAGCCATTTCAGATCCAGGGAACCGCGTGTACAAAACGTTCCAGAAAATGTACCTCGGCCCGTATAGAATTATAAGGGATCAACGAAACAATACATATACACACATCAAAAAAAGTTTTGCATCACCTCGGTTCCCAGATCTCCGGCATATAGACGTTGACTGTGTATATTGTATCCAAGATACAGTCCCTTTGACTGTTCATAGATGTCACTAAAACTGCTCAAAGATGTAAACAACCATGCATGAGCAGGGCCTATTAGACGGAGGGGGTACGACAGCCGATCAGTTCCAGCCATTCCACCAGGACGAAGGTACGCTGCTCATGTTGTCTGTAGTTCTACCATGCCTAGAAGGTCAATACCGCAGTTCGATCGCGTCCGCATTGTTACTTTGTGTCAAGAAGGGCTCTCAACAAGGGAAGTTTCCAGGCGTCTCAGAGTGAACCAAAGCGATGTTGTTCGGACATGGAGGAGGTACAGAGATACAGGAACTGTCGATGACAGGCCTCGCTCAGGCCGCCCAAGGGCTACTACTGTAGTGGATGACCGCTACTTACGGATTGCCGCTCGGAGGAACCCTGACAGCAATGCCACCATGTTGAATAATGCGTTTCGTTCAGCCACAGGACGTCGTGTTTCAACTCAAACTGTGCGCAATAGGCTGCATGATGCGCAACTTCACTCCCGACGTCCATGGCGAGGTCCAGCTTTGCAACCCCGACACCATGCAGCGCGGTACAGATGGGCCCAACAACATGCTGAATGGACCCCACGGAATTGGCATCACGTTCTCTTCACCGATGAGTGTCGCATATGCCTTCAACCAGACAATCGTCGGAGACGTGTTTGGAGGCACCCTGGTCAGGCTGAACGTCTTAGACACACTGTCCAGCGAGTGCAGCAAGGTGGTGGTTCCCTGATGTTTTGGGGTGGCATTATGTGGGGCCGACGTACGCCACTGGTGGTCATGGAAGGCTCCGAAACGGCTTTACGATACCTGAATTACATCCTCCGACCCATAGTGCAACCATATCGGCAGAATATTGGAGAGGCATTTGTCTTCATGGACGACAATTCTCGACCTCATCGTGCACATCTTGTGAATGCGTTCCTTCAAGATAACGACATCGCTCGACTACAGTGGCCAGCATGTTCGCCAGACATGAACCCTATCGAACATGCCTGGGATATGTTGAAAAGGGCTGTTTATGGACGTCTTGACCCACCAACCACTCTGAGAGATTTACGCCGAATTGTCGTTGAGGAGTGGGACAATTTGGACCAACAGTGTCTTGATGAACTTGTGGATAGTATGCCACGGCGAATACAGGCATGCATCAATGCAAGAGGACGTGCTACTGGATATTAGAGGTAGTGGTGTGTACTGCAATCTGGACCACAAATGCTGAAAGTCTAGCTGTATGATGGTACAACACGCAATGTGTGGGTCTCATGAGCAATAAAACGAGCTGAAATGTTGCTTGTGTTGATCTCTATTCCCTTTGTATTTAACGGTTCCGGAACTCTTGGAACCGAGGTGATGCAAATTTTTTTGATGTGTGTAGAATACAGCATTGTGAAACAAATCATGAGCTAACGATGAATTGCACAAATTTAAAAGTATATTACCCTCCTGAAGACTTCGATGGAGCAAACGAACAAGCCCCGGTTATGGAAATAGAAAATAACGACGAAGGAAAAGAACCAACTCTGGTGATCAATAGGAGTGAATTGAAACACGACAAGGATCGTGAAAGAAAACGGCAACTATTCGAGAGCGAATGTGAGCTCGAGAAAACGTATTTTGAGCTAAAGGAAATTATTGAGCTGACTGAAAAGGAAAATTGGAACTTAAGAGAAGAAAATGAGGAAATAAGGAAACGGGTAGGGATAGACCACACCAGTAAGGAATTAAGTAATTCCTAGGACAAAATAGTCCAGAAGAAATGAAGATGGAGAACAGGTGGGGACAGGACGTTCCTGTCCGACACAGTTACCAGATAATACTAATAAATTAGGAAACCGGAATCATCAAGGGATCCTAGAAAAATGAAACCAGAAGAGACTGTGAGATGATAGTATGGATTCAAAACAGAAATAAATGGATTTTTTTAAAATAATATAAATAAATTTCCTCACAATTTCGAAAATTTATTAACAAAGGAGGGGAGATTTGTGCCCATTTGGATGGCACAAGACTCTGATCCATGATCTTTTAGGAGAAGAAAGGAAGAAAATCTTAAAAGATTTCAGCACAGTTTTGAAGCCAGCTAGATGGTTAGTGAGATCATTCATGTGTGACTCAGGGACGTATATGAGATCACTGGCCTACGTGTGTAAAGCTGCTTGCGTTTGAAGATGCAATCGCCAAGAGGAAATTTACATTGAGAAGACGGAGGCAGAAGATTCACTAAAAAATCCTGACTTAGCAATAAAACGGCAACACTGATTGAGAGGCGGGACCAGAAACTGTGGTGAAATACTGAAATTGGCAAGAAATATGCAAAAATCTTAAAAGATGTCATTGGAAATATCAAACATCCTGGGAATCAGAATTTTAAGAATTATAAAATTTTATAATAATTAAATAGTATAGAAGCGCAGTGTAAGCACTACGTAATAGGGGGTTCACCTAGCCACCAGCCCAGAGAGAGGGAAAAAGGTATGTACGCCTACATATGGCAGGAGCACCTTTTGATTCTTATAAGTAGTTTCTCACAATCGATTTTCAAAAATCATAGTAGCATTGAGACGTTTAGATCGTGAACTACAAGTAGGTATTTTTTTACAGACGTGCGACGTCTGGTTTAGAAAATAATTTTGAGAAAGAGCAAAACTATTTTTTTAGATGATTTGAATGAATAAGAAGCCATCCTGAGGGTAATCATGCAGTCTTCATCAGACCGTGAGGGGTCATGCTGTATCACCGAACGATCATTCTACGTAATCCCGTTGGGAAGGACGTATATGCTACGAACAGTTATAGTCAGTCTTTTGACTTTGGCAAAGTGTTATACTCTGTACAAGGAATATATTCAGCCGACGGAGACGTTTTATATCCTTAGAAACGAACAGTTATAGAATCAGTTATCGAAGACAGCACATCAACATCTCGACAGTAAACGAGACATTAAAAGAGTAGTGAAACTCTAATGTATCCAGTGCATTAAAGAACCGCGTCAGGGTCAAAACGTAGGATAACAGCCTAATCTTCCTGTGCTTAGGAGATTAGTGTACAAGTGACGTTAGATCGGAGGAATCTGAAGTAAAGGCAGTAATTGCCGAGTGAAAATAGGAAAGACTTTGGAAATCGTTCCACGAGTAGAATACTACAGTATTCCAGGGACAAAGTCCAAACGTGGACCAAAGTAAAGATATTGTTAGAGCTCGTTAGTACAATAAACAGCGACTCTAGGATTAATGTCAAGCATAGAGATTTTGCAAGACAGAAAACTTGCCAACCGAACGAGTATAGTATCGTGCAATTGCTCAAAGAGTGCCGATAACTAAAGCAACAAGAGTAGGATACAATTATCCGTAACCAGTAGAAGGAGGGAGTGAACGAGACTTTCAATCAACCCGATAGGAGTTAGATCAAGGGAGTCAACGCTAGTATCTACACCCTCGGAGGCGGAAAGGAAAGAAAAAGTGTAACACATGTGTGAAAAGGCATTATTACATGCCAGAAGTGAAACTTTTGTATATGTAAATAGTTTTCAAGTGTAGTAAATATTTCCAAGTGTTTTTATAAATCTTATAGTGTTTTTAAGTGTTAACGTTATCATAAGTGTATTTCCTCAAGCAGAGGTTATCAGTGTTTATAAAATGTGTAAGTTTAAGAAAGAATTAGTGTTAGTAACGTGTGTTGAAATGTGTGGGATGACGGCTTAAACCCAGATCTGTGGGCGAAGTGTTTATTCATTGTGATCCAGACGAGCAGCTCTGGAAGGTCATGTAAGTAACAAAATTTGATTATGTATTGTTCTTCGGGAGAACTCGCGTAACAAAGAATATGGAGATAGTATTCTCATTTGAAAACAGGGATATGTGAAAACAGTGTGTATGATGATATACGGGTTTCTGAACGATAATTTAATTATGAAATTAACCAGGAAAATGTGTTAAATAAATACTCAATGGAGTTGTATTCGTTGGAATACCATTAAATGAAATAATAATGTAATATTCAATACAAGCAAGAATAGAAAGTAAATCTTCATGAATAAATTAATTGTTAAATTAATATTCAATTATGATGAATTATGGAAGCCGCTAGGTTCCTTGAAATAATAATAATAATGATTGTTGAACTATTGATTTCCAGTTAAAGAAATGTCAAGAATTGAATTACAATAGGCAAATAATGTTAAATAGATGGAGATTAAATAATTGTTAAGAAGTAAATAATCTTATTCGAAAGGCATCACGTAAATAATAATTAATTAACGCTAATATAGCGCCTATATGTTGTATTCACGCTTGTGTTGTAGTGATTTAAGGCCAGGATAAAGTTAATTGCGAGATGTAGTTTCGTCCGGTACTGAAGATTTTGAAAAGGGTGCTGTATTTATATTGTTTTTCGCGCAGGGGACATTGCTGAAAGCCGCCCAGAAGTCGCTAATTAAGGAGGATTGGCAGTTGTGCACTCGCTCCTTCATTTAAGGTCCTAAGCCCTCCCTAAATGGAATTTCCCAGGAGGCCGGCCAGGCATGAACCAAGGTTCTGTTACTTCGAAAGCCCGTTTATTTTTTTGGTTATATTAATGTCGGACTCAGCAACGTGGATATTTTCACAATTAATGTCTCACCTGAGCAAATAATGATCGGATGATAATGCCGAATTAATGTTATGTTGAAAGGAACTATTGTGTTGCTCTTTCGAGTTTAAGAAATTAAGTTGCTTGTAGCCTATCGGCTGTATTGAAAGCATCCCGTCTGAGTGTTGGAGGCCACGCGCCCCTTCGCCCATAAATCGGCTTGAGTGCCTTAAAAGGAAAATAGGTTTGCTTTAAAACTAATTGTGGTAGGTCGAGAATAACCTCTGTGTTTATGTGGTTTACATGAAGTTATAAACATTTGAGATGATCCGGAAGTCTGCGCCGAGATCCATTTATATAAACCCTTCTTGCTTAGTAACGTTCAGAACCGTATTAAATAATGATATAATCGTCATGAAGATTATAATAAAATCCCTTTTGTTTGTTACACAACATAATTATTGTTCCCGAGTATGTGGAAATCTTAAGATAACCTGGGGAGTTTATCTTCACTTGATTTAATCAGTAGTTTCCAAAACTCCAGGGTTACACGAGTTCTTCCCGGACAATGCAAAGTTGTAGAGTTGAGAGAAGTGAGATGATAATTTAAATATCAGGTGCACCCAATGAAATGGCAATTGATATTATCATTAACACAGTAAAAGTAATACTCCAATAAGAGAGTAATCAGTGTGTTTTGATCATGTAATAAATGTGTAAATGTTAACACAGAAACATATGGAGCTCGTATGCCAATTTAAGGAAAGTGCTATATGGAAGTGATAGTTGTTTGATTTTTGTCAGGTTCAGTGGAACCTTAACCATTGATTTTAAGGATATGTTCTTATGATTCCTTGTCCATTCAAGGACAAGTATGAAATATTCATTGTAAAGTTTTGTTTTAGTAGCGCCTAATTTAGATTTATATTAAATAGTTTTTATATTTGGATTTTGATGTTTATTTGAGTGTTTTCCTTATGCTTTGATCCAAGATACGTGAATCATAGAGTGGGAGAATGTACCATGCCCCGAACGTCCTATTGAGCTAGCGGACTATGATCGCGTATTTATTGTTCGCAAGGGTACAATATACAATTGCAAATGTAAATAAGGAATAAGTCATGAGAATTGAAACGTGGGAAAATGGACTAGAGAATCTGTGTACTAAGTTGATAATCCCACATTGGTTTAGATAAAAAATTATTTGAGTAAATATTTGATAGAAGTCATGTGATCAATTTGTTGTTAAATGTCCATGACATGGAATTGATTCTGAACAGGTTATATTTTTAATTCTTGCCTAAGGATGAAATCCATAAATGAACAAACATTAATATTTGTGTTTATGTTGAACAAATATTCATGTTTTTAAAGGAACACAGCCCATGAACAATATACCGTACTTTAACTCTTTCCTTGTTGCATTTCCAGGCATGATATCCCCAGAAACCACTCTATATTTTATAATATGAAGTATTGTGGACATGGACACTCTTGCACATAACAGGGGAACTATATAATATATTTAAATAAAATAAAGTTTTACATGTGAATTACCAACAGTAATTGTCCCACAGTAAATCTCACTCAGCTAGGGTTCTTGGTTTAAAGTCTGCCCTCATATAATCTGGTCACAAAAACAATTTTAATATAGGAAGATGATCTGGCCACATAAACAATTATGAAACTAAGTTTAAAAAATGTGTCAGTAATGGAATTTGCACAGTTTACGCAAACTACACACATATTTACATTGTTTACGGTCATTATATTTCCTGAGTTCCCTGGTTCAGAACCACTTCAGCATCTTTTTATTTCTCCTGGAAGTAGTCACATTGGCCCATACTGCAAAAATTGCCAAATCCTTATTTAAATATGCTAATATATACACCTCGGTAGCCTGCTTCATGGAGTCCTTAGTTACTAATGTTTACTCCCATTGCCAGAACAAACCTGGGCGCTTTCGGGTGCTTTAGGAGGGAGCAGTGAATTTCATATCCGGTCGCCTTCGGGTGCTTTGAGAAGGAAAGGGTTAATGAAAACAAGTGCGACATTGATCCCATACAGGACTGTGGTAGTCCATCAAACCGTAATTAATTAATTCACCGATTACCATTAATGATTCTTGGAAAGTGCAGAACAGTGAGTGTTTGTAAGAATATGAAACGCAGGCGTCAGGACGGACTAACAATTTTACTTGGGCGACCTGACGTCATATTTGTAAATATATTTTCTTACTTCTCGATACCAGATGGACTGATAATTTCTGGTCATCGATCATCATAAAAGTGATTATTGAAAAAGGGTTATAAAAGTGTTGATATTTGTGGAAAGTTATTTTCCATTTTCTTGATATTGCTATTTTAATTTTATCTCAATATTAACTTCACTTAACTACGAATAAAATTAGATTTTAAGAAATTGTGCTTTTTTCATTTCACCTTTCTTATCCTTATTGTTGCATCGAACTGAAATCAGTAAAGCATGTTTAGATTTTGTTTGTTGTATTCTTTTACCCAGATTAGCCCTGAGATGTGTTTGTGAGTCTCATGCTACACTGATTTCGGTGACATGCGTATGTGGTCGTTGGACTTCGTTCTAAATGGGCATAGTATATATGCTAGATATCCAATTACTGTTCATGATGATGATGAAAATATCTATGCATCAAAGGCATCTCCTCTCCCACTCGTCTTAACAACTCTTCGTTTGTATCCCTGTCTACCCATCTTATCTTCATCAGTCTCCTGTAACACCACATTTCAAACGCTTCAATTCTCCTCTTTTCTGCTGCACCAATAGTCCAGGATTCACTTCCATAGAGTGCCACGCTCCAGACAAAGGCTTTTAAAATGACTTCCTAATACATAAATCTATATTCGATGTCAACAGATTCCTCAGATTCCTTTTTTGTGAAAATGCTTTCCTTGCCTGAGCCAAGCTACTTTTTATATCCTCTTTGCTTCGCCCATCACTGGTTATTTTGCTTCCAAAGTAACGGAAGTCACCTACTTCCTTCAGCTTTTCACCTGCCAATTTGACGTCCATAGATGTTTCTGATTTCATTTCACCTTTCTTATCCTTATTGTAGCATCGAACCGAAATCAGTAAAGCAAGTTTAGAATTTGATTGTTGTATTCTCTTACCCAGATTAGCCCTGAGATGTGTTTGTGAGTCTCGTGCTAAACTGATTTCAGTGACATGCGTATGTGGTCGTTGGACTTCGTTCTAAACCGGCATAGTATATATGCTAGATATCCAATTACTACCGGGTGAGTTAGCCGTGGTCGTTACGGCATGACTGCTGGCAGTCGCTCACATCCGGGAGGCGAGGAGGTTCGAATCCCCCCGCCGGCAACCTTGAAGATGGTCTTCTGTGGTTTCCCATCTTCCTTCCAGGCAAATGCCGGGGTTGGTCCCCAACTATAGGCCACAGCCGCTACCTTCCTACTCCTCGTCCTTACATTACAACTTCCCTCCCCAACGGTACTTGTAGCTCACCCATTGGGTGTCCGTCTCGAAGCAGCTACAAAACTGGCGAGCCGAACATGTCCTCGGACACTCCCGGCACTAAAAGCCATACGCTAAAAAAAATTCAATTACAGTTCATGATGATGATGAAAATATCTATGCATCAAAGGCATCTCCTCTCCCACTCGTCTTAACACCTCTTCGTTTGTAACCCTGTCTACCCATCTGATCTTCATCAGTCTCCTGTAACACCACATTTCAAACGCTTCATTTCTCCTCTTTTCTGCTGCACCAATAGTCTAGGATTCACTTCCATAGAGTGCCACGCTCCAGACAAAGGCTTTTAAAATGACTTCCTAATACCTAAATCTATATTCGATGTCAACACATTCTTTTTTGTGAAAATGCTTTCCTTGCCTGAGCCAAGCTACTTTTTATATCCTCTTTGCTTCGCCCATCACTGGTTATTTTGCTTCCAAAGTAACAGAAGTCTCCTACTTCCTTCAGCTTTTCACCTGCCGATTTGAAGTCCATAGATGTTTCTGATTTCATTTCACCTTTCTTATCCTGATTGTTGCATCGAACCGAAATCAGTAAAGCAAGTTTAGATTTTGATTGCTGTATTATTTTACCCAGATTAGCCCTCAGATGTGTTTGTGTGTCTCGTGCTAAACTGATTTCGGTGACATGAGTATGTGGTCGTTGGACTTCGTTCTAAACGGGCATAGTATATATGCTAGATATCCAATTACTGTTCAAGATGATGATGAAAATATCTATGAATCAAAGGCATCTCCTCTCCCTCTCGTCTTAACAAGTAGGGGAGCAAGGAGAATTCTAAGCCACCCGGCGTTGCTCGGGCGGCGTTCATATTAAATAATTAACATCTGGCCATCCCATGGTCGGATTTTAACAAATGAGGTGTCGTTCGACTCTAGTTGACGTCCTCCTTGCTACGGTCCCTGTATTTTTTTTAATTGAAAAATTTTGTTTTCGAAAGTAGGTGATAGTTTGAAAACCAAACATGATAGAATGTTGTGCCATTGCTCAAACGAACGGTCATTATGACCTTTATTTTCGATAATAAAACTTTTTTATTTTTTATGATTTTTTTGAAAACACTCGAATTTTGAAAATCTACTATTTTGGAAACCAGGAGTTATACAAAAAAGTTTGTTTGACATAAATGAAAGGCCCCTCTACCACAAAAATAAATTTCAAATCTCTAGGACAAAAATTTGTGTTTTGTAGTAGTGTCAATTGGACAGTTCTACTTCCCCCCTACTTTCATATAAACTTTGCCGATATCTCCCGAACGCGTGGTCGGATTTTAACGAACGAGGTATTGTTGGCGTTGGGATGACGTTCTCTTGGCTAAGCATGTGTGTTGGTATTTTCCAAATGTTTTTTTTGGATTGGCGCTATTTTATAAATGGCGAATTTTAGAAAAATGTTTGATTGACGTTAATGAAAGGTGGGTATGCCCTTTAGGTGGGTAGTAAGTTTCAAGGGTGTAGGATGAAATAACATGATAACCTACTTTCCTACGAACTTTGCCGATATTTCCCGAACGCATAGTCAGATTTTAACGAACGAGGTGTTGTTGGCGTTGGGATGACATGCTCTTGGCTAAGCATGTGTGTTGGTATTTTTTTTGAAAATTCTTGGTTTTGGATGTTTGATTATTTTGGAAATGGTGAATGTTGTGAAAAAGTTTGTTTGACGTGAATGAAAGGTGGGTATGTCCTCTAGGAGGGAAGAAAGTTTAAAGGGTGTATGCCAAAAGAAAAGTAATTTTGAAAAATGGTGACTATTTTAGAAACCGTGAACTTGACGAAAAAGTTTGTTTATGATGAATGGTTGCTATTTACTCTCTCTACCGGCACTATAAATTTCAAGTCGCTAGGACAAAAACTTGGCATGTTGAAGCTTTTTTTAATTTTTTATTTTTAAATAAAGCGTGTTGACAGAGAGCCGGTAGCGCAGGGCGTGTGTTACAACGAGGCTATGACTGGTCATGGTGAATACAGGAAATAGCTATTTCGAGGGGGCGATGTATGGCCAAACGAGGGGTCGCTTTCCGATATTTTCCTATGACGAACGAATGAAGGTGAATATTTTCGAAAATCCCTCATGGTGATCTTTAAAACAGGTTAGTAAACACTGACCAGTAACCAGATAAAATTCATAATAGTATCAGCCGAATAAAAATAGCCGACAACAACAGAACTTGTCTTTTCTATGTCTGACAGGCAGCCAGAATGGGAAAACTGAATATCTGATCGAGAGGCCAGCTTGGAGCCTGGCTGGCTGGGTGACAGGATGTGACATGTTATCGCGTTTCAGGAATGTGAGCCAGAGCTGTCAACAGGCCAATGGAAAATTACAGTGACGTAGAGGTGAGTTGAAGGTCGAACAATATCGGAACGACGTCCGAAAAATAATGCAGTAAGCGAGTATAACTACTCCCCCTACCATTGCCATAGCCAATTGCAGGGCATGAGCAATGTTAACAGCTGTGATAAGAGGGACACAGGGCGAGGGGCTGGGCGAGGAGAGGAGGGCAGGGGGTTTTAGAGTGTTGATCGTGTTATGACACACAGTCAGTCATTACTGTTTTAAGTTTTGCAGTGTAAACATAGGCTGCGTCGTCTGTGTATACAAGTGATTGCATTCGTGTGCTCAACCCCAGTTGGTTACTATATTGGATTCATTATATATTTGAGGTAAGTGCTAGATTAACACTGTTTAGTTAATTTTAATGATAATGAATGTTTAAATGATTATTGGTTTACCATTTTATTGATGGATTGTTTTTATTTTGTTTGTTTTAGACAATCCGCATACCTGTTGTGGTCCAAGAGAGAGACAGAGAGAGGCAAACCATTTCACAGAAGCCTACAAAAAAGGCAGAAAAAGCAATTTTTTTACAAAATCCAGGTAAGATTTTTAAAATTATATATAAAAACCTGTTTTTAATTCATTTTATTTATTTTTTGTTTTTGATAAATGCTATTTGGAATGGATATACTCATGGTGGTTTATTTTATTTCTTTTTAGTGTGTTGGAAAACGCTTGACCACTACATCCACTGCTGTGTGTTTGGGACCAGTGTTTACAGAGCAGTCTACGGCTGAAAACTGTGGTGAGATTGTTTCTTTTATAAAAATCATGTCATTTTCCACTGCTACCGATAGCTTAACTTGGGAACCCATTGAATCCTGTTTTAAATAGCGTGTTTGCTCTGGCCGCATAGTGAATGTTAGGGAGAGTTTAATCCTAAAAGACTTTATGGAATATTGTTCCGAAATTTTTAAACAACAAATTTGTACAGTGGAAAGGTTGCATACGGCTTTAAAGGTCAATACACAACTCGTGTGCGACTTTATATATAAAAACAAGGGCGGTGAGTATAAAAAAATTATATTGGCAGTAAAATGCACGAGCTTTTGATAGCCGATAATCTGAACGAGTGGTATCAATCCAACGTGATAAATGCCTTGCTATCAAAATTTGATAAACTGCAACAAGGACCCAGTGGTTTAGCGTTAAACAAAATTCATTATCTACAAATCAACATTTGTCATTTCCACCCGTTGAATGCTGGGTCTAGCTATATTAAAACACCACCAGCAATAGCATCGAAAAAGGCTGTGGTGAATAAAAAGAATCGTGACAATGATTGCTTCCTGTGGTGTGTGTGGCTGGATATTTTCAGCCAGTAAAACAGCATTGTTACAGACCAGGAAAGTACAAGGCCAAGTTTGATGAATTGAAACAAACTTTAAATTTAACTCGAGTGACGTTCCCTATGGACTTAACCGAGATCCATAGGTTTGAACAAGATAACCAGGACTTTTTGTTCATGGTCTATGGCCTTGACGGTGATGAGATTGTGGGTCCTCTTTATGCCACAAAAGAACCGAAACGACATCACATTCGTCTTTTTTATTTATCTGTAGGAGAAGTGAATCACTATTGCCTTACTAAAAGCTTGAGTAGATTGCTAAGCAATCAAATGTCCAAACAACATAATAAAAAGCATATTTGTGACCGTTGCTTGCAATATTTTGGAAACCCTACGCTTTTGGATCGTCATAGGGTAGATTGCATTTCTCAGGAAGCGGTGAGATTGATATTGCCACAAGGAGACAAGGCTGTGTCGAAATTTAACAACATTCACAAGCGTGACACTGTCCCCTATGTGGTGTATGCAGATATCGAAGCTCTCACTACACCCATGGCGGGATGTGAACCAGATCCCGCCATTAGCTCAACCACACTCATTCAAAAACATGAACCTTTGCCATAGGATGTAATGTGGTGTGTGCCGAAGACCCCACACAATCCGTTTACAAATACCGCGAGGGACCAGATTGTGCCAGATGGTTTTTGGATGAACTTGTTAAGTTGGCCGACCATGTACAGGGATTACTGGACCACCCAGTACCCATGAGCCTAACGCCACAACAGCAACAGGAGTATGATCATGCCACAGCATGCCATATTTGCGAAAAGCCACTGATCAGTGCTGAAGACACCGTTCGTGATCACTCACACTTTACGGGAGAGTTTCGTGGAGCTGCGCATAGTAAATGCAATTTGAACTTTTCACTCCTCGTTTCATTAGTGTCTTTTTCCACAATCTGGCAAATTATGACATTCAGTTTTTGATTCGTGAATTGGGTCATGTCAACAAGAGCTCGTTAACCAGTATCCCCCAAAACCATGAGCGTTTTACAGCCCTGACATGGCGGTTGAGCAACTTTAGCATTCGATTTTTGGATTCCTTCAAGTTTATGGCATCCTCGCTAGACAGTCTTGTGAATGGCTTGAATGATGAGGAATTAAGAAATACCAGAATGCATTTTAATGATCCCACTCAATTTCAATTGTGCATTCGGAAAGGTATATTCCCGTATGATTTCTGCAACAGCTGGGACGTGTTAAAGCAAACAAAACTCCCACCGCAAGATAAATTTGACTCAAAACTAACACGTAGTACCGTTTCCGATGAAGACTATGCACATGCATGTCAAGTTTGGCGAGTGTTTGGCATTAAGACGCTAAGTGAATATGCTATGGATTACCTAAAACTGGATGTATTGCTGCTCACTGATGTGTGTGAAAAATTTCGTGAGTTGTGTCAGCACATTTATGGTTTTGACCCGGCTCACTATTATACGAGTCCTGGTCTCTCGTTTGATGCCGCTTTAAAATACACTCAAGTGGAATTGGATTTACTCACTGATTCTATTCTTTGAAAAGGGCATTCGCGGTTTCTTTGTGTCACTTAACCAGTTCCATGCCGAAGCGAACAAGGTCTACATGCCTGATTATTCACCAGACAAACCAGAATCGTACTTAATGTAGTATGATGTGAATAATTTGTATGGTTACGCCATGAGTCAGCCTTTGCCCTATGGAAAGTTTGCTTGGCTGACAGACAAACAAGTGTTTGAATTTGATGTGATCAAGGCTAGCCAAGAAACAGGCCGTGGATATGTCTTAGAAGTAGATATTGAATATCCCTCATCCTTGTATGATCAACATGCCGATTTCCCATTATGCCTTGAGCAAATGGTTCCCCCTGACAGTAAAGTGAAAATTGAAAAACTTATGGACACACTTTACAACAAAAATCGGTATGTGCTACATATCCAAATGTTGGTGCAATGTCTAGCCCAAGGCTTGGTGTTGAAGAAAATCCCTAGGGGTATTTCCTTTGCCCAAAAACCATGGCTCAAGCCATACATGCAACACAACACAGAGCACCGACAAATGGCAACACAGCCGTTTGAAATTATTTTTTTCAATTTAATGAACAACTGCATCTATGGCAAGTCCATGGTGAATGTCCGCAAATACCGCGACATTAAATTGGTGAATGTCTGGGAAGGACGTTACGGTGCCCGGCAGTACATTGCCAAACCAAATTTTAAATCGATCAACATTATCGATGAGGATTTGGCCACCATTGAATTGAGTAAGACCAGCGTGACCATGGATAAGCCCATTTACTTGGGCCAAGTCATTTTAGACTTTTCTAAATCGGTCATGTATCGATTCCACTATGAGTTTGCCAAACGCAATTTTGAGGACTCTCTCTTTTGTATATGGATACGGACTCATTTATTTACCATATTCGCGACTGCAACCCCTATGACGTCATGAGGCAGTATAGTGACTGGTTAGACACCTCTTCTTATAGCGCTGACAACGTGTTTCAGCTGCCCATAAAAACAAGAAGGAAATGGGCATTTTAAAAGATGAATGCGGAGATTCCCTTATGACGGAATTCGTAGGTATGGCCTCGAAAATGTGTGCTTTTCGCACACTAGACTGTAAGGAAGCCAAAAGAGCAAAAGGTGTAGGTAGGGCAGTGGTAAAATCGCTACGTGTAGACGATTACTTAGCGGTTTTACGCACTGGCAAAGCTATGTCCCATAACCAGTGCAGGATACAATGCAGCAACCATCATTTGTATCTTGTGGAACAGAGAAAACGCACCCTCGCCTCCATGGATAACAAACGTGTGTGGGCTGATGACTTGCTCACCAGCCTGCCCTGGGGTTATGAGAGCAAGGAGGAGGAGGTGTGATTTTTCAGTTTGTTCGTTTAGGGACATGGCTTTTTGTAACTCGTAGATATAGTATTTTGTAAATATTGGTTTTTGACATTCTAAATAGTAGATTTTGTAAATAGTGGCAACCCACTTGGATCTTTTGCTCTTTTAAAAGTTCTATGAAACGTTATTTTAATTTTTTATTTCAAATTTAACCGAGTTGGGAATTGGAAAATGGTATATAGTTTGATTCTTTTAAAGCTGTACAAAGTTGTAGTTTTTTGTAAATATAAAATAAGTAATACATTTTTAGTAACTTTAATGACTAGTATTTTTTTGTAATGGTAAAATTTTAACTAAAAATAAAAAGTTCTTTTGGGATGAGTGTGCATGTCGAGAATGTGCTTTTGGGGTTAAATAAAGTGGTAGTGTTTGTTCCCAACCACAGGTGTTAATGTATGAGTACAGAGAAAGCAGGTGTGTATGTATGACCAGAGCAAACACGGTGAAGTGTGGTGGGTGGGGAGGGGGAAATTTTCACTTATATACTAATTTTGTTTAGTCGATAGTTTTTTTTCTTTAAAATGTAGTGGTCAATAGACATTATTTTTGTAAAACAGTCTTACCTGCAGTAGTCGTAGACCTCGACATTTCTCCTAACACCCATAAACACAGTGCAGCATCATCATGGTTAAGCACTTGCATCAACATCATTGACTAATCTCAGCATTCAACATACACCAAATGGAAAAAAATGTCAAAACAGCAAAATGGAAAATCCATGCTTCGATGTCACCAAAAACGCAAAACTTAAAACACACATTTTTAAAACTGGAAATGCGCATATATAAAATGTAAAAATTCTAAAACATAAAACGGTCATTTTTAAAAAGTGTCATCAACAAAATGGAAAATCCATATCATCAAAAACGAAAAACTTGAAACAGACATTTTTAAAAACTGTAAATTGCAAATTGGCAAATGACAATGCGTGAAAATGTGAAAATGAAAAATCAGTCCATCAACGTCATGATTTTTTAAAAATTAAAATGGAACATTGTGTTCTGGTAAACCTTTGTTTTTTATTTCATAACCATAGGGAATTGACAAAAGAAAATAGAATACAAACACATCCCAATTCCTTAATCCTCAATTCGTTAATGTTCATGTCAATGCATCATCAACTTTCCTTTCATAGCACACATCACAATCAGGGCTGCCATCCTTTCACCCTCTGAGGCATCACAGGATGTGAGACGTTGTTTAGCTTTTTTCAATAACAATTTATCTGCCACATGTCTTAAACCAGGATGACTATGGTGATAAGATAGGTCATGTTCTTTGCATGCTTGATCCAAAAGATTAATGGGTACATCACCACGCTGCAAACGTTTTTCAAGATGAGTTCCAGGTCCACAAAAACGATAACCTGGAAGATGGATTTCGAAAGGAAAGTATTGAATCAATTTGTCAATGACGCCACTGCGAGTACAGGTCTGGCATATCCTTCTCCATCGATGGTGAAAAGGTTTGGTCTTCCTCCTCCTCAGTGGACGATGCTTGTGTTTGTTGTTTTTGTTGCTTTTTCTCGCCATGACACCCGTGGAATGATTCAACAAAGTCTTTACACGGACTTTTATGACCGTGACACAGTTTCACTAGCTGACAAGTCACGCACTGACGCATAGAGGGTATTTTTGCCCTGGCCACTTGCTTATGGTGATCGTAATCCGTACAGGGTTGCAATTCACTCAACACAGGGTCTTGATTCCATGATTTTGGTACATGTTGCCAGATTTTTCACCGCGTTGGCGGCCACATAATATATGAACGACTTGGGCAGCGCCAAGAGTTCCTCTTTGGTAAAACTGACTAGTTTCTTTTTGCACACAAAGAACTTCCCGATGGCTTTGTCTGTAGCATTGCCTTTCTCCAAGGTATCACCTGTTGTAGATGTTTACACGTCGCTTGTATAAATCTCACTGGCGTCATTCACAGGTAAATCTTGAGTTATAATTTTGTCCAACAACTCCCAGCAGGCATGGGTGGTTAACCAATGAAAGAGATGCCACGCATGCGCTAGGGCTGTATGGGTAATGTTGCCACAGGATAAATTAGTATCCATCAGCGTTTGCAGGGAGGGGCAGCCCAGGTCCATGAGGTCGATACATTGAGAGTAAGACGCCGAAAATTGTTGCAACCATTCACGTTTTTCATTACCTTTCACAAATACCATATTGGCCGAGGACAAGTGTGCTTTCATGACCACGTCCAAATATTTATAGGAAATGGTTCCTTGATTCCAGTCTAGTTGCTTATGATTTTCAATCCACTGGATTTTTTACGATCTTTTTCACACTACAAATCAAAAGCATGGGGCGGTTTAAATAGCAAATGCGTAGCTTGCGATATCCAAAACGTGGTGCAATCGATAATAGCCACTTGTTTAAATATAAATTTGTTGTCACCAATTTTAAACCCTTGGCAATCCACAATGAGTGTGCGCATCATGTTGCCACTTACCTGGGCCAAGTTCAACTGACGACTGACTAACAATTGACCACTAAGGTGTGGTCATGACATGGACTTACCTGCCATGCAAGTTTGAAAAAAAATTGAGGTTAGGGTAGGACAGGGTGACATGAAAAAATATAAGAATTTAAGAATTACATCATTTTATTATCATAGCACGTCTTACAGGCTTTTTTTCATTTTGTGATAAGGACGATACCAACTGATTCAACAATATAGTCTCTTGTGTTTGTAACGTCCATAACACCGATGACGTCCCAATGTCTCTAAACTAGTCGTTTTTGACGGTGAGCTGGTCGCCGAAGCACCGGTGACACCATACAGTCCACACGTATAGTAACTTGTTTTTTTTCATCACTCAGAGGCACGAGTGAGGGTTAGCTTGAATGACAGGGTATATTTCCCACCTCCAATCTGCACAGGTAGGGGCAGGCAGGTGACTAGCGCTGATGTTCCTGCATGGGTTCATCGCTCTCTTACCATTGGGCTATGATGATCGGACAAAAGGCACATTTCACTTCATCTCTTGTTTTTAAATAGTAGAATCCAGCTGCCGCCGAGGCTCGAGGGTTTATGAAAGGCACTGGCCATGTTGCAAAAATCTTGAAACGTTGTTCCTCAGAGTTTAAATTCATGGATATGACTTCTCTTGATGCTTTAAAGCAACACATGACTGAGCGGCTTGACGTGGGTTGACCTGTTATTTATACACTCGTCACTTGGTTGGACAGTGGATAACAGTTGACTTGTTTGTGATGAATAATCAAACAGTAGGCTGTCGTATTGGCTGGTACATTGTCATGCGTTTCAAAATCTAGTCGGATGTCAATATTGGATGGCTTGACAGACTCTTCCATGTAAGAACAGTCAAAGACAATCAGTGGCGCCCTGGCCTTAAACGCTTGGGGTAGCAGCATGGGGCCGTTCTCTTTTTGATAATACGACCATCGAAATTTAGAAAACAAGTCGTACAGGGGGCCAAACTTATATTTTGAAAAATCCAAATCCAATCCTTCATAGGGAAATACAGCTCCGTTGAGGAAAATACGTGCATTTCTCAATTGCAGGTGATCAATTTGCGTGGCATCTTTGGTTTGTTGATACTTGCGATTTGTTTGGAAACCCACGATCAAGTAGAGAGGTCTCTCTGTATAGCGAGCTGTTTTTACAGATCAACTGTGTGTGTTGGTGGTGGGCAATAGCGGGTACTCATGGAGTGCCCAGCTTCTAAATTCCATGGGTAGAGGCATATCTCTCTTTACCATCTTGAGTATGTCCAGTTTTTTGCTATCGTTAAGGGTCACATGGGGCACTTTCCATAGCAAGCGTTGTAGTTGAATTTTTGAATCTATGGGGGCATTATCAGCTCCCTTGAGTGCATTATTATCACTCCTGTCTCTCACCAGATAAATCACTTGCCTTGCGTTGACCACAATGCGCTGGTGATCTTCGGCAAAGCCTAAAATCAGTTTAAGAGGTAAATATCCAGTAAAGGTCCCATCGGTGTGTACCGTCCAATCATTGGTCGAGTCAGGGCACCAACCTGCCATGCAAAGTGTTTTACCTTCTTACTCACTCTAAGAGGGGTACAGTTTCATGACACTGGAAATGCCCACATTTCGAGTGCTATCCACCACGATATCGTTAATGACATAACGTACTTCAGAAAACAGAAAGGCCAAACCAAGGTTGGCCAACTTGGATGTGGTGGGTGTAGAGCCATCGGCTTTGGTGAGCCGACCTTCAATCTGAATGACACTTCCATGCGGTCGGGTGTAAATATCTTGGTTGTTGATTACAAATTGAATTTCATCATTGTTATTGAGTCCAGGTGTTTGAGCTTGATATGAATGGAGATCAATTCTTACCACCCCTGGTTGCTCCTAGATGTGGTTCGCTATCTCTAGGATAGAATTCGTCATGAGTGTTGACGTGGTAACCCAAATGCTATAAAATCTGCTTGTCTTGAGATGTTAACGTGTATTCACGTGGCAAACAACTAACACCATTGCTAGACGGTGTTGTTGCTTCATATACAAACTTCATAGTGGCTTTAGCACCAACTTGTAAGTCACTGGTGTGGTAGAATCTAGATCAATGAGTTGTTGATCTCTATTGATCAGTCTTAATGTTATATTACTAATACCATTGACAGCCAGAGAATGAAAAAGCACCACTGGAGGGTTTTCACGAATAATATAGCCATTGGGCGATGTCACTATAAAGTCATAAAGCGAATGCAATGGTTCTTGATTGGTGTACACTTGGCTAATAATATTACACGTCACCGACACATGATGGTCCTCAATGAATTTCACTTCATGGTCTGATTCATGTTTTTGTTGGGCTCTAACATGCGTGGTTTAAATCCTAGTACTGGACCAATGGAATCGGGGCGTGTTTTAAAGTCAATGTTGAATGTGGAGAAAATACTGCAGCGATGAGTGTTGGTATTTCCTACAAGTTCAAACTTGTGCGTTCCATCGATAAATGACTTTAAACCATATTGGTAGATCAACACCACATAAATGTGTTCATAAATGTCATCGATCGTGTATCCACCAGAGTTCAGGGTGAGCACAGAATCATCATAGTAAAACTTGTTGTTCACATTTTCACGTATGTTGTATATTCGATTGTACGTTTCAAGAGAAACAAGTCCCAAACCATAAGGTTTTTCACTCAATTCGATAGGCGGGTGAAAGTCTAGGCTGACTTCAGGTCCACGTCCATGCAGTGTAAACGTTTTACTTTCTTCCGACATACTGTTGACGTTTTTGCTTACGCCGTGTCTTATATAAAAAAATTAAACACAAACGTCCACACTGTTGGCTGTTAAACGTTTGCTCACGTTTCACATTATAATATATCTTGATCCTGTTTCCAAAATAGGTCACTAGTTCCATGGGCGGGGGCAAATTCCCCAAACTGTCGAAGTACCATACGGTGGATCCCTCTTTGACATAACCTATATAATGCGTTACTGGTCCTCGGTGATCATCCAAATTGACAACAGCACATGGCTGTTTCCAGGGTCATGGGGGTAATTGGTTTCGCATAAACACACCTCGAAAATGAGAAAGCTTTAGTTGTTTAGCATAGCTTATCCACTTGTTGATGCGTCAGGGCATGTCTTGCTATGGCTGTGGTTTTTTTGTTTAATATTTTGAAATGGTGAAATCCCAAATCCTTGTTGATAAAAGCCAGGCTTTAAATTGGCATTTCTAGCCCCCATAGCAATCGCTTCCATAGATTCATTGTGTCCCTGACTTTCTTTGAGTTGTTGCTTGCCTGCTGCGCGGCTTTAATGGTTTTCGCCACCGCACTGGCACCGCCCATAAGTGAACCCAGAGCAGCCAGACCGGCAAATAAATCAGGTAAAAATCCCGCTCGTTTGGGGAAGGGAATCACTCGCCCTTGGTTTGAACCCTGTCGCCGACGTTCTGGAATAACATGTCTCTGTGCTGCTCGAAGGGCTTTCCTTATGGTCAATACATATATTTTTTTTCTTTCGCAAGGGCTTGTCCACGAATGTCGTAAGCCGGGGCTTTGCCAAGGACAGGGTCTTATTTTTAGTCTTTTTAGTCTTTCTCACAACATACCTTTGTTTCACCATGATGATAATGACCAACAACCTTTCAAAAGAAAGTTTAAATCACAACTAACGTCAGATTGTTATTTCGTGGCTGTATATTCCAATTCCACATAAAGTGGGAAATCGTTTATGGTTTTTCCCGCTTGCTTTTCATCCCATGTCAACATGAGATGAAAGGATAATTCGTCACCTGCATTGACCGTTTCATGGTTATGGACCAACATCCTATGACCATTTATCCTTATTTGTAAATGGTTCTCATCAGGTATGGCGTATTTGATGTGAATGGTTCCATCATAGTGTAATCGATAGTGGCTTAAACCCGAAGCAAGCACATAGGTCAAGTGCTGATCATGGACTAGCGGTAAATGGTTTCTGTCATTCACAGGTTTTTCATTTGTCAGATACACTAAAAATACAGATGGGATAAATATTTATAAAGACTTTTCATTTCATAGGTCACGTAAAGCTTGGTACAGACATCGTCTTCGTCTTGTGGGTCTTCCACGTGAATATTCCCATGGTGATTAGCGCTATAGCCATTCACTGTAAGCTGGGGCACTTTGTCATAAAACTCATACACTTTGTTATCGACATACATTTTTGTAGTAACGTCTGTAGACACTTGAGGATGTTTTACATGGGTTAACCGCTTTCCCCTAAAGTCATAATCGCCCTGTTTTGTGCGTGGCACTACAGACCTATCCACATAGTGTTTATTAGCAGGATCTGTTTCTTGTTTAGGATCATGTATGGGGACAGACCTAGCTTTGGCCATCAACGCACGTCCAAAGACATCCATCGTCAACCTGTAGTACGAGTCTACTGTTTCTATGACAAGGCTCGGTGTCCTGTATATAGACAGCTTGCTAGCCTGTCTAAGCCTTAGTTGATATGAAGATTATTAAGCAGCAAGGGTCATTCCCCGTGGGGGACATGGTTTCCCATCCCTGTCCCACATCACGTGAACAACGCCATGGTTCACTCTTTCCATCTTCCATTCGCTGCATCATTGTGGGACCTTCCGGCTGTGGAAAGACCAATCTTTTGCTAACATTCATCACAGCGCCCAATGGTCTGCGTTTTCAAAATATTTATATTTTTGCAAAATCTCTCTATCAACCCCTCTACGTGTTTCTGTATCAAGTCATGTCTGGATTACAAAAAGAGAATATGGTTTTTTCACATTTTCCACGCAAGAAAATGTTATTTCACCGTAATTTATTTCAGGATTAGGGCATAACCCATCTCTTTTGGGTACATTCGTGTTGACCGACTGAAAAGCACTAAACACTTATTCACCATTTCCAAAATAATCAAAAATCCAGAACCAAGAATTTTCAAAAATTAAAAAATAAAATACCAACACACATGCTTAGCCAAGAGCATGTCATCCCAACGCCAACAACACATCGTTCGTTAAAATCCGACCATGCGTTCGGGAAATATCGGCAAAGTTCGTACGAAAGTAGGCTATCATTTTATTTCTTCCTACACCCTTGAAACTTACTACCCACATAAAGGGCATACCCACCTTTCATTAACGTCAAACAAACATTTTTCTAAAATTCGCCATTTCTAAAATAGCGCCAATCCAAAAAAATTTTTTTTTCAAAAAAACATCTTTAAAATACCAACACACATGCTTAGCCAAGAGAACGGCATCCCAACGCCAACAATACCTCGTTTGTTAAATTCCGACCACGCGTTCGGGAGATATCGGCAAAGTTTATATGAGAGTAGGGGGGAAGTAGAACTGTCCAATTGACACTACTACAAAACACAAATTTTTGTCCTAGAGACTTGCAATTTATTTTGGCTGTAGAGGGGGTAGGGACCTTTCATTTATGTCAAACAAACTTTATTGTATAATTCCTAGTTTCCAAAATAGTAGATTTTCAAAATTCGAGTGTTTTCAAAAAAATCATAAAATATAAAAAAGTTTTATTATAGAAAACAAATGTCATAATGACCGTTTGTTTGAGCCATGCCACAACATTCTATCATGTTTGGTTTTCAATCTATCACCTACTTTCGAAAACAAAAATTTTCCAATTTAAAAAAAAATATATCATACAGGGACCATAGCAAAGAGGACGTCAGCTAGAGTCGAACGACACCTCATTTGTTAAAATCCGACCATGGGTTGGCCAGATATTAATTAATTAATATGAACGCCGCCCGAGCAACGCCGGGTGGCTTAGAATTCTCCTTGCTCCCCTACTTTAACACCACTTCGTTTGTAACCCTATCTACCCATCTGATCTTCAGCAGTCTCCTGTAACACCACATTTCAAACGCTTCAATTCTCCTCTTTTCTGCTGCACCAATAGTCCAAGATTCACTTCCATAGAGTACCACGCTCCAGACAAAGGCTTTTAAAAATGACTTCCTAAAACCTAAATCTATATTCGATGTCAACAGATTCCTTTTTTGTGAAAATGCTTTCCTTGCTTGAGCCAAGCTACTTTTTATATCCTCTTTGCTTCGCCCATCACTGGTTATTTTGCTTCCAAAGTAACAGAAGTCTCCTACTTCCTTCAGCTTTTCACCTGCCAATTTGATGTCCATAGATGTTTCTGATTTTTTCGGCTGCATTCCAATATTTTTGTTTTACATTTATTAATTTTCATCATGAATTCTTTCCTCAAGACGGAGTCCATACCATTCAAAAACTCATTCAAATCCTCAGGCGTGTCAGCCAAGATGACGATCTCGTCGGCAAATCTCAGAGTTGAAATTATTTCTCCCTGAATCTTCACTCCCACTTTAATTTTTTCTCCTATTTCCTTCATTGCTTGTTCAATGTAAAGATTGAAAAGTATGGGTGATCAGTTGCGGCCTTGCCTTACACCTTTCTAAATACCAGCTTCTCTCTCATGTCCTTCAGCTCGAATGACTGCTGTCTGGTTTCTGTATAGATTGTAGATCACCCTCCTATCCCTGTACTTTATTCCAATCGTTTTCAAAATGTCACGAATTTACTCCAATCAATGTTATCAAAAGCCTTTTCAATGTCTACAAATGCCATGAACGTTCTCTTATCTTTCCTTATTCTATCTTCCAAAATCAGCCTAAGACTTAGTACAGCATCCCTGTTCCTACATTTCTCCTAAAACCAAACTGGTCTTCACCCAACTCCGTTTCTATCTGGCTTTCCATCCTCTTGTAATTATTCTAGACTGGATATTTGAAACATGAGTAATCAAGCTGATTGTACGGTAATCTTTACATCTGTCAGCTCCCACTTTCTTCGGTATAGGGATGATAAAATTCTTCTTGAAATCAGAGGGTGCCTCACCTGTCTCATAAATCCCACACACCAAGTGAAATAACCTGATCAGACCTTCATCTCCTATGTAGCGTAGCAACTCAATCGGTATATCATCTATGCCTGGTGCTTTGTTCCTGCTTAAGTCTTCCAATGCTCTGTCAAATTCTGATCTCAATATTAAATCTCCTTTTGCATCCTCATCAAATTCCTCCTCCCTTTCCATTACATAATTCTCAATCGCCTTTCCCTTATACATACACTCTATGTAAGCTTTCCATCTCTCAACCTTTTATTCCCTATCTGTTAGAGGCTTTCCATTTGTGTCCTTAATATTACAGCACTTAGTCTTCTTTTCCCCAAAAGTATTCTTAATCCTTCGATAAGCTGTGTCTACTTTTCCTATTTTCAGACAATTTTCTATACCAACACGTTTCTCCTTCAAGCATTCTTCTTCCGTTTCCTTGCACTTCTTCTTAACCGCATTTCTCAGACGTCGGTATTCTTTCTTTCCTACCTATGTTTTTGTCTGCGGATTTTGTAATTTCATTGTTCAATAGTGCCCATTAGTTTGCTATTGAAGTTTGTTTAGGTTTTTTTCGGTAGTCCTTCCTTGATACTCTTCTTGATTCTTTCGTTTACGTCCTTCTCTTTCAGTCTGTCTATTGCCCACCTTTTTTGGCTCTTGACTTTTCTTCAGTTTCTTCAATTTCAATCTGCATTTGATAACAACCAGATTGTGGTCCGAGTTTATGTCAGCACCGGGATATGTTTTTCAATCCAAAATCTTGTTTCGAAACCTCTGCTTGACCTTAACGAAGTCGATTTGGTAACGCCCTGTATCTCCTGGTCTCATCCATGTGTATATGTTCTATTGTTGTTATTGAATAAGGTGTTAGCTATGACCAACTCATGCAAGGTGCAGAATTCCATCATCCTGCTTCCTCGATCATTCCTTTCACCTAATCCGAAATCTCTTGCTATCTTCCCTTCTATTCCTTTTCCTACCACAGCATTCCTATCTCCCATTGCTATAACATTTTCATCAACCTTGATATACCTCAGAATTTCATATATTTCTTCATAGACCTTTTCAATATCTTCACCATCAGCTTGACTGATAGGCATATAGACTTGTACCACTGTGGTGCACGTAGGTTTTGTATTAATTTTTGCTACAATAATCCGTTCACTGTATTGCCCATAATATTGCACCCACTGTCCAAGTCTCCTACTCAATATGAGACCAACCCCTGCTTGGCCATTGTTTGATTTAGTGCTAATGACCCTATAGTCTCCTGACCAAAAGTCCTGTTCTCCCTGCCAGTGCATTTCACTAATCCCAACCTTAACGTATCCATTTCCCTTTCTAAATTTTCTAACCTTCCACTTCCTAGCAGACCTCTAACTTCCACGCTCCGATCCGTAGAATTTCAGATTTCCTCTTTGTCACTTCTGTGATGTTAACCCCCGCTCGAGTAGTCCCCACCAGGAGATCTGAACGGGGGACTAGTTTACCTCCATATTGGAAGTTTACAAGGGAGGAGGCCATCATCACATGTAATTATGCATAGAGAGGTGTATATCCTCGGGAATAGCATTAGGCTGCAGTTTCCCGTTGCTTTCAGCCGTGCAGCAGAACGCAGGGTAGCCATTAGTTGGCTTATATTATCAATATCTTAACCATCTATAAGACAGGTAGAGAATTGATTTATTCTGAAAGGCTGCTACTCCTTTGAGAATAAGTAATAGAGCAATTCTACTAACAAAAATACTAACCTTCTACTAACAATTAAATAACAAAATTCTACTGACGAAAAATTACTAAAGTTCCACCAACAACAGAATACTACCACTAAAACAGTCTGTCACCAGGCGTACTCATATGCACCCTCAGACATCACAGTCTAATGAAACAATGAACTATATTGTAAGTACAAAAAAATACATGTGATTGAGAACATGGAAAAACAAGGGCAAAATATATTATATTATTTTGAATGTCCATAGTAGGGCATTTCAATTGAACGCCCGTAGGCTCCCCAACAAATACAAATTAGAGGATAATCTTCACAGCCACACACACCACCATCTTCAGAGTTGGGCAATCAAAGCTTCAATCCAATCGATAGCTCTTCATTACTATAGTTCGCCAACATGTTTGGTGTGACCTCCCAGTCTCACCAGGACATGCAGCTTGCCACGGTGGGTGAGTGGTTAACGTGTCGGTCTACTAACCCCAAGCTTGCAGGTTCGCCCCTGGCAGTGGTAAGTGCTTTTTGAAAGCGGCAAGAATTACGACACGCATGTCATACGATGTTGGCTTGTCAATGTATCCATTTGAATTCAGTAGGCCGTGTTCATAATGTCAAAAAATATTCTCGGGAGTTTCCGCCAACACATAGTTCCTCATTTCTCTACTAGAAAGCGCTATAGTGTTCAAGGAGCTTATATATCTACCCTCCTTGTCTTTCATAGTGCTCCAAGGAACAGCGAAATTTGACATGCAAGCTACCCTCTGGGTGTCAAATAACAAAGCTTATACCCGGCACCCGAGGCCATACGATATTATATATCATATACCAGGACAGGCAAACACCAGTTCTTCTGTGGCTCTAATTGAGATCTGTTCGTCCTTTTTAAATCCTTCTCCTGACTGTTATTGTTCTTGTTGAATCATTTTAGGTGCTTGATACATCTTGGTCATCAGCCTCGTGTAGTTAGATGTGCGTTGAATTCGTCTGATAACCTGTATTTATGTGATGACTAGTCGTGTGCGTAACTGTATTAGGGACAGGGATAGGGTAGTAGCCATGGGACTTTAAGTAAGGTACTATCCCAGCATTTGCCAGGAGGGAGTGAGGTAAAACCAGGGAAAACCCACACTCAGGATAGCCACTGTCAGCACCGGGATCCGAACCTATGATATCTGGACTTTCTGAGGCTATGCTGTGGGGTTCCTGTCCATTGATTGTTAATAAATAGTAATTGCTATTTTAAGGGGCAGAACAGCGATGTAATCTGCACCGATTGATTGTTAGCTGATCCTGTTGTTATATTCACTTTCCCTGTCTTCCTTTTCTGCGTTTATCGAGTTTTGCACTCCATCCTACACCTGAACATATAACTGATTAATGCCTCCCCCTTGCACTACATTGAGCAACAGAAGAACTGGTTGCTGCTTGTCCTCCTGACAAGATGATGATTGCTGTTTTATTGGGCACAACATCAAGGTCATCTGTCCTTTGTGACACAGAACAAATTTTGATATTTTTAAAATTTAGAAGTGTATGTCTAAGTAAAGAAAACTACCTCATAAATAATACAAGATATAAAATCACAAAAATAATTAACAAAATTGTCAGTTAAACATATATATTATTCAAAAAAATTAAACGTTAACTATAGTTTCAAATCAAAAAAGAACAAATTCTTTGAGTCAAAAATCGCTGAAAAATTTAGATTGTTGACCCTAACCTACTCATTGCCTCAAAGCAGAAGATACGATCAGCAACCACCTCATCATTGGATATTATGAGAGGAGGATATCCTGCTGGCCAAGGTTTCTTTGTAGGTCAGCAAGATCCACACACACTCGGTTCAAATGAGGGACAAGGTGAAAATGGCTAAACAGCTACAAAGTGGAGATCTTCCTTTCTCATCAGGTGCTAGTGGGAAAAGCCTTAATCTGCAGAAAATGCCAGACTGCCTCCGTAGACAGAAGGAGCTCCGTCACATGCAGGTGATTCCCTTGTTCGCTCCTAAGAAGACCACAAGGTCGAAGCAAGCTTACTGAGGGCCAAGCTTCCTATCAATTGGAATGGCGGAATCAATGCCAATCTTTGAAGACGGTGGTGTGTATGGCTGTGGAAATATTCCTTGTCCTTTTCATGTGATGGTCCTAGTTCTCCCTTTTATTGCTCCCTCATCCCGTGCCTGTCACTTATTGTGTTTGGCCTTCTTCAGTGTTTCTAGCCTTTTTTCCCTGTCCACAGATTCTTTTGAGTACTATTGAAGGAACGCCTTTCAGGGGTCCAAGGAAATTGTTAAATAGGTACTCAAATGTAATGACAACTTGGAGTACTCAAGCCTATATAGCATCTAGCTTTAAAAAAGGCTATGGATCAAACGAGCTTTAACTTGTTATGGAAATTGCAAGGAAGGCACATTTTTTAATTATGAAAAGAGAGTTCTCATGGTTCCTAGGAGCTTTGCAGTGTGCTTCACAACTTCTACCTTATATACCTGAATGTAATGTAAGATTAGGTTTATTCCGAAATGTAGGGATTTGAAAAATGGTGGTTATCTTGTGGTTAGGGACCCTGATGTACGGTAATATAAGAGACTCCAAAGCACTGACATAAAAAAGTGAGGTGTGAGTGTGCTTAATAACTATGTGTACGGAGCACGGATTGGTTTATATAGACAATATCCCTAGTGAGTGTAAGTTAACGTATCAAGAGGTGGTAAAGAAGTATGGAAACCTTAGTACTGATAATAAAGAGAGTGGCAGTGAGGATTGGGACACTGACAGTCATTAGAAGTTCATAACTAACAATATTCTTATGTAGGATATTTTGCTCAGAATCTATGTTTTGTTATTTCAAAAGGTCATTATATTTCTTAATAATTATACAGAGTTACAAAATAATATATGCCCAAGTATTTTATATATTGTTTTATAAGAACATATTAGAGATACAAAACCAATACCCTCACAGAACCTTTCTGGGAGTCATTTCTAGCAATGGCAAAAAATATCACAAGTCTGTATATATTTAATATTGAAATACCGGTAACTTAAAAACAACTACTGTATTTCCTCTAAACTGTGTTCGGTGGACGTGTACAGTTTTGCATATGACTTCTTCAATTGCACCCTATTATAGAGATCCTTGGAACCTTTTTTTGAATTGTGGGAATAATATATTGGTTCACAGAGGAATCAAATATAACAAATCACAACACTAGAAAAACAATTGGTTTCTATTATTAATATTACCTCTACAGTCGTAATCAACCATGCATAATACTTCATTTTTACCGATCAGTATTATGAACTGCAGGTGTCCAAAATTTGATCAACTCAATTTTCGAAGCCAGCTGAAGCCTCTTCTGAAAACAGAAATCCAGAATCTCATCAGAATTATGAAATAACTCGTCGGGTACGTTTTAAATATCCATGGATGGTTTAAATCCCTATATTAGGGAGACAATGACGTACTTGGTAATTAATTTAAGAGATCCGTGACATAGTGGTTAGTTTGCCACATGCACTTGGGAATGAGTAGGATTTGTCTGATAACCTCTGTAACATTTTAAATTGAGACTATGATTTGAAGGAGGTGACCGTGGCTTTAAGTTAGGAACCATCCCAGTATTTGCCGAATTTACAAGTGGGAGACAACGGAAATCCGTCTCTAGAATGCCGGATGCCGGAATAGAACCCCCTTCTATTCACAAGGGAACTGTCCATACGGTCATATCGAAACCAACAATGATATTTCGTAGAGATGATGAGGAAACCATAAATTAGCGATGTATAAAAAATTAGCTGCCATTTCGAACTGGAAGGTCCTGAAATCGGCAAGAAGATTTCTAATAGGATTGCACGCGCTAGCATATATTAGGTGCGTTCAAAAAGTAACGAGCCGGAGGCTGGAATGCGCAAATCGGTGACTACATCGGCTAATCGTGGCGTGTGTAACGAGGTGTGGTTCTGACCAGAGCGTGGAAGGTCACTCCTCGTCGCTAGAGGGCACGTGTGCACGTCACGTGACGATACAAAGCGAGCAGCAGCATGCATCAATCGTCCAAAGCTGCCAGTCGCATTGCAAACAGTGACATGGAGTCGTCAACCGAAGAGCAAAGAGGTGTTGTTCGGTTTCTGACAGCGGAAGGAGTAGGGGGAAACAACATTTATCGCCGAATGTCACAAATGTACGGCGAACGCTGCATGTCCCTTGCAAGGGTCAAGGCGTGGCACAATCGCTTCAGGGAAGGGCGGGTGTCGTTAGCCGATGATGCCCGGTCTGGGGCAACCCCCCCCCCCCCCCTGCATTACCGATGACAAAGTCCAGCAGGTTGATGCACCCATTACCCAGGACCGCCGAGTGACAGTGAATGCCATAGCCGCCGTGGTCGCTCCACGACAATGCACGACCTCATACGGCCAACACATTCGCGGTACTCCTGCAGAAATTCAAATGGGAGGTTCTCGGCCAACCTCCATACAGTTCAGATCTCTCTCCCTGTGATTACGCCATGTTTGGTCCCCTGAAACGGGCTCTGCGGGGCCAACGATTCACCTCGGACGCCGACGTCCAGCTGTACGTGCGGAACTGGTTTACATCGCAGCCCAGGGAATTTTATGAGACAGCCATTCACCGCCTCGTGTCACAGTGGGACAAGTGAATCAACAGCCAGGGCCAATACTTCTAACATACAGGTACTTGTTTCTGTAATTATGCCTCCGGCTCGTTACTTTTGAACGCACCTTATAGCTCGACGTGGACAGCCCTGGTGACCAGCTGAAGCGTGCGCGTAACCATGAGCGCTCTGTGCTCGCTTTGCAGAAGCAAGAAGGCTGAAGCGGAATGTATGCCATGAAGACCTGCGACTATGGGCCTTGGAAAATTCACGAGAGATTTCAATGGGGCGAACTAATTTCTGCGCATGTGCTAGTTGTTTGAGTCGGTTTAAGAAAAAGTGCAGAGTAAAAAGTAGAAAAATCACAAAATGTTTATACCGTACGTATCTGCAAGAAGAAGACGAAAAAATCAAGTCGCAAATAAATTTGTAGAGGCAGCTACAGGGCGATTTTTAACCTACACCCCTTCTTAAATATACAATACAGATCAGAGTGGTTTCGTGCGCGAAATGAAAGCGAAAAGGACGCTATCGATAGTTGGTGAGAAACATACAGAAACAGTTGCTCAATCAGTTCATGCACTCACCCATTCGTACACAATTATGCCTACAATTAGTATGACCGGTACACTTTTCTCGAAATTATTCATTGTACTACAGGAGGCAACTGGAAATTTCGGCCCGAGAGTTTCCAAAGAAATGTTTCATGCCAGAAATATAATTGTAACAGCCACAAAATAAGGAAAAATGGGGAAAAAGGAATTAAAATATTGGTTTAAAGAATCCTTTTTCCCATTTGCGTAAGAGAAGTGTTTGCTACTGTTAGATTCCTGGACTCTTTATAGTGATAAAAGATGTCTTGAAGACATTTGTTCAGGCAACGGTATAGAAATTCTCCAGATTCCTCCCGGAACTACAGGGAAAATACAGTCCTTGGATAAGTTTTTCTTTCGGGAATGGAAAGCTTTTTATCGCCGTTTGACAGACATTGTGTCAGCTTGTGAATACGTTCAGTTTGATGTATATCAGAGAAACAGCGTACTGAAAATGCAATCCTTCATTCATTTTCAATTTTCTTCCTCACGGTTCAAGGACATGGTTAAATATTCGTGGTTCGCAACCAATTACACAACGCAGAGACCTCCCGAGTTCGAAGTGCGTGCGAAATATTGGCATCAAATAAGTAAGAAAAACTGTGAAGAACAATGTGGCCTCAAAGTGCATATTCGTTGTGCATGGTGCCAAACATATTTCTGTTTTTATCATGCGATTAACGAACCTCATTTATGTTTCACATTCGTTCCCTAACAATGAAGTGTCCTTGGCGCGTGGTAGCCTGCCAGTTCGTTCTCGATCTCTCGAGCACAACTGCAACTCCACTCCGCTGTGCGCGGCACGAGCCGGCAAGATGCAAGGGTTGTCCAGTAGTTGCGTTGTCACACGGATTTTGTGTCAAGATTTCGATACCTTCCAGTTCGAAATGGCAGCTAATTTTTTGTACATCGCCAATTTATGGTTTCCTCATAATCTCTACGAAATATCATTGTTGGTTTCGATATGACCGTATGGACAGTTCCCTTGTCAGTGCTATTTCACTAACTGGGTTTGCCTCGTTCCAGCCTTCAAATTAGAGTTAAATTTCATGGCCGAGCGGAGATGCAAAATTGGACCACACGAGAGAAAACCATGATCGGTACCCGCTACAAAATAGGGAAAGTTTTGAAAATTTTTAATCTATTGATTTACGCGAAATCACACCTTTAGAAGATTTAGTATTTGTTAGTACGCATGGCCGAAGTATGCAATGTGTACATTTCTCTCCTGAAAAAGAAGTTCTTGCCATGTTTCAAAACTATAGGGTTACTAGCCGGCCAATTATTCATTTTAATATTTTATACATTCAAGATAGTAGACGCGTGTGGTATTTGAAATGATGTTTCTGAGATTTTGCAGAAAGATTTTCTTGCGAGTTACAGAGGTTATCAGAAAAATCCTACTCATTCCCAAGTGCATGCGGAAAACTAACCACTATGTCACGGATCTCTTAATTAATTAACAACTACGTCATTATCTCCCTAATATGGGGATTTAGGCCATCCGTGGATATTTAAAACGTAACCGACGTGTTATTTCATAATTCTGAAGAGATTCTGGATTTGTGTTTTCAATTAAATAAATTTCGTACTGTACGCGTATTTATGAGCCTGGAAATATACATGTTCTCAAAGTTTTCTAAATCTAGCCAATGCTAAATAAAATCGACTATGGAAAGAAGCCACAAACAGGTTATGACGGCCCAGTGAATTAACTAGTTAACCGGCGGAGCCTAATTGGTTATTCCCGACATGCACGTGTAGCATAAACTCGCAAGGAGAGGGCGATTCTTTGTTTGACTGCATGAGGGCACGCGACTGCTGCCGAACGGAGTGCCGCCCACAGAGACGAGAGAAAGGGGCACACAAGGCACAAGCGTGGCGCTACCAGCCAATGAGGAGCGGCCTTACTTAGATAATAGCAATTAGCATATCTAATTACCAGCGAGATATTATCACTTCATAACATCATAGAAGGTGTTAAATAATAAATAAGAGTTATTTATTAACATTGCGGCTAATTAACTGCTTAATTAAGGATTATATTATCTTCGCTAGTAACGAACCAATTAGATCCATGTTCTGTAAGGTGACGCTAACTTAATTGTTGGTGAGGGAAATCAGAGAGTGGAATCGAGGCTCTTAATAATCAAGGCTTCGTCAGGAGTGGACGTCTTTACCAAATACTCTACAAGTGAACAAATCTGATTGATATTATTATACCTTCGAAGAAGATTACTACTGCAAGCAAATAACAACGAGGACAACGGCACTTAGTTTTGTGCAAGAATATTAAGTCGACATACAACTACATTTGAAACATATTATACAATTATTCCACGTATTTCTATCATGTCGAATATTCTGAATGTACAGAGATTGTAATGACGAACTAAAATGTTAAAGGGAACATAAGTATGATGGCAACGAGAGTTTTCGAAATGACATAATATCAATATCGTGGGGGAGACAAACATCTCGTCTGTCCTGCTTAAAGTTATTTTACGTCTGCAAAAGTCATTTCACCAACTACAATGACGAATACTAATACATCGGACCTTTGGCGAAGAAGACAGACGAATTTCACGAACGAGTGCGGCTCGGGTGGATCCCAGCGCAATCAAGAGAGAAAGGGTTTTCCCATCTCGTACAAGATGATAGCCCAGCAGAAAGGATGTCCATGCAAAGATGTTGGAGTTCGGATGCCGTTCCTGACAGCCTGGAAACTTCCGAAGGAGATCGAGGAGAGGTCCACACGACATCATGAAGCTTCGAGCTCTCAGAAACAATCCGTTTCTGAGGAACAGCGAGGGAAGCCTACTTATAGTCAACTATAACGCATCACAAGGTAGTCTAACGACCAACGGTGTATCCCATTTTGTAGAATTGTAGATACTTTTGAGAATATCCGACAACTTTCTATATTAATGCCATTTATATATATTTTCGTAATATCTTGATAGTTTTTTTCGATTGTATATTTTCATTGCTACGTCATGTAGATGTTTATTCTCGATTTTCGTCGATTTTTGACAATTTAAAAAAGTTCTTTGGAATTATGAATTTTGCGAATTTTGAATTTGAATGATGGAGATTTTACCGTTTAGCTCAGAATATCTTATTGGTTAAGTTTAAATGTGTTTCGATCACCTTTTATTGGTTTTTTAATTGTATTATATCGTTCTTTGATAACGATGGAAGTAATCGAAATTTGTTCCAAGAATGTTGTACCGAGGTATAGTTTAGAGAATGCGATTCTTAAAGATCTTATTTGGAGATCCATTTTTGCCTGGCTGCGTGGCTCAGAGGTAACGTTCTCGCTTGCTGGGCCCAAGGTTGCAGGTTCGCATCCTGGCGCAGTCAGGTGGCATTTGAGGGTGTGCAAATGCGAGGGAGCCGTGTCAGTAGATTTACTGGCACGTTAAAGATCCCCTTCGGGGCAAAATTCCGGCACCCCGGCGTCTCTAAAAGCCAGAGTAGTTAAAAGGGACGTAAAACCAATAACATTATTATTATTATTATTATGGAGATCCTTTTAAAGTCACGATCTGATAACGTATTAGACAGATCTGGATATAAATATTTGGTGACATAATTCGCAAACATAATAGTGTGGAATTTCATGAGAAATGTATTAAAGAAATAATTTTTATGAGAATGTAATGTGAAGTTAGTAAATACGAATTGCAGCGTATTATTCAAACAGTAAGATATTGAAGAAAGATTTAAGTGAAATATCACAGCAAATAAGAAGCTGTGTTGAAATGTGATTTATATAAAAGCAATATAATTGTTATTAGAAGACTAGTATTTTATTATATTACCTGTTAAATTAATTCATCGATAGAACCAGTATTTTTATTAGATATTTTTATTAATGATGTTGAAACTGCTATAAGAATTTGTTAACGTGACGTTAGTTGAGAATACTATGTTATTTCAAAAGGAACTGCGAAATATCTCTAAGAGAGAGATTTTTATTATTCCCGTGTTGACGGAGGAACTTGTTGGAAGTATGAAAATGAGCATTGTGAGGCCATTGGTCAATTGTTGAAAGAGTGCCTGTAGTGACAGATTTGCGCATGATTTTGATGTTGAAAGTAGGATGTGTCAAGAAGAAGCAGTATTGTTGCTGTTTATTAATATTGGAGGTTATTGAAATAGACTTATATAGTTGAAATTAGTAGGATGAGTTCTATTTAAATGGTTCTAATCAGAGATTTAATTTACCGTAATTATTCAACGGATTGGAGGATTATATTTTTATTAAGTATTTTTATTTTGATGATATACCAGTTATAGGAGGTCCATGAACTATGTCTTTACTTAGTTGTACGGATTATAGAATCCCGAATTGTAATAGTTTCCCGAATAAGACATATGGTGAATATATTTTCTAAAGTCTGTAGGAATTTAAGTGGGGGAATAGCAAGACAATTTATGTCTGTTTTGAGTGTGAAGAAGGCAGTTTGCCCATTGTAAATATTTTATCTTAACTTGAGTAGTTGACGAACTACATCACCGATATTTGTTATGTTTAGGATTTAGAGAAAGGTTTATAGTTATATTCATCCGTCTTGTAACTTTTATATTTAATTTTTATTTTGAGTAGAGATCTTTATTGCTTCTATGAGAGGAATTGTATAGCGTAATAAATCGGTTTTGTAATGACGGAGATCTACGTCAGGGGTAAATTCATTTTATTTTGGGGGAAAGAATATCATTTTTAAAAGCTTTATAACATAATTTTTTTGTTGTTAAACTCCCGTTACCTAGGGCACAGCAGGTGTTTGCCAGGATTTCATTCGTAATTTTTACTTCAGCTTATGAAAGCCACTGTAAATATTTTTAATGGTTTCTAGAAGAAACATATGTGTGTATCGTAACAGAAGTAATGCCATTTGGTCATTTTTGACTAAGTTTAAACGTCAGTTGTGCATATTAAATGCAAGTGATAGGAGGCGTGTATTTTATGTCAATAAATATGACAGGCACTTGTTTTACGATTTCCTGATCTTTTTATAGAAATTTGGTATTGTCTTTGTAGTTAATTGGTAGTGAAATGTGCTATAGGGTGGAGGGTTTTCGAGGGACCTGAACCGCATCCTTACGCCCAAGATTTTCTTGGATTCTCGTTTTCCTGAGTAGTTTGAGAACCCTATTGTTTTGTAGTTTGTTTCTATAGCACATTCAGTTTGAAAAATCCTTGTTCCTTATTCTGAGTGTATTCGCCAAGAAGCACTGTGTTGTTTTTTAGCCGGGACTTCAAGATGCTACAATCCATTTTTCGCAGCGGCGGATTTTTGGTGGATCATTCCAGAAATAAGGGTATAGTACCATTACGGTAAATGGTTTGGAGATATGGTGTCTAGTACCAAATTCCAAATATGCGTATTATTTACAGTTGACAGAAATTACGTATTTGAAAGTATGAAATGTCAGATGCCCATTTTCGGTGGCATACTGACCAGGCATTCAAAAGTTACAAATACGGAACATTCAGACAGACAGATAAACAGAGAAAAGCCGCAAATTGATCTGATTTAGATCTTTTATTGATTTCGAGATATTTGGCTATCTGCTGTCTAGGTGTTCTTACCGTTTGCACTACCACCTAGCAGTGAAACTAAAACTCTATTTGGCTTCCTGTGGCTGAGAAGTTAATTTAATTTTATTCACCAATTGTAATACGGGGACTTGGAATACCATGGAGTTTTCCTGCCCTTCAAGCATCCATGACCCTTGCCCGGGATCATACTCGCTGTCTTCAAATCATGATGTGGTCCTCTAAGGATATCTCTTCACCAAGTGATTTTACCTTATTTCAGTGCAAATCTCAGGCATCGACAGTCTGGTGTAGCTCTCACTTTTCTTATTAGCATAGGTCAGGAATGTGCAAAAAAATATCTTTTGTCGTCTCGGTATTGAATGACGGGTTTGGTGCAGCTTAACTGTGTATTAGGGATAGTTTCAGTAGTCGGGGATTATATGTTGCTGGTGTGGTAATTAGGCGCGAACGTTATTCAATTCTGAGGTGATTAATCGATACTCAGATAGTGCGAGCACGTGTGATCACCTCCTGTTTAGTAGAGATAAATTGCTGACGAGAAATAATCATAATCACATTAAAGGGTACACTTTGAAGCATAGCATCATAAGCCGAGCTTGGGTGACTTTGTGCCATGCCAAGGGCATGATTCAATTTTAAACCCACGAACGTGATGGCGGAAGAGCATATAATTCATCCCTAGAACACTGTTCTATCACGTTACGAGGTGGAGCTTCATAAGAGGAGTGTTATTAATCGCCTGTAGAGAGACGCCGTGTAGCATAATAATATCCAGATGAATATTGATAACAGGTTGAGCTTCTAAAATAATTTGCAATGTTTAACCGTTAATTGGAGGTTAATTAGGTGTAGCTGTAGAACATACAGTGGATAATCTGGTGTTCTTCATAGCACCTTGCATTATACTGCAAAACAACAAGCCATTTCCCGATTTAAAATTCTGATTATGGTAATTCAAGATACTGTTTTGTTACAGGACACACCTTTAGGCGTAACTCTTTGCTAATATCGAAAATTTAATTACACATTTATTTCCATGAAAAGAAAACTATTAAGAGTATATAAAGTTAAGTTTCAGTGTGTCTGTTAATTTGTTTATTTGTTAGTTCGTTCAAGATTGGCGCCTAAGGTGCCCCGTCGATTTAATTAAATATTTTGGAAGGACTTATCAGTACCTGGTGACCAGGAAGGGCTAGGCTTTGTCCCTAAATACATTCGAATGTCACTAATACTGGGGGTGTAAACACTTCAATGCATGTCATAAAAATTATTATGAATGGCGATATGGGATTTACCAGCCATTACGTTGTCATGGCAATTATAATGACCCTTCCAAGGCGTTGAAAGTCATAACCCTGAGCGAACAATGCAATTGTGTCTGCCAAATACGTCATATACGAAGAATGCCATGGCGTAAGCACAAAAACCACTGACCATGGCACGAAAATTATTTCTCGATGTGACATGTACCACACAGGAGACGCATACTCTACTACGGAGTAAAAGAGAACTAAGGCAAATTAATGTCCAAAGTAGCCTACTTGTAACATGTCCCTGTATTTTATTTCTGCTAACTTCTTAAGGATGCTGTATCTCGCATAGATCTTCTGTTTGGTTCTAGAGCCACTTGTATTTTGGTTAGAGAACGATCCCAAGTAACCCCTACATAATTCGAAATGAAACAATATTCAAAGTGACATGCCATACAATGACATACTTATTTTTGTCGATGCAATCCTAAGGGTGAAGTTACTGGAACCGTTTGTCGATTTCTTTCTCAGTTAAATGTTAATTGGGCTCAGTGGATCTTGGGGAGTGTTCGGTACATAGGTTTCGATCATGTTTAGAATATGAGGAAATCATGGAGATTCAATGAATGAAATAAAATTTGGCAAATAATCAGGTGCAATTTAAATATAACTCTGGTTTATTTTCCAGAAGGGAATAATAAAACTATAAAAGGAAATATCACAAACAAATAAATTTAAATAAACAAAAAATAATTTTTCGGTACAAGGCATGAAACAAATAACAGACTAATCTGGATCGAATCACGATTCCCTAAATATACAGCCTGTCACCTCACGTATCAACCGCGTGATGTGAAGAGTTGCAAGGTTATTAAAATCAAGCAATCAATGTTGCCTAACAATCTCATAACAAAAACAGTAACCAAAGGTTACGTTAACTTTAATCAATTTAAATTCAAACCAAGCTGGAATGTCAATGACACTCATTTACACTACATTAAATTGCTCTTGTCCCCTTATATGTCATCCTGACGTAACAAATATGGTTGCGAACGTTCCACCAAGTGGGTGAATATCAAACAAGTAAGAGTTACTAAATTATAAAACTCAGCACACTTTCTAGGTTTGTGCCGTGTCTTGTGTGGGGTTTCGCCTAGGACACCAAGCTGACTCATCACCGGGCTCTTGGTGTCCCCGACCGGACCCCCACAGGAATAGCGAACTGCGCGCTACTTCCCTTTTTATGAAGCGCACCTGCGCCTCTTCACTGCAAGAACTAAAAGCTCAAGCAGCACTAACCTCCCTATGAAGGCTTCCAAAAAGATGGTATATTGGCTTTCACGGCCAGTGAATTAAAACTCAGCAATCTTTCTAGGTTTGTGCCGTGTCTTGTGTGGGGTTTTGCCCACGACACCAAGCTGGTTCATCAGTTGGCTCTTGGTGTCCCCGCCCGGACCACTCACAGGAGTAGCGAACAGCGCACTACCTACCTTTTTCATGACGCGTACCTGCGCCTCTTCACTGCGAGAACTAAAAACGCAAGTAGCAATAACCTCCCCATGAAGGCTTAGAAAAAGATGGTATATTGGCTTTCACGGCCAGAGTATGAAAACTCAGCAATCCTTCTAGGTTTGTGCCGTGTCTTGTGTGGGGTTCCGCCTAGGTCACCAAGCTGGCTCATCAGCGGACTCTTGGTGTCCCTACCTGGACCACCCACAGGAGTAGCGAACTGCGCGCTACCTCCCTTTTTATGAAGCACACCTGTGCCTCTTCACTGCGAGAACTTAAAACTCCAGCAGCAATAACCTCCCTATGAAGGCTTACAAAAATATGGTATATTGGCTTTCTTTGCATTGAAGATGCACAATTATTTATGTGGATTTAAATCCTGCAGATATGCAAATAATTTTGCGACTAACTTAGTCCACTGCAACGATTAATGTAAGACTACTCGTCTTCCTTGTTTCGAAGGGTTTGTTATTTTTAACTTAGAGATACATGTTTCACTAATTAATATGCCCTGCACGGGACTCGATGATTCTCACTCTAAGGTGACTGATTAATTTCGCTTATAAAGCACAGGTATATGTCTGAGAACTTCACAAAACTGGTTACTCTGTCCACCCTCGCTGCTTATTTGTTTGGTCAGGTAAAATCTTACACCCTCCTTCCTATCGGGTTTATCGCTCACTTAAATTTCGGATTTCGGCCTCGGAAAGTCATCTGCTGGTAGAACATATTCTTCTCAGCCTAAAACTCCTAAGATATTTGTCGATCGGATCGGCCAGATTTCCACAAATCGAATGGCTCCGGTTATCATTTTTGCGCCTTGTGCACGTAATTTGGCGTCATCCCTTTCTCATTAGTTGTTTCTTTCGCACTCTCGTGACCTTAAAGATTGCATTCCAACTTCTTTAATAGACCTCCCTTACGGTTCGTTTTGCTCCCGATTTTAGCCTAATTTCGATTTTTGCAAAGAATGAAAGTAGACTTATGAGATCAACACATGACCAAAAATTGTGTGTCTCTCTGTGTGTCTGTGAGTGTGAATGTGTATGTGTGTGTACTCTGCATGTCTGTTCCCCCCTATCAATTCAAACACGTTGAAACTGAATTGAACGAAATTTGGTACAGAGGTAGTACTAGCAAAGGGCACCTCAGTGTCATGTTTTATATCGCAGCTATCTTTACGGAAACGTAATGGCGTTCACCCAAATGTTCAAAGCTTTACCTTTATGTGGCAAGCGTCTGTTTACCAAAATACAAGGTCATAAGCCAAATAGTTTGAAGATTGCGGCCGTGTATGTGTGCAGATCGATCCCCCCTATCATTTCAAACACAACGAAACCAAATCGAACCCCCTTTGGTACAGAGGTAGTAAGCCTACTAGCATGGGACAACTCAGTGTCATGTTGTATATTGCCGCCATCATTACAAAAAAGAAATGGCACCCACCCAAAGGTTCTGAGCTTAAATCAAATTACGACTAACCTAATCATCTGATCTCAATCAAATTTTGCATCAATATACCATTATGCGAGGAGCGATTTTTGTCCAAACTACAAGGTCATCAGCCAAGTAGTTTCAAAATAATACATATTTAGTATCAAACGGTGTATAAAGATGGCAGAAAACGCTAAGGATATCGTTCACTCCAAGACAAAACATTCGAGGCAGTTATACTAAACAAGTTGTTTACGAAGCAAACTCGTAGCGCATCCGTAGCGCAATGGTAGTGACCTGGGCTCGTAGTCTGGGGATTCGTGGTTCAAATCACCACAGGTTCAAAATTTTTACCTTCGCCTTTTTAGTATTTATTGATTTATAACTACTCACACCTTATAATGTTAAGCATATATAGTGTGTATTTGCAATCGAAAATCTATATACCGTACGGGATAGTTTTTTATGTATGTCCCCTATGCGTTCATATACCATTCGTGCGATTGCAATGAAATCTGGGTGAGTTGTTGTGTTTACTCCAGGGAAGGTTTCGGGCTACAAATTATAGATGTATCACAAAAGGGCGAGGGACTTAACAGGAACCCTTAAATCCCACAGTAACCCAATTGCACAATCTGCATACTTATGACACCGCAATTCAAGGTGTGAGAAAGGCTTCTGATTCATTGCAAGGTGACATGAGGAGACTGTCAGCAGCTCGCCGTATTATCTGGAATCGCTGTCTATTCCAATACAGTTCACGCCACGGTTTTTGACAGGCGGTACATTGTTATTATCTTCCTTTGTGTCTTTGATTGACATTGCGACGCATGCCGGGGATAGCTACTGATATCGCGTCAGGAGTTGGCAGTTGGGATTGAACTGCAGATGTGTTCCCGCTCACTGCTTATCGCGTATTCCAAAAACATTAAGTTAGTCATTACTTGCTTCACTCACTCAGCACATTCCTTCTCTCTCTGGCTGCGTGTTGTGTGCTGCGATGACAACGATTGGCAGGCAGGGAGCCGATATATTTAGATCTGGAATAGGTGGACCGCGCATGCGTACTGCGAGACTCCCCGCACCCCGTCTCAGCGTGTTCAACTGCCATCTCCTGCCACGATGACAGTATATAATATATATATAAAAATGAATGTTTGTTTGATTGCACGTCTATTATGCGTTCATACTGAACCCTTGTAAAGAAGCGGAATGAGACTCTTTTCAGGGACGTGTTGCAGTCCATACCGTTGTTGTTAAAAATTATTTGCTTCTTAACAAAACAAGGAACATAGGTAAAAATATCACACAGAAAGAAAAGTTAAGCCAAGATTTAACTAACATGAATTTAATTTCAGATCAAAAATAACAATCAACAAATAAACAACTCCCAATTACACCTGCAAGTTGACTAAATGAAAATAAACAAAATCTTTCTGACGAGATTAAAGAAAAGTTTCCAGGCCAACAATGGTCCTGTTCTCACTACAAAACATGTGTGGCGATGTGACGAAGATACTGTAAAGAACAAGTATTTTTATACGCGACCCGCGACCATAGGCTACAGCACACAAGCTGCGGGTCCGTATAATAGAGGCAGATAATGGTACTTGGTATACAACTACAACTAAACAAATATTTACAAATACCCGACACTCGCTATCCTTGCAAAGTTAACACTGAGATACCCGCTCGGAACCTTGATCAGGTGTCAAAGACACAAAATTTGCCTAATCAGGACTTCAATCAAACAAAAACAAGTACGAATGCGCATGACTAACTAACTGACATCACCCGATGACCGTTGTCACCTTACAAGGACACACAACAGAGTGTCACACAAAATCAAACTAATTACATGGAAACCAACCACAAATCTATATTGCTCAGTAGCAATCATATAAAAAACACAAGAATTCATTTTAAACGAAACATGAGATTACTTGTCGTGCATGAGCAGCAATCCCTTTAAACTACCAATATTTTAACTCAACAGGCACTCGCAATAACTAGGTCATAAGAAACCCTGTCCCCTCAACTCATTAGCGTGTCTTATCTGGATCTGCCGCTGGTGGATGACTCGGCCAGCCAATGTCAATAACCTGGGGCGTGAACGGAAATACCCCAATGCAGCGCTAAGGACTACATCAAGAACGTAGATTCTTCACTGACCAACAGTAAAATAAATGTGTGTCATTAATATCCCAGGCTAGCCTCCCGCATAGCACCAAGAATCGAAGCAATATTATGTGTGTCACAAATACCATCAGATCCAATTAATTCCCACGGAATTAAAGATCCACCTCGGGGTCGCTCAGAGTCTCACAATGAGCATCGTCTGCGCCCATACAGCAGCAGACAAGGAAAGCCCTTGCAAATTCCTCCGCGCAGAAAATCACACATTTGACACAAGACACATTAACACACACACGCACCACCAGGTTTGACAATCCCTGAAAAAAAAAAAAAACAACATCAAAATTCCACCCACACGCAGCGCGTCAGATCTCAGATTCGACCGAAGAAAAAAATACTGAAAATTTTAATTTGCAAAACACGACTAGAGAACAGACCGTTCCCTTCAAATCATGCAAAGGCAAACACCAGAATTAATCAAAATAAATATTCCTTTTCTACGCCTGTTTAATTAAAACAGCTAACACAAACAAATTAAGGTTCCTCCCATTCTATTCTTAAGTCAGATCTATAACGTCTCATTTATCACACGACCTGTAACTCATGTTCGCAAAACAAATTATACACTCAAGTACACGCGGCACTTGGACTAGCATTACCCTGAATATTTACATAATACAAATCACACAAAAAATATAGCCACGCAACATTCTACATTTAAAATATGAGTGTCGGTACAACCCCTATCAGCAATTAAAATAAAAATAAAAATCGCGACATTGCGAACAAAAATCTAAGTTAAACTATTTACAAATCCCAGTCCAAAAATCTAGCTACATGCATGAAATAATTCAATGCGGTACTTATTCTTTCAGCCACTCGATTCAGCTCACGTCACATGACATGGTCCCACAGGGTCTCTCTACTCCTCCATCAGCACCTCGACAGCTGATACCATGGTCACCATCCCAAAGCAGGTCCTCGTGGTCGACATCTTGGCCTTCAAGAAAATGAAATGTTCACATACAAGTTTGCTACAACAACCTACTAAATTGTAACGTGAGTAACTCACTTCGCTCACAGTTATTTTACATTTTTTATTCGTCGACTTTCCCTAATTAAATATAACCCTATTTACACACGCACTTGCACACGCACTCTTCATAATGACAGAATAAAATAGTTACAGTTAGACCCACGGTCTAGTTCAAAATTTACATGTCCAAAGACTTAACAACTTGGGCAGTACTTTGCCTATAATTACGTCGTAATAAAATCAGTGAATCGTCGGGCAGCACTTCGTTTCCTCAGAAACCTCGAAATAGTGTGTCCCCAACTGGCATCTTGGACACCTTTATACAAGACAGACAAAGTTTCTGTGGGGGGGGGGGGGGCAATTAAATTATTATAAATCGAAGCAGGTGAGCCAGCGGGTCAGGCAAGGTATCATTCTTCATCATTTTTCATGCAGGTTACATTTCTGCCAAGCGGACCCCAAATCGATCGGCCAATTAATCAAAACACAGTTCGCGGGCTTTTTCAACCCACGCGCAGATTCCGCGCCACTCCAGGCGTCCCTCTGTGATTCCCTAGATTCAAGCGTAGCACGTTGGATATTACCACCTCTCCGTGCCTCTATACGCCAGCCTCACAAAGACTTCAAGCCAAACGTAAAGTTCATGCACCCCATTTCCAGGAACCGGCTATGAATACCACGCTTGCTTCACTGGCCCCTTCGCTCTGACCAAATTTCAATACCTCCAAGTGTGCCTTCTCAACAGCACCAAATGCGTCTTCAAATATGATGAATAAAATTAATATGAAACATTATTATACAGCATGTAACATAAGGGTTCATTAGCCACCAGCTGAACTGAAAGTCTGGCTCAAGACATTGAGTCGATTTTCAGTAACTCACTTCGTTAAAAATCATCCAGTAATATCTCTAGTTTTTAAAGTGTCCCACTTCCGTCTGTTCAGTGACCTGCCTCGTCTCACTAATTACTTCTCTTGTTGACTCATCGCGCTGCGGACTCCACACAGCTGTCAGCCCGTCACATCATGTATCTCCCCCTCCTTCTGTGACAAGCACGGCGGCCTCTCGCTTCCGTCTTGTTTGTCAACACGTTGCCTGACTCAGTCGTACCTCACGTACAGTAGCCCCGTACATTTTGTTGTGCTTATTCAAATTTCTAATATGTTTGCCGCTACACCATTTCCATCCTGCTCCCATGGTTCCATTCTATAGTACAATTTTAAATTAGCTATATTAAAGACTGACTTTGTTCCTGTGTTCACATCTTCAAATCTGAATGCATTGTTACCCAAGTTTTTGATGATTCTGAACGGGCCATCGTATTTTGGACAGAACTTGGCAAACACCTTGCTCTTAGGGCCCGATATAGGTTTTTTTTTCAAGGACAAATTCCCCTTCGATTAGCTCCCGATGGAACTTCTTTCCTCTGTATCGGCGCAAACGCCTGTCTGCCTGGCTCCTCATGTGTTCCACAGTCTGATGCACTCGCAGCTCATGCGCTATCATCGGATCCTTGGGACTCTGGATGACTCTATCCCAAGATCTCTCCGGATGTTTATTGTGATGGACTATTAAATGGATTTGTCCAGTAGATTCATGTCTGGTCGTGTTCATGCATATCTCAATGTCGCTCACTCGATCCACCCACTTGTGATGTTCCTCAGGAATCAAAATGCGGTAGTACTTAGCTACACAACGGATCGCTCTTTCGCTCGGGTTAGGTTGGGCGTTGCGGATACTGGATTAAATGTGCTTAATTCCTATCTCCTCAACTCCCTTTTTGAAAACAGAACTCGTGAAGTAACTCCCATGGTCTGACAGTAAGTCCTCCGGCTTTCCTAATGTGGGTATAACTCTGTTCTTAAGTCGACTTAAGACTTGCTTAGACGTGGTCTTTTGGATAGGACACAGTACAACATATTTTGAGAAGACATCAATACACACAAGAAGATGTCTACACCCACGTCTTCCTTTGGGCAGGGGCCCAAAACAATCCAGTGCCAGAAGTTCGCACGGTTTCTTTGGTAGCACAGGCTTCGGGTATTGCTTCATCAGGTAATTATTGGGCTTTGTACGCTGGCATGTGTCGCAAGTCTTTATTACCTCAACAATGGTTGATCTCATTCTCGGCCACGTAATTGATTCTCCTATTGTCGCTTCCACCTTGTCTACTCCGATGTGACCGATACCTTTATCGACGTGCCATGTTAGTCCTCTCTGTAGTGATGATGGAACCATAATTCGTAAACGTGTGTTCAGGTGTCCCCGGTTGTGTCTCCTTTTTGAAATACTTGATCATCATCAACATCCATGGGTCACGTTCCTATTCCAACTTGATGTCCTTCAATTTATTCAATTATTCTTGAGCCTTAGCTGTAAGTTCTAAATGTTGCACCTCCACTGCTGTCTCGTTATCTTCCTCGGGATTCCTACTCAGGGCGTCTGGAATAACATTCATCTTCCCAGGGCAGTGTTCTATTGTGATATCGAATTGTTGGATGTTAATGGACCAACGAGTTACTCTATCACTAGCCTTTGCTGATTTGAAGAGGAAAGTCAGCGCTTTGTGGTCAGTTCTGACAACAATGGAATAGCCAAACACGATCTTCCTCCATTGTTGCAGGGCATACAGTATTGCTAGTAATTCGAGTTCAGTTACGGTGTAGTTCCTTTCATGCTTGCGCGATTTACGACTGGTAAATGCCAAATATGAACGCTCCTTGGGCTCAGCAGGTTCTTCTTGATACTGCATTGCCCCGATTCCAATTAGAGATGCATCCGCCTGTATAATAAATTTCTTTTCAAAGTCAGGATAACCAAGTTACACGCAGTTTTCAAGTAGTACTTTAGTTGCCTTGAAGGACCTGTCGCACTCCTCGCTCCACGACCATCGATTACTTTTCTTGAGTGTCTCTTGCATCGTTGCCACCGTCTCGGTATAGTTGAGACAATTTTCCTTGAAGAATCCAGTGACTCCTTAAAACGCTCTGACGTGCTTCTCCCTGGTTGGTGTTGGGAAATTCTTGATTGCGAGATTATTCGCCGGATTTGGCCTCACACCATCTTGGTCAATAATGTGCCCCAGATATAAGATTTCACTTTGGAAAAAGTGAGAATTCTTCAAGTTGATCTTAAAATTCATTGTTTTCAAGTTGTCCAGGAGTTTATTTAAGTTTAGAATAATATTATCCATTTCAGGTCCGTATTGAATATGTTTACTATTAAAACTATCAATTCTCCGTCTTTTCAATGCAATATTAATAGTCTATTTATACAATTGGGTACATGTTTCGCACAAACGTTAGTGCTTCCTCAGCCCAAATATGCAATAAGACAAATATTACGCACTTATCCGCACTTATAAGTGCGTAATATTTGTTTATGTCTTAATGCATATTTGGGCTGAGGAAGCACTAAAGTTTGTGCGAAACATGTACCCAATTGTATAAATAGACTGTTAATATTGTATTGAAAAGACGGAGAATTGATAGTTTTATTATTTAAGTTTACCAAATGCTCTTCCATTGTCTCAGATGCTATGAGAATGTCATCCACGTAACGTACTATAAAATTTTTCACTTCTTCTGTCAAACACCGATCTAGTGCTCTGATAAGCGCACAACCTGCAGTTTTTACTCCGAAGGGCATACGTTGCCATACAATGGTCTGGTTATCAAATAAAAATCCCGTGAGCAACTGGGATTTTTCTTCCAATTCGAGGTGATGGAAACTATTGGTGAGATCAACAGAACTGTATATCTTCTTCCCCCTAAATCCTTTCAATACGTCACGAATGAGTGGCGCTTAATCGTGTTCAACCAGGAGCTTACTATTTAAAGACCTCGCGTCTAAGCACAGCCTAATGGAACCGTTTGGTTTGGCCACCGCCAAAATAGCATTCAAGTATGGAGTCGGCGATTTTCTTATCATACCGGCTTCAAGCAGATTATCTATACCGCCCTTCACCTGAGGATGATATTTCTCTGGGATCGGGTACAATTTACTCTTAAAGGGTGTCCAATCATCGACTTGCTTAGCGTATTGGAAATTTAGGACTTTTCCCAGAATAGTGTCAAAAACGTCTTTATGGCGACGTAAAATATCTTCTAATTTTCTTCTGTAAGGTTCCTCTAATTTAGCTTCTTTTAATTTATCCAATAATAAAATTTCGAATTTTGATCCAATGTTTTCCTCTTCAGCCATTAACTTTCACAGTTCATGCATGTTATCTTGATCTGTCATATCTACTACTGCCGTGTCAACAAGCTCTCCCTCCTGCCTACTTGTCTTGTCCGTGACGTCATCTGTTATTGTTTCTGTCACCCAGGTACTTGCTTCTCGACAAAGGGGCGTCTCCTCCATGTTCAATTCTACTTGGCTCAATTCTTCAAGCTGTTTGAAATTCACCGTATTGTTCCGAAGATCGATAACTGCATGATGGTCACATATAAAGTTGGTTCCCAGAATAACGTTAGAGTTCATCTTAGCCATGACAATAAAAGTTTGTGCGAAAGTATGGTTCATGATATCTAATTCCAGGTACCGTATGCTTGATGTTTGCATACGACTGTTCTTTGAGGTATTACTCCTCTGACTTTAATTTGTGGCACGGGAATCAGCGGAACGTTCTGATTCCTTCCCACTTCCTTTACCAGGGCTTCAGATACTAGACTGATCTGACTTCCCGTACCTAATAGGCACCTCACATTCAACCCTGCTATCCTGGCATATATTATAGGTAACTGTCTGATAACATCATTTTGAGGCCTAATAACTTCTTCCAAGCAATCCTCAGGAAAAGCTACCCATTCCTCGATATGTGCGATAATGAGCTCACCCTGGTCCTCGGCCACCTCCAAATCTAGGCTGTCTCCTAATTCTGATTTCCTAGATTTTTTATCGCGGAATCCCCCATGTGAATTCCTGCCTCCGTGATTATTCTGTCTCTCCTGTTGTCTGGATAAGCTTTCAGCACCTTCAATACCGTGATTGTCGGGATTTTTCCCGTTCTCCATGGCTCTTCCCCACTTTTCTCGCTCTGTCTCTTCATTCCTATGTACTTCTTCTAAATATCTCTGCGACTCTCGGTAACGTGCCTCCCACTCAGTCCTGTCATCCCGTGGTTCTGATTCCACGTTATCCCGCCGGTCCTTCCAAAATCGCGTCCCACCATTCCTTTGATACGGTCTTTCCTGCCTTCTGTTCTCCTGCCAATTCGAATAGCCCCTCTGGTAGGGTCTCTGATTGTTATGAAAGTTTCTATTGTTATTATTGTTGTGCCCATATCGTTCCCTGTATTCTTGGTACTCTTGCCTTCGCGGCGTGAATTGTGTGTTCGTCGCCTGGGACCTAGTGTTCGTACTACTATTGTTCGTGCTCTTAACTACTTCTGTGGTGTTTACTTGCTCTAGCCGCTGCTGTCTCCCCTGAGGTGTGATTAAACTAGTCTCATCAAGATGTCTGAGAATCTCTTCCGCTTGCAGTGCCGTTTTCACGTTGGCCGTCACTAGGAATTGCTGGATATTCATGGGCAATTGCTTCCCTATCGTTAAGACTAGATTTTCTTCAGACGGCGGCTCATCAAGGTCCCTGAGTCTTACCATTTGTTGTGAAGAGAACTCAGAAAACGTTGTAGGATGTGTGTTGTGGTACTTTCGTGAGTATAGATCCATTCTCAACCCCTTCTGTAAGGACGTACTCCAGAACTTCCTTAAGAACGCCTCCTTGAATTGTTCCATATTCTCGAAAGTATACTTAAAACTCTGGAACCAAATTAAGCTTGAGCCCTGCAAAAATCTTTCTACCATTCTTAATTGCTTTATGGGGCTAATCTGCTGATCATTCTAATATTCCTCCAGTTCCCGCAGAAAAGCTTTTGGTGTGGTCCCCATTCCGTCACAGAACTTAGAAGGTTTAAAGTTGTTTCCCCGAATTACTTGAATTATTTGTGGACTAATTGTGTTTTGCACAGGAGTCGATGTTCCGCCTCTGTGCTCGCGAAACGCCTCTGTGTTTACTCCTGTCTTCGGAATCTGTTCACTTCTCGTGCCACCAGATAAGTTGGATAGCCCTAGGCTCTTCACGCTCTCCAGTCTCCCCTCTATTTGCTCAGACGAAAATAGATTAGCTTGCTCCAGTGTTCGTTGCTCGCTTTTAATGATCATGTAAGCTTGCTCCTGGAACTTGATTTTAATGCTTTCCTCAAGTGCCTGAATCCGATTTTGATTTTCTCCCAGCTTCCTAATCATCACTAATCATTCGTATTTCGTATCTTCGCTCATTTGTTTCCAGTCCTTCCTAATTCTGTCCTTCATTAATTTTATACTTTCTTCATTCATCTCCTGATTTCCTGTCTGACCCGATACTATTTTTTTCAGCCGTTCCTCAAATTGCACCTTATTTTCTTACATCCGTTCCCCCATTTGCATTTTAGTCTCCGCTATATATTTCTTTACCTGATGCCGGTCCGCCTCCATTTGTGCCCATCTATCATCTGTCTTGATTTCCACCCTATCCATTTCCTTTACAAGACCCAATACATTCTTATCGACCGCTTCAATCTGTTCTTGTATATTAACCGTCTTGGCCTCCATTTGATTAAACCTCCCCCGTAGCTCATCCTGCGCGACTTTAATTCCCGCCGTATTATTTACACACGCCTTTTCAATCTGCTCGAGCTTAGCAACCACCATTCCATCGAGCTTGAGGAGTTTCTTGTCAAATTTACTCTCAATAACCTGAATCTCTCCTAATTGCTTATTATTATTATCGTACATTTCATTAGCTAGTTTATCTAATTGTTTCTTGGTACTGTCATTAATATCTGCCGTAATTTTATTTAACTGGTCTGTTTGTGCTACCGACTGTTCCGCAAACCTAGTGTTCAATTGTTCTGTAATGTTACTGTTTAATTCGGTTTTAAATACCGACAATTGTTCGTTAGTAGCGTCTTTCTGAACATTTAATTGTGCCGTAATACTATTGTTCAATGTCACTATTTGTTCATTAGTAATGTCTTCCTGAACATTTAATTGTGTCGTAATACTATTGTTCAGTGTTGCTATTTGTTCATTAGTAGCGTCTTTCATTTCCGCCTTCATCTCTAACAACTGTTCTGTGGTTCTTGCATACGCAAGTTCAATGAGAGCGCTTATCTCAGCGATCGTTGCCATGGCAATACAAAAATAATACTCTTGAGAAATAGGGACCATGCACTTAGTGACGTCCGCTGCACATCCACACATGTTGACATTTACTCTTTAAAATACCCAATTCATTTATTTTTACGTTAATACACAACAGCAATCTATGCATCTTTGGGTATTATGAATTTACTTTTAATTTTTAAATCACCGTCATTGATCTGATTTTAAAATTCCTAACCTGCCTGAATTTACATTTAAAAATATCTTAGTTAACCAAATGACAATTAATTTTTAATGCATCACCTTCCTGGCATTTAAATATTCTGAGTTCATTGGCTAAAACAATTTCTAATGTAATTTAACTGGGCGCCCGAAACACTTCACAAATCAATCAAAATATCACATACAACAGTGTTTCGTATTTATTATTATTATTAAATGAACTCATAGATTTTACTTGGTCACAAATTGCGGTAAGACTTCGCTTAAATTTACTGAATTTACATTTAAACAACCGGCGTTACCTGGCATCATCTTTCAGAAAATGAATATGAGGCATCAATGCACCATGGTGGCTAGCCATTCAACAAAGCAACAACAACAAACCCCACGTTGGGCAGCATTTGGTACTCTATGAAACCTTGTAAAGAAGCGGAATGAGACTCTTTTCAGGGACGTGTTGCGGTCCATACCGTTGTTGTTGAAAATTATTTGCTTCTTATCAAAACAAAGAACATAGGTAAAAATATCACACAGAAAGAAAAGTTAAGCCAAGATTTAACTAACATGAATTTCATTTCCGATCAAAAATAACAAACAACAAATAAACAACTCCCAATTACACCCGCAAGTTAACTAAATGAAAATAAACAAAATCTCTCTGACGAGATTAAAGATGAGTTTCCAGGCCAACAATGGTCCTGTTCTCACTTCAAAACATGTGTGGCGCTGTGACGAGGATACTGTAAAGTACAAGTACTTTTTATACGCGACCCGCAACCATAGGCTACAGCACACAAGCTGCGGGTCCGTATAATAGAGGTAGACAATGGTACTTGGTATACAACTACAACTAAACAAATATTTACAAATACCCGACACTCGCTATCCTTACAAAGTTAACACTGAGATTCCCGCTCGGAACCTTGATCAGGTGTCAAAGACACAAAATTTGCCTAATCAGGACTTCAATCAAACAAAAGCAAGCACGAATGCGCGTGACTAACTAACTGTCATCACCCGATGACCGTTGTCACCTTACAAGGACACACAACAGGGTGTCACACAAAATCAAACAAATTACATGGAAACCAAACACAAATCAATATTGCTCAGCAGCAATCATATAATAAAACACAAGAATTCATTTTAAACGAAACACGAGATTACTTGTCGTGCATGAGCAGCAATCCCTTTAAACTACCAATATTTTAACTAAACAGGCACTCGTAATAACTAGGTCATAAGAAACCCTGTCCCCTCAACTCATTAACGTGTCTTATCTGGATCTGCCGCTGGTGGATGACTCGGCCAGCCAATGTCAATAACCTGGGGCGTGAACGGAAATGCCCCAATGCAGCGCTAAGGACTACATCAAGAACGTAGATTCTTCACTGACCAACAGTAAAATAAATGTGTGTCATTAATATGCCAGGCTAGCCTCCCGCATAGCACCAAGAATCGAAGCAATTTTATGTGTGTCACGAATACCATCAGATCCAATTAATTCCCACGGAATTAAAGATCCACCTCGGGGTCGCTCAGAGTCTCACAATGAGCATCGTCTGCGCCCATACAGCAGCAGACAAGGAAAGCCCTTGCAAATTCCTCCGCGCAGAAAATCACACATTTGACACAAGACACATTAACACACACACGCACCACCAGGTTTGACAATCCCTGAAAAAAAAAAAACATCTAAATTCCACCCACACGCAGTATTTCGAACTCGTGATCTGCAGTTGGATTATTTAAATCACTTCGTCAGTTCATTGCATACTAGCGAGTGTGTATTATTCATCAGTAGGGATTTTTTCCATTGGAATGTTTGGAGATATTAAGATGTTATTCACTCAAGTGAATGAATATCGCTTTTATATGACAACTAGAGACTTGTTGATTCCAATCTGGTACATTCACTCATGAGACGACGAGATGGGGCCTTTCGTATTTATACGATTGCGTGGTGGTACACATCTTTACCCATCGTTCAGGGCATTATCATGTTAGACGACGGGGCAAGGCCTTTCGTATTTATACAATCGTGTGGTGGTTACTCATCTTACTTGCCATTGAGGAACTCATTTTTATCATCCGAGTGTACTTGAGATTGTAAGAGGATCAAACAAGGAACTACTAGTCACATATCAGTCGAATTTTGTTAAATAAATTAAAAATACATGTCAGCATGGTTACATTTTGTAATTCTTGTTTGCCAATCCAATATTTTGTTGCTATACTCTTTTGAGAGTACTTTCAGTTAACAGCTGTTACAGCTGATGCTTTTGATAATTTTTATGATTGAGTTTGATACCTTTGAGAAGGATTTAAAGTAATTGAATCTTATAAGATGAATCATTAATGGTCAGATTTATTTTAAGGCAGATCAGTATTGCATATTTCGATGTGAGAGATTATAGCACATTGGTGTTTTTCTGTGAAGTGAATTATGAGAATTTTGAGAGAATTTATGCTATTTGAAAGCAGATCTTGAATTTGATTACGATTACTAAGGTAATATTTTTCCTAATTGTTTAAGAAGTTGTCTAGATGTGATCAGATTAATTACAGTTATTGGAGATTGTGTGCGTTGATAATTTGAAGCCAGTTATGTATTTTTGTAGATCATGCAACGAGATTAAGTGAAGTTTGTGATAGGCATTTTGTGGAAGTTGCCGAGTGGAAGTTGCAATATTGCTAATGTATTTTGAAGCAGACATGAGGTTGTCGAACCCAGTCTAGCATAATTTTGAGATTCATGCTGTGCGCTGAATATTTATGGAGTTTTGTGGAATAATTGTGGTATTCAAATGTGATATTTGATAAAGTGAAAATATATAATGTAATTGTGGATAGTGAGATCCAACGTGAATTTGTGTAGGCAATAATATTTTTTGGCATGATAATTAAATACGAGATATAACTTGGAAGTGATAAAACTGTAAGACAACGTTCTATAAACCATATTAAACATTTTGTTAGGAAATTAAACAAATAAATAATGTTGATAATACAAGATTTTCTGATAATAATAATTAATGAAATAATAATCTGAAAATTAAGCATATTAATGATCTGACCTAATGAAATAAAAATCAGAATGACTAGATGCAATAATAAAAATCTAAATAACCAGATGAATAAAATTTAAATAAGTTGATAAATTAAATTTTGGAATAGATCAATGTATTAAATAAATGGATGAATTAAAGATTGAATAAATAAGCTGATTTAAATAAATTAATAGATGATTGAATAGATGATGAATAACTGAATTAGAAGGTGATAATTAAATAAAGAAGCTGATGATTAATAAATTTAAATGAATTTAAATAAATTTATTTGAGATATGATTTGAAGAATTGCAACTTGTGTTGATGAATTAAACAATTAATTTTGATGATGATGATAATTATAACCAATGAATAGTGGATTTTCTGTGATTCACAAATAAGCAATGATTAATGACAGTGTAAATAGTGTAAATTAATTATTCGATGTTTAGGAGCATTTTACTAACATATTCAGCATTTGAATAATGCCATGCAAGCCATAAATTATGTGATATTTAAATATGTGTTTATAATATGTTTGTTTAGACAGATTAATAATGTTTTTTACATCCACATTCATGATGTTAATTTAAAGAGAAGTTAGGTCTCAGTTATCACGAATGTCAGTGACGCAAAGACATAGTGCTACGGTGATCCTGAGAACCCAAGAGAACTTTAGAAATTTTTCCTAGTTTATGTGGATTAAATACACTTTGAGTAGAATAGAGATGGTTCGATTTTCTGGACAATGACAATTTAACGTTGGCATTCGACCATGCTCTTAGGTAGGATGAGTGTTTAATATGTCTGTCTGACTATCAAAGTTGAATAAATTTGTTTTTATCTTAGTTGTGATCTGATGGTGATGTGATTTTCCTTTTTCTTTCCTTGTCTCGATTAAGGCTTAACCAGGAAGGATGTGGTTTGCTAGGGATTCAGTTGATGGCGCCCATTTATATTTGCATTTTTTAAAATTAAATTTAAACCCGTAACGACCCTGGAGATACTTTATCTTGTGTTACCCTCTGCTTTTGAGATATTTCAACTGAATTTCCGACACATTCCTTATTTGACTAGAGGTTCATTTAACTCCGCTCTGTCCTGGAAATCCAGGAATGCGATGTAATAGCAGATGGGTCATCGCATCCCCAGTACGAACGGGTACAGAGAGAGAGAGAGAGAGGGAGAATTGGCTTTACCCATCCGTGGGGCTTCGATTTTGTTTATTCTATGGACTCACATCAGATATAGATTACGGAGGGATTGATCTCATTTTCATTTAATTGTGTTATAAAATTTATTAAACTTAGTCAGACAATATACTTGTATGCCCATTCCAGTGATCATGTTAATCATATTAGTGTTATATCATGTTTAGTTATAAGTCATTTTTCTTATACCCAAGTGAATGCAGGAATTGATACATTGTGATGTGTTGTTGTCTAACGTCTCTGAATAAAACGTTCATTGAAAGATATAATTATGTTACCGCAAGATTTAGCTAAGGTGTTAGGAGAGTTACAGAATGGCATGTCTAGTATTGCAGTAACTATTTCTAAAATGGAAACAGAAGTTAAAGAGCAAATAAATGAGACAGAAGCTAGGTTAGAAGCTAGATGTAAAGAAAATGTGGAAGCTTTACAGACTAGTAATAGGGAAGATTTGAAATTATTACAGACTAGTAATGAAGATAATTTAAAGTCATTGGAGACTAGGTTACAGACCAGTACTGAAAGCAATTTGAAAGCTAATGAAGCTAACTTTAAGATAGTTTTAAATTATTAGAAACTAGATTACAAGCTCGTAGTGAAGAGAATAACACAGAGTTGAAAAACAATTTAACTAGTTTGGAGAATAGATTAACATTAAAGAATGATGAAATATTTAAGGCTTTACAATTAGATATAAAAGCAGTAGAAATTAAAGGAGAGGAAAATGTGCAAATGTTAAGAAAGAATGTTATTGATTTAGAAATTAGAGAAGAAGAAAACATTCTTAATTTAAGAACAGATGTTATGTCTATTCAGAAAGACATAAAATCGGATGTATCGAAGTTGAGATTCGACATTGATGATTTAGTGGCAGATGTAGGCAAAATACAAGGGTGGTCTACTGAAGTATCTTTCGAAACTAAAATCAAAGGTCTAGAAAAGAATCTCGGTAATGAAATCAAAGGTTTAAAGTCAGTAATTGGGACCGTTAAAGAGGAAGTCTTAGGAGAGGTTAATTCTAACTTAAAATCCTTAGAAAACCAATTGCAGATAGACATTAGGAAAATTGATGATGATATAGAGCAGAAGGTTAATGAAAACTAAGCTTTATTCAAAAATAGAGTCGGTGCAATAGTGGAAGAACGGTATAGTGAGGTCGATGCCGAAGCAAAAGAAAAACGCGCAGGGTTGGATGAGAAATTAATCGCAGGTATGGCGAACTTGGAAGCGAGATTTACTGAGAATAAGGAAGCGATGAAGATAGATTCAACTCAGTTTAGGACAGATGTTGATCAGTTAAAGGAACAAGTCGCGTCAGTAAAGTCCACATGCGAAGAGAAGATAGACAAATTGAAGAACGATTTAGAAGAGAGTAACAGAACGCAGAATGTTACGTCGTTAGATGATTTGGAGACTGAGGTCAAGACCATACAAAAACGAACAGAAGATAGGATGACTAAACTAGAATCTATAATAAATAGTTTCACAAGTCAAAATGTTACAACGGGGGAGATATCGATAAATCAGACACCGATAGACCGCAGTATGAACAGTCAAGAGGTCAGCGTGGGAGAAGACCATCAAACGCAACAGAATGTAACATTCGAAAGGGCTAGTTCAACCCCTCAAGATAATCCGAATTCGAATAGGAGTACGTTTGGTACGAGTGAACGTTACTCAGGTCCAGTGACCATCATCTGAAATCTGGATGATAAGCCAAGGAAGTTTTCAGGAAACACAGGAGTCACACCAGTCGAATTTCTGAGGGATATTCGCGATTATATGGCGGAACATAGAGTAGCCAAGGAAAGAGAACTAAGGATAGTCGAACGCGCCTTAGACGGGCCTGCGTTAACTTGGTTTCGCGCATTCAGGAGCAACTTTGCGAATATGGAACAATTTGCCATAGCATTCTTAAGGAGATTTTGGAGTGCAGAGGATCAGCTGAACGTAAGAGCAGAAATGTATTCGAAGCGTTACTCTACGTCACATACAACGCATTATGCTAATTACTTTACTTCGCAATTGGCTAAGATGCAGTTTTTGATTCCTCCATTGCCAGAAGAAGAGCTTTTGCAAGCTATAGCAAGACAGTTGCCAATTGAGGTACAACGATCACTCATAGCATCGGGAGCGAACACACTTGAGCACTATGACGATATCTTACGACGATTAGATTACACAAGCGCTCAAATCACACCCAGAACTGCACGGAACGAGTATCGAAACACGCAAGAGGTGAATGCGGTAGTTGTCGATAACGCAGCACAGACTGATAGAAGAGATTCCTGGGGAAACAGAAGGAACGAAGGGAATAGAAGTAATATTCACAACGTTCGCGGGAATGATCGATATCGAGGACCATATGAGAGGCCATACGATCAGGACGCAAGAAACAGTAGATACAGGAACTATGATCAGAATTCCAGATACCAGAATAGGAATAGGTACAATAATAGATATTGAGGTCGATACAACTGGAACCAAGGTCAGCAATCTAATCAGAACGATAGGCAGTATAGCAGAAGAAATGATCCAAATGAAAGACAAGACAATCGAGAATATGGGAGATCAAGGCAAGAAAGTAGACAGCCTAGTGCACCACCCGAAGAGATAACTAGAGATGTTAATCGAGCAAGCACGAGTGCAGGAGGAAGAAGTAAACGACAAAGTAAAGAAGAAGCAGAATACTAATCATTGGGAATCAATCATCATTGTTGAAACGTATCAGGTCAAAGGAGAGGATCTAATTTAAGGAGATATAGTACATTGAGGGAATGGATGCTAATGAAGTTGTGGGGACTTTTAACGCAGCTAGCATTAGAAAATATCATTATGCTGAATAAGAGGATTATAGAGCTATCGTGTACATATGTTGTGTATAGAATGCCTGAGAGTGTATTTTTTTCTCAAGCCTGATAAAAAAAGGAGATGTACGGGAGAGATGTACCCGATACCCAGTTGAGGCTATCGGCTACGCCAGCTGACATTAAGCCGTAGTTGAGATTTATGGGAAAAGTTGTAAAGACAGCGCTCAAATCGAGTCGAGAGAATATTAGGAAATGACGTACAAGGCCAAGGATCAAGAAGGCACTGCCAGTCAAACAGATGGAATTATGGGAGGAATATTAAAGTTTTATTAAGATCTTTATGGAAAAGTATATTTAATAATCTCAGAAGAGAAGAAATAACAAGCATTATATATGATAATAACTTGAAGAAAGACAGATAATCCCTTAAGTTATTGTATAACTTAATAGCCGAGATGAAGGTGGTCGAGATTATATTTGTGACGCACGACCGTAGAAAGTGGGGGAGAATCACGTGACCGCGCCAGGTAGGAGCTGGTCAATTCAGTTTAGAGAAGTCAGTCGAGTTCAGCCAGCGAGCTGAAGTGGTACACATGCGCAGAGCGTACGGTAAAGTCGAGCGGTGAACAGCACTTGTTACGTAAAGCGAAGGCGACAGTATTACTTAACCAAGCAGAGAGCGGAAGTAGGTCAGTGAGCCAAGGCGAGCAACGCAGGGCAGACGGCGAGAGGACCGGTTACGCGGCAGGCTGTATGGGCCGTGTACGGAGGAGAAAAGCCGGAGTTCAGAACAGCATTGTAATACGAGTTTGAGAACTTTATTTCGAGCTGCATTTTATAACGCAGAACAGTATAGCAAAGCGGCATGGCGAGGCCGGCTTTAAGCATAGTTCATTCTGGAACAGTGCAGTAGATCTGAGCGGGCTAGTTCCGACTTTTATACGCAGGCAACATTAAAGAAGCTGAACTTCATTTCAACATTCAGTTACAACATTGAGTTGGGACTTGTATTCAGTAATAGAATTGTGCAGGCAGATAGTTACAATACACTGCAATTATAAACTTAGATATTCAAATTACATTACGACTATGCATTTCATAACGGAATATGTAGAGCGACCATGGGGTCCAAACAACATTAACGCTTTTAAGCAAACGAACTGTTACAATTATATGCACTTATGAACATTGGCACGTGCATTAATAGAATTCGTTTTCATGAATTGTCATAAAATATCGAGTGCGAACACAGCTACAGGGTGTTTCAAAAACTTATACACTCTCATAAATAAAATTTATTTTCTACAAGTGAGACTTAACCGCTGTGGAGATTGAACTTTTAACAAGCAAACCGAACATTATATGAGACAGTGGCGTAACATAAAAGAAGAATATGGGGTACGCTGCTTTTATGAACTTTTACGTAAGATTTTGGACAGTATCCTTTATGGATAACATGCAGTTCATCATGTCGGAGTAAACGAAGATAGAGACGCGATGGCACCACGGAGCGATGGATTCGATTCCTGAGGAAGAGGAGGTCTAACAGCTGATTCACTTGGGATATGAAGGCGATCGTTATTGCGTGGGTGATGCGATATTCCCGTCGATTTTTCGAGAAATTTATTACACATGAGAATAATCGACGATCTTTGAAATATAATAACAGCTGATATGAGAAGGTACTGTAAGAGTTATGACTTTCTAATATGATATATTCATGAACACTGGGCATACATGTATATATTTTTCTAGTAGGAGTTATACGATTATTTAGACATGGCTTAAACATTATTTGTCCGAGTATTGCTAGAATATGGCGTTACCATATGATATGGCAGGCACCATTATACGAAATTCTCACCATTGGTTGGCTTCATTAAGCAGATGCTTGGTCTTTTAGTCATTTTCCAGTAAGGATAGTTTTCCTGGATAGTTAAATTTTTTGTGACGAGTATTTCGAACTCGTGATCTGCAATTGGATTATTTAAATCACTTCGTCAGTTCATTGCATACTAGCGAGTGTGTATTATTCATCAGTAGGGATTTTTTCCATTGGATTGTTTGGAGATATTAAGATGTTATTCACTCAAGTGAATGAATATCGCTTTTATATGACAACTAGAGACTTGTTGATTCCAATCTGGTACATTCACTCATGAGACGACGAGATGGGGCCTTTCGTATTTATACGATTGCGTGGTGGTACACATCTTTACCCATCGTTCAGGGCATTATCATGTTAGACGACGGGGCAAGGCCTTTCGTATTTATACGATCGTGTGGTGGTTACTCATCTTACTTGCCATTGAGGAACTCATTTTTATCATCCGAGTGTACTTGAGATTGTAAGAGGATCAAACAAGGAACTACTAGTCACATATCAGTCGAATTTTGTTAAATAAATTAAAAATACATGACAGCAGGGTTACATTTTGTAATTCTTGTTTGCCAATCCAATATTTTGTTGCTATACTCTTTTGAGAGTACTTTCAGTTAACAGCTGTTACAGCTGATGCTTTTGATAATTTTTATGATTGAGTTTGATACCTTTGAGAAGGATTTAAAGTAATTGAATCTTATAAGATGAATCATTAATGGTCAAGAAGGCAGATCAGTATTGCATATTTCGATGTGAGAGATTACAGCACATTGGTGTTTTTCTGTGAAGTGAATTATGAGAATTTTGAGAGAATTTATGCTATTTGAAAGCTGATCTTGAATTTGATTACGATTACTAAGGTAATATTTTTCCTAATTGTTTAAGAAGTTGTCTAGATGTGATCAGATTAATTACAGTTATTGGAGATTGTGTGCGTTGATAATTTGAAGCCAGTTATGTATTTTTGTAGATCATGCAACGTGATTAAGTGAAGTTTGTGATAGGCATTTTGTGGAAGTTGCCAAGTGGAAGTTGCAATATTGCTAATGTATTTTGAAGCAGACATGAGGTTGTCGAACCCAGTCTAGCATAATTTTGAGATTCATGCTGTGCGCTGAATATTTATGGAGTTTTGTGGAATAATTGTGGTATTCAAATGTGATATTTGATAAAGTGAAAATATATAATGTAATTGGGGATAATGAGATCCAACGTGAATTTGTGAAGGCAATAATATTTTTTGGCATGATAATTAAATACGAGATATAACTTGGAAGTGATAAAACTGTAAGACAACGTTCTATAAACCATATTAAACAATTTGTTAGGAAATTAAACAAATAAATAATGTTGATAATACAAGATTTTCTTATAATAATATTTAATGAAATAATAATCTGAAAATTAAGCATATTAATGATCTGACCTAATGAAATAAAAATCAGAATGACTAGATGAAATAATAAAAATCTAAATAACCAGATGAATAAAATTTAAATAAGTTGATAAATTAAATTTTGGAATAGATCAATGAATTAAATAAATGGATGAATTAAAGATTGAATAAATAAGCTGATTTAAATAAATTAATAGATGATTGAATAGATGATGAATAACTGAATTAGAAGGTGATAATTAAATAAAGAAGCTGATGATTAATACATTTAAATGAATTTAAATAAATTTATTTGAGATATGATTTGAAGAATTGCAACTTGTGTTGATGAATTAAACAATTAATTTTGATGATGTTGATAATTATAACCAATGAATAGTGGATTTTCTGTGATTCACAAATAAGCAATGATTAATGACAGTGTAAATAGTGTAAATTAATTATTCGATGTTTAGGAGCATTTTACTAACATATTCAGCATTTGAACAATGCCATGCAGGCCATAAATTATGTGATATTTAAATATGTGTTTATAATATGTGTGTTTAGACAGATTACTAATATTTTTTACATCCACATTCATGATGTTAATTTAAAGAGAAGTTAGGTCTCAGTTATCACGAATGTCAGTGACGCAAAGGCATAGTGCTACGGTGATCCTGAGAACCCAAGAGAACTTTAGAAATTTTTCCTAGTTTATGTGGATTAAATACACTTTGAGTAGAATAGAGATGGTTCGATTTTCTGGACAATGACAATTTAACGTTGGCATTCGACCATGCTCTTAGGTAGGATGAGTGTTTAATATGTCTGTCTGACTATCAAAGTTGAATAAATTTGTTTTTATCTTAGTTGTGATCTGATGGTGATGTGATTTTCCTTTTTCTTTCCTTGTCTCGATTAAGGCTTAACCAGGAAGGATGTGGTTTGCTAGGGATTCAGTTGATAGCGCCCATTTATATTTGCATTTTTTAAAATTAAATTTAAACCCGTAACGACCCTGGAGATACTTTATCTTGTGTTACCCTCTGCTTTTGAGATATTTCAACTGAAATTCCGACACATTCCTTATTTGACTAGAGGTTCATTTAACTCCGCTCTGTCCTGGAAATCCAGGAATGCGATGTAATAGCAGATGGGTCATCGCATCCCCAGGACGAACGGGTACAGTACCTCCCAGTTTTAAAACATTTTCACAAATATTTTCCGGGCTTTTCGATATATTTCTGCGCAGCTTTTTAATTCTTGCTAGAATCGACGATTTATTTATTCGGAAATATTGCCAATCAGAATCATAGTTCAGGTTCAACATACAGCTATAACATTTATTAAACACATTATCTTACCATATATTTAATTCATTAGCAATCCCTATTTCTCAGTAATTAATTCACCATCTCCGGACGCTACCATAGACAAATTATTGGAATTTCCCTCCCGCCTTCTAACGTAACTATATATTTTTTCCACCCATCACCACTCCCCCAATTAAGTTTTGCTTGTAATTATCGTGAGCAGCCTTCTTTTTATGGACTAGCTATTTGGATAATAATTTAAACTTCTGCATATGCTCGTAACTATCGTGTTGTTTGTTGTAAGCGTTCCTTAATTTCCTTTTCTGTCCCCTGATTTCCCTTGTGTAATATTCCGGGTCCGGGTTTTGCTTCAGTAATTTAAACGGCACGAATTTCTCAATAGCACGATTCTAAAATTAAGAAAAAATATATCCTATAATATATTTATATGATACCTCTCCGATGCCCATCTTAGAAATTACTCATTCATGTAATCCTGAAATTTGCTCTGATATTTTAACTGCTTCGACGGAGTCAAGTATTGGAGCTTGGCCTACCAACCTACACACTACACACAATTGGGGTCAGAAAGTGCCCTCCGACGAAACCTGTGGGAAACCAACCTCCACATCACACACATACGCTGGGCACAATCTACTATCATATAATCAGCAATCTTACGTGGCTCAAAAACGTATAAACATCCGAAATCACTGCCTGCCTTAATCGGATTCCAACTCGTAGACAAACACCAAGAAAATCATCTCAGAAAGATATCATGAAATTAACGTCAAGCGGAGGGTGCTGATGACCGCCATACTCAATGCTAAAATCACTTAATAAAAACCATCTGTCCCATTAAGAACTTCACAATGAGAATGAATCTCTCCTCCCAAGACTTCAACACCCGTAAAAAACACCTGGTGGCTGCTGATGACCATCCCCCTTAATTGAATATCATAGGTTACTCTTCCCACTTAAATCATACATACTCTATAAGGTGACTTCACGTATGTTAAAAAAAAAGAAAAAAAGGCCGATAACCTAGATGTTAGGCCCCTTAAAACAACAACAACAACAACGTATGTTAAAACTACCTCTTACGGCACGTCAGCCTTTAAACTAAAAACAAAACTAACATTAACTGAAATCAAGACATAAATGCAGATATACATTTACAAAACACACTCGTTCTTGTCGCCAATCCGTCCAAAATTCAAATAATTGAAAATAGGGTACTCATTCCTCAGCTCAGCATGGTTTGTCACCTAGACATACCCCTCTGCAATGTCACCACTCCATGTCCGTTGAGGCCAGCTACATCATCATCGTGATGAGGAATGTTCAGACACCACAAAATTCCGTCTTCCTTGCGATGTGGGTGGGCTGTAGGTTATACTGTTCTAGTATTATGCACGAAACAGGGCCACAGCTTAAAGTAAGCTTATCGTGTTCACACAGTATGGTAATCGACCGCTCATCTCGAACTCTGCCTCGGCCTGGCACCGTGAACTAACAAATGACCATACTCTAGCAGAATATGTTTTACTAGTCCCAGACTTAAACTCGCGTCACTATTCCAAACTGAACACACTGCGTAGTCATTTGGCAATCTAGTCTTTGCTACCAAGTCAGGTTACTAAATTTTTCAACGCTTGTCCATTCAATGTAGCCTCTTATAACTCCTAATCGTTACACTATCACAAGCTCCACGGCTAACTTATGACTCTCAACTCAAAATCGACACTTGTCAAATTTTCCGGAATATGGAGCGCTAACTGATGCAGGCTATTGCGCCTCTTTCCTGACCAGAACTGTATTCATCGCCTCGCGGACGGATCTATTTAAACTTTCAAAGGAGCCTCATCACTGAGCACACGCTGAATTTTTCCAAAGCAACGAAAAATTCGGGTAGAGAAATGTATAAGGGCTCTTAATGATCCCGCCAAATCGCAGGTCACGAATATATTGCAACTGATGCAGATCGACCGTAAGTTCGATCCCTGGAGCAAACGCGTCCAGATAGTGCATGTCTCGGCCTGGAATTCCCCTTAACCGCGTGACATGACTTCCATTCTTCATTGGCTGAAGCGCGGATTGATCTCACAGGCCAATATTAAAGGCCAAATTCTAAAGTTTTAATTAGTTAGAGCATTTTACCTCATTAATAATTCCAGTTAATTTTGCTAAGCAATCTGCTTCTTTCCCGGATCAAATGACTCATCTAGATCAGAATTAAAGTTTTTCTGACGTCATAAGTAGGCGTGAATATATTTTCTGTCTCTTGATCTGCTTCTTCTGTCTCCGTCTATTATCCAGCTACAAAAAGTGAACGGGGAACTACCTCTGGGCTTCCCCCTCGGCTGGTACATTCCCGTTTCGTAAAGACGTTCAGTGTCTCAACTCGTCAGTAGGCACAATCTTGGAATAGTATCCGGCCCGCAACACTCTTATCTGAGCTCGAATCCCTCCCTCGTTCACCTGCCTGGCGACAGTAGCGTATCCTTTGTGTTCACAATTCATGCTTAACAAATGCACAATGAACCTGCATTTATTAAATAATCTGGGAACTTATACAGTATATGCTTGCCCAAAACATTAATGATACAACATCTAAAAGTACCTGAATGCAAAGTAATGTAAGCAATGTTTCATAAGTTATAAATTGTATTTCTTGCATAATTCGCATGGCCGCCATCCTACAATTATTTGGCTGATTGCCTCGTAGTTTAAGTTTGAAACGCTTCCCAGAAAAAAGTATTTTTTCCAAAATTTGGTAGAAATCCGATGGTTAGTTTAGTGGTAATTCGACTTAAGCATTGAACATTTCAATGACCGTCGTTCATTTTCGTTAAGGTGGTGGTGATAAAGAACATGACACTGATGTGATCTTTACTATTTCAACATCTGTACCAAATTTAGTTTAATTCAGATTCGTAATCAAGCAATTGATAGGGGGTGGGGGGGTGGGTGGGGGTGGGGGGGTGGGGGGGGGGGTGAGGGGGGATACTTACATACATAGAGTTTAGTTTGGATGTATCGGAGACCCTCACTAGCCCGCTCGCCCGCGGCGGCGCGAGCCTGTCTCTCGCCAGGCACTTTAGTGTTATGCGGCGCCCGCGCGGCATTGAGTCATTGGGTATAGGAATTTGCACATAAATTTGTACTTCAATGTGATCCTAGACCAATTTTTTGACGAACTGACTTGAGGAGAGCGATTGTCAACTTATTTTCAACAAGATTCTGCCACTGCTCACACTGACGAAGCATCCATGACAGAATTGCGTCGCATTTTTGGTTCTAGGATTATAAGTCGGAACGTGTGGCCCCCGCGAAGCCCAGACTTATCACCATGTGGCTTTTATTTGTTGGGGACGCTTAAAAATAGAGTGTATGCGAGAGACCCTCCACTATAAAGGAGCTTAAAGACTATATTACAGCTGAAATACAGTCAATCGGTGCTGAGGAACTTCAGAGAGTACATGCCAGTTTCATAAAAAGGTGCCAGCGATGTGTAGCAGTGAATGGCGAACATTTTAAGCACCAGCTGTGAACTAGGTAAGTACAAATTCCTATACTCAATGACTCAGTGCCGCGATGGCGACGCATAACGGCAAAGTGCGCGGCGGGAGACAGGCTCGCGCCGCGGGCGAGCGGGCTAGCGAGGGTCTCCGATACATCCAAACTAAACTCTCTATACATACATACAAACGCAAAACGACATTTCCTCGTGTATTTCTCGTAAGTCTACTTTAATTATTTACGAAATTGGGAAGTAGAGTTAAATGTTAATTGGAGGCACGTACTCTATTCGTTTATTTAAGGCCAAATGGAATCATTCGATTAGGAGTTCATCAAAGGTTGGTACCACTTATCACTGTCAGCTAACAACCTGGAGTGAACTGAACCTTCTACAATATTTGTGTTGGTGGTGCGTACTATGGTCGGACAAATTTTGGACAGAATGTCGTTAATCGCCTGCGAGTTCGTAAAGGGTGACTGTAGGGCTTAACGTACGCCCTGTTGGGTGATTCGCACAAGCACAAGTTTTGCTCAAAGGTCTGTGAGTCATTGGCGAGTTTTTCTAGAGTAATTGTGAAGTTAGTTCCACTCATAACTAATTTTTGGAAACCATGGAATGAACTAAAATATTATGAATTCTGTATTGATCGTACACACTTTCTTTTTAACTTTTGGTTCAAATTATTTCAGTCATTTACGAATCCTTCAATGCTAACAATAACAGTCGGCACCGTTTATTACCGTTGACCACCATGGAGGAGCCTAAAATGTGTGTGTTTCTTGATAGTAATTGAAAACTCCACGAAAAAAACGGGGTAAGTCACATTCTGTAAATTTTTCAGGAGAACGAATTTAAACTTTTAACACTAAACATAATACATAAAACACCCCAATTTAGGGTAATCAATGTAGTTTTTATGCCAAACTTATTTCTTATAAAGGAAGTACATGTAAAACAAATAACAACTGAAGTTAAATTATGAAGAAAGTGAGAGGATATGGGACGTTCTTTACGCTTCCAGTAAAAATAAAAACCTCTGTATCTCGGTGACATTCCGCATTATTTGAAATTAATTTTAACAGATCTGTAGGGACGATGGCTGGCCACCAGAATGCGCCATAAACTCATTTCCGAAAAAAATTGACATTCCCCGTTCTTTTCGTGGGGTCTTCAATTGTGAAGTTCTTACCCCCAATTGCTTATGGTTGTCATCATTGTAAGGGCCTACGATCTAAAGATCGCGATACCTCACGCTGCAAAATGGTGGCATCAAAGGCCTTACATAGAGACACAAATCTAACCTTCGGCTTACGCTTCAGACCCTTTGAGAATTTATTATAAAATATAAAATATATGACTCACCATAAGTCAGAGCATAATTGCGCAATTAAGCCAAATCTTGGCAAGAGACAAGAGTCATATAAGGGTTCTCACTTGCGTTAGTAAAATGGTTATCACACTGAACATAAGTTAGCTCACAGCAGCGATCTATAAATTTCAAAATAAATTAATAATTTTCAGTATCTCAGAGCTATAGTAACGAATTCTAGTATTAACGTAGAACCTGTTAAATCACTTCGTACGACCAAAGCCAAAAGGAGCGAAGCTAACATTCAAAATGTTGGCGAGCCTTACTATTAAAATATACAAATCAGTAACTCAGGATATAACTGCACAATTAAGAAAAAAAACCTGGTTGGAGGAGAGTACTGTAATAACGGGTGGTACCAATCTTACAATATATCTTGTAAATCTGGCAATAGCGGAACTCAATTTACACCAAACATTCTCCCCCTCCCAGGCTCCATATTCAAAGGTATTTATATTTTTTCTGAATTATAAAATAACTAGCGGGCCCGTGCGAGAACTCTCGCATAATGGCTTGTGTGTGCCCCATGTGTAAAGACTACCCACCTGGCTCTAGTGCTATGCGGGCTGTACGCGACACAGTTCGTAAAATAAACCACCATAAAATGTGTATCTACTAGCCTGAATTCTATAGCTTAAATTTAGTAAATTATGGAGCCGTGCACTCTCCCTTGTTTAATTGACTCATTGCAGAAAGATGTCATCTCTATGGGAAGAGTGATATTCAACCGATACTGAAAGTTAAATACTGCAGCTCGTTATTTATATTTTAGTGTTGATGGTGGTGATTGTTTTAGGTGTAAATTGTACATTATGATATGATAATTGATGAAAAGCATTGATGTTTTATTGAACACTAGCAACCCGACCCGGCTTCGCCCGGGAACAGTTATGAATGTATTACTTGATAAGCGCTATTATTTTCCCAATGTCAATGAAGAACGACCAATATCGGTTTTACGTCTCGGCATGATGGGTTAAAATCACTGACTGGACTATTAATTATATTATCATGGAGATGCATGTGCAACAGATTCTTGTCAGACGTAATTTAAGAATGGCGAGGTGAATGAAAAACAAATCCCCCTTCCGTCAAATCTTAACTTGACTGTGAATTTTGCGAAACGAAAAGTTCACAGGCGAAACGAAGAAAAGCCGAGTTGCACTTCCAGGGAAACTCCAAACACAACCACTCTTCTCTAAAATTTTTAACTCAACACAACTCGACAGTTTGCTGCTGGCTGTATCTGGGGCAATAAGCTCGTCGGCTAGCTAAGCTGTAACTTGGGTGATAGACTTGCCTCTAGCTAGCTCGTAAACTGTCGCCTCAGTTACTAAATGGAGATTGTTGGAAGAAATGAAAACGTAAAAACACTTAGAGTAGGCGATGTATTGAAGATAGAGATATGCTTTCCCGGGCTTTTTTGTAGAACTCTCCATGCTGAACAATTCTTACACTCATAGTATATAGATATGCTTAACGGTTTGCCCAGCGTAAGCTTAAAAAGCGCACGGACGCCAGTTTTATTTTTCGACCTTTTCACTGAAATCGTTAGTACTTGACTTCCTTTGGCCATAAATACATTATTTTCTACAGAAACCTTCCTCGAGGTATCCTTTACAGAATGGTGAAAACCGCATCAAAATCCATTCAGTGGTTCTCGAGATTACCCATGACATCCAAGAATTGGGGACTTAGTTTTATACTAAGTAGAGATTATACGCCAATCAGTATAATTTAATATAATATAATCCCACTTCCGTCCAATCTTAAATTTTCTGTGAATTTTACGGAACGAAATGTTCACAGGCGAAATGAGAGTTGCACTTCCAGGGAATGGCAAGGTGAATGAAACTCAAATCCCCCTTCCGTCCGATCTTAACTTGACTGTGTTTCACAGGCGAAATGAAGAAAACCCGAGTTTCACTTCCAGGGAAACTCCAAACACAACCACTCTTCTCAGAAGTCTTAACTCAACACGACTCAACGGTTTGCTGCTGGCTGTATCTGGGGCAATAGGTTCGACCGCTAGCTAGGCTGTAACAGGGATGAAAGACTCGCTCTTATCTAGCTCGTAGACTGTCGCCTCAGTAGTTGAATGGACACGGTTGGAAGAAATTAAAACGTAAAAACACTTATAGTGGGAGATGTATTGAAAATAGACATATGCTCTCACGGACTTTTTTGTAGAACTTTTCATGCTGAACAATTCTTATGCCCGTTGCTCACGGTAACATTTTCCTTCAAATTTATTGTACAATAATTTAATTTTATAAAATTTCTGTTGCTCACGGCCAAATTCAAGTTTTATAAAACCTTTGATAAAACTTTCCATAAAATAGGACATGTTCTATTACGTAAAATTAATTTTATGAAACGAACCAATCAGGGAAGCTGACATGAAGATTATGCTGGCGCCACGTGGTGAGAAGATTGTGAAGCTCGCTTGTAAACAAACACTTCGAAAATGGCTGGCTCCGGCTGGACTATAGAAGCTGTTAGTGTTTTACTGGCCGAGCACCAGAAATATCAGTGTTTGTATGAAGTTAAAACGCCCATATCGCTACCACAATAGAAATACAAGAAGGGAGGCAGAAATCTCAATCGCCGAATATGTTTCACAAATTCGACCAAACACAAGCCAAGCTGATGTGAAGGCGAAGATAAACGGGCTTCGAACTCACTTGCAGTCTCATTTCAGGAGAATGGCTTGCCTCATGTTAGTGTCCTGTCGAATAATTTTGGGACCAACAAGATCTGGGAGTTTTTTAAAACTGCTTTCCTCCATTCTTAGAAAATTCCTATATGAATTCTGATCTTCTAACCTCAACTCATTTTCGACCAAGGACAGCATTCCTCCACTCTTCTCTTCTTTTTATCCATTCCCGAGTCCAGGACTTCCTAGCATTTCTTTTCTTCCTATTTACCACTGCATGACATATAATTGTAGCTAAATCTGCAATTTTTGCTTTGTTTGATGGAGCTATACTCTCAAACCAATGTGTGTTGAACAGCTGATTCTTGGTTCAGAAGTTTATCGGTAGATTGCGATCCTGATACATCCACGGATTTTATAAAATAATTTTACGGTGAACAACACAGCTTGCTTTCGTCAAATTTTTATAAAATTAGTTGTAAAATAAATTTTAAGAAATATTTTACCGTGAGCAATGGGCATTACACTCATAGTATTTAGATATTTTTAACGGTTTGCCCAGCGCAAGCTTACAAAGCGCTCGGACGCCAGGTTAATTTTTCGACTTTTCCACTAAAATCGTTACTGCTCGGCTGCCATTGATCATTAAAAAATTATTTTCTACAGAAATCATCCCCGAGATATCCTTTACAGAATGGTGAAAACCGCATCAAAATCCATGCAATGGTTCTCGAGTTTACCAGTAACATCCAAGAATCGGGGACTTTGTTTTATACTAAGTAGAGATTTTGTATATTTTATGTGCAATCCGCACCTCCTAACACCGTCTGATTTTGGAGTTCCAGTTTTTTCAAAGATATACTTTGGCGATTTATGTACTGAGACAATAATAATATAAGCCTGAGTGAGCCTCGTTCCAGCCTTCAGACCAGAGCCGAATTTACTGCATGTGCAAAGCCAGGATTGGAACCTCAGAGTAGGCCACCAACAACGCTAGGCCCTAAATCACGAGGCAGTTCAAGTAAATCTCATTTTAGTATTACTGCAGGTATATTGTTCTAATTCTAAATTTTTCAATGGGACTTACAATTTGTACTTTTAATCTATATTTTCTGCACACAGATGTCTAAACCACACCGCTAGGATATGTATCACTTGTGTCGAGGAACAGTGAACCGCTCGAGTCCAGCGAAGTTACACAATGCACAGCCGAATGATCACCAACCATGACAGGGTGCGAAGGTGCGCAAGGAACAATTATTTTGAAGGCCGTCGTTATTAATATTCCAGAACTAAAGATGAATGAATACACATAGGAATACAAGAATAGATATCATGATTTAATGGCCGATAATACCATGCATTATTAGGAAGAGATATACAATGAATATATGAATATGAGGTATCTGAGGATATTTAAAGAAAAAAATACATTTTGAGAGTGTATTGACTATTTTAAAAGTGATAAGCCATCATTTAATGCTACGAAATATTTGACCTTCTTCTGTATCTAAATTTATAAATACAACATTCTCGTTCTTCTCCTTACACTTAAGCAGATCATTCAAGAGTTTCCCGCGTACATTTTTGACCACGCGCTTGACAACTTGGTTATCAGTTGTGTGTTAAAACTTCTAGTGTGAGACGTGATGGTCACCAGCGTGAACTATTTGCTATTAGATACAAAGGTAATCCTCCTCGTATGGTTATTAGTGCCTCTACAAATTCCGCCGTTGTAATTTATGGGATGTTTTGTGCGCATACTTCAATGCGTTAACTCAAAGCGAATTCATGAGGCTCTACGAATATTTTCACCTGTCTAAGAGTGAAGTGAAATGCTTTACGTGAGTTCAACGGTAAGCAATTTACGCATTGCACAAGAGCACGTTGAATCATATAACTTAGTAATATGGCAGGTTGAGGTATAAATGAAATATTACAAAATTATTGCTAGTGACACGAGATGTGCTAATTAAACGACACCCTGTATACATGAAACAGTGAAGCGCAGTATTTTATTATACGTTGTAATTTAGTGAACAGTGTTGCGAAGTGAGTATTTCATTCACGCCATACAGTTATAAAATGAGCAGTGTTGTGAGCTGGAACAGGATGTTAATTAAGCCGAATTTGCTACCAGAGAAGTGTAAACAGTAATTTATTAAGGAAAATTTGAATGCAGACATAGGCTAATGGAGTAAACTAGACGTCGTGGGGTGATTCTCGAGGAGATGAACCTACCGGACGACACATCTGTGAGATGGAGCGGAGAAACGGGGAAGAGATTTTGCGGTCCAGAAAAGGCCAATTCGATTCCAGAGCCAAAGGCTTGATGGAGATGGAGGCACCACGAGGCAGCCCTACATTGGACGTTAATACAGCATGGAGTTGAAGATGAAGAAAAAGAAGACGATGGAAGGGTACAGATTTGAACTCGGATGCAAGTCATCAAAAGAGAGCAGTTAGATACAATTTCAATGTGTAGTTAGTAATATATTTGATTTTAAATATTGGATAATTAATTACTGTAAAATGTCGATTAAAGTTATTAATATTTTAATAACGGCGACTTGCTGAAAAAATTTCGTAACGAGTGAGATAAGGGAAGGGAGATTATTAAGCAAAATGTGATTTTTGAAATTAGTTGAGATGGGATCTTTTGGATTCCAGATGAGCTATTTCGTCAAGAATTAATATTTCGATGTACTGTTTGATTGATTTTCAAGGAGATATATATCACTTTGACGATATGCTTTAATGATATTTTTATTTTTGAGTACCAGTATTCGATTTTTACATCATTATGTTGAATTTGAGTTAAGTAATTTCAAGAATATATAGATACTTACCTGGCCAGTGTAGTGGCCAAAATGGAGGAGCAGCAGAAGGATATCTCGCAACGTGTTCAAGAAGCAAATGGTGTCTTTGTTCGGCTCTATCAGGTGTTGAAGAACAAGGACCAAACTACACATTTTCCGAAGTGATGTCAAATCCGTTCTATTATATGGGTCTGAGACTCGTAATAGTACATTATGCAACGAGCCTATAATGACAATAATTAAGGCACGAGTATGTTTATAAAACGAGCTTAGTGAGTTCTATAATTTCCATACGAGTGTCTTAATTACCATTATAGGCGAGTTGCATACGACTGTTTATGTTCGACGATTATTATAACTTTTTTATGTTCGAACATAAATATTCATAAATATCTGTCGAGATTTCACCAGTTTTATGTACTGAACAGAGCGCATGGGACGCAGAGAATACCTTTTATTTGACCATGGCCTCCTGGAATACCTCACTATGACACTCGCCATGCAGTGAAATTTAAAATAGGGGCCATGGCAGTGAGCGCAGGTGTGATGCTATCCTCACCTAATTGGTCACACAACTGTTTCTTGAGCTCTGATTGGTGGGAGAACTATATCATAATGAAAACTTGTACTAGAGTTTTCTGACATAATATTTACCATTCGCCAGGGTCGAACATAAAGTGACTAAAGTAATTACCTCCAGGTTGAAGACCATTGTCAACCGCTGTTTATGGAAGATTCTTTACATCTGCTGACCGAAAGTAATCTCCAACCATGAACTCTGGAGAAGGATCGGGAAATTGTTATGGCCATACAAATCAAAAGGCAGAAATGGAAATGGATCGGGCATACCCTAAGATTTGGAAATGAAGCCGTTGAAAGAGAGGCATAGGATCGGAGATCGCTGGATACAAGGAAGACCCAAACTTACGTGGCATAACACATGGAAGCAATGGAATAAGGCAAGACCTGAAGCGAGATGAAGGGGTTGGCTGTCAATAGGACCGGATGGAGATGCTATGTTCCACGAGGGACAACAGGAATTAAGACATGTAAGTCAATAGATATGAAATTGCCATATCTGAAACAATTTGGCCCCTATTGACAAAATTTAGTTGAACTCTAAATGGTACTAAATAAAACCACCGATATCGATAAATACAGCATATTGTTTTTTTACAATAAGTTATTTAACGTGCTAGGACTAGTTTCGACCACAGAGTGGTCCTAGTAAGCAATCTAAGCAAGTTGTTGAAATAAACTATTAAAAAAATAAAGTTGCGACTAATTGAATATACCACTGGAATATGCTGTTGGTCAGCATAAAATTTGATCAGTGTTTGAAGATAAACTTCATAATATCAAAACCGTGGAAGATTTGAATGTAAGGTTTGCATAGGCATCACATTTGTTTCGTGTCTGAGTTCGTATCCTGGCGCAGTCAGCTGGCATTTGAGGGTGCGCAAATGCGAGGGAGCCGTGTCAGTAGATTTACTGGCACGTTAAAGATCCCCTTCGGGGCAAAATTCCGGCACCCCAGCCTCTCTAAAAGCCAGGGTAGTTAAAAGGGACGTAAAACCAATAACATTATTATATGTTTCGTGTCTGAAGTTAAACTTAATAGTGGGGGCGTGGTGAGGCAGCGGTCAAGCTATTCGCCTCTCACCAAGGTGGACTGGGTTTGATTCCTGGTCAATTCATGTGAGATTTTCTAAGTGAAATGCCATGTCCTGTGGTTCGGATTCCATGTAAAAAGGAGGTCCCCGTGGCTCACGATCACATGATTAGCGGTCACGTAAAACTACAAGCTTCCTTTTTTTAACTTAATAATATGAAAACTGTGTAAGATTTGTATATTACCCAATCCTTACATACAAATCTTCCATGGTTTTGATATTATTAAATTTATCTTCAAACACGGAACAAATTTGATGCTGACCATCAGCATAATCTAATAGAAATAATCAATATTTAATCACTCGCAACATTATTTTTTAAGAATTTCTTCCGAAAACTTGCTTGGATTGCTGATGAAGACCACACTGTGGTCGAAACTAGTCCTAGTACATTAAGCTACGAATAATGACATATTTATTGACCATTGTTGGTTTTATTTAATACCATTTTGATTTCAATTTAATTTCATGGAATTATTAGAAGAGCAGAAAATGCTAATTGTTGGAAAGGAACAATCATTAGCCTACTTTTCACATTTTGCAAAAATGAGGAAAAAGTAGTCTTATGAGATCGGGCAAATGTGTGTCTGTCTGTCTGTCTGTCTGTCCTTCTGTCTGTCTGTCTGTCTGTGTGTGTGTCCCCCTCTATCAACTCCTAAACGGCTGGAGCAATCGAAACAAAATTTGGTAGGGGTAAAGATCTATTCCTGAATATCTCACAGCCATATATGAAAATGATGTCAGTGCTACCAACTGCTGAAAAATCACAATTGAAATTTGAGCTCCATGTTGGATATCTTGGAAGGAATGAATGGGAGCTATTTCAAAATTGGCACACGTATAGATAATAATATTGCAGTTTAATTTCCAGGAGGCCATATATGGCAGTGTTGCCAAAATGATTATATGCCTGCTGATAGGTCCAATTTTTAAATGCATATAACTTCTACACTATCAATTGGAATTCAACCAAATTTCGTATGTGCTATGTGTACATAAACAGATATGACTGAGCGTATTATTAAGAGCAACCAGGGCTGCCTACTGTTAATAAATGCTGTCTATTTTTTTACCCTAATATCAATATATCAGAAAGTATGCAAGCCAATAGCTCTAAAATTTGTACACGTATAATGCCTGGCATTCTAGATTAATTTGGAGTAACTAATATGCGTCAGTGCTGTCAACATCATTCTAAGCCTGCTGATAAGTCCAATTTTAAAATGCATGTAACTTCTATACTATCTAATGGATTTCATTCAAAATTGGCACAACAATAGATCATATTATTTCAGATTATTTCTGACCAATACATGCATGACATTGTTGCCAACATGATTTTACGCGCGCTGTTATATACAATGTTTAACTGCATGTAACGTCCATGGTATCCATTGGACTTCAACCAAATTTTGTATTCTGTATCTTAAGAGATGGAACTAAGAATATATTCGGTCACCAGGGCTGCCAACTGTAGTGCTATAATAGGCTACATTATGCCAGGTATATTTCGAACTTATTAGAAATTTCGATATTACAAATTTAATTTCGTCATTATTCTAGATAGATCCATATAGATTAATTATTGGCATGAATCTTAAATTTTAAGAAAAGTAGGCTCTTTAGTTCGTCACGGAACTTCTTGTTTTCTTATACGGTTTGAATTAAATGGATATTTTGTGGTTATGAATATGAAAAGTCACATGCGTATGATGTACAACCAGATAAGATAAGATGCTAATTTTAATAAGCATATTCAACCATCAGAGTTAACTCAGGAGATCTTAGGAGTGGTTGTGGTTTAGCTAGGTTTCTGCGAAGATTATTTTGAAAATTTTAGGTCATTCTATCTTCAGTTAATTTTGTTTTCGGTGACATAAAGGAAGGAAGCTTATCATTTTATGTGACTGTCAATTACGCGACCATGAGGCATGGGGTGGTGACATGATATAAGATCAGTTATTGAAGTTATACGTTTATGATGATGTACAGTCCCATATGCCAGACGGTCGACGTGAGTTTATGACAGTTATTTTCCCACTTTTTGTTTGAGCACATTGGTGGATGATTGACAATATTATCTGAAGATTAATCTTCCTGACGTAATTCAATAATGGTAGGATATTAAACTACATTATTGTTAATGGAGGTAGCCTATAACAATAAGTATGATAGAACGTGGATCTTAGGTAAATGTATGACAAATTATCCACCATATAATAAAGTTATTTGATTCTCCAATTGTTAATAATACTTGAACGATTAAACTTGTGAGATGCGATTATTGGATTTTTATATGAATTATTCATAAAATTCACTGGTATAATGTGAATTGGAATAAAACATAGTTGAGAATAAAAACCAGATAGCGTGACATGGTAATAATTGGACTGTAACAAGTGAACGGCTCGATAGATTTGTTTAAATGAGAATATATTATAATAACAGCTTTGGTAAAGTGTTATGAAAGTGGTTTAATTCATTAAAACATTAGAATTCTGTTCTTAGCCACGATTTGATTACAAATTATAAATTTAAATTACATCAGTCCAAGCATTGGGAAACACAATGACTGGGAATTCAGGTTTGATTATTTTATTTTTATCTGGAAGCTTAGGGAATTCCGAAAGGGAATTTGTAGACGAAACACTTGGATGTATATTCTTTCAAGATTATAAATGTTCAGTTTGTTTAAGATTAGCATTATGCTGGACGATTCTAGGATAGTTTTCTTTAAATCTGAAATAAAATAATATTTATATATTTAGGTTCATCTGTAAATTGCTATTTTGTAGTAATTCTGCTCACACATGTATGTTTGTCCATAGTAGTCCTAAATCTGACCCGATACACCTCTAGAACACCCGTGCTAACGACTTCGAGGAAAGCGTATATAAAACTGATTCCTATCCTGTTTCGTTGTTTACGTGACTTGATAGAGGAAATGTTAGCAAATTATCTCAACAGCAGATCAATGGGCACACTACTTGTATGAATTTCTATCATGTTGGTCAGCAGATTTGTTTTTCAAGAACTTTTAATTGGACCGCTCTTCATTTTTCACACTCTTGTACTCCCAGTGCATAACTTCGTTTATCATAAACCTTTTCAGTTCTTTTATAACTGACAAACTTTCATGAAATACAGCCAGAAAGTGCAAGAGTTTTCTTCTCTAATGACATTTCATGTTTTGTAGAACACCGTAGTCCGGCGGCTTTAAGAGGGAGGTGAACTTTGGAGATAGGAAGATAAAGAAAGCGGCATGTTGTGTTCGTCTGCCACAGAGCTGCAGGCAAACACATCCAGTCCCTCGCTTACTTTAAAACCAGGGTCTGTTTTATTTTATCTCATTGTGAAGAAACATTTCTTTAGTTGCAGAGTTCTTAATTTCAGACCTATCCCATCGCAGTCATGGATTTGCTTTTGCAAAGGCTTTGGTGAACAGACAATTGTTGCAGGGTCCTAACCATATCGACGAATATTTTCTCCAATTGCACATAGGTATACTTTTACCTATTTAATTGAATGTAGAATAATAAGCAATCATGTGCCTGAAATGTTCAAACAAGTTTTGTTCGAACATAAGTTATTATTTTAGTATTTCTAATGATCTTGTCGACTTCGTCGTTATGCTTGGGTCCAACGTTATGCGTTACGGTTACGGTTACGGCATGTATGACGTCATCATGTTGTTCAGTGCATATGCACCGAGTCTGAGTTTACTCCTGGGAGACGGCGAGTACGTGACGTCAGACAGGAAAACAGGGTGACTCCTAAAGGGATATACAAGACGTCATATAAGAATACAGGGTGACTCCTAAAGAGGGGTACACGATGTCCGACAGGAATGCAGGGTGACTCCTAAAGAGGTGTACAAGATGTCACACAAACATACAGGATGACTCCTAAAGAGATATACAAGACGTCATATAAGAATACAGGGTGACTCCTAAAGAGGTGTTCAAGATGCCAGATAAGAATACAGGGTTACTTCTGAAGAGATATACAAGACGTCAGATAAGAATACAGGGTGACTCCTAAAGAGGTGTACACGGTGTCAGACAGGAATACTGGGTGACTCCTAAAGAGGTGCACAAGATGTCACACAAGATTACAGGGTGACTCCTAAAGAGATATACAAGATGCCAGATAAAAATACAGGGTGACTCCTAAAGAGATATAAAAGATGCCAGATATGAATACAAGGTGACTCAGAAAGAGGTGTACAAGATGGCAGAGAATAATACAGGGTGACTCCTAAAGAGGTGCACAAGATGTCAGAGGAGAATACAGGGTGACTCCTAAAGAAGTGTACAACATGTTAGACAAACATACAGGTCACTCCTAAAGAGGTGTACAAGATGCCACACAAGAATACAGGGTGACTTCTATAGAGATATGCAAGATGCCAGATAAGATTACAGGGCGTCTCCTAAAGAGGTGTGCGGGATGTCAGAGCAAAATACAGGGTGACTCTTAACGAGGTGTACAGTATGTTAGATTCAATTCAAATACAGGGTGACCCTTAAAGAGGTTTGCAAGATATCAGATTCAAATAACGGGTGACCCTTAAAGAGTTGTAAAAGATGTCAGACTGAAATACAGGGTGACCCTTAAAGAGGTGCCCGCGCAGGAAGCCTAAGTTAATGGGTAATGGAGTCGGTTGAAAGAGCCCTCCTGAGCCTTTCTAACATGTGTAGCATTTGTAGCATGCGTCATTTGAAATGATATAAAGTCTAGTCTTTCAGACTGACTGTATCTTTTTTTCTATAGTCAAAGTAATACAATTAATCCCGAATTATTTATGGGACACATTTAATCAAAATAAAATAATGCTATTTATTTTACGTCCCTTTTAACTACTGTGGTTTTTAGCGACGCTGGGGCGCAGGAATTTTGCCCCGAAAGGGGTATTTGACGTGCTAGTAACTCTTCTGACACGGCTCCCTCACATTTTCGCAACATCAAATGCCAGTGGACTATGCCGGGATTTGATCCTGCAACTTTGGGCACAGCAAGCGAGAGCGTTACCGCTGAGCCACGCAGCCAGCCACATTCGAAAAGGATATTTCCTCGAGGTTCTTGAAATAATTCTATGGAAATTCAAGACACAACCCAGATTCTGCGTTATGCTTAGGAATCGAGTTTGACACAGGGAGACTTCCGAGGCTCGAAATTATCTCAGCGCTCCCTTTGAAAAACGATATACAATTTCTGAGAGCGCATCGTAGGTTAAGTTTTTGCCCTTTTCGAAGATGTATGCTTCTAAGGTTAACAGGTGGCCTTAGATATTTTGATCACTAAATTCGCATTGATACGTCGTTGAAGCAAATACTCGATGTAACACTGTCATTGCGCTTGGATTTTCAACCGGTTATTAACAACTCCAAAACTATTTCAGTAAACAAACTGAAATTTTGCATGATGATTGGGGACTATTACCTAAAAGCATATGTGAACTTTTCAAAATCTGATAAGCACACAAACAACAGAGTGGCTATACAAAATTTTAATATTGCATGTATGGATTGTTCAAAATAAATACACAGTGTTATGGCTTAATAAGATTCAAATTTGGAATAGGTTCAATGCATTCTTCCTAGGTTATCAAACCTTGGGATCAATTTCAAATTGTGCTTTTTCAGTAGCTGGCAGCAATAACGATACTTAAAGATATGGCGAAATGTCTTGGCATACATCTTCGCTAATTCTGAATTTGGTTTGAATAGTTGCAGCCATTTAGGAGTTGATTGGACACACACAGAACGACAGACACACATCGTCCCAGATGAACCTGAAAGCCTACTTTTTCATCATAATTTCAATACGTTGGAAGTAGACTTATGATATCAATCTGCTTCGATCTGTGTACGTAGGTGTCTGTCTACCTATCATGTTCTCTGCCAGTCTGCCTTTTCTGATGTGTGTGTGTCCTTATCAACTACAAAATGTCTGCATCAATCGAAATCAAATTTTGTGTGAGTAATGTTCTATGCCAGAACATCTCAGGGCCTTGTATTAATATGGCGTCATTGCTGACAACTGCTGGAAAAACACAATTGAAATTTCAACCCGAGCTAGGGTATCTCAGAAAGTATGTGTGGAAACAGTTTCAAATGGCGGAAAATAATAAAAATTATATTATTGCAAATTTATTTTAGCAAACCGTAAATGACAGCGCCTGCTGCATACTTTATTCTACGCGTGCTGATAAGTTCAATGGTTATCTGCCACTACCTGATGGATTCAAACCATATTTTTAAAGGGTGTTTTGTGTATTTTTGGTTGTATTTAAGATGTTTATAACATATAGTTGCGTGAAGAACTAAATAGCCTATTTTCATATATCCGACTTGTGTTCATTGCCTCTATCAACATACAAATTTTCACTTTGATTCGTGTAATAGATTCGTAGATATTGACAACCATCAAAATATTTCGGTTGGTCGCCATGTTGGATTTATAAATATTGAGACCGTTAGTCGAGTCAACAACCACGATGACTTTCCTAACATCCCATAAGTCGAATAAAATTACCGTGAGGATCAGGTGAACTTCCTAATAGACTAAGCGGCACGAGACACTGTAGTCCACGGGGATCGTGGTACATGGTGACGATGATCATAGACTGCCTAAGGAAAGGTTCACCTCAAAACTAGACTGAGAAATTAAACATCCAGACTTAAGTAAAACACCGTGAAAATGTATTAAAATTCACAAGCCCCTAGCCTAGTTCGGAGGGTTATGATCGGCTAGTCCGCAAACTAATAAAAAAAGAAAATAAAGAGCAGGTCCCTACCTGAGAAGTTACTGAAAACCCTCGCGAAAGATCTATCTCACAATAATAAAGCAACAACAGCAACACTAGGAAAATGGTACGACGCAAGTCCCTAGTTCAAGTTACAAGATTAAGCTAATATCAGAATTTACATTTAACAGGGTAGCAAAACAAATCTGAGTCAGGATGATACCATTTCCACATTTACATTTAACGGTAATCATCTAGCTAAGTCCTAACAGTTAATAACAAAATTTACGGCGATGACGTCCGTAACAGAAAACAATTACAACAAATCTAAGTGTACAGCCATGAAAAACATTTAATTATTCTTAATAACTACGTGCTATCAGCACACAATAAGGTAACACGTAGGATTTACACACTTGTACATCATAAATAAGTAATGAAATAGACACAAATCTTTATTACATTCCTGCCTACACCTTGGTTTACTCTTTGTAAGCCATAGTCATCTAATGTGTGTAATTACGGTGACGAATGCGTAGTTGAGACTACGTCTGACATCGCATGGCCTGAGCTCCACAAGCCACGAACTCTAGGTTCGCGCATGCTTCAGGTCGCTACAAAAGTGTCAACTGTCCTAGTCATTTCCACACAAGGAAATTACCTTCAACTGCACGGCTATGTCAACAGTTCCAAAATGCAACAGAACAAAGTTAGATAGAAAGAATTCATTAGTTAGCTTTTGTTTTACCAAAGTTATGCGTTTTATTATTAAGATGTTGGTTTAGGTTTATCGTTGGTTTATGGCGAATAATACTGACAATAGCTCGGGCACGGAGTGTCTACACTGAGATCATTCTCCACCAAAAAGCCTCGACTCAACAGTCGGAATAAGATCAACGAGCAATAACAACTCGGACACACAATAACACGGGTTACCAGCGGCGCAAAGCTCGCATTCAATAACTCTGGGATAGGCCTGTCCACAACAGTTACCTTCCAATAACATCTAGTCAACGGGAACCCTCCCGGACAAGGTAATCACAAGTACCTTCATACAATAAATTCCTGCATTTAACAGGGTCGCCTGCAACTCATTATAGAAAACCTGACCTAATTGTACACGTCAAGACGGTACACGCAAGAAGTGCGCTCAACTAACAAAAAGCAATCTATAAAACATGTGATCTGGGACAGAGTTGAAAACTGGGTTACATAAGCTAAGTTGCAATGAAAGAAAGAGCGAATACAATTGCATTCTGTCTCTTGTCAAAGTAGTCCTGTTTCACAAAGAAATGAAGCGTGCTCTCAAGGGCACTGGATTACAAAACCAGTTTATGTCACCAGGAGGCTACCACATTCCTGCGTTCGGTCGACACAAAACACACATTATTCAAGGCCGGCGATTTAATCAAAATAAAACTATACATCTGGCCTGTTCATAAAAAACTTTACCATAGGTTATGAACCTCTAAAGAGTCCGTGTATAAAAACACGCAATAAATCTGAATAGAATAATGTAATTCCGTCTTTCTACCAAAGACGTCTAAATGATAGTAATCTTACAATTACTGGAGCTCTTTGCTCTCAAAGTACAATTCACTAGTTGCTAGTACAACATCAAATAAAAACGTGTCTCACATGACACAAGCAAAATGATAATTGTGACGCAGATTCACACAAGGATCTGCTTAATGATACGTTGGGAACTGAGTTCGATGCTAGGCAACGAAACATTCCTTCTAATTGTTAGGTTCAAACTTGACCAAGAATAGCTTCTGAGCTTATTCAAAATGAAAATATAATGCATTTACAAAACTGGCAATTACAGTCGATTGCCTAACTGATACGACTGTTCTAACGAAAGTCAGGGGTGTATCAAAACTGGCTGCAAAGAATGCAGTTAAAGAAATAACCATGACATCTGATTGTCATAACTAAAGTCAGCAAAGATTTGAAAAATCACCCCAAACAGGGTTGTACAAAATAGCCTCGAATGACTACGGTCACATCTAGCAAAAGATAGGCTTTGACGTTCTACGACGTTCATCAAGCTGCACCAGGGCTAACCAAAATGTTAGACCCAAGGGTGTCTCACTATACTGAAATAAATGACATTAAATTAAACTAGATACAATCCCTACCTAGAAAAATGGCTGACACAGAGTGTGGTTGATTCACAAACTACATTAAATCTAATATACCACCAGAACTAGAACAAGAGAAGGGATGGTCAAAAACTCACGACATGGAGAAGCTATCACTCAGCCCTATATTCAATAACCAGGGTTGTACAAATTCCTCTCTGGATCTCTGGAACGGTATTATCCTCATCAGGATTCCCATCTGGACTCCTCCAATGACCAGGGTTCGATTCCTCCCTGTCGACAACTCCGTGAATATGCTGTATATGCCTGGAAATGGCATCTTGGATTCCTTCCTTCTCGTCCTCGGTTCTGCAAGCTTCACCATCATGCTAGTTCTCGTAGAAATATCACCCTCACACCAGGATGGTATTAGCCCATGATGACTGATTCAACCATGGTGTGGAATAGTCTGGTCACTTTGACGGTGAAATAAATTATGAAATTCATTCTTTCACTTTCCAAAAATATAATGTTCGTCGTGAATGGTGTAGGCTTTTGTAGTAATTGACAACACAGCCTTAATTTCGTGGATGTGAATAGATACGTGAGATAGCACTGCTCTATGGTTCTGCAGGTGCTAATGACGCTACTTTTCTATCATACAGCATCGGTAAAATGTACGTCATTTTGGAAATAAAAACTTCACTCTGGCAATCCAAATATGTTACACAATCGTAATCACACTTATTTGAAGTAATTGCAACACATTTACCTGTATATTTTCCACAAGGAATTTGGCCCTCCACAAACACGTGGGTACTAAAATGTGGTGTTCCGGTAAAATTATATAATTCACTAATACTTGCCAATAATTATCTTCCTAGGTTTCTGTGGCTCACTGTGCATAAATACCAGTATTCTACAATATACCAGTGCACGATGGCACCTGATAACCAATTCAACGCTAACAAGCGGATATTCTTCTATGTCTTGCAGGACAAAAACACTTACACGCCTATACTGGGCGAATTCTCCAGACGTAGTGCAAATACTGGGTGTCTCAAGGAAGTAGGTCGTCAAACCGAAATCGGTGAGCGACTACTTACGTTCCTATTTGCGTATCTGCAAGGGTATTACTTTACCTTAAGCTAAAATAACATTCTCAAAAATGTTTTAATAATGCAGCATGACGAAATGGAATATTCTGAGTCTTGAGAAAGAATAAAATTAATTAATAAGACCTCAGATAAATAATTAGCAGTTTTCACCAAAGTCAAAAGTGCGATTCAACGCTACTTCAAAGAGTATCGCGTGAGCTCTCAGCTCCACGTGGCTTCCTGGGTGTGTTCAAAGGTACAACATCCCATCATAAATGTTCTGTCATAAAAAAATATCACATGAACCATAGCTCAGCGGGTTCAATATGTAGGCCATAGAAATATGTACTATTACATGAAGATTATTGCGTAGGTGTACTATTCAAACATCAATCGCATGATTAGGACACAAGAAATAAAAACGAGATTTTAAAATTTCACACAGCCACCATCTTGTTTCTATGGAAACAATTGAAATAAATTAGATGTCAGTGGATTTCAATTTGTATAAGAATTATCCTACCAGGTTCCACTGCGCTCGGATGGTTAAATCATGAGAAACGTCAATTTAAATATTTGAATTTTGCATCGCTGCTATATTAAATTTGTGCTCACCGGCTTATTGAAAGGGCCATAGGTGAATTGACGTGCATAGCCTTTATCAACACACAAAATTTCAGTCTGATTGCTATCATAGATTAGTAGACTGTCTAAATATTTTGGAATGTCGCCATGTTGGATATTTTTTACGAAAAGGCCATAGAGTTATATACCATTAGATGACGATTATTGCGTAGGATCATTATCTATACGTTTACTTCGATCGCATGATTCGGACACAAGATTTAAAAACTTAATTTTTAAATTTCGCACAGCCGCCATCTGGAGGTTATAAAAACATTTGAACTAAATTAGATGTCAGAGCATTAGAATGTGTAAAAACATTTGCTGTACCAAATTTCATTGCGCTCGGATGGTTAAATCGCGAGAAAATTCTACTTAAATGTTTCAACTTTGCATGGCCGGCATGCTCGTTTTGTACCTAACAGGTTTTTGAACGTCACATAGATAATTTTCTAGTAGTGCCTTGTATCACCGTACAAAACTTCAGGGAGATATAGAATGGCGGTGAAATATTCGCACAGCCGCCATCTTGGATTGGTGAGAAATAATGAAATTTAAAGGGCACGGTCAATGTCGGACATAATAGTACTATGACTTTACCGATTTTCATTAAATTCGCTCCAGCCGTTTAGATTTCATTTGGGGACACACACACGCACATACACACACACACGGACAAATGGTGATCTCATAAGCCTATTTTTTTCATAAATGAAAATAGGCTAAAATATGTGCAATGTATGCCTTTCATGAGATAAAACTTTGCATATTTTTATAGTTACTAGGGCTTCCAACTGTTGACAAATTCTCTATAGAATTTTGAATCGTAGTATCAACACCGTAAAATGTACAAATAGGCTTAAAAAGAGGAAATTCTAATACCAACATTGCGGTTGCACAAATGTTTAGCCTATTTTCTTATTTTGAATTTAAGCTCATGAGATCAAATTTTATGTTCGCACGTGTATGTATGTGTGGGTGTGTACCTAAGAAATTCTAAACACCAAGTGAAATTTCAATAAAACATGGTGAGAATTTACTACTACTACGTCCGACCTCAACCGTTCCCTTCAAATTTCAATAAGTAGGACCAATCCAGCAGGGTGGTTCTGCGAATTATTTCACCGGCATTTAGGATCTCAGGAACTACTGCTGCAATCAACCTAAAATGTTGTTTAGGGGTAGAGGTCGCTGAAGTAAGTTCTCGTACTTGACCTCCGAAAACCTGATAAACGCAAAATGGCATTCACGCTAGTTTCAAATGTGCGAATTGGCTTTTCTCGTGACTTAATCAGCCAATCTCAGTGACACTTGGTACAGAGAACTTCATTTACAGCGTCATATTATATTATTATGTGAAATTCAAGATGGCGGCTGTGCTACATTAAAAAGAACATATTTTTACCTCTCGTATCCTAAAGCGATGGAATTGAAGCTTCATAAAATGAACCACCATGCCAATTATTACCTACCGGCACTTACTTTGCCAGCTTACTATTCAATAAATTGAACAAACCGATCATCAGACTTCGACAAAAATGAACTCTTGTGTCTCATCCAAGAATAACGCCCTATCTACGGTAATGGTTATAATTAATGGATAAAAAGTTAAAATTTCTTGTGTTTAATTTTGCTAGAGTGGTGGTGTTTGTGGTTTTAAGGGCAATACTTCAAGTTTATTCGTCCCGGTCACCTTAGGTGACGCGCGACCCGAGCAGTATTATTGTAGATGATAATTATTTTGCCATAGCTAGTCAGAGGGGTTGTAAATGTACCACTATCCAGCCACATCTCTTAATGTATTAATTTAGGAGTAGTAAGAGTACTCTACCCGTATTTCCTTGCGAAGTGTCAGCCAAAATCCGAAGATGATTATGAATTGTAGCAATTTGCAGTCCCCGGCTAGAAAAACTACTAAGAGCTACTGCGAATACACACAGGATGGGGTAAGCTATCCTAAGATGTGCTATAGGTCTAACTACAGAGGTTGTGGGTAACTAAATACAGTGGAAAGTGTGAAACTTTCGAATCTCGGGCGAAACTGGTAAAATGTGTGGACCATGAGATCTTCTCTACCTCTATAGCACACTAAAATATATCTATTGCTACGTGTCTATACCAGCATAAAGCAGCGCTTTTCGGTAAAGTGAGGAATATGTTTATTTCACTCCCAAGACGAGACTGTAAAGGCTGTACAAAGAGAAGGGAAGTGACGCTTCGAGTAGGCTGTATAGTTTAGAGACTCTGTGAAGAGAGAACAATGGAGCTGTGGTATTAGAATTTTGTGGTTGAATTAATATTAGAATTATTAAATGAGTGTAATTAATTTACGATTTGACCCACGGACTGTATCTATTGGTGTCAGAAGCGGGATAGAAATTCTCCGTGAGCGTGACTTTTACTTTTGAACCTTGAAACTGTTTTCTTACTTGTGATTATGGTTACTGTGAGAGTAAAATTAAGTGAATTGAAAGTTATTGAACTGAAACAGGAGCTGGAAGAACGCGCTCTCGACACTACTGGAAACAAGGCCGTTTTACAGATGCGACTTCGCTCAGCCTTGGGGGCTGAAGGTAAGGATCCGAAGCCCCCCCCCCCCTGTTCGAAAGAGCCACAAGCAAGAAGAACCTTGCCGAGTTGTTGAAGAACCAAGACGGAAGCTCCAGACTCCTAGAGGAAAAGATAAGTGAAATTTCCAGAAACCAAACTGAAACTTCAAGGTTTCTCGAAGGAAAGATGGAGATTCACCAGCAGTTGGAAGACAAGTTAGAATAGAGAATTTATGGAAATTCTAGGGCCCTCAGAGAGGAACTTGAGAAAGTTGAAAAGGATGTCCAGTTAAGAATTACCGGTATCGAAGAAAAAATGATTTCCTCCAGAAGATCATGGAAACAGGTACCAACGAAATTAAACCAGCAACCAGAGTCAATGTTTGGAGCGTCCATATAATGCCACACACGTATGACGGGAAAGCCTTATGGTCCACGTACCTAAAGTAGTTCGAGGCCGCAGCCACTGCCAACGGATGGGCAGAGGCTGATAAAGCCGTTAGCCTGGTAACTGCTCACCGAGGAGACGCTCTGAACATTCTACAGACCATTCAAGACAACGATCTAAAGGATTACACATCCCTAGTGGCATGATTGGAAATGAGGTATGGGGACAAACATCTACAGCAAGTCTATCATAGCCAGCTGATTAACAGACGACAGAAAAGCGGAGAGACACTGCAGGAATTCGAGGCGGATATCCGCCCCGAATGATTTCGTCGAGCGGCTGTCTGTGGGAACCTACCTCATGGGCGTGGACGACCTGGAACTGCAACGAGAACTCCGTCCTGCTCATCCTAAGACGCCAGTGGACGCATTGGCAAGTGCAATAGACTTCGAGAGTGCCACGCAGACGTCAATGATGAACGCACGGCTGCGATGCATCGACGAAGAAGAGTCCCTGGACGAGAAGGTTGAACGGATCGTCTCGAAACTTTTGCCGAGCAAGGACGGTCTGCCCCGGAGAAGAGAGATACGCTGCTGGAACTGTGGTAAGTTAGATCATGTGAGAAACCGCTGCCAGATGAAACCAAGAAGCAGGAAATCTGGATTGGGCTGGTGCTAAGGGGCGAGCATCGTGGAACGGCCCTACTGCCTCGTTAGAGCATGTGCAGGTTATCTCCCTAATGCGTCACACTCAGAGTTTATTCGTGGATGGAACCATCAATGGTATGGAACGTGACATGCTCCTGCATACTGGGGCTACTGCCACAATCGTGAAAAAGGCACTATTAAAGGAGCCCTCCAGCCGACGAGAGTTCTACTGAAGATAGCGACGGGTGAGCCAGCGAAATCAACGTAAACATCGGATTGGGCAGCATGAAGTTCAACCATAGAGTGATAGTTGCCGATATTACCGAAATTGTCATCCTTGGCATGGACCTTATGATTAAATTAGGCGTAACCCTGGATTTGAAACAGATTCGCTGATGAAGAAATCATCCTTCACGGACGTGCCGATGGAGCGGTGCGAATGGTGCAGTACACGGATGAAGTTCTTCCTCCCAGAAGCGACAACTTGACCTTGGTTCGACCGGACAGTGATAACAAGGAGGCTACTGGCATCATCGAAACTGCAAGTGGAGGAGAGGTTTGTCGAGGGGTTTTACTGGGGAGAGCTGCCGTCAACGCCATGGGACCGGTGTCGGTTAGAATGATGAACCTAATGTGTACCCAGTCATCCTGAAGAAAGGCACTCAGGTCGCCTGGTGTAGCCCAGTATAATCGATTGTGCATGGAAAACTCCGAATGACGTCCGGCGAGACATCAGAGGCGTCCGGAAGCTGACGTAAGCTTTACAACTTGAACGAGCAAGGCTAGCCAAAGATTTAAGAACCAGGATCGAGGCTCTTCTGACGAAATATCTGGATGTCTTCGCCATTGAAAATAACCAGCTCGGCAGGACGAATGCGGTGAAGCATCGGATTAACATCGGAGATGCTCAGCAAATCCGACATCACCCTCGACGTTTACCACTGCCCAAAAGGGAAGAAGCCGAGAAGATAATCTCCGACATGTGCCAACAGGGTGTCATTGAGCCTTCTACTAGCCCTTGGACTTCACCAGTCGTGCTCATAAAGAAAATGGACGGCTGTACAAGGTTTTGTGTGGACTATCGACAGCTCAATAGCAAGACCGTCAAGGACAGCTATCCACTTCCCAGGATTGATGACACTTTGGATACCGTGTCTGGGTCCCAAGCGTTCTCCACGCTTGACGTGAAGAGTGGATACTGAAAGGTTGAAATGGATCCTCTGGATAAAGAGAAGACGGCTTTCTCCATCGGGTCTGGGTTCGGAGACTTCAATGTGATGCCCCTTAGATTAAGTAATCGGAGTGCTATGTTCGACGGGCTACGAGGTCTTTCATGGAAGACTTGCCTGATCTACCTGGACATCATAGTTATTGGGAAGACCTTCGACGAACACCTGTCGAACCTGGAGGAGGTCATCAAGCGAATGCAGAGCGCCAACGTGAAAGTGAATCCGGAGAAATGTCAGCTCTTTCAGGAGGATGTCGAGTACCTGGGACACGTTGTATCTAGGAATGGTATAGCCGTAGATCCTGAGAAGTCAGTGCGGCGAGAGAATGGCCAATCCCCAAGGATGTACATGAACTACGGAGCTTCTTGGCGTTATGCTCCTATTACAGGCGCTTCGTACCCGGATTCGCCAGCATAGCCAAGTCGTTGACAACGCTCACCGAGGAAGGACGAGGCTTCCGTTGGGCCGAACACTGCCAATAATCCTTCGAACAGCTAAAGACGTTCCTGGTTACTGCACCTATCCTTAGTAATCCGTGCACCGTTGGCATGTTTACACTAGACACTGAAGCTAGCAACAAAGGCATTGGTGGAGTTCTGTCACAGATACAGGATGGACGGGAGAAAGTAATCGCCTACTTCAGCAAGGTACTCTCTAGGCCCGAGAGGAGCTACTGCGTCACTCGACGGGAGTTACTGGCTGTCGTGAGGTCTGTGGAACACTTCTATATGTACCTGTAGAGACAACGTTTTCTACTGAGAACGGATCATGGAGCCCTGAAATGGCTTATGCGGTTCAAGAACACCGAGGGACTGATTGCTCGATGGATTGAACGCCTACAGTAGTACGACTTTCAGATTGAGCATCGATCTGGGACCAGCCACAAGAACGCGGTCACACTGTCGCACTGAGGACTGCAGCCACTGAGCATGGCAAGACTCGAAGGCTGGTCTGGTCAGACGACTAACAGTCGTTAGTTACTCATGGCAACCTGCGGAACTCCAGATGGCTCAGAGTGACGACGCAGATCTTGGTAACATCATCCAGTGGCTCAAGAGAGGACGCCGGCCTACGTGGGAAGAAGTCACTCCGCTTAGCCCCAAGCCCAAATCTTATTGGGTCCAATGGGACTCGTTACGTTTATACTGTATATATGGATGAAAGGCAGCCTATGTGTTAATCCAGGGTATAAGCTATCAGTGTAATCCGCAGTGTTCCAAAAGATATGAACGTAAAATTTGGTTCTGTTTGGTTAAACGCTGTAGATTTGTGCCAAAGTGCTTTAATGTAGGGTATGGAGAGGGCTGCCCGAAATTTTAGGTGGACAGAGCAACCTGCAGGAATCCAAAGGCTAAGTACGTAAAATTTGGTTTTGATTGGTGAAACGGTGTACATTTGTGCCAAAGGGCCTAAATGTAGGGAATGGAGAGGGCTGTTCGAAATTTTAAGTGAACAGTGTTACTCGCAGGAATCCACAGAGTAAGTACCTAAAATTTGCTTCAGATTGGTGAAACGATGTAGATTTGTGCCAAAGCGCCTAAATGTAGGGAATGCTGCAGGCTGTCCGAAACTTCAAGTGAACAGTGTTACTCGAAGGGTTCCAAAGTGTAAGTACGTAAATTTTGGTTCAGATCGATAAAACGGTGTAGATTTGTGCCAAAGGGCCTAAGTGCAGGGAATGGAGAGGGCTGCTTGAAATTTGAAGTGGGCAGTGTTACTTGTCGGGTTTCAGAGGTAAGTATGTACAATTTGGTCGGTGTAACGGTGTAGATTTGTGGCAAAGGGCCTAACTACGAACATTGAGCTTTATACTGTATATACTGTATGGATGAAAGGCAGCCTATATGTTAATCCAGGGTATATGCTATCTCTATTTCAAGTTTCATCCAAATCCGTCCAGCCGTTTTAGACTGAAGAGGTAACAAACACACTCACTCACTCAAACACACATACACTCACAAACTTTCACAATATAATATATAACGAGATCTATTGATTTATACATTCATTCTTTCATTTATTTATTTATATATATACTAGCAGGTACCCGCGGCTTCGCTCGTGATCAAGACAATGGGGACGATGCATTATTGCTGATAATTGGTCTATTCTATTAGAACAATCGCAGCTACAGATGGGTCCATTCTTATTCTGATAATTCTGATACATACAGTATATTGATATGAGCAGAAAAGTGGGAATTTTATAGAGTTGTGAAAGTCTGCAAGGTACGATGTTACATTATGTGAACACAATTTAAAATTACGTTTTTGGTTTTGCCATCTTCTACTGAGACATAACGATTTTGTTGTCCGGATACTCGCGAACACGACACATACAGTCGCCCATGGGAAAAAATGGTATTGTCTAAATGTACACCTAGAATGGCAAATCTATCTGAATATGGGGAATTAAAAGTATTCTTCCTTAAGCTATTCTGGGTGCAATTTTGCCACACTTATTGATGATTTGAACGTCAACATGTCGCTATTAATAGACCTATAGTAAAATATCTCTCACCTTGGCCGCTGATGTACATTATGCAGTCTCTTCCAGTCTTATATCCCAGGGATTGTAATTTTCCAACAACCCTTTTGCCTCTCATGCCTCTCTAAGTAATTAAAATTCCCGATTGTTGTTGTTGTTTGATTCGTCAACTTTTTGACTGGTTTTATGCAGCTCTCCATGGCTCCCTCTCCTGAGCTAATAGTTTCATCTCTACATAGCTACCACACCCTACATCCGAGGCAATCTGTCAAACCCTGGTCTACCCCTACAGTTCTTGTCCTCGAGCCTCCCATCCATAATTAAGCTTGCTATTCCAGGGTGTCTTAATATGTGTCGTACCAACCTATCTCTTCTCTTCATTAGCAGTCACCAGAAACATATCTCCTCTCCCACTCGTCTTAATAGCTCTTCATATGTTACCCTATCTACCCATCTGATCTTCTTCATTCTCCTGTAACACCACATTTCAAACACTTCAATTCTCCCCTTTTCTACTGTACCATTTGTCCAAGTTTCATTTCCTTATAGTGTCACGCTCCAGACAAAAGCTTTCAAAAATGACTTCCTAGTACCTAAATGTATATTCGATATCAACAGATACCTTTTCTGTAGAAATGCTTTCCTTGCCTGAGTCAACCTGCTTTTTATATCATTCGTCCATCACTGGTTATTTTACTTCCTAAGTAACAGAAGTCTCCTACTTCCCGTAGCGTTTCACCTGCCAATTTGATGTCCATAGAAGTTTCGGATTTATTTCGGCTGCATTCCAATATTTTTGTTTTACATTTATTGATTTTCATCATGAATTCTTTCCTCAAGACGGAGTCCATACCATTCAAAAACTCGTTCAAATTTTCTGGCATATCGGCCAAGATGACGATGCCATCAGAAAATCTCAAAGATGAAATGATTTCTCCTTGAATCTTCGCTCCCACTTAAAATTTTTCTCCAATTTCCTGATTATTGCGTTTTTAGAGATCTTGGAAATGCGTTGCCCTCGCACATGGTGTAGATGCATTGTCAAAGGAAAACATTCCATGCTACGAACATGCGCCGCGTAATCCGTACCGAAAGCCTATTCTGAACAGCAGTTCTTTGAACTCAGATTTGCCAACATTTTATTGTATATTTCCATGTGGTATATCTCTGTACCTCAACATACAGAACAGTGCTTTAAAAATCATGTCTTGTGTACATTTTGGAAAAAGTAGTGAGTGTGGATTTTGTCGGAGTGGGTACTCGCCCGTAGAAATTCTTTTCAGTAAAATAGACTGGTTCACAATTTTTTAAGTGCACATTTAGGTATGTGACGGCGGGATGCCTTAAGTGTTACGGAAACGGCAATAGCCGCCACAGAGCTTCGTTGCTACTGAGATAACGACCAGACTGATATTTGTACTTAACTATACGGAATTTGTGAGCCCAGTGTTTATGAAATTGAACGTAGCTATATCGCTACCTTAATTTAGTAGCCGCTACTGTAGTGTTTAAAATTAAAATTAAAAGTGGTATTAGAAGGCGCTTTCCCTATTTTTTTACACCTGGCACTACAGACCATGAAGGGCCTAGGCCTAGGCCTAGGCCATTTGTCCAGCAGATATTGTGGTGACGCGTGGTCAGTGCATCGTGTCCCCTCGGCCGTTAATCTTGTTCTCTCTATCAGACAGCTACTCAATTGTCCTCACGACGCTTAGTGCACTCCGTTGCAGCCCTCACGCCAGTGTCTAAAATCTCTGACGGAGCCGGGAATCGAACCCAGGACCTACGGATGAGAGGCAGGCGCGCTACCCTGTTCTTATTGTGTTTATATATAGCTTGAAAAGATAATAAATGTATTGGCATTGCCTCCTACAGGGATATATAGAAAATCGGATGTCATACCTTGAGATTCAGTTGCCATGGAAACGGACTTGCCATTAGTTCATCAGTTTATCAGAGTGAAGGTAGTTTTCTGCGAATATCTTTGAAACTGTCGGTTTTAGGGCCTTAAATGTGGTTTTCGGTGTCCCTCAGGGACTCACCGAGTATTGTTTCTTGCATCCAGGGGCGTAAAATGAGCTTTGTCCGGTCTTTGTGCGGCAACTTCGATATTTTGTCCCGGTGGAGAATTTTTGGTGACTTTTCAGTAAAGTTGCCCGTTCCACCATTTCAAATTTCATCCAAATCCGTCCTGCCGTTTTAGTGCCAAGAGGTAACAAACTAACACACAGACAGACCATACCATTCACAATTACGATATATATAGGGATTTTTAATTTGTGTATTTATTCTATCATTTATTCATTTATTCATTTCTTCATTTATTCATTCATTCATTCATTCATTCAATTATTTGTTTATGTATTCATTTATTCATTCATTTATTTTGCTAATGTATTTACTTAGTTATTTATTCATTCATTCATTCATTAATTCATTCATTCATTCACCCATTTATTTATTTACAGTATGAGTATGTGAAGAAATCGAGTAGCTCCAATGGCAAATTAACTGTATATTGGTACATCATACTGTACATCATAGACCGTCTTCAGGTTTAGTACGGAAATGAATATTCGCCATTGTATTTGCTTAAGAACTGAACTTCGTTTCCTTTGAATATGTTACAATGAATCTGAATAGTGCCTGAACTATTCACTATGAGAGAGGAGAAGAGCAATTCAGGCCATTACGAAAGTCTGCGGCACAAAAAGTAACAAACGAAACGCAATCTCTCTCGAGTGTATGTTCACATCATTATTCAGTATTGCATGGAGCGTAGTTATTGGTAATGGTTTTTGTACTTCGTTCATGTCGCAATTTAACTGCCGACGTTTTTATGCTTCACAAATCGTTCAGTGCCGAAACACCCTGCAGTCGATTAATAGATCGCTAATGGGCTTCATTGAAGCTTAATTTCTTGTCGTTACGCAGGACACGAGCATACACCTAAAGTACGTGTCAGACGGACAGGATGCGATAATGGTACCCTTACCACTCTTCTGACTAGTTGTGGCAAGATAATGTGCTACTGGAACGATGGTCCATGGTTTGTGTCTCAACTAATATCAGCGTTAAACCAACTGGGTGCGAACTGTGTTAATGGTACTGTGCCCGAATTCGCAGTTGAAGTAATTTTATGTTTGCATCGTATCAGATTTGCATGATATAAAAGTCATCCTATGATACATTTTATCCAGGCTGGATTTGAGCACTTCAGTGTGAAGACGAGTCGAGTCAAGCTGCAGTAAACAAAACCGGCCATTTATAAAATTCACTCAGAAAAGCCTAGCATGAGGCGGGGATTATCGATGAATAATAATAACAATAATAATAATAATGTCTCTGGACTTAAATTACGTCCCTGTTATTATTACCGCCTTTAGAGGCATCGAGGTGGAGGAATATTTTACCCCATTATTTTGCGCTCAAATGAACCCTCTGATATACTCCTACTGTATGCTGAGTTATTTGATCCCTCTGGACCGAACTCGCCCCGTAGAATCCGACTGATAGTCAAGGAATTTATCCGCGACTGAACGATTACTTTGTAGAATCACTGTTCTTTTGCTTTGAGCATACAATGCGACTTGTAAGGTTCTAATTTATTTCTAAATTGCATTATTATAACACTGAGATTCAGAAAGTTCTTAATTTATTTTTAAATTACAGGATGGTCACTGTGCGTTTTATTCAACATGATAATTATTTGAGAAACCTCATATGATACTTATCTCTTGGCAAAATTCGGCTTAATTACGCAATTAAATTCTGAGTTATTGACTTCAATGTTCTAATAATTCGCACAGCCGTCATTTTGAATGTATGAAAAATCTTTCCTTTTGCCTGGGCCACAAAAGGTGCCATATGCGGTCCTACCTTGTAATTACTTTCAATACTGTAGCTCTTAAGTGTTCAAAGTTAGACTATTTATATTTATAACTTTAAGATGGCGGTTGCGTTCAATATTAGCTCGCATACAGTCATCACGATGGTATCAGATGGCCATCATACAACACTTCCTAAATGCCAAGTACTGTAAGCCTTGATTCATTAGATTATAAATTATGGATTGTAACGTTTGCATGACTGGCACATCAGTCATCTTAAAATTATTCTGCCGATGACCTTGTAGTTGGGACCGTACACGATTTGCACATGAAGGTTAGTTTTTCTTAATTTTTTTAGAGATCCAATTATTGGGTTAGTCGTATTCGATTGAGCTTTGAACAGTGATATAAAACATGGCATTGTGGTATCCTTTGCTAGGGTCACCTCTGTACCAAATTTGGTTCAATTCAGTTTCGTCGTGATTGACATGATAAGGGGGTAGAAGAGCGACATACACACAAACAGAAAAACAGACAGACATGTGGACATTTGACCATTGTAGATCTTAGTAGTCAACTTTGATTTTCTTTTTACGAAATTCGAAAAAACAGTAGGCTAAAGAGTAACGCTACCACGCTATCATGCGTCCTTCTTCTTGTGCATCGGTCGGCCTCGTTGCGTAGTGGGCTTTCACTCTTGGCTGTCACCATGGAGGTTCAGGTTCGATTCCCGGCTCTGCCAAGAATTTTAATTCTGGTTAGAGGGCTTGAACAGGGTACACAGAGCCTCGTGCAGCAAAACTGAGAAGAGGCGGGTTCGATTCTCCCCTTAGCTATCCTGGAAGTGGTATTCCGTGATTTCCCAATTCTACTGTAGGCGGTTTACGGGATGGTTCCTAAATTAAGGCCACGACCGCCTCGCGTCCAATCCTCATCTAATTACAATTACACACACTAATACAACCGTTGCTGTAACACAGGTTATCAGACAAATTCCACACACTCCCAAGTACATGGGGCTACAGTACATGACCACAATGTCGCAAAGACTTTAAATTAATCAACAACAATTACTCTTGTACATCGATAACATTACTGCATGCAAATGTACCTTTGTCATTAAGGGTCCACTCTCCGTTTTGTGGAACTTGACTCTCTAGCTGTACTGCATGCTCAGTAGCTTGAAGCTGCTATGCTGTGCGTGAGCGGAATTACTGCCCGATGCGAGAGAAGTGGCTATATTATCCTGCGGAGGTTTGACGAGTTAACAGGGTTGGCACCAATCAGAGAAAGCTACTTTCGCCTGGTGAGATAAGGCTGTCAGTGAAAGGCCAATAAATGCGAAATGTCTCCTTTAATGTTGCAATTGTTGCTTAGAGACGGAGGTCATTAGACCCTTGAACTATTTTGTAAGTGATTGGTCTTTGGTTGACCCAGTCAATGATTTGATTTGTGTAGATGTAATAAACATGTAATATTTCTGGGAACGATACACCAAACCTTTAATAAGTAACAATTATGGATTATTCTGTAACTGAATGTTTGAAATCACAGTGAAATTAATTATGGTTGCCAAAGGAACTCAATTGAAACTTTCTGCCCTGGATTCCCAGTTCTGATAATGTTCTTGGTTAGAGAGGTTGTTGCAGGCGACGATGCTCCCAGGGATGTTACCTCATCACCTAGTAATGTGTTTTCCTGGCGGGAGTGAGGAAAAACACAACAAGTCCTACTCTAGTGTGACAAATGAAATGTAAGCTTTACAGATGAATTTACTAAAATATTAGATTGAAATGTGATTATATTGATTATGTGATGCCTGTAATCCTAAACCAATATTATGTTACAATCGGTCTCATGGATGAGCACCGTACAGTAGACTTTGAAAACAACATTTCTATACCAAAATACAAATCGTGGTGAGACTCCGTCTTTATGCGGGATGGTATGTGTTTAGGAATTAGGGATGGCTTAAAGCTATCTCTAACAACAAAGAATGAAATGGACTGCATCAGATAAAATATTATTTAATTATATTAAAGAACTGGAAAATTGTGACAAAAGGTAATAATGATAATAAAATAATGAATTTACTGGCTCTACTATGGCTTGGCGAAGGTACTGGTGCCCGTCTGTACACCTGGAGTGAACAGACAACCACATGCGAGGTAGCAGTAAATACAGTGTTACAATGAGATCTATCTCGGGGCGTTCTGGGCTTGGGCTGTAATTACTATACACTGTATTCGTGCTCCCCGTAAAGGAAAAGGAAAGTCGTCACGACATATAAGAGAAAATTAAAGTCATATTTCATAAAAAACCAATTCACCAAATAAAGTTTAATCAATAAATAACTGCCTGCTGGCAGAAGCAAAACAATAGCACACGCATTCCCTATCGGATTTTATGCCTCTCAAAAATAAAAATAAATCATAGTCTTATTTAAGATTGTCCGTTGGTCTAGACTATGCTTATAAATCAAACTTTAATTTGTTAATCTATACAATTCGAGAAAACATAAAGTTATTTTTAAATTTACCCTATTAAGTTGCACTGTTAAATAATTCTATTCACTTATTTACAATTAATCATGACACTAGCATGGATTAGTTTCACATTTGATTCTTGATTCTTTTATGAAATTACACAAATCTTAACGCAGTTTGTTTAAATACATCATAGTGACTATTATTGGGCACATCAGTTGAATTTTTACAGCAGAACATTGATATCAATAGTAATAACCAGTATTGGTTTCGTTAAAGTTAGCTTTGAATATCCTTTCATAAATTTCAGGATCTAATGCACTGTACATGAATTCAGATGGCCAAAATAAAAATTGGCATGACAACATTGCTTATAATAAATCAATAATTTGAGCTGATAATATCTCAAGGGAAATCTTTAGGATTTGGAACACATTGAAGCATTATGGGACAGGATCTAACTCCCGCAACTCCCATTTTATTTCTTATTAAAAAGCATACAGCTTTCTGTGGATCAGGATACCATTCCCGCAACATCCACTCAACACGAGGATCAACGCCTCATTTAACTACTTTCACAAAGTGCATTGGCACAAAATAATATCAATTAAGCTTCATTTATCAATACCCTATAAGATAACAGATCGTAAGCTCTCAGATTTATACGGACAATTAATTGTTTGATCATTATTCAACACTTTTATCATAGTCTTTCATGTTGATCATTCTTAAGCAATATTACTTCCATAGCTATTCATAGAATTCAGCATTCATCAATATTAATTCATAGAAATATCTATTATTATTATTATTATTATTATTAGAAAAATATATTCTGTCACGCAGAATAAAAATTATTAATGCATATTCTGTGTCGTAAATCTGCTGCGTTATGAATGGGGTAGACTTCCCATATTATTTACTGCAATAAAAAAATGAAACATTGAGGATTGCACCTCAGCTGCTAGTCTAATTTGACTACAAGGAAAAATTACTCCTAAAAATATGCAACCATCCTAACTATAAAGGCGTTTTTTAATAATAGAGAAAGTGAATTGGTTTATCGGAACGGCGGAAAATTCATGGCTCTAGAAAAATGTAGGCTTTTCGGAAGTCTACGATATCACAATTTCTGTGGCGATTGGACCTCCCTCGGTGCAGATTGAATCCTGGCACCACGGATCTGTTAAGTCTAAATGCCGGGCATGGGACATGTTATAGCGTTCAACTTCCTCGGTACAGATCGAATCCTGGCACCATGGATCTGTGAAGTCTAAACGCTGGGCATGGGACATGTTACAGCGTTCAACTCTCCTGTCGTCCACAGAAATAAGCCGCAGGTGGCCTAGCTCCTCGTTCCTAATGGGTCATTCTGGCATGATCTCCTCACATACCGCCGCCTTAGCTGCTAACTATCTTCGATAATTGGGGCAGTAAAATTATCCTATCATGGGGCTGGTTCACATGCACACAAGGCATGCTCTTAGTATGGCCCATTGTCAATTATGAAGTCCACTTTTATAACCCAGTGGTCTGACGGTACAGGCAAATGGTAACAAGTCCTGGTGAGTGTGTCTTTATCAAACATGGGCGGAATCTGGCCTGATATTCCCTGTAGAAATGTAAGCTGTTAGGGTAGCCTATTAGCACTTGCAAATGTTCAATGGCTAAACTTGAATGTGGTCCCAGTTCTTATGTTTGATGTAAGTGGTGGGAATAACACACAAGACAACAGTCATGTACTTTTCTATAACAAGTCACACTCACATACCTTTGGATTTCTTGAAGTATTCAACCAGATGAATAATTATAAGTGCTGAAGCACTTGGAAACACTGTGATGTTACCACTAACGTACCACAAGGCTATGTCCACTCGGACATAGTAACGTGGTAGAAATTGCCTATCTCCAAGGAGCACTCGCTCAAAATGACGGCGTATTATACTGTCGTAGCGACACACACACGTGGACTAGTATGACGACTGTTGGAATGTTTGATGACTGTGTACCTGACCTCTCACAGGGCTGGCTTTTATACTGTCCCAAGGACACATATAGATCGTTCAACTCACATTACGTAATGCTAGATCTTACATCCCATTAGCCATATCCATAGAAGCATCCAGAAGGTTAGCAATTTCCATTAAAAACACCAGGAATAAAATGGTGAATTACTCCTAATGTAATTCTGAAGTGCTGATATAATCTTCTTCCATAACAAAAGCCTTGCAAGTATACAGCTTTCCATATTCGTTGGCTACACGTGGGACACGCGGCTGGTTCAAACTATGGTGGGTCGACAGCTGGTCATGGGCTCGCTGACGTCACGGCACGCACTCTTCAAATTCACGCCCGACCAAACCATCGTAAATGGGCACAGTACTAAGGTGGAGATGATTCGAAATAGTTAGTTACTGGAAAGGCTTGAATTTACGTGCCGATAAATTAATCGAAAATAGAGATCTTGGTTAAGTCGAGATCATTTGGCTCACCCTAGTCAAACTCTGGACCATTTGGTTTGGTTTGGCGATGGGGCGTTGGTTTCCTTTGCAGACGTTCATCTTCCTTCCTCTCAGCGACGATGTGAAATTTAATGAAGTTAAACACACAGAGATGAGATGTGTCTAATGTTTTATTATTGGTTGTGTTGGAATCTAATTCTTTGAATCACATTTTATGGCGAAAATCGAGATCAAATTCGCACCATTTAGGAGTCAGACGTGATTTTGCCTATCATCCTTAACCAATATTACATTACAATCGGCCTCATGGATGAACACCGTACCGTAGACTTTGAAAACAAAATTTCTATACAAGATTGGGGACTGAATTACCTCCCTCCATGCGATACTTGAGGTAGTGATCTGGAGCCAATCACGGGGCAACTTTCCCCAAATTGCCTGTCACTCCTGATCTTCCTTCCCTGCCGTTGGCCCCTCAGGTGGGCTCTATCAACATCCCGTGCCTGGCATGACGTCACCAGATTCAAAACGGTTTCATGACGCTCATACATTACGCCCTTTGTATCCTCGTTGGGTTTGAGTGACCGTTGACCTAGTTTAGTGCCGTTCACCCTGACCCGATTCTAAGAAGTCGAGCAATCGTCGTTGTCTCGCTGCAATTTTCAGTGGCAACCTGCTGCGATACCTCGTTAAGCCTGACTCGTAGTCGCCAAATCTACTTTCCTCAAGTTACGAAATGGCATCTAGCTAACCCACGTATATTCATCGAGCCATGTGAGATGTTAATATATAATTGAATATATTGTACAATATGCTATAGAAAACCGATAAAAATAATAATAATTTCCTCCATAAGACATGTATCGCTTGATACGAGCTTTAATATGTTACAGTGATAATAATAATAGCACTCAAATGTGAGATGATGATAATAATAATAATCAACATGTGTTGAGTTATGAATAAACTGATGGAACACCTGTTAAGTAAGATATCGCACAATCCGTGCTTTGAGGCATAGGTGACGGTTACATTTTGCCCTGGACGATTGCGTGACATATAGAATCTCTATATCCACCGCGATTTTCCATACACACGTGTAATAAAACCCTAATATATATATATATATATATATTCAAAACGGTTTCATGACGCTCATACATTACGCCCTTTGTATCCTCGTTGGGGTTGAGTGACCGTTGACCTAGTTTAGTGCCGTATATATATCACAGAACATCACAAATATCACAATATACCCTTTATTCTTACTTAAACTGGAATCCGCTAGGATATTGTCTTTTCCTTTGATATGCTTCAGCTCGAAATCATATTCTTGGAGAGCAAAAATCCATATACTCTCACGGTTTGAACTGAATTTATAGGTTTGCATAAAACGTAGGGCATGGTGGTTGGTGTATATCTGAAATATACTCCCTAGCACGTACATTCTAAATTTCCCTAAACTGAGAACTATTCCGAGCAGTTCCAGTTCCATTATTGTATATTTCTTCTCGGCAGCTGCTGTTGGCCCGTTCATCCCACGCGGGCTCTTTCAACTTCCCGCGCCTGGCCTGACGTCACCAGATTAAAAATGGCTTCATGATACTCATACATTACGCCCTTTGTATCCTCGTTGGGGTCGAGTGGCCTTTGACCTAGCTTCGTGCCGTTCACCCTGGTCCGATTCTAAGGAGTCGAGCAACCGTCGTTGTCTCGCTGCTATTTTCTGTGGCACCTTGCTGTGATACCTCGTTAAGCCTGACTGGTAGTCGCCAAGTCTACTTTCTTCAAGTTACGAAATGACATCTCGCTAACTCACGTATATTCCTCGAGCCATTTGAGATGTTAATATATAATTGAAAATAATGTACAATATTCTATAGAAAACCAATATTACTACTAATAATAATGACCTCCATACGACATGTATCTCTTGATACGAGCTTCAATATGTTACAGTGATAATAATAATAATAATACTCAAATGTGAGATTATAATAATAATGAATAGGCTTATGTGTTGAGTTATGAATAACTTGATGGAACACCTGTTAAATAAGCTAGCCTATCGCACAATCCGTGCTTTAAGGCATAGGTGCTGGTATAAACGGTTACAACCTGTTCTCCCGGGAGAGACAATTCACCAGGATAACGTAAGTTACACAAATCCCGATGGAATGCTAATGGCTGCAACACTGGTGGATTATCTGCTACTCAGCCTCATCCCTAAAGAACAAAGTGCGCACCAGATACTCCATTTGCCCTGCTTGAACTTACAGTAGTACATATAGGTACATAGAGCAAATGAACATGGATGTACGGCTCTTTGCTTACAAAACACAGTGCTGAGATTGGAGAAAACTTAGTGCATCACTGGAGCTTTCTTACTCGATCAGTTACAGTGTACGTCTTATGATCACAAGAACACGGACTCGCTTCTTGATGGAGCAAGTCGGATATTTAAAGAGCGGGAAAATTACACGCGACTCCAAGTCATATCAATAATAATAATGATATTAGTTCAACAATATTGGTTTTACGTCCCTTTTTACTACTGCAACTTTTAGAGACGCCAGCAAGTGTATGCATTTTGTTCGTATTACACTTGGTGATGAAGTACAAGGACTTTAGGACAGACTAGAGTTCATCCACAGTGTTTCGGTTTCTGCTTGGCATAATGATTAAACAGAATTGTTATGTGATCACCCGGACAGATATATGTACCTGTCCTTCTGTCTGTGTGTGTAACCCCACCCAAACCGACTGGGGGGGGGGGGGTTGGCTTGGTGGCGCAGTGGACAAGCTGTTCGTCTCCCAGCACGGTAGATCGGGTTCGATTCCCGATCAGTGCATGTGAGATTTTCGAAGTAAAATACCATGTCCTGTAGTTTGGAGTCCACGTAAAAAGGAGGTCCCGTAGCTCACGATCGCCAGGTTGAAGGTCACTCAAAATACAAGCTTCCGTCCTTTCCTTCCCAATCATTTCCCAAACGACTGCGGCTATCGAAGGTAACTATTTCAAACAATCAAACTGTAGTGCCCTGAAAGGATACAATATTTCAGGTAACTTGCATTCCGTAGAATTCATAAATGTTACCAACTTAATTTTGTTATTATTCTAGATAGGTCTATATAGATCAATGCCATGAATCTTAAATTTTAAGAAATGTAGGCTATTTAGTTCGTTACGGGGCTACTTGTTTCTCTCCTGTTGCACAATGAAGTTATTAATATGAATATACTGTACAGTATTTATGACGTATAGCCTAACATGTGAAGCAGGTTTCATGGTGTAGGGATTCCATGCTTGCCTCTTATCTAGGAGGCGTAGTTGGTAGCATGCTGAACTTTACTGCTGTGCCCAAGATAGCGGGTTCAAACCCGGCCGAAGTCGTCGGATTTTTTAAGAGCGTTAAAATCTTTCAGTATGCCTTCCTTCGGAGGGGAAGTAAAGCCGGCGGTCCCATGCCATAGATTTATGGTATGTAAAAGATCCTTCCACAGACTAAACTTGTGCGAAGCTAAATTTCTCGGTTAGATTTCGTTGGAACGCACTATCAAAGTTCCAACGTTCACCACTGGGTATAAGTGGCATCTGGTAGCGAAAGTTGGATTTACTTGAAATTGAACGGAACTTGTAGCTCACCCTATGGGTGTCCGCTTGAAGCAGCTACAGCCTCTGGCGAGCCGAACATGTCCTCGGACACTCCTGGCACTAAAAGCCGTACGATAAATAAATAACATAAATCTAGGAAGCACTGGGTTTGATTCTTGTTTCCGCCTGTGATTTTAGATGGACAATGAGCGCTAGAACGGGTTGCACTCAACCTCTTGAAAGCACAGTCAGTGATAGGAAGGGCGATAATTAGATTTTAACTCTTCTCTATTTCTACCCATATTCATGAACATGGGAGCACTCGATTTCCTTGCTGTTGTTGTCAATTCGTATTAAGGGCTTGGGACAAATTTGGTCATCAGCCCCGTGTATTTCATTGGGTGTTGAATTTGTCTATTAAATCTGTGTTTTTTTGGTGACTGTACTAGTGTGTGTAGCTTTTATTATTAGGGTATGGGATGCGGCAGGTGCCTCAGGACTTGAAATAAGTTGTGCAAAACAGGGGAAAAACCACACTCAGGATAGCAGCCAGCGCCGAGATCCAAACCTTATTTAGTCCGGTCTTGCCTACTCGGTTTCAATCTTCACACCAGGATTAAAAACCTAGGAGACAGAATCTCAAATATGTTAATCCTACTCCTGTGATTCTCCATAATCATTCATATCCTGTATCATCATTGACTGCGATTGGCCTCATCGTGCACTCCGAAGAAATACCTTCATACTGGAGGAGGCACTATCGCTGACCTGCCAATTGCTAAGACTTCAGTTAGCAGATCATATTTTTCCCATTATTTTTATTAACATTATTATTATTATTATTATAACCAATAATTATGTTATAAACTTTCATATTAATTTGAAAATATTTCCGTTGATATTTTTTACATTTTGGAAGGGCGTTGCATATAGAGGGAAGGCCATATTTTTCGACAGTTTAATGAACATTATTGGGAACACTGTGTTACGAGCTGCTTGGATGTTATCAGGTAAGTCCCCCCTCAGCATGACGCAAATGTCAGTCGATCAGATGAAATGTTAATGTCCGAAACTGCACCGCAGTCTCTGTCCCCACCGTAAATCGTATGTTTCATCCACATAATTGAATTTGATTAAGGCTTCAGGGAGTCATAGGTAGTGAGGAGGGAAGCAGTGTCCCTGCTATGTTGTACTCACTGCGGTAATTTTCTCGCTACATTCCTTCAGCTCCTATAGATCATGTACTTGTTTCAAATAAGCAGGACCTAATTCCATGATGTACCCTTCCCAATGTCCGCCTCAGTTACAAATGCATCCACTACTATAGATACCAGAATAACACAGGTTGAAACGACAACAGTTGAGTGACACAGCGATTACAAAGGCCAGTTTAAATAAAGAAAAGAAACCTCTTCTGGGTTGGTATAGTATGCTGTACAAAAGACGAAGTGGAACTGATAATATTCAACATCCTCTTGCAGATTGCCTTTGAAGTCATTCCTATACTTTGGGTCTCATGACAAAGGATGTCTCAAGCATATCTTCAACACCAAGCTTTAGCTACCAGAAACAAGTACAGATTTGCCATCACGTTCCTTTTCAGTAATTTTCATCACATAAACACAGGAGGCACTCAGATCGCAAATCTGCACATACCGTTAGATGTATAACTTCTCAGTAAACCTACTGACGCTAATTTGCTTATTTAGCACCCTGTAATATCATCAGAATGAGCCAAAATCGAAATCGTGAGCTTCAGTTTTCAAAACCAGTGTTCAATCTACTGCACCATCAGCAAGCTGAGCCAGTGGAATTTCCAGTTGCTTCAGGAAGTTGGAGGAACAACCGTAATCCTCACGGATGCACTTTTATTTTTACAGGATCATCTTACTACATATTTATCCTCGAAAATGAGACGATTACTGCTGTTTCCAACAGCTTAAACCCACACATCTCATCTCATTAACCCTGCACGGGAATGCTCTAAATTCCGAGCCACATGAAAGTAATTGTAGGAGGCTGATGATCCATTTGATAGAGTAGAAATCTACTTATCCGGTCTCCAGTAACGTTGATAAGTTTCTTTAGGCCAGTACCGTACATGGAAATATACCCAAAGCCAATGGAGTGAAGTTTATAACGGGATTATTCCACACTCTACGGGGAACTTAGTGTCAATAATAAACCTTTCTAATCCCTACAAACAATATTTCCAGAAACAATTCATGTATAAATTATAATCCTGAAACTTTAATTCCAACTTCACATACGTATTAAGCTTAATCCTCCGCCACATGAGGATACCCGAAACTCGCATTTCATAAAATATGTTATTTATTAAGATTCATCGCAACGATAATTTACAGATGTATCATTTCTGTTTGCCTGTGTTCTCTGCCAGGAACTGACGTCCTTATACCCGGATTTCCGTTTCTAGCCTATTTTCATTTATGAAAAAAATAGGCTTGAGAGATCACTCTTTGTCCGTGTGTGTGTGTGTGTGTGTGTGTGAGTGAGTGAGTGAGTATGTGTGTGTCCCTAATAAATTCTAAACAGCCGAAGCAATTTCAATGAAACTCGGTAAGTACATACAACAACCTGGTCCGACCTCGACCGTGCATTTCAAATTTTAATGTGTGTCACGAATCCAACAAGGCGGCCGTGCAAAATATTTCACCAGCATTCTATATCTCCGCAACCGCTAAACATATCACCCACAAATTATGTACGGTGATAAAGGGCACTACTAAATATTGATATATGTAACTTTGAAAAAGTTACTAAGTGCAAAACCAACATGGTGGCTAAGTGAATTTGAAACATTTAAATGGACTTTTCTCGCTATTTTACCACCCAAGCGCAGTGAAACTTGATACGGTAAATATATATACATATTATAATCTACTGGCATCTAATTTAGTTCAATTGTTTTCAGAATGTCAAGATGGTGGCTATGTGAAATTATAAACTTAGGTTTGTATTTCTAGTGTCCCAATTATGCGATCGAAGTGAATGATTGAATAATAAGCCTACGTACCAATCTTCATTCAATGGTACATAACTGTATGGCGTACATACACTCAACATGGCGGCCGCAGGAAATATTTCTCTGGCATTCTATATCTCCGAAACTATGTCTTATATCACACTGAAAATTTGTATGGTGGTAGAGAATTTTACTATAAGTTCACGTGTGTTATATTGAAAATCATGTTATCTACATGACCAACATGGCGGCCAAGCGCAGTTAAAATATTGAAATGGCATTTTCTCGCAATTTAATCATACGAGCACAGTGAAACTTAGCAAGGCACAAAATTATACATGATTTAAGCTACTAGCATCTAATTTTATCCAATTGCTCTTATAACCTCGAGATTGCAGCTGTGCAAATTTTTAAAATGATTTTTTTTTGTTATTTTTGTGTCCTAATCTAGCGATTGAAATGCATGTTTAAATAATGACCCTATGCAATAATATTAATCTAATGATACATAATTCAATGATCTACATATAGAATAATCTAACATGGCGTTCATCCAAAATATTTTTCTGCGAATCTATTACAGCAATCAAGTTGAAATTTTGTATGTTGATAGAAGCTATTAACATAAATTCACATATAGGCCTTGCAATAACTTGATGAACACAAATTGAACATGGTGGTGACGCGAATTTTGAATAGGTATATGGATATTTCTCGCAACTCAATTATCCGAGCGCAGTGAAACTAAGCACGGAATATCTTCAAACAAGGCTCAATATACTGTATCACATGGAAAATCGTTCTGATAGGCAGGAGAGTTTTAATGGAAAAGGCCAGTGCGATACATGAAATAGGCTAATGTACTCGTATTTAGTTCTTCACGGAAATACTTGTTGTTTAATGTGAGCGTTGGATTCCAGAAGCAGTGGTGGTAGAAGTCGAGAATCGTGTTTGACAGGGACATGTTTAATGTTGTTGTAGTTATTGTTAACTCATTATAAGGGACCTGTATATTCTGGTCGAGAGTAATCTATAATCTGTGTTTACGGGCGATTCTAATACTGCGTGTAAATGTCATTAGTAGATCTAGGATTGAAGTTGGCTGGGATTCAAAACTTCGGAACTAACACTTCATCTCCCCCTTGCGTTGTGCTGTGTGACTTGATGAACATGGCTACTGTACCCAAATTTGCTATTTGATATGTATTAAAATGGCTGCATTGGAAGAGTAAGCATTGTAAGATTTTAGTGTGTTAGAAAACTACTTCAGAACGCACGTGCAGGGTTTAGCAGCAAAACAGACGGCACTTTGACAAAGATATCTCCCCTCTAATAGGAATGTTAAATTTAAAGATATCGACTAGAGGTGGCACAAATTGGTTATCAATTGATGACACCGTAGCGGCAGCCAAAAGCGAGACTCGGCGATGTAATAAAGGGGAGCGTAGGCAAATCGCACTACACATCGTAGACAAAAACCTGTCGGAAGCGAGCGAGGCACGTGCCATTTTTGACGTTACGAATGTTGGGAGTGCGCCCATTTAACCACGTGATTGAACACCACCCATTCGAAAGACGGATTTATAGCAATTTAGAAAGCCTCTCATTGCTAATAACGTACACATTAGAAGAGTTTTTATTCATCAGGAAGACGTAGAATTATATTCTGAATTTTTCTGTTTTTACATTTTGTGATAGAAGACTCAGAGAAGCAGAAGACTGATATATAGAGTTAACCGCCAAATTTGCGCGCTGATTTTTCCGAGGAACGCCAAATTTGAGTGGAAAGAGGAAGATCAGGCAGAGTATATGAGGCTCCTAATTTCTGAAGACCGGAGAGGTCAGGCGCGTCGGTCCGTGACTTAGTAAAGTGTGTCCACAGTACAAAATTGTTACCGGGATGCGAGGCAACACATCGGGCGAAGTAGATGTTTATGACCGCGCTCGAGTGAAGAATATGAAATGAGGACTTGTGATATTTTCAAGTTATATGAAGAAATTACTTAGTATAATTTACAATAGTGAAGTCTCACGGTATTGAATAAATTGAACATTGTGAAGTGAATACTAGAAAACCGATAGACAATTATTACGAGGAACAATATAGTAAGAATATACCATATAAATATTCTACGAGGAATTTTTTAAAGAAATTCGATAATTCTTTTAGAGCAAACTACGACATTCATAAAAAAATTTACGAAGATAAAAAACGTGGTGTAATCATTTTGAACATCGTTGAAAGTGACCTTGCGAGGGATATTCTTCAAAAAAATATATTTTCGAAACTATAATCGCCTCGATTTACCGAAGGAAATTCAGAGGGACATTTTTGAAAGATATGGAAACCGTGATTAGGATGTGCTAATTATGCCGATGGACACATAACCTGCAGAGACAATATCAGGAGGGACATAGGATGAGGAGAAGACCATCTTCAACGATATTGTCTAAATTCTACAAAGAATGAAAGAAAGAAAGAACAAAATGGAGTCTACTGAAATTATTATGGAAATGGAATTCTACATGGAGATAACATCAAGAAAATGGAATCCAATTCAAAACGAACCTCCACGATACAACTATACGCTAGATGGGAGTATAAGAACATCAACGGAAGATTGGAGGTCAGAGTCTAACGAGGAGGCAGACCAGAGACGAAGAGATGCTGTTGGGTTTGGCGAAACTTCTTGGTCCAGTGAGGCGAAACTTCGTGGTCCTGTATGGCGTAACAACTCGATCATGGATCATCATCCAGCAGGAGGACGAGACGGAGACCCATGTTAATGGGATCCAATTCAAAACGAACTTCTACGATACAACTATAGGCTACGCACCACAAGGTAGAAAAGAATTTCATCAAGTAGCATATTTTGTTAGGTAAGGAGTGTGATTATATTCGAAAAAACATTTTCAACGTTTGGCATTGTCGCAGACCGAATTTTAAGTACCGGTACTTTAGGTATTTTCAATTTAGGATGATATAGGATTTTGGGCCAACGCCCTAGCCGTGTTGAAACACCGGATCACATGAGAACTCCGCAGTTAAGCAGCATTGGGCGCAGTCGGAACTTGGATAGTATGCTGGTTCTAGGCACTGCGCGCTGTTGGCCAACATAAGGAGGAGCGGAAAGGCCCTGGCCACCCTACCGCACGTAAACTCCGGCTGGGGGTTGCCTCTTCGGAGGCTCGGACCTGTCTTCGGGCAGTTTTCAGTTTTTTTTAAATTAGGATCGCGGAGATTTTTATGCGATTAGATACTAATTAGAGTTTTTAGGATCAATGATCTTTATTAGATCAATTTAGGATTTTGCTTATCGTAAGTTGATATGTCAACAAGGATGATGAATGAAATTTTCGTGAAGAAATGATACATGTATAAATAAATATATATAGGAATTATGATGAACAATGAATGTGTTGTAGAGAACCTTATTTGCATTCATGGGAAGATTTCTACAGTCACTAAAGCTATATAAATAAATACAATGAAGGAATTTATGATGGATAATGTCAAATAGACATGCAGCATTGTTGTAAGACGACAATGTAGGAATAGAAAGGACATTGTTACGACGAGCTATTAATATTTTAGAACAGTATTGTATTACCAGATGTTTTATATATAAATTAGACCAGTAACTAAGTAAGGATAAATAGTTGAAGTATTTGCAGGCATTTTTGAGCATTGAAATTGAAGTATTGATTGAGTAAATGAAAGAAACTCATACGAGTTCAATAATGGATTTTACAGGAAGGCTACGTTGACCGACAGTACCCCTTATTATTCCCGTTTTCCAACGGGGTCGGGGATGAGATGCGATGGAAATCTTTGTGGCGATGGTTTTTACGTTCGGATGCCGGATGCCGGATGGCTACGCTGGCTAAAGCGCAGCATTTGTTCATGGGGCCAAGCTCTCTGCTGACTCGGTAGACGCGTGGGTTCGAGCCCCACCGTCGGCCGTGCTTGAAATGGTTTTCCGTGGTTTCCCATTTTCAACACCAGGCAAATGCTGGGACGGTAACTTCTGACAGGCCACGGCCGCTTCCTTCCACATCCTTGGCCAGTTTCATTCACCATCATTCATTTCATCTCTCCTTAACTCCTCTCCTGAGGTTGGCGTCAGGAAGGGCATCCGGCCGTAAAAACCATCGCCACAAAGCTTCCATCGCATCTCATCCCCGACCCCGTTGGAAAACAGGAATAATAAGGGGTAGACATACATACAGGAAGGCTACGTTGATATGTGTTATTTAGGATGATTTGAAGGTATACCAGTTTATTGAGTTGAAGATATGCATAATTAGACGATAGTGGCAATGGGCATGTCGGCATTGTTTCACTGAAGGTTGAAATGGTTGGATGTGATGTCATTTTACGATGAAAAATAGTTAAAGTAAATGGAAATTCATATTAGGAAGGAATACGAGGTTTTGTAGAGAAGTTAATGTTTTGAGAGGTTAGTTAGAGAGATGTCAACGATATCTTATGGTAAATAGGCCTACGTATGTGAGATACGAAGCAGTAGTAATGAACAGCTGATAGAAGCTCAAGTGAGAGTTACTGTAAGATCAAATGGTTTGATGATGACGAAGAGTATCGAGTACAGGTAATTATTTTGAATGTTGGAGAGATTATTATTATTATTATTATTATTATTATTATTGTTAATTGTTCAGATAAAGAACCGAGTGTGATAAAATATAATCTATGCTTCATTGAATGGATTGTTGATCCTGTTATATGAGAAACTTACAGGAATTTGACACACGTTAGTGGTGAATTAATAAACAATATGGAATAGATGGAGGAAATAATAGGAACGTGTATATTGTGCTCATAATTAGCTATAGACCGATTATTTAAATTATATATAGGTTAGGGATTGATAAGAATAAACGATAATTCTGTATAGATTAAAATTTATACTTTGCTGTAGCGATGACGATCGCTTGTTTCAATATCAAGTATCTTAACCCATTATTATTGTCTACTCCTTAAATCTCGGGAACAGCAGATTTCATGCCAGGAGCATTATTTATTTCTTTTATTTTATTTTTATTTAGTTAGGATCAGTTCCCCCCGCCAGTACTGCCACCTTGAAGAAGGCAATTTGTTATTGCGGGTGTTTTGAGGGCTTGCGAGCTCAAATGATCTTCGGAGCTATGCCAGCGGGAGCTCAAGCTCCTGGTAGGGTCACCCAAGCTAGACAGGTCTAAAGTGATGAGCCAGACAAAGAACGGTACCCTGGTCCTCCAGGTTGGGGGTTGGGCGTAGGGCTAACAACCCCACACAGTAAAACCTCAAAAGTTACGAAACTCTCAACGAAGCCTCGGAATTTAGACGAATTAACGATGACGAACCTGGAAAATGTTAAAGGACAAGGAAAATGGATATGACATTGACAATGGCAACATGGAACGTACGAACGATGTTGCAGATATGAAAAATGGCAGAAGTAACTGAGGGGATTGTAGTATGGAATGGATATAGTAGCGCTACATGAAGTGAGATGGAGGGGTAACAGTAGGATTGACAAGAAGGACTATACAATGTTATACAGTGGTCCTGAAGTAAAAACTGGTCAGTGTGGAACAGGCTTTATCATAAGTTCAAAGATAAAAATAAGTTTTCTTGGATTTGAGCCTCTAGGAGGTAGAATGTGTAAAATGATACTAAAGGGACGATTCAGAAATCTGACACTTATATCAGCGTATGCACCTACAGAAGACGATAGTGAAGATAAGAAAAATGCATTCTATGACCAGTTGGAAAAGGAATGTAGTATGATAACAAAATATGATGTGTTAATACTTCTAGAGGAGTTCAATGCCAAAATAGGTAGAGGGGACTTCTTGCAGTATGTAGCAGGGAAACATTCTTTACATACTAATACTAGTGAAAATGGGAAGTTTCTAAGCCAATTTGCAGAAAGTAATAGAATGGTAATGAAAAGCACTTGTTTTAAACATAAGGACATACACAAAGGAACCTGGAAAATGCCAGGCACTGGAGTGGTAAACCAAATTGACCATGTCTTGATTTCAAGAAGATACACATCTTCAATGAATGACGTCAGATCTGCAAGGGACCCCAACTGTGATTCGGATAATTTTTGGTGAAAGCTCTGTTTAGAGAACGAATTACGAATGTACAGTAGAATGTGACAGAGGAATTAACGGGATACCGTGGGACGCGGAAACGTTTCAGCAAACACAATTGGTTAAGCAATATGAGGACACACTGAACAAAAAGTTGGGAGAGAGTTTAAAGAATATGAATGTTGATGACACTGTAGAGAGGAGATGGACTGGAATAAAGAAAGCATTGGAAGATACTGTGAAAGAAACTATTGGGGAGAAGAAGAGGAACAGGAATGAAGAATGGTTTGATGATGAATGTAGGAAATATATAGAGCAGAAGAATGCAGACAGATTGATTGTGATCCAAAGAGAGACAAGATGGAATTGTGAAAGGTATAAAGAAAGTAGAAGAACAGCAAATAGAGTTCTGAAAAGGAAGAAGAGAATGTATCTAAAAAGACAAATGGAAAGAATTGAAGAATTGAACAGCCAGAATGAAAGTAAGAAATTGTACCAAGCAACAAAAGGAATGGCAAAGGAATTTCAACCACGGGAGAACTCATGTAAGGATAAAGATGGAAGAGTGATTGGAGAGGAAGAGAAAATTCTTGAAAGATGGGCGGATCATTTTAAAGATACGTTAAATATAGAAGGACGAGATGAATGGGAGCCGGGTATACATGAATTTAGAGCTACAGGTCACTAAACCATCTATATATGAAGTTATGGAGGCAGTGAAGCGTCAACGAAATGGAAGAGCACCAGGAGAGAATCAGATCATAGCAGAGGTAATAAAGAAAGGAGGACAAGGGATAGCTAGGAACCTACATGAACTGATTGGTGAGATATAGGAAAGAGAGATAATGCCACAGGATAGGAAGGTTTAGCTTTATCTGTCCCATCTTCAAGAAATGTGATAAGTTATAATGTGGAAATTATAGATAACATTACTAAGTGTTGTATATAAGATATTCTCAAGTATATTGCAAATATTTGTTATAAGACAATTTCCGAGAAATGCTATGAATATGGAGTTGATCTGCATTTGCTATTCATTGATTTCCAACAGGCGTTTGATAGCATTGATAGAACGAAGATGTTGAACGCCCTAGAAGCATGTGGATTGCCAAAGAAGTTGATCAGACTAGTAGCAATGACAATGGAAAGATCGCAGGCCAAGGTTTATGTAGAAGGCATAACTAGCATGAATTTTGAGGTGAATACCGGAGTGAGGCAAGGAGATTCATTGTCTGCAGTGTTATTCAACTTGACACTGAATGAAGTTATGAAATAACTAGGATTGGGAGGGACGATAATAAACAAGTCCAAGCAGGCGTATGCATATGCGGATGACATTGGAACTGGGAATCTCTTATAGAAATGTTCAAGATTCTGGAGGAGAAGAGTGGGAAGATGGGAATGAGAATTAATGAAAGGAAAATGAAATATATGAAAATGTCATCGGAAAAAGATAGAAGAGCTAGAGAAAATGCAGAAATTGGTCAGTATAAGTTTGAGAATGTAAAATGCTTCTGTTAACTTGGTACTGCCCCCGTAATTGAATTATGTAGAGACCACGGTGGCTATATTTGAAATTATAAGGAGAGTTATGGCTGTCATAGTTATGACGTGAGTAGTCATGACGTAAGCACGGATGACGTAAATGTTATGCCAGCAGGCTACTTGAGCTGAGATTCTCAGTGACGTCAGCATTTAGTCGAGAATGTTCCAAGATTTACGACGCAGTCGCAGGAAACGAGGAATTCTGCTGAGGAAGAAACTATGCTATTGGAGGAGAGGCATGAACCAATCAACGATAGTTTAAAGGAAGACGGAGATTGCTAAAACTATGGTATTTTTATTACTTTTGGAATGCAGAATTGTGGAAATCCTTTTGCAGTAAAAGCATTGATTTGGAATTTTGGTGAAATTTATTTTCAGTTTTTGAATTTTGAAAATCCGTCATGTATTAACGAAGTTAGAACTTCTAGCGATGACGTAGTACCACGCTTTGGAAGGGATGGTAACGCCCCTCGAGAAGTTAATAAAAGGGCTTGCGCAGAAGAGAGGAGCCCCTTTTCGTTCTCTGATCATTCTGAGATCTCATTCTCAGAGCATCGAAGTATATTTGTGAAAGTTCTTTTCTTATACATTCATTATAGTGAGACGTCGAAGTGAACAGCAGTGAAAAGAATCGTCTTTATAACACGTGGCGAGGCCACTATATTAACGAGATCCAAGTCAAACTAGGTGAAGTTGAAACGGACCTTAGAAAGCTTCTACAAGTTTAGCTTTGAACAGTTAGCGGTCTCCGATAAGCTAATTGTATTGTGCAGTGCTACATGCAGTTATAGAGAAAAGCTGAACAATTTCGACCGATTAGTTCGAAAGATATTAGCAGTTTTATACGACTGAGAAAAGTGATTATCTCGCCACAAGAGAAGCACTTTTGTATAAGCCAGAATCAACGCAACGGCTGACGCTGCGAGTGGAATAGAAAGACTTCAGATTGCTTGGTTACAGAACGATACAGTATAATGGAGCAATTGAATACGGCAGTTTGTTCTTCTAACACTACAACCGAAGAGCAGATGGAAGGCTAAGGGCTTATTGCAATTGGGACATACTTCAACGGAGTAAGATAGCGACATGGAACTTCGCTAATTGCTATTCCACACAAGCGAACATGCGGTGAATACCATCTACACCCATGTTTCGTAATTAAAGGCTGAATACCATCGAACAGCCATAGAAACAATTTCATACTCTGAATATGAATAATTTCTTCGGAAATTTCTACATAACTTCATGACGATTGTCTACTGGAACTTCAGGGAATTTTTCAAGAGAGGTCAGGGATATCCCGACGCACAAAGAAGATTATTGCCGGAAGGATGTCTATTCGTCTTCGAGGAGCAGAGCGATTCACGGAGAAGGAAGCAGTTCGATTCTCTGAGGGTGCTATTTCCTATTTCGAGGATGGAGCTCAACTTCAACTTGGTGAAATGGATCCATCAGCAGTCTTCTTTGGGGAATTTTCCTCTGGAACGTCAATCGGCAGATAAGGTAGTCGTGAACGTTTATTGTATTTGAGTATATTAATGATGTTTGAGCAACCATTTTTCCCATATTTTTATCCTCATGTATTTTTGCCCTATTTTCTTGTTGAGATTCATATTCTCAGTACACCTTGATGAGTTTTGCATTTTTCGACGATTTATTAAGACACTGTTATGTCATGGGCATAGTTAACGATTTTGAATCAGTTGAGACTGATATTTAGAATTTTCAGTAATTAATATTTTTGTAGTCACGATTTGACTGTAAATTAATGATTTTTATGGCAGATTTAAATTCAGACAGCGTGTCACTTTATTAAAGTAATTCTACCCCAGTTTAATTACTTTGAACAATTTTCTGTCATCATCAAGAAGGAAGAACATTTAAATGATTTTAGAGCGTTAAAATCTCTTACGTTGTCGACGATCTTGGAAATACTAGTCGTTATTTGTATTGATTGCAACACAGACATTTATCGTCAGTTATGAATGAACATTGCATTACAGACACTTTTGTGAAAGAGTAACTTTAATAATGAATTATTGAATGCATTAAAGTCAAGTACTTTTGTTAGGAGTTTTTCTCAATTAGAGATTTATAGAACGATGTTTGCATTCCCCAGTCTAATTGGATTCTATTCGACTACTTTGCATTTAGTCGCACTTTATTTGAAGATCGTATTTTCATACTACAATTTTTTTTTAAGATGTTAATCTTAAATTTTGATAGACCAGACAGGCGTATATAAGCGTATTCACTATTAAATTTGTTTGTGATTGGCAAGTTTTGACTTCATTTCGGTTCATGAATGAAATCCACGAGGGTTAAAAGAAAAACAGTTTTGAAACAATTAATGATTATAAATTTTTTTTTAAGTGGAACTATGAATGTATAATCGCTAGTGCAGCGCGTGTTGAAAGTCGCTGAGGTATAATGCCCTTGAATATGAAGGAAGTTCCCACAGGAATAAATGTTAAAGAATTATTTGTGGAAGTTTTGTAAGTTATGTGGAAGTTGAATACCATATAGATTGATATATGATGATTTTGGGCATAATTTTAATGCAGTTTGTGCATTAACTTGTTAGCGAAGGATTTTCCGCTGGAGTAAGATTGTCATAGTTCGTTGAAAATAAATCAAGTGATTTACTGTTATAATTAACACGAGTTTTGAAAGAATTTGAGATAAGATTTTGAATGAAGGTTGCCGTCACAAATCATTATTAAAACCTTTATTAAACCAGATTGTGACATTAACATGTATAACTAACCTTCATTGGTCGATTATATTAATCACGATTATGAAAATTACCAAACGAATGAACATGTGGTCAATGTATTTATTAAAATAATAATTTAAACAATTTAAAATGTTAATATTGTAAATAATTGCTGTAAATATTTTTGAAAATAATGTGAAACGAGAGTGATGTTAAAGGCGTGCTTATAATATTTTTATTGTCTTTGACAAACATTATAAACAATTTCTAATTGTTATAAATAATTTATGTGATTTTGTTATAAACATTTAAGAGCTAATTAAACATTTGGATTGAACTTAACAAATTTAGGGAATTAACATAATGATCCAATAGGATGTGAGCAAAGTACTTGAAAGATTTGCGTAAATATAATGTGAGTTGTCTTGTAGACAGATAAAAGTTTGAGAGAGCAAGCTGTATGTTACGTAACTTAGCACGTGAGAAGGGAGTCCATTCAACCAGTATGCAACAGGTTCGAGGTTAGCTCGCAGCTGGGCCAACACCTGGTTATCAGTGTGAGGTCGTCCGCACTCCGGCCTTGCGACTATAAATACCATTCTCATGTTTATTAAAAGGAAACCAAATGCTCTCTATATGTCACACCCTGATGTCCTTTTCCAATCCAATAGTGTTATGAATATTACGTTATTTGGAGCTCTTGGGAGCTAAAATGTTTTATATCATGTTGTATGATAATTTTTTGCAAGTCCTACTGAGGACGTAGTCAGATTGACTTGGGCTACTGATAGCCACGTTTATTTTGTTGTGTTAGTAAAATCATTCCCTTTATTTGAAATAAAGCATTTTGTACAGTTCAAAGTTCTCGTCTTCGTTTTTGGTTCATTTTTAAATATCATGGTGGAGGTTATTGTGTGAACAGACTTTTAGTGATCCTGTTGTCAACTCAAACCCCGAGATAATTAAGAGGTAAGTAACGGTAAGTATGAACCCCCGTCTATTTTGGTGTGTTCCACAATGATTTCCTGTGAACTTCTGTGCTCTTATCTCGATAGTATCTGTCAGTGCCATTTTCATTGATGTAGCTGTGCCGGTGCAATTGATAATTGGCAATCCGATTGAGGGGGCGGATATCTGACAGCCTACTATCCAGGTAAACGGGGACAGAAAGATTGGCGCCGTCAACGTGTGGGGCTTGTTCAACAACAATGGATTACCAGGTTGAACAATAGAAAGATTGGCGACCCAAGAGCGTGGGGCTGAGTCAACAGAAAGATTGGCGCACCTAAAACGTTGGGGCTCGATTCAACATAACTGGATTACCAGGTTGAACGCCAGAAAGAGTGGCAAACCTAAAACGTGAGGTTCCATTAGACTCAAATAAAGAGGTTGATTCTTTGTTAGATGTCTAGGCCAATTGTAGAATTTAAGAGTGTGATTATATAGGAATTAAATGTTGTATTGTATTAGGAAAATTACACTCAGAAAAGATCAGATCTTATACAACTTGGGAAAGGTTAAATAGGCTGGAAACTTAGAAAAATCGCCTATAATCTGGAATCTTATTTTATTTGACCGGCTTATGACATTTCAGTCATGTTAAAGATAGATTTAAATTATTTGGATTGTAAATGTAAATTATTGGTGTTAGGATATTTTAAAATGAGCCAGAGAAATTTGAACATGTGCTTGAGTTTGTTTCAACATGAAGTATCGTCGAAGGTTAATTATAAGGTAGTTATAAGTTAGATTTAAGACAGAAAATTGATCAATTATATATATGGTGAAAAGTGTTGCTCAAATGTTGTTATTTTGCTCTTTTGATGTATGTCCCTACAGCAATCCATTTTTGAATAATATTGTAATGGCAGATGAAAGTTTGAAGAAAATTTAGAGGAGATGTCTGCTAACATGAAGCAGATGATGGAGGAGAATGCTAGTAATTTGAATGCAAGAATGGAGGAGAATGCTAGTAATTTGAATAGTAGTATGAAGGAGATGGAAGCTAGGAATACTAGTCGAATGGAGGAGAATGCTAGTAATATGTCTGCTAATTTGAAGGTTCTTCATACTAGTGCTGCCAATTTAGAGGATAATATGTCGCGTTTACAGATTAATACCCTAGGAATTGAGAATACTGTAACGGACATGCGCACAGAGGTGTCTAATGTCCATAAAGATGTGTCTATTGTGCATAAAAGTGTTGATGATGTTAAAAATGATGTGTCTAAGGTACAGAGAGACCTTACAATGTTAAATCTAGATGTAGCTAATGTCCGAGGGGATATTTCTTGTGCTAGAGCCGAAGTAGTTGTTGTCAAAAACGATGTAGCGACTGTCCAAGACAAGGTCGAGGAAGTCCAAAAAGAAATTCAAAAAGCTAGAACTGATGTATCTAATGTTCAGGTAGACATTAATAACATTCATGCGGATATAACTGAGGTGCAAAGTGACATAACTAAGATTCAGGTAGAGGTCAACACAGTTTTCGTAGATATTACTAAAGTCCAAACTGATGTAAATAAAGTCAGAGAAGAAATCGAAAACTCAAAAACTCTTTGTACGCGTAATATAACTGCATTAGCGACTAGGTTAGTCGATGAATCAGTTAGAACAACAACGTCTTTAGCAGAGTTGAAGTATGATGTAGAGGTCATGAGAACCCAGGTATTAGACCACAATAGAGTATTAAAAGAGGATATCGAAGTAGACATAGCCGAAATGTTAACAGCAAACGTAGCGGTATGGAAGGACGAGTGGAATAAGTCAAGTGGGGAACATGTAACCCAAATTCAGGAAAGGATTGAAAGAAAACTTGCCAGTACGCAGATAGAAATTAACAATGAAGTAGTACAGATTAGGAAAGATTTAAGCGTCAGGATAAATTCGTTATCCGAAAAACAAGTTGACGATAGAACACAACTAGATCAGGATATGCAAACTTTAAAATCTACATTAGAGGATCAAATTCATAAAGTTGTCTCGGATGTAAATGAAACGACGAGTAAACTGAAAAATTTGAAGTTAGAAGAGGCTAGTTTAATGGAGAACTACAAAGAAGAGATTATCAAGAAAGTCTTAACAGAAATCACCGACAAGGATACAGAAGGCTTAGCTTGCGAATTGAATAGGAATTATGCTAGAAGACATAACCTAGAGCCAGAAGAAAGAGACGTGACTCCTGAAGAACGTGTATCCAGATTCAGAGAGGAGGATGACGAGAGGAACATGGAACCTGAGTGGAACTATCGAGATAGTGGGAAAAACTATCCGGATTCATATCCGAGGAACGTGACGGTCATTAGGAATTTCGAAGACAAACCACAAAAATTCAGTAACACTGATAGTTTGACACCTATAGAGTATGTAAGGAATCTCAAAGATTATTTCATCGAAGCTCACATTCCCAGAGAGAGAGAGATGAAGATAGTAGAGAGATATCTGATTGGAGGACCCCTTGAATGGTTTCGCGCATTTAGATACACATTCAGTAACTTTGACGAGTTGGCAGAGGCATTAATCAAGCGATTTTGGTCTATAGAAGCGCAGAATTCGTTAAGAGCGGAGGTGTATTCAAGAAAATACTCAGGTACTCTTCCAACGAGGTACGCTGATTTCTTTACGAGTCAGTTGTCCCGCTTGAGATTTTTGCAACCCCCATTGTCCACGGAGCAACTAATAGATGCGATTTCTCGTATGCTGCCAGTTGAGGTGAGGAGACTTATAATTTCGTCCAACATCAGGGATTTATCCAGCATGGATGAATTACTGAGAAGGTTAGACTACACAAGTCCAATGCCTAACGTAGTCCAGAAAGGTCAAAGGCAGGAATTTAAGGAAATCAATACGGTATACATGGACCAGGTCCAACAAACTGACAAGCCAGAGGAGGAGAAAAATGACAATGTAGGTCCTCACAGGAATAATCAGTTTAGAAATTACAGATCACAAGGTTACCGACCGTATCAACAGAGAAGAGGTTGGAACTACAACCGAGGAAACTACAATGGAAGAGGCAGATATTACAACAATAATGGGTATAACCGTAACTATAATAGGAATAACCAAAACCAAAATAGAAACCAGAATACTCAAAGTCAGGTTATGACACCCGATCAATATCAGCAAAGAGAAAAGGAAAGCCAGCAATACTTAAAAGAATTAAGAGATAAAGAAGCTGAGAATCAAAAGAAAAGGCAGGAGGTTGTAATCGATCCTGGTCCTTCTACGAGCCAGCAGAACTTTGAAAATAGAAACACTGGTCAGAATAGAAAGTAGAGAGGAAAGAATACATTAACCACATAAACCCAGAGTAGAAGAGATATATGATTAAGGAACATAGAGGAAATATCATACTAGAGTAAGCCAGTAATAATTCAATTTCGTGTTCAAGAGAGTTGAGATACTTGTAACATTGAGTTTAAAAACAATTTGCAACTGTTTTTAAAACGTGGTGGGAGGAGAATGCCCCCGTAATTGAATTATGTAGAGACCACGGTGGCTATATTTGAAATTATAAGGAGAGTTATGGCTGTCATAGTTATGACGTGAGTAGTCATGACGTAAGCACGGATGACGTAAATGTTATGCCAGCAGGCTACTTGAGCTGAGATTCTCAGTGACGTCAGCATTTAGTCGAGAATGTTCCAAGATTTACGACGCAGTCGCAGGAAACGAGGAATTCTGCTGAGGAAGAAACTATGCTATTGGAGGAGAGGCATGAACCAATCAACGATAGTTTAAAGGAAGACGGAGATTGCTAAAACTATGGTATTTTTATTACTTTTGGAATGCAGAATTGTGGAAATCCTTTTGCAGTAAAAGCATTGATTTGGAATTTTGGTGAAATTTATTTTCAGTTTTTGAATTTTGAAAATCCGTCATGTATTAACGAAGTTAGAACTTCTAGCGATGACGTAGTACCACGCTTTGGAAGGGATGGTAACGCCCCTCGAGAAGTTAATAAAAGGGCTTGCGCAGAAGAGAGGAGCCCCTTTTCGTTCTCTGATCATTCTGAGATCTCATTCTCAGAGCATCGAAGTATATTTGTGAAAGTTCTTTTCTTATACATTCATTATAGTGAGACGTCGAAGTGAACAGCAGTGAAAAGAATCGTCTTTATAACACGTGGCGAGGCCACTATATTAACGAGATCCAAGTCAAACTAGGTGAAGTTGAAACGGACCTTAGAAAGCTTCTACAAGTTTAGCTTTGAACAGTTAGCGGTCTCCGATAAGCTAATTGTATTGTGCAGTGCTACATGCAGTTATAGAGAAAAGCTGAACAATTTCGACCGATTAGTTCGAAAGATATTAGCAGTTTTATACGACTGAGAAAAGTGATTATCTCGCCACAAGAGAAGCACTTTTGTATAAGCCAGAATCAACGCAACGGCTGACGCTGCGAGTGGAATAGAAAGACTTCAGATTGCTTGGTTACAGAACGATACAGTATAATGGAGCAATTGAATACGGCAGTTTGTTCTTCTAACACTACAACCGAAGAGCAGATGGAAGGCTAAGGGCTTATTGCAATTGGGACATACTTCAACGGAGTAAGATAGCGACATGGAACTTCGCTAATTGCTATTCCACACAAGCGAACATGCGGTGAATACCATCTACACCCATGTTTCGTAATTAAAGGCTGAATACCATCGAACAGCCATAGAAACAATTTCATACTCTGAATATGAATAATTTCTTCGGAAATTTCTACATAACTTCATGACGATTGTCTACTGGAACTTCAGGGAATTTTTCAAGAGAGGTCAGGGATATCCCGACGCACAAAGAAGATTATTGCCGGAAGGATGTCTATTCGTCTTCGAGGAGCAGAGCGATTCACGGAGAAGGAAGCAGTTCGATTCTCTGAGGGTGCTATTTCCTATTTCGAGGATGGAGCTCAACTTCAACTTGGTGAAATGGATCCATCAGCAGTCTTCTTTGGGGAATTTTCCTCTGGAACGTCAATCGGCAGATAAGGTAGTCGTGAACGTTTATTGTATTTGAGTATATTAATGATGTTTGAGCAACCATTTTTCCCATATTTTTATCCTCATGTATTTTTGCCCTATTTTCTTGTTGAGATTCATATTCTCAGTACACCTTGATGAGTTTTGCATTTTTCGACGATTTATTAAGACACTGTTATGTCATGGGCATAGTTAACGATTTTGAATCAGTTGAGACTGATATTTAGAATTTTCAGTAATTAATATTTTTGTAGTCACGATTTGACTGTAAATTAATGATTTTTATGGCAGATTTAAATTCAGACAGCGTGTCACTTTATTAAAGTAATTCTACCCCAGTTTAATTACTTTGAACAATTTTCTGTCATCATCAAGAAGGAAGAACATTTAAATGATTTTAGAGCGTTAAAATCTCTTACGTTGTCGACGATCTTGGAAATACTAGTCGTTATTTGTATTGATTGCAACACAGACATTTATCGTCAGTTATGAATGAACATTGCATTACAGACACTTTTGTGAAAGAGTAACTTTAATAATGAATTATTGAATGCATTAAAGTCAAGTACTTTTGTTAGGAGTTTTTCTCAATTAGAGATTTATAGAACGATGTTTGCATTCCCCAGTCTAATTGGATTCTATTCGACTACTTTGCATTTAGTCGCACTTTATTTGAAGATAGTATTTTCATACTACAATTTTTTTTTAAGATGTTAATCTTAAATTTTGATAGACCAGACAGGCGTATATAAGCGTATTCACTATTAAATTTGTTTGTGATTGGCAAGTTTTGACTTCATTTCGGTTCATGAATGAAATCCACGAGGGTTAAAAGAAAAACAGTTTTGAAACAATTAATGATTATAAATTTTTTTTTAAGTGGAACTATGAATGTATAATCGCTAGTGCAGCGCGTGTTGAAAGTCGCTGAGGTATAATGCCCTTGAATATGAAGGAAGTTCCCACAGGAATAAATGTTAAAGAATTATTTGTGGAAGTTTTGTAAGTTATGTGGAAGTTGAATACCATATAGATTGATATATGATGATTTTGGGCATAATTTTAATGCAGTTTGTGCATTAACTTGTTAGCGAAGGATTTTCCGCTGGAGTAAGATTGTCATAGTTCGTTGAAAATAAATCAAGTGATTTACTGTTATAATTAACACGAGTTTTGAAAGAATTTGAGATAAGATTTTGAATGAAGGTTGCCGTCACAAATCATTATTAAAACCTTTATTAAACCAGATTGTGACATTAACATGTATAACTAACCTTCATTGGTCGATTATATTAATCACGATTATGAAAATTACCAAACGAATGAACATGTGGTCAATGTATTTATTAAATTAATAATTTAAACAATTTAAAATGTTAATATTGTAAATAATTGCTGTAAATATTTTTGAAAATAATGTGAAACGAGAGTGATGTTAAAGGCGTGCTTATAATATTTTTATTGTCTTTGACAAACATTATAAACAATTTCTAATTGTTATAAATAATTTATGTGATTTTGTTATAAACATTTAAGAGCTAATTAAACATTTGGATTGAACTTAACAAATTTAGGGAATTAACATAATGATCCAATAGGATGTGAGCAAAGTACTTGAAAGATTTGCGTAAATATAATGTGAGTTGTCTTGTAGACAGATAAAAGTTTGAGAGAGCAAGCTGTATGTTACGTAACTTAGCACGTGAGAAGGGAGTCCATTCAACCAGTATGCAACAGGTTCGAGGTTAGCTCGCAGCTGGGCCAACACCTGGTTATCAGTGTGAGGTCGTCCGCACTCCGGCCTTGCGACTATAAATACCATTCTCATGTTTATTAAAAGGAAACCAAATGCTCTCTATATGTCACACCCTGATGTCCTTTTCCAATCCAATAGTGTTATGAATATTACGTTATTTGGAGCTCTTGGGAGCTAAAATGTTTTATATCATGTTGTATGATAATTTTTTGCAAGTCCTACTGAGGACGTAGTCAGATTGACTTGGGCTACTGATAGCCACGTTTATTTTGTTGTGTTAGTAAAATCATTCCCTTTATTTGAAATAAAGCATTTTGTACAGTTCAAAGTTCTCGTCTTCGTTTTTGGTTCATTTTTAAATATCATGGTGGAGGTTATTGTGTGAACAGACTTTTAGTGATCCTGTTGTCAACTCAAACCCCGAGATAATTAAGAGGTAAGTAACGGTAAGTATGAACCCCCGTCTATTTTGGTGTGTTCCACAATGATTTCCTGTGAACTTCTGTGCTCTTATCTCGATAGTATCTGTCAGTGCCATTTTCATTGATGTAGCTGTGCCGGTGCAATTGATAATTGGCAATCCGATTGAGGGGGCGGATATCTGACAGCCTACTATCCAGGTAAACGGGGACAGTACGATACTGAATTGGGTGAATTCAGTATCCGAGGAGATTCATAAACGGATCGTGAATGGAAAAAGGGGTTACTATGCTAACACTAAACTCTTGAAATCAAAACTTCTAAATAGGAATTTGAAAGTTTAACTATACAAGACCCTTAATAGACCAGTGTTGACCTATGGATTTGAGACGTGGACAATCTCAACAAATGATGAGAATGATATTACAATTTTTGAACGGAAATTTTTAAGAAGGATACATGGCCCGGTAAAAGAGGATGAAGGGTGGTGAATCAGGACAAACAAAGAAATTGAAGAGATAATCAAAGGTGAACACATAGTGACATTCATTAAGTCCCGACGTCTGGATTATCTGGGTCATATAGAGAGGATGACTGAAGAAAGAACACCAAGGAAGATATTACATGGAACTATGGAAGTGAAGAGGACACGAGGACGACCGCACTAAAGATGGCTACAAGACTTAGGAGAAGACCCGAGAACTATGGGGGTTGGAGGATGGTGGGAGAAAACTCATAGAAGGGACGAATGGAGAGGAATCGTGAGAGAGGCCAATGCCCACCCCAGGCTGTAGCGCCGAGGAAATAAGTAAGTAAGTAAGTAAGTAAGTAAGTAAGTTAGTTAGTATCAGTTAGAAGGTTAATTTTATGTTGTGGGACAGAGTTAATTTTATATTCATCACTGTATATATGCGCTTATGAAGAAATAGGCGGACACTTTTGTGTGGTCTGTCTGACCATTTTTCTAGAAACTTACATTATCTTTTGCAATATATTAGGTATTGTGCTGTAGAGGTAGGATAGAAATCATAACCCACACCTAAAACCCGTTGCGTTTGAGATCCGAAAGTTTCTCACCCTCCAACCGTAGCTAGTAACCCAAGAACCTAGTAGAATATTCCTATGGCACTATAGTAGTTAGCGTACGCCCCCTGATTTATTTGCCAGTAGCTTCAAGTAGTTTTTCTAGCTGGAGACTACGAGTTGCTGCAATTCACCTTCATCCTGCATAGGAGAATTACTCCCATTTACAAACATTATATTGTGCCCGTTAGACAAGGCCGTCGGGACGGCACCAACCACAAGTGACATTCCAGACGCCCCCATCCTCCTAACACATAGGGTGCGAGGATCAGGTGTGTCCACAGATCACCTCAGGCACGAGACCGAATACTCGGGTAGCATCGGATGTAAGTGAGCTGTAGGTCATAGACAAGCCCGAGGAAACACACCCCCGAAAGACAAAAGCTAGCAATTAGAAGTCCACACTTAGGTAAAATTCATTAGAAATTTATTCAGGAATTTGCAGATCACTAGCCTACTTCGCAGGGTTAATAGTCGAATAAATGATAATAAAAAATTAATAAAGTTGCCCAAAACTGAATTTAAATTAAACCCTCACGAAAGCCCTTTATACAAAAAAGATAAGTAAACAAACTGGCTACGAATGTGGCACGAAAAGATTAAGTCCCTACGCAAATACAATCAGTAGTTAGAAAAATACGAATAATCACATGCGTTGAATTTACTGCAAAGCAAGACATTTTATTTGTTCTCAAGGCTAGATTCATTTACATTTAATTGCACCAATAGGAATAAGCTAATGTTAAGACGGTGCCACTTCCGCCATATATCTTTAGATTACATAATTATCTAATCCTAACTGAATTTTAAATTTCAGATGAAAAGCATTTTAAGCAAGAAAAATAAACAATGCTAGTATAACAAACAATTTTATAACATAAAACACAAAGGAAAACCAATGGCAGCTTTCGAATACATATTGAGGTACAATCAATAAATAAATCAACAATTCAATCAGTAATGCACTTCTCAAATATAGTGAGATACTTTTGCTGGAGCGGGGCCGGCGGACAGCTACCAGGCGCAAGCGCCTTCTACTAGCCAACCTAGCTCGGTCAGTGGATTGCGCGCAGGTAGAAAATGTAACAAAATACATTAATTAAAGGTAAATTCACCAGCAAACCTTGATTAAAAAACTTACTTTTTCATAGAAGATTATGAGAGTGTTCTCCATCGGCTGACAGACGTTGTATTGTGTAAATAAATTAGCGTTTACAAGTTGTGAGGGATATCTGCTGTCGAATATTTTTCTCCAGCTCCACTAGAGTACGGGTAATTGATTTGTGCACTTTGTATTTTAAATTACCCCACAATTAAACATAAAACGGGCTTAGGTACGTGCTTCGATAAATTACAGTAAACACGCAGGTGGGTACAGGAGTAGCTACATAATAAAACGATGTATGTTACAAGGTTACTGTCTGTCAGCTGAAGGGGAACATTTGTAGCATCCTCTGCAAAAATGTAAGTTCTTACATTTAACTGGTGTTGTGAGGTCATCGCGATTCGCAAGACATGAAAGAAAGCATCCGTGCTTCTTTAATAAAATCCTGCAGGTAGCTGTTGTTTATGTTACCTTCTTATCTGTGTGCTGACACTTCACACTCTCCTTGATGAAAGTTTAGTGACGTAATGACTTTAATGACCGTGGTTAGAGCTCATCCGCGCAATCCGCGGCACGAGCCTAGTTGGCCGACGGAATGCGCACGCGCCCGGTAACCGACCACCGGCCCCTTCCAGAAAAAGAACTCTCACTGTATAGCCCAGCCTACCTGCGCCAATTGGAAAGCTCTTTGCATACAACCATCATTTGAGTGCGTGCATATTAGGATGGCAATTGCACAGTAAAAACGGCGTCTGATATTACTTTAGTCAGGTGCCCTCTAGTTACTAACTATTTGTTGCTCGCATTACTTTCGTCGTTTCAAGTAGTATCAGTTCGTCCTAAAAAGTCTGTTCCACTATAAACCATAACTTCAATGTGTCGGTCAAAGATAACAAAGTTTGGTTACAAATTTAGAATAATCTCATAACATTAATTATAATCGTCGGTTTAAAATACAGTAATTAGGTTTCGTGATTTATGTACTTGTTTAGTTACAACTTACTCCCTGATAGCGTAGGTTTAATTCATAACGACCATTTAAGACACATGACGAAGGATAATTATACGCGCTTTAATACAAAGCAGGCGTACCAACATAAATAATCTACCATCTCACGGGTAGTACAATAACACAGGCTGCGAAAAGCACCGCAGTGGCCTTCAGGCTCAATAAAAAAACCTCGGCAAGGGTGTTCAAAAACCAATCAGCCTCATCTTCGCCGGACAATAAAACAATGCGGTTGAACTCGTCAATCCCTGCGAAAACGTCTTCCATAGACACAATAATAACATAGTTTACTGAATTTATACATGGTCTGGTCATCTCAGGTATTAAAGGAAAACGTTACTTTACAACATTATAACCTCATGAAAACAACTTATTCAGTTGCGTATAACAACGGCAACATTTCCGCCATAACCTGGCATTCTTATTAAACAAAAGCATCAAAGTGATCAGCTGTGGCCTACATTTATATGAATTACATACACATCTCTGCGAGAGTTTATTTTGTAACAAATTCAGTCGCTAGTCCAGTATTACAGTTGTCTCGCAAAAAAGTCGTGAAGTACTATGGGTAATATAGCACCCACTCGGTCTGATTTCACTTCGACCGACTTCTCACACACACTCACACAAAACATAACAGCGAGCACTTCGAAGCTACAGAAAATGCATTAAAGATACGAGCCTTTCCTAAAATAACAGTCCTACCTGCGACTCTTAAGATTGTTCGAAATACGTGCCCATTCATTGTATAATTGAGAGCATAGTTTGTTCTATAGCTCCATAGAATTATAACATTAAAGCAAACAAAACAAAAAGAATGATTTTACTCTACACTACAAGTGCTATGGACTTCCCAAACTGCTGGAGCACACCTCGTGTGTCCTATACTCGATTCTCTCTGCTTTCATACTCTCACATAATTACATTTGCAAACTAAACGTGCCTCCTCGACACTGAAAGTAACCATAATGGCACAACACTATCACACTGGGAGCTGTAAATGATACGACGAGTAAGTGAACAAATAGAGTATCATAAGCGACAAGTTTGCACTCTAACTCATACCAAACATTTTGGAATCTGATATGGCCTCACAGCCAATGTGAAAAAAACACTTAAATGTCATGATAAAGTGGCAGTGACTAACCTGCATCTGCGTCGACACTGCGTAGCAATTCTACTGGCGCGATGTCACCGGTACCAGAAATACTTGTGGGTTTATTGTCTAGTGCCCTTATTAAAATGACGTTGCCATTTCTAGCTGGAGTGAACTAGGGTACATCAAACCTCAGTTGAGTTGGTTTGATATCAGTCCTCTGAGTTTCCGCAGGATGGTCCAAATTACTCTATGTTCCCTGGGTATTCGTTAATGATCAAGTGTCTCATGATGTTTGAGTATTTTGTGGTGTCACGCTAGCGGCACGATTGGGTTGAGATTCCAAACGTTCCACAAGTCTGCGTTCAATGTCGTCTATGTCGGGAGTGGTAAGTGGTGCTGCCTCAATCTTGAATATATCCTTTTGTAGCTCAAGGCGCTCTATCTTCCCACGAAGACATACGTCAAGTTCTTTGACTATCTTCTGGATGTCCTCGACTCTCCTAAGTCCTCCCTCTGTGCTCAGGTGATCAGCTACGGTCACTTCTTCAATACGCTTGTGCAAGAATTCTATGTCACTCTTAACATTAGTTAGTTTGACATCTAACACTAGATTCTGGTCATTGAACTCGCCTTTGAGGTTGTCAATGTCCATCCTCAGTTCGCCACTGGTTGAACGAACTTCGTCTTTCAATTCTGCTATTCTGAGTGACATATCCTTCATGACTATGGCGTTCTCCGCCATCTCATTCTTAAAACTTTCGACCTCCTCAACTATTCCATTTACATTCTGGTTGACAGCAACTGCCTCGCCTCGCATGAGCCTCAAACCTGTATTAAGCGTGACTTCCTCACGTCTAACTCTTTCCACATATTCATTGGATTCTTTGAATCCCCTCTCAATTTTGGGAACCCTTTTTCTCAGTTGACCTGATGATTCCTTAAAACGACTCTTTAATTCATCAAGGCTTGCGTTTACTTCGGTCCTGCTCATATCAAGTTCAGCCCTCATGTCAAGTCTATGCTTCTCTAATCCAGTTTTAATCTCTTCCTTGGTCGCTTCTAAACTCTCGTTGACAGTATCAAAGATAACATCAAAGCCTATCTAATTGCGTTTGGACGTCGCCTCTGACAACAGCTAATTCAATGGGAATATCATCGAGTCGGCCATTTGCTTCAGTTCTTTGGTTATGCATAACGGTACGAACCTCCCCTCAACCTGCAAGCAAATGAGCATTGGCTTCTGCCCGAGTTTTCTCGATATCTGTTCTAACCATGATGATGTCATTTTTGATATCATTCATATCAGTCCTAAGATTAGTGATGTCACCCCTGAAATGACTTAAGGCAAGAGTATTTGTCGCAAGATCGCCACTGACATTGTTTATTCAAGCAGTTTCAGCTTCCAAATCGGTCCTCATATTGTTTATTGAAGCAGTGTTCCAAATCGCACCTCTTATGCTGACGCAACTCGCCCAACGACTCACCCAACAAACCAGCCACGATGGCCCTCAACTGCTCCACATCCATAATATGACAATAATGTGTGTGTGAGAGAGAGAATAGCCTTATATCTAACACCACAAGATTTTAGGAATTGCTTCAGTTGAAAACCTACGAATTACGAATAAACCCAATGATTACTGCTGGATCCGACGACAATAAAAGACCATTAAGAAAACAACAACACAAAAGCAAAGTCAAGTTATGTACATTTACAACGGATGAGGAATTAGCGAAATAAGAATATCCTTACATGAATTTAAATATTTATTCTGCATCACCCCATGGTCTAACATCTAAACGAATGCCATGCAGCTTACTGAACAGCAGTACGACTTCTCAGTACGTCCCAGTCCTGTCAGTTTGCTATTCAAGTTCAAAAATATGATCTTCTCTAAAACGACGTCGGGCAACGGCCCCACAAGCGTCGATACATCCCATAGATTGGTCGTCAATGATAGTATAGCCCTATGTGCCCGTTAGACAAAGCCGTCGGGACGCCACCAATCACAAGCGATATTCCAGACGCCCCCATCCTCCTGACACATAGGCTGAGAAGATCGGGTGTGTCCTCAGATCAGCTCAGGCACGAGAACGAATAATCGGGTAGTATCGGGTGTAAATGAGGGGTGGTGCATAGACAAGCTCGAGGAAACGCTCCCCGAAAAGACTAAAGCTAGCAATTAGAAGTCCAGACATAGGTAAAATTCGTTAGAAATTTATTCAGGAATTTTCAGATCCAGAGCCTACTACGGAGGGTTGAAATGCAGCTAGTCCACAAATCTAATAAATAATAATAAAAAAATAATAAAGTTGCCCTTAACTGAATTTAAATTAAACCCTCACGAAAGTGCTTTATACAAAAGAAAGATAAGTAAACAGCAAACTGGCTAGGAATGTGGCACGAAAAGATTAAGTCCCTACGCAAATACAATCAGTGGTTAAAAATACGAATAATCACATGCGTTGAATTTACTGCAAAGCAAGACATTTTATTTGTTCTCAAGGCTAGATTCATGTACATTTAATTGCACCAATAGGAATAAGCCACTGTTATGACGGTGCGACTTCCGCCATTTATCTTTAGATTACTTAATTAGCTAATCCTTACTGAATTTTAAATTGCAGACGAGACGCGTCTTTAAGCAAGAAAAATAAACAAAGCTAGTATAACAACCAATCTCTAACATAAAACACAAGGAAAGACCATGGCAGCGTTCGAGTACATATTGGGGTACAATCAATAAATAAATCAACAAATAAATCAATAATGCACTTCTTAAATATAATATAACTCTGCCTACCTGCGCCAATTGGAGAGCTCTTTGCTTCCAACCCTCATTTGAGTGCGTGTATATTAGGATGGCAAATGCACAGTAAAATCCGCGTCTGGTATTGCTTTAGTCAGGTGCCCTCTAGTTACTAACTAATCGTGGCTCGCATGACTATCGTCGTTTCAAGTAGTATCAGCTCGTCCTAAAACGTTATTTCCACTATAAACCATAACTTCAATGTGTCGGTCAAAGATAACAAAGTTTGGTTACAAATTTAAAATAATCTCATAACATTATTTATAATCGTCAGTGTAAAATACAGGAATTAGGTTTCATGATTTATGTACTTGTTTAGTTTCAATTTACTCCCTGATGGTGTAGGTTTAATTCATAATGACCATTCAAGACACATGACGAAGGATAATAATACGCGCTTTAATACATAGCAGGCATACCAGCATAAATAATCTACCATCTCCCGGGCAGTACAATAACACAGGCTGAAAAAGGCAAAGCAGTGGCCTTCAGGCTCTCTAAAAACCTCGGCTAGGGTGATAAGCAATCAGCCTCATCTTCGCCGGACAATAACACAATTGCAGGTGAACTCGTCAATCCTTGCAAAAACGTCTCCCATAGACACAATAATAACATATTTTACTGAATTTATACATGGTCTGGTCACCTCTGGCATTTAGGGATAAAGTTAATTCAAAACATTATATCCTCATGAAAACATCTTAATTCAGTTGCGTATAACAATGACATTTCCGCTATGACCTGGCTTTCCTATTAAGCAAATGCATCGTAGTAATCAGCTGTGGCCTACATTTATATTGAACCCTTATTAATCTATCGATGAATAAATATTCATGATTTTGTTATTATTATTACTGATGCCCAGGCAGTACATGTTGAAATTGACAAAGGGGGAGCCAAGGTAGTGTGTTGCAATGATTACAACAGAAGCAAGCTTGGTAGTTATTCCTGAAGACGACCGGTTAACCCGAGTTCAAGGACAAATTTTGTAACAGCGCGCACCTAAATTAGTGTCATTGAGGGAGTGTCATGAGTAAAGTTTCAACCGACCCAGGATTGAATCACCCAATCAGAAGAGACCACGCCAAAAGCCACGCGGTAAGTTGCGTACCCTGGAAAAAGGCGCGAAAACGTGTATCTAAAGAACCGCCGATCCGAATTAATTCCGCAATAGTGCACTGAGACGTTTGGATAAATTGATGAAGATTGATACTAGTCCCAAGTTTGTGTGATGAAAACTCCAGATTACTTTTTCAAATTCTCCCCACTCTACCTCATTCTGTCAGTTTCCAATAAATTGAGCGGTGAGAAGCTGTTTCGAGGACAACTTTATTGAGCTCTGGTGAGCAAGGTTCACGTCACTCTGCGTCACGATTTTCAAGTGCTAATGAGCGTACTATACTAACATTTTACTTTGTGCTCAAGTGAGCAAGCTTCACGTATAGCAGTGGAGATCTCTAGGCGAGATAAGGACTGCAAGATAGACATGTTTAAGACGTGTTTTCAAGCCAGTGGCGATGAGTTTGAAGTGTGTAATTTTATGTAAATTTGTATATTATAATTTTTGAGTGATATTTGTGCGTGTGTTAAGCAAATGCTAAGATAGGGCAAGTCTACGATCAGTAATCGCATTAGGACATATTCGTGAGTGAAAGTAGTAGCTCACAGCGATTATAGCTAGGCAATATTATTAACATTGAACATTTCTGTCCAAGAAACTTCGCCAAGATGTCCGACGTTTGGTCATGTGATGGATTGGTGTGCATCGCTTCTACAACGACGTCGACGATGGAGAGCTAAATTTCCCGTAGGGAAATGCACCGGGACGGAGGTTAATGTTCTGCAAGCTGAGACGGTGATGTACAAAAATTGATTTACTCAATATGTAGTTAGATAAGGCGCGGGAACATTGTAAAGAGTTCATTCATTCTTTTTCTCGTGTTTAGATTTTTTTGTGCTGACACTATCATCTTTAAATGTACGTTGGCGCGTGGCCAAATTTGTTTGTTGTATATTTTTCTTTGGGGTCATATTTAGTGTACACGGCGCGTGTATTTGATTTTATCCATGCGAATGCGAAACTCGTTACATTCGATAAGTGGTGCTTTTTTAAAGTTCATTTTGTTATAGGAAAGGGAGGTAATTATTGTAAGATGGTTTTTATGAACAGGTTATTACTCATACTAGGGTTGCCGAGCGCAACAAATTAAGATGTAACTGTAGAACACCTTAGTTCTTATTTTTTAGCATTTTTTGAGTCCTTTTCAGGTTTGTTAGTCACGGACTAGAACGGAAGCGCAAGCTGGTGGAAAAATATCAATGTCATTGAAGTCATTTGGGACATTTGGTCCAATTTATAATCTCTCCTGAGATTAAGCCTAGTTATGGCAAGTAATTTATTCAGTTGGGAGTCATTTGGGAGATTTGTTTTGTTTATTTTTTTTCTTGTAAATAGTTGATCTGTTATTAAATTCATTTGTTATAACCCTGGTATTCATTTCTTCCTGCATGTTATTTTGTTATGTGTTACCCTGCATGTTAATGAAGCGCTTTAACAACAACTTACGAAATGGACTGTTACACCCCCCGAAACTGAGTCTCATAAGCTTCTTTGCAAGGGTTCAATATCAATTACATACACATTTCTGGAAGCGATTCTTTCGAAACAACTTCAGTTGCTAGTCTAGTATCACAGTTGTCTCGCATCAAAAGGGTCGTGAAGCACTATGGGTAATATAGCATCCACCCGGTCTGACTTCCTGTCTGCCGGCTTTTCACACACAACACACAACAGCGAGCACTTCGAAGCTACAGAAAATGCATTAACGATACGAGCCTTTCCTAAAATGACAGTTCTACCTGAGGCTCTTTAGATTTTTCGAAATGCGTGTCTATTCATTGTACTGTACCGTATAAATCATGATGCTCACCTGTCGGACATCCTATGATGGAGTGGATCGAATAATCTTGAGTTTCCTGGCTAGTAAGACCTGAAAATCCTACCGACAATGACATCATGACCCTACAACAGTCTCTACGATTGTGTTATGGATCAAAAACACTCAACTGGGAAGGTGACTACCTGTGGAGAGTGAGAATCTTACCACTTCTCGGGTCGGATTGGGTTAAGGGTGCCTAAAATATGATCCAATTCCACAACACAATCTCCTTATAATTAAAATAAATCCACACAAAACGGCACGTAGAAGAAGAACGAAGTGAAATTTATTAAAAAAACAATTAAATAAGAATAACAAGTAGTTCCATGAAGAACTATACAGCCTATTTTCATATATCCTACTCATATTAATTGCCTCTATCAACATACAAAATTTCAGTTTGATTGCTGTGTTAGATTCGTAGATACTGAGAACCGACTAAATATTGCAGATGGTAGCCAGATTGGATTTTTATTTATGTACTATTACATGAAGATTATTGTGTACGTTTGGTTTTCAGACTTCAATCGCATTATTAGGACACAAGAAGTAAAAAAGAGATTTTAAAATTTCGCACAGCTGCCATCTTGTGGTTATGAAAGCAATTGAAATAAATTAGATACCAGTGGATTAACATTTGTATAAGCATTAACGTTCAAAGTTTCACTGCACTCAGATGGTTAGATCGCGAGAAACGTCCATTTAAATATTTATACTTCGCGTCGCCGCCATGTTGGATTTGTGCTCACCAGGTTACTGAAAGTCATATAGGTGAACTTATGTTCATAGCCTCTATGAACATAAATAAAATCAGTTTGATTGTTGGAAAAGATTCTTAGATATTGAGAACCGTCAAAATATTTCGGATGCTCGCCATTTTGGATTGTTATATGTATAGGCCATAGAGTTATGTACCAATAAAGGAAAATTATTGCGTAGCTTCATTATTCAAACTTTCACTTCGATCGCATGATTACGACACAAGAATAAAAACTTAATTTTAAAATTTCGCACATCCGCCATCTTCAGTTTATGTAAACAATTGAACTAAATTAGATGCCAGTGAATGACAATATGTATAATCATTTACTGTACCACGTTTCAATGCGCTCATATGATTATATCACGAGAAAATTGTATTAGAATGTGTCATATTCACTTGGCCGCCATGTTCGTTTCGTAATTTGCAGGTTTTTGAAAACTACATAGATAAACTTGTAGTAGTGCTCTTTATCACTGTACAAAGTTTCAGGTTGATATCATAAATCGTTTTGGAGATATTGAATGCCTGTGAAATATTTCGCACAACCGCCATTTTGAGGTTATGTAAACAATTGAACGAAGTTAGATGTCGTCGCATTACAATGTATATAAACATATACTGTGCCGCGTTTCATTGCGTTTTGTTGGTTAAATCGCGAGAAACGTCCATTTAAAAGTCGCAACTTCGCTTGGCCGCCATGTTGGTTTTGTAGTTACCAGGTTTTCAAAGGTCACATAACAGAATTTCTAGTAGTTCCGTTTATCACCATACAAAATTCCAGGGTGATATCGGTAATAGTTTCGGAGATATTGAATGCTGGTGAAATATTTCGCACAACCGCCATGTTGGATTGGTGAGACGTAACAAAATTTGAAGGGCACGGTCAGGGTTTCCGGAATAGAGCTATGAACTTACCAAGTTTCATTGAAATCTCTTCAGCCGTTTAGATTTTATTAGGGGGACACACACACACGAATCACACACACACGCACACACACACGGACAAAATGTGATCTCATAAGCCTATTTTTTCAAAATTGAAAATAGGCTAATAAAATACCAATTAACAATAAAATTAGGCTCGCTTGCCCCTCAAAAAAATTAAATTAAATTCTGACATGACTTTCCTATATGCACATCAACTGAATGGAACGATCAGCTGTTACCTAATTCACACCAATAAACATTTACTTTGATCTAAACACACTAGAACTCGTTAAAATACATCACGCAGTTTTGAAGAAGGAAGATTGTAGTTTGACGTGACCGTGAATCTTGTGTTTATGAGCCACGGGACCTCCTTTTTACGTGGAATCCGAACCACAGGACATGGCATTTCACTTCGATAATCTCACATGCATTGACCGGGAATCGAACCCGGACCGCCTTGGTGAGAGGCATACAGCTAGACCGCTGAGCCACCACACCCCCTACTACCACGCAGTTTTGAAGAAAGGAACGGAGCCCGTGTTCACATAATACACAGCTGCATACCTCTGCTCCTATAAGTTAGGCTTCACTGTGTCAACATTTTATATAATTCTCCGCTCCATTCACAAACTGGTTTCTACTACAACTCACAGCTGGTCTACGCGTAACCTTCAACCATACAAAAATGCAGTGATATTTCTCATCAGAAATAAACATTGCCTGTCTTCTCTCTTCAGTTATAACTTCCATACCGTTATATCATATATTTCCAAAGTGAAAACTTCACTGATCTAACGTAACTTTACGTAAATTCAACTTTCATTGATACCACAACACGTAACGTCTATACACTTATATTGTTACACATAAATAATCCTCTTCACCTTACGACCACCAGTTCAAACGTTTCCGGGGCCGATAACCTAGATGTTAGGCCCCTTAAAACAACAATTATCATCATCATCATCATCATCAAACGTTTCCCAAATGTTTAATACATGCAAAATAAATTATTATTAAAATAGTAAAAGCCACACTGAAGTTTAAAAGTATTTAAATAATTATATATTGTTGTACCCCTAGGGCACGCCACCGTCATCCCCTAACACTAATATCCCCGAAAAAACCAAATGCCACACACCTACTTCAAAAACATACAATTACATTTACATAATTATACATCCAATAAATTATCACCTCCATGAACTCAGGTAGCCTCGTGTCCCAGCCAACGACCCCAGAGAGGGCTATGACATGGGAGAAATGTGCGAATTCCGCAAACGCAGCGCGACGCTTCTATAAAACTCCGGGAGGTCATGCCTCCGGATCAGTCTGTCTCAGTGTTACCTACGTGCCGAATCGCTGCTGGTAGCCGAAGGGTAAGTGTCTCAAGCGATCACTACACACACAGTCAACTACACTCCCATCCCCCTGTGCTTGGATTGTAATAATTATTTATTTTTATTAACTGCACTGCTATTTACCAGAGTACTTCAAATTCGAAGTACTCATTAAACTCAAACATAATAGAAGACACTGGTCTTTTCCTTTATTTAATTAGCTGGTAAGATCCTACCCTCTTAGCTTCCCCGATAGGTAGGATCTAGTATTAGCATTATCATTTAATTGTTTCGTGACGTCAGCAAAGCGTCACAGCACAGCGCTGACAGTAGCAGGCTCGCTCCTAGCTCGCCTGCTTACGACTTACATCAGACCGGATTTGGTACCGATATCGCGCATAGAGTGCTAATTTAACTACCCTTCCTTCCACACTCACACCCTGAACTATCCCGCTAAGCAGTACATTGGGGAGTTCTCCTTGCAGGTCGTACTGACGATCTCAAGCCACTAGTTAATCACCATCTCTTACACGTAATTGCCAAGCTTTCCCCCTAAACACATTTATTTCATCCCTTAGATTAATTCTTTGTAGAGGCAACCCTCTCAGGTACCTTACAAATGGTGGAGGCACTAGGTACCACGACGTTGTCATAAGGCAACGCCTACAGGAGTACATACAACGTATTCCGCGGAAAAAATCCCGAAAACTTAACCTCTTTCTAGCCAAGCGAACGCCACCCAAAATTGGGAAAGTGTTTTTGAAGTAAGGGTCCAATAATATTTTTGTACCCGACCCAAGCCCGCCCCGAGAGATAGTACATTTTTAAACGCCACCCTTACCTAGCCATACGCAATTTACATCCCCATAGATACGCCCTTACAGTAGGACGTACAGTAGAGATCCATGCTCAAATACCAACATATTGGTAAGGTCAAGCGTGCATTTAGAGATACAGCACACGACCTCGCCGTTACCACCAAACCACTACGCCCTAAGATCCTAGTTAAAAACCCCGACTTAATAACAGAACACAACGCAGGCCAATTACTTGGCGAACTTGATGACGCAGTTATAGATCTGAAGCTCAAATACCCAAACGCAATCAGACAAAAACGTCCCCTTACACGAGCACAGACACAGAACGCTCAACAGTTGTCCTCAGATAGCGTTGATAGTGAGGAATTAACCCCCACATTACCGTACGCTATATTGCAACACATCACTGACACGCAACAAACCTACAACGGGTTGCAGGTCCTGTTACAACAGTTAGACGAAATTCCACACAATCCTTCGAACGGGGGACTAGTCGCAGATATACACGCCACCGCCTTAACTCTAGGCGACCATATTAACAAGGCGCTTTCCACACTACAGGCGGTTAACATTGAACTAACTTGTCGCTGGACAATATCCAGGGTACTGAGCAATTCAAACCTCAGGACGCTCCACACTCTACCTCCTAACCACCCAGGCACCTCCCAAAGCGGAAACACCTACATAACACCAGTCGCGGTTCATCAGCAACCCCTAAGCCAAGCACACTCTAACGTTGCATTAGATAACAGCGACCTAGATTCCCCAGTTGAGCGCACCCCCTTAATTACCCCCCAACACTTCCTACAGCGCGGACATGGCAATGCCTGCAAATTATCCAATGATACAACCTGCTAAATACCCAGGTGACAAGCAGGACCCCGAGGAATATTTGAGTGCCTTCAATCGAACGGCTAAAATTAACGGCTGGACAGCTGAGGATAAGAAACGTCTCTTACCGGCATACCTCCTAAATCGGCCCTCACGTGGTACGAGTCCATGAAGCCACCTTGGCCGATGCCACGTGGGAGCAATTTTCAGCCGCCCTCGTCAATACATTTCAACTCACCCCTGATGAGGATGACTTGCACGACAAAATCCGCGCTCGCACACAAGGTCCCACGGAAGGCACACAGGCATACATTAATGCCAAATTATTAATGTGTGAGAGGTATAATAGGGAGATGCCAGACAGGCAGAAAGTACGTCTCCTTATGCAGGGAATGCGCCCTACCTTGGTGGACAAGCTCTGCACCTTGCAAAGCAACACCGTGCTGGAACTACAGGCAAACATTAAATTTATCGAAGAGGGCAATAAAATGACTCAAAAAGCCGTGGACCAGCACATCCGCGCGGATAACGGTGATTTGCATCAGCGAATCTGCGATCTGACCAAACAGATGCAGGAGATGCAAATTACTGCCATCCACGCTAGCACTAAAACCCGCCCTCGTAGGGATGATCCTCGGGATACATGGCGATCACCAAGGGGTGATCAACAGGATCATAGTAGACCTAACCACCCCCATTGGCGCAATTCACCCGCGGCAAGAGAGGCGAAATATTATTCGCAATACCAGGAGGAAGTGCCACGCCGCAACGAATCCCATCCCTTCCGGCAGACACAGTATCTGGCAGATACTCGCCCACACGGCAATCCACCCCAGATCATACACCAAACCGTCATCCCCAATATAGGGACGATCGAACATGGCATCGTGACCAAAACACCAGATACACACGCCCAGTCAATACCCCTCCACACCGTCGGCCGAACACTCCCCCGCAGCAGGGACGATATGAGCCTCAATAGGAAAGGCCTCCGCCAGCGTACCCTCAATACACCCCTGTTCAACGAGAAAGAGGACCGGAGGATTATCCACTGCCCGACCACCCTCCACGGGATTCACGAAGGAATTCATCCCCACGAGATAGACGGGTATTACTCCCCAACTCCCAATATCAGCCCCGGCCAAACAATTGGCGAGAAAAGGCGCCCAGGGGACAGCTTCGCTACACAGACAGCCAAGGTTATGTCCAGCAAAAAAACTATTAGCTAGGGAAGGGCCAGCACCCACTCAATCGGATAACCCTTCCCCGGTAACCACTAAGCGCTCCACTCAACCCCCACAGGACAACTGCCCTGTCCGATCCAGTAAGCCGCAAATCCCCCCAACTTCCGCCCGCCAGAATATAGCGCAGGAAATACCTTCCCGATCGCAGCTCCAGGCACATACGGTCAAAGGGGATGGTAATTGCCTCTTTCGAACATTCAGTTTCCTGCTCCATAGAAATGAGGACCAGCATAAAGAACTCAGAACACAACTGGTCATGTATATCATGGCACACTGGGACGAGTATAAATATTTCCTCGCCGACGGGAACGATGCCTTATTCCCCAATAAATATGAATATGGGGATTACATGCATCGAAATGGCACATACGCTGGAACGACGAGGTTACCGCTCTAGGCCATGTCCTTAAGACTAATATCCATGTCTATACACTGGACAAGATGGCACCCACTTTTTCTACAGTAGGCTACCCCAAACATCTGTACCTTTTGTTCACGGGCAATCCAAATGCGGGCCATTACAGTCCTCTTACTATCAAATCGCCTCACACACCTCAACCCTCCGCCCCTCAGGTTGGAAAAGAGGACACTATAGGCACATTAACAACTGGCAACAAGATTGCAACCCCTAAGGACGTATCCACAACCAGCGTAGTTAGACTACCCGTGATACGCCCACCCACATTGATTCCACCCGCGGACCCAAGCGGCCCGACCACTAAACCAGGCGCGGCGAAGCCGGTGAATTGTATCGCTTCTGGCGCGAATAAGTTGCCTCCACAGAAAGCCGGCTGCAAATCCACAACCACTCAGACACACCGGCCCTTTAGAACACCCCTGCCGAGGCCAGGATTCACATCCAGGGACAGCAAACATCATTCTAAACATTTATCCATTCACCGACAGCTCAAGAGAAAGCTTAGGACACTACAAATGGCAGACGGGAATGACACAGCTGAATTGCGACTCCCAGTTTCACGGGACTCAGCAAAGCGTGTCAGGTTCAGTGATCAGACCGCAACTCCGCGTTTGCTCAACACAAATAACAGACCGGCAGAACACACAGTCCCGCAGGCTGCGGTACATAACGATAAACATAATTCACTCCAAGATCCCACAGCACTTACATATACTCTTAACAACATGTATACTGCACAGGACGGACACAATATTACAGCCCTCTTTATCCCGGCCAAAATTAACGGGTATAAAATTCAGATCTTATTAGACACGGGATCAGCTATTTGCTGTGTCAGCAGTAAGTACATTAGCGTCGAGCGCATACACAGGATGCCTCTCAACACTCGCCTTGTGCCTGCTAATTCCCAAACCATTTCATGCTTAGGCACTACTGACATACATCTCCAGATAGGTTCTTTTGAAACTAGCTATTCCATGTTTGTAATTAAGGACCTTTCCGTTCCGGGTATCATTGGCACGAACTTTCTTGCCAAGTTCGAAGCGAACATTAGCTTTGTCACTAATGAAATACGATTAGTGAATGGAGACCTTATCACTACACACCCGATAACATACGCCCGGAATACATACAATCCACGAGCGGAGCGAGTCCCGCGCGCGCACCAGGTCTCTCCGTTGGTTACCATATCTCCGCCAACAAACACAAGTGCTAACACAGCCACGCCCGCCACTGGGGAAACACAGTCACTAACCCCAGAGCAGAATAGAAAGCTTACAAACCTCTTAGAAGAATATAAGGACATTTTTGCACATTCCCTTGCCGACTTAAAAGTGACCGACTTAATTCACCACCGTGTCGAATTGACCAGTGATGCTCCGGTTCACCAGGCACCTTACAAGGTTAGCGCTAAGGAGCCACAAGCCATAGAAACACAGATTCAGGAGATGTTAGAAGCCAACATCATCCACCCCATTATGTCTAATTATAGTGCCCCGGTAATCCTTACCCGTAAACCCGATGGTTCGCATAGGTTTTGCACAGATTATCGACGCCTTAATAGATTAATTAAGAGTGACAATTACCCGCTACCACGCACAGACACTTATCTAGAGACCCTAAGCGGAGCTAAATATTTCTCGATAATGGACTGTTATTCCGGATTTCATTCGAACCCTGTCTATGAACCCGATATGCATAAGTTGGCATTTGTCACCGAAAACGGCCTCTTCGGTTATACCGTACTGCGAATGGGTTTAAAAAATGCCAGTCAGACATTCCAAAAATTGGTAGATATGGCATTCGCGGGCCTCAAATACCGCTCGGTATTAACTTATATAGACGACTTAACAGTCTTCTCACAAATATTCGAAGAACACATCATCCACTTGAACGAAGCTTTTGACAGGATTAGGCACGCTAAATTGAAGCTTAAGCCATCCAAATGTCAGTTTGCAAAAATGAAGGTCCACATTCTAGGTCACATTGTTAGCCGCGACGGCATCACACCTGACCCTGCCAAAGTCGCCGCCATCACCGACATTCCCATGCCGGAAAACATAATCAGCTACGTTATTTTTTGGGCCTCGCAAGTTATTACCGTCGTTTGATTTACGGATTTGCACTGATAGCTAACCCCCTAACCGAGCTTACACACGAGAAAACGCCCTTTATTGTCACAGAAATACATAGAGAGGCTTTCGACAAACTTAAACACTTACTCACTACACCACCCCTGCTCCAGCATTTTCAGGAAGGTAGGCCCACCTTCGTACATGTGGATGCAAACCAATTTGGCATCGGGGCAGCCCTGCTACAAGTGGCCGATGATGGCAAACAACACCCAATTACATATGCTCGCCGTAAACTTACACCGGTAGAAACCAGATATTCCGCGACCGAAAGAGATATGCTCGCATTCTCTTGGGCCGTAAATTACTTCCGGACATATCTCTATGGTATCCACTTTACGGTAGTTACGGATCACGCCAGCCTTCTTTACTGGGATAAATTCAAAAACCCCAATTCCCGTCTTAATAGGTTCATATTTAAATTATATGACTACACATTTGAAGTTAAGCACAAGAAAGGTAAGGCATACCTGGATGCAGACGGTCCCTCGAGACTACCTGTACTCGAACCACCTAACGAGGATGTCAATCATGCCTGGGACTCCTTACCCACATTTGCAGTCACTCACATTGATCTAAAACAGGAGCAAATAAACGAACCCCAGTTGGGACAAATTAGGATTGCCTTCCATAATTGGGACCAGGTAGATAATAAAACTGCCCGCTTATCACGCAGATTTTTTATGGATAAGGATGATCTCCTTAGGTACAAATCCAAGGCCACACATGACGTCACACCCGTTGCCCTTCCCAATACACTCCGAAACCACATAATGACGGAATATCACTGCCCACTCCATAATGGCGCACACTTTGGAGTCCATAAAACATATTTGCGCATTCGCAATAAATACTATTGGGAAAACATGAAAAATGACATCACAGTGTTCATTAAAACTTGTCACACATGCCAGAGGTACAAACACCGACCTGGTAAACCCCATGGTTTACTCCACCCCATCCCCGTAGGTGAACTTTTCCACCGCATAGGCATTGACGTAAAGGGTCCAATTACAACCTCAGGCAAAGGTAACAGATACATATTGGTAGCAACCGAGTACCTTACCCGATAGATTATTACCAAAGCGGTCCCAAAAGCTAGCGCGCACCAAATCGCAGAATTCCTCATGGAAATCATTACCAGGTATTTTCCACACGTTGTTATCCGACAGAGGAACAGTTTTCACATCTAATGTCATTACACAACTCCTTACATTGCTTCACATAAAGGCGTACACAACCACTAGTTTCAGCCCTCAGACGAATGGATTAACTGAAGCTATGAAAAAAATCCTTGGCGGCGCTCTAGCCCGTTTTACTAACGACAAGGGCACTGACTGGGATAATTACCTCCCAGCAGTAACGTTTAGTTACAACACATCCGTGTCGCAGGCGACCAAACACACCGCGCACTTTCTTTTACACGGATACCATCCGTGCAGTCCGATCGACAATATTTACATCCCACAGGATACAATCCCTAGCAACGCTGTAAGGTTGCAATATTTGTGCACAGCCCGTGACACCGCGCGACGTAATATCCGCACTTCACAAAACAGGCAGAAAGTCACGTATGATAAAACCCACAAACACCAGGAATACGAACCCGGACAGCTCATTATGATATGGTCACCCACTCGCATTAAAAACGTGTCTGAATTCCTCATCCCGAAATTGACAGGTCCGTTCAGAATCCAGAGGAAAATTTCGGACCTAAACTACCTCGTCAACATTCGGTACAACCATAAAATTATTAAGGACACGGCTCGTGTACGGCGTATGAAACCCTACCATTCCCGGAAGACCACCCCCACACCTCGACCCTCCGTGGCTAAGAAACGAAAGCGTTAGGTCCTCAGTATCAGGTGTTAAAGTATATTTCTACCACACATATCTCAAACCCAGGACCGTACAAGTCAAACAAGCGCCCTAGGCACTATGGCATATGGTAGCCAGGCTCACAACTACCGCTCACCGACAGTTCCCCACAGTGCATAGATACGACTCCTAATTATAGGATTGCATGTTTAGTTGTAACCAATATAATAATGTGTACCAAGTAATATTTATTATGTCTCATGTCTTTCTAGGATAATGAATTCTGTTCGCACACACTAGCTTAAGAAAGGTTGAGGCTAGATATACATTTAGTAGTTACATATGCATCATATTCCCCTTAAGTCCCCATGAACACGATACGCCAGATAAGCATTGGCAATAGCACCAATTGCACTATGGCATCTGGTAGCCACAGTCTGAAACAGATGTCAACACCAATCCTGGTTAGGCCCCACACCATAGGTAGTCTTAAGTTGCAGGATACCAAATAGGAAATGCCGATTTAAAGTTATTAATAATAGTTCCATACTTATAATATGTACAGTGCATATATGTCTTTACAGGTAATATATTGTAGACACGGCCTTACATATGTTACACACATAAATCAGCAAGCGAGGTCAATCCTCTGCCCCGACACGTGGAAGTAACAAGAGCCGTCACGCCCAGTCAGCAATACACGATTCCTCCATAGTAACAACTCTTTGCGATAAGTCACGTAGACAGCCACGCGCCTACATGGCCATGCGTAACACGGGTCACTCACACAACTGGAGTGCACATAGCAAACCACGGAAAGATTCCTTTACCATAGGAGGCTATCTAAACATTTAATATTCACACAATCTCATACAGGACGCACATTTTTTAACCAACTTAATCGCACGCAGATTTCCATACACGGTCACGAGCAATAGGCGACCAACTAAAGATCAAATCACCTTTCACAAGAGATGATACATTGACATACCCTTCCCATACAACTCTACTCACAGCACACAGTTGATGAGAACCAACACATAACTTAATTATTTATATACACACATCAAAAAAAGTTTTGCATCACCTCGGTTCCAAGAGTTCCGGAACCGTTAAATACAAAGGGAATAGAGATCAACACAAACAACATTTCAGCTCGTTTTATTGCTCATGAGACCCACACATTGCATGTTGTACCATCATACAGCTAGACTTTCAGCATTTGTGGTCCAGATTGCAGTACACACCACTACCTCTAATACCCAGTAGCACGTCCTCTTGCATTGATGCATGCCTGTATTCGCCGTGGCATACTATCCACAAGTTCATCAAGACACTGTTGGTCCAAATTGTCCCACTCCTCAACGACAATTCGGCGTAAATCTCTCAGAGTGGTTGGTGGGTCAAGACGTCCATAAACAGCCCTTTTCAACATATCCCAGGCATGTTCGATAGGGTTCATGTCTGGCGAACATGCTGGCCACTGTAGTCGAGCGATGTCGTTATCCTGAAGGAACGCATTCACAAGATGTGCACGATGAGGTCGAGAATTGTCGTCCATGAAGACAAATGCCTCTCCAATATTCTGCCGATATGGTTGCACTATGGGTCGGAGGATGTCATTCAGGTATCGTAAAGCCGTTTCGGAGCCTTCCATGACCACCAGTGGCGTACGTCGGCCCCACATAATGCCACCCCAAAACATCAGGGAACCACCACCTTGCTGCACTCGCTGGACAGTGTGTCTAAGACGTTCAGCCTGACCAGGGTGCCTCCAAACACGTCTCCGACGATTGTCTGGTTGAAGGCATATGCGACACTCATCGGTGAAGAGAACGTGATGCCAATTCCGTGGGGTCCATTCAGCATGTTGTTGGGCCCATCTGTACCGCGCTGCATGGTGTCGGGGTTGCAAAGCTGGACCTCGCCATGGACGTCGGGAGTGAAGTTGCGCATCATGCAGCCTATTGCGCACAGTTTGAGTTGAAACACGACGTCCTGTGGCTGAACGAAACGCATTATTCAACATGGTGGCATTGCTGTCAGGGTTCCTCCGAGCGGCAATCCGTAAGTAGCGGTCATCCACTACAGTAGTAGCCCTTGGGCGGCCTGAGCGAGGCCTGTCATCGACAGTTCCTGTATCTCTGTACCTCCTCCATGTCCGAACAACATCGCTTTGGTTCACTCTGAGACGCCTGGAAACTTCCCTTGTTGAGAGCCCTTCTTGACACAAAGTAACAATGCGGACGCGATCGAACTGCGGTATTGACCTTCTAGGCATGGTAGAACTACAGACAACATGAGCAGCGTACCTTCGTCCTGGTGGAATGACTGGAACTGATCGGCTGTCGTACCCCCTCCGTCTAATAGGCCCTGCTCATGCATGGTTGTTTACATCTTTGAGCAGTTTTAGTGACATCTATGAACAGTCAAAGGGACTGTATCTTGGATACAATATACACAGTCAACGTCTATATGCCGGAGATCTGGGAACCGAGGTGATGCAAAACTTTTTTTGATGTGTGTATATATATACCTTCGGTAGCGACCGATGACAAATTCAAACACAATAACCAGATGTATTAAGTGATAGGCGAGAGCCTCCGTGGCTTAGGCGGCAGCCCTACGGCCTCTCACCGCTGAGTCCGTGGTTCAAATCCCGGTCACTCCATGTGAGATCTGTGCTCGACAAAACGGAGGCAGACTGGTTTTTCTCCGGGTACTCCGGTTAACCCTGTCACAATTTCATTCCAGCAACACTCTCCACTATCATTTCATCTGTCGTTCATTTAATCATTGCCCCAGAGGAGTGCGACAGGCTTCGGCAGCCGGCACACTTCGTATCCTCGCCGCTAGATGGGGGCTTCATTCATTCCATTCCTGACCCGGTCGGAGACTGGAAGCAGGCAGTGGATTTTCATTTTCATTAAGTGATGGGCGAACACATACATCTCCCACAACACTAGAGGGATTAACAATCCCATGGTTAATGCCCACATTTAGGACATCAGTACACAAAATTTTTACTTGCATGAATTTAGAAAGTGCACGGATTCCAACAGTCACCCCATATTAAGGCGGGATGACAGCCCGGTCGGATACATTATCACCGAGTAAGCCACTAAGTTTATACATATGGCCAAGCATAATACATTACTGGACGTACAATACAATTTATATAGCGAATGCCATTACTCCAACAGTAGCGGAAGCAAATACAGGGTCACAGACACCACAATAACACAGGTCTTTGGACCTAAGCACGTCCTTTAAACTGCCTAACATGAATACACTCTTCTGTTATTACTCTCATCGTCCATAAACTATTCACACTATATTCTAGACCAGGGGTCTCCAAACTTTCCAGCCTTAGGGCCATACTGATTACTCCAGCAAGTTCCGAGGGCCAAAACCATATTATCATTGTTGCCGGTGGTAAAAAGTGAAATAGTCCACTGATGAAAAAAAAGTCCGAAAAAGTACGCAACGTTGAAAAAAGGCTGCAAATCGGACTAAAGTCCGCAAAACGGCAACACTTCATATTATTAATTTTCCTGTCATTATCTGTAATTTCTAGATTAGTCGTAGAGTACGAGCCATGAGGAGTAACGTGACACGACATCTGGTGGACACAAGCGGAAATAGGTAGTACCTTCTATCGCTAACAGATGGCGCTAATAGCACGTACAGAGTAATCTCGTTGGTTCGAGAGAGTTCTGGTTTCTTCCACTCACTTCTATATGGCAGTAATTGGAATATATAAGAAGCTAGTTGCGCAACCACAAGTCAGTTCCTATGACACTGTTGTGAAATAAAATAGTGCGTACCTCCTTAAAATGTGTTTGTGCGTGTTTAAGTTTAAGACATCTTTGTAACAGTATTTTGATTTGAATTGTTGCTTTTGTGTGTGATTTAGTAGTATGGAAAAGAAGCGAAAAATTGATAGTGAATGCAGAAAATTCAAAGATGAGTGGAACATTCAGTATTTTGTAATTGAGTCCAGTAACAAGGCGCTATGTTTGATTTGCAATCAAAGCATAGCCGTTCTCATGGAATATAACATTAAACGTCATTATGAAACAAAACATTTTCAAAATTACTCAAAATATACAGGAAGTTTGCGGACAGAAAAATTCGAAGCTATGAAGCGTGGATTGAAATCGCAGCAATCTTCATTTACAAAACTCAAAACCGAACAAGAGGCTGCAACTCGTGCCAGCTTTCGTGTGGCTCTTGAAATTGCAAAACGTGGAAAACCATTCACCGATGGAGAAATGATCAAAGAATGCATAATTGCAGCAGCCGAAGAAATGTGCCCTGAAAAGGTAAATTTATTAAAAACTGTCAGTATGTCAGCAAACACTGTGGCTCGAAGGGTAGAAAACATCGCTGAAAATATATCCTCTCAACTATTCGACAAAAATGGAGATGTTGATTGGTTTTCTTTGGCCTTGGATGAGTCAACGGATGTGTCAGATACTGCTCAGGTGTTGATTTATATTCGAGGAGTAGATAAAAGCTATGAAGTGCATGAAGAACTTCTTGATATGTATAGTATTCATGGCACAACTACTGGTACAGATATTTTTAAAGGAGTTGAAATGGCCATTAATCAAAAAACCTTCGATGGAAAAACTTGAAATGTATTACAACTGATGGAGGCAAAAACATGAGTGGGAATGATAAAGGAGTGGTCGCTCTTGTGTCAAAGGCTGTAGAAAATGACGGTGGTTCAAAACCATTAGTCTTACATTATATCATTCATCAACAGTCTTTGTGCGGAAAATGTTTGGATATGTCTGAAGTTCTGAAACCAGTCATATCAACTGTTAATTTTATGAGATCTTTTGGCTGAATCACCGACAATTCCGACAATTTATTGAAGAGATTGGAGAAAATGACTTACCTTTTCATACTGCCATACGTTGGCTTAGTTGTGGGAAAGTCCTTCAGCGCTTTTTTGAACTTCGAGCAGTGATCGAATTTTTTTTGAATGAAAAGCATCGCCCTCTTACTGAATTACAAAACAACGCATGGCTGAGGAAGTTAGCATTCTATGTTGATTTGACAAAACATGTGAACGAACTGAATTTGAGATTGCAAGGAGAAAACCAGCATCTTCCTGATTTATACACTAATATCAAATCATTCCGGAAGAAATTGATACTGTTTCAATCACAACTACGAAGTAAATGTTTTTCACATTTTAAAACATGTGAAATATTCAGCCACACCACTGAGACTGAGTTTCCTATCGATTTTGCAATCGAAACTTTGAGTGCTTTGAAAATAAATTTTGATACTCGTTTCTCGGACTTCGATGCCTTTGCGAATCAAATTAAGATTTTTCAGGATCCTTTTGATACTGACATTGAAACCCTAGCTCCGGAACTTCAAAGGGAAATGATTGAACTACAGTGCAGTGATATAATTAAGAACAAATATCAAAACTCATCTTTGTTGGAATTTTATAAGAGTCTTCCACTGACACAATTTGATAATTTGCATAAATTTGCTCGTGGGCTGTTTTCTGTTTTTGGTACTACTTATTTGTGTGAGAATACCTTCTCCAAAATGAAGTACACAAAAAATGTTTACAGATCTAAATTAACTGATGAACATCTTAAATCTCTTGTAATAATTGGTACAAGTAAAATTAGTCCACAACTACAAACTATTGTCACTGGAAAATCTCAATTACATAAATCTCATTAGTATTTCATATGTCTGCATGTTATACATGTCTTTACTCATTACAATTCTGTGTTTCTTTATCCAACTTATCACAAAAACAATAACAATAAACCTACAACAATATTGAGATTTATGTAATTGAGATTTTCGACTGACAATAGTTTGTAGTTGTGGACTAATTTTAGGAGACCCCTGTTCTAGACCACTGATAGCAGCCTAGTACAATAACTATCGCCGAACATTCCAGGATGATAGATCTTTATATCTTACCATATTTCAGCACCGACATAGGCTCGTGCAGACAACACGATTACACAGGTTAGCAGCATTGCATACATACAATGGCCTAGCATCTACAATAACACAGGTTAGCGGCCTTTCGCCCATGCGACGAAATATTCATACACTAACGCGGATTAGCGACCTTTCGCAGAGGCACAGACATAGCCATACAATAACACAGGTTAGCGGCCTTCCCCACAGGCCAAAGCGTATTGACACTAATGACATAGTGTAGCGACATTCGATATAATTCCGCACACAATCTCACTATTACACAGATTGATTACTACCACTACGGCCAGCAGGATTTGATACAATTACACAGGTTATCATACCAGCCCAGCATCAGACTCTATAGGTCAGCTGAACAAACAATTAGGAGACACTTGGAATTCGGATAACTTATACTTACGTAAATTACATATCCCATACACTGTAATCCAGGCTACATTCTTTAATACATATCAATCACTTCTCACACTCAGTACTGCAAACTGCTCATAGACAGTGAGTCGCGCTCCGCACACAATGCCGGAAGCGAGGACTGCCCACACAGCATCTCGACTTACGAGACGCAGGGACTCCAAGACTCACAAGTAATGTACAGCACTCATGCCGTTATCACATACTCCTTTTTATATATTTTTTCTCCTCACAGGGGATCTTTAACTTTTATTTCTAGTTAACAGTGGCATTGACCACCCAGTACCATCATAAAGACAGACAGAATTAACAGTTTTCCCACGACTTCAACATTAAATAATTTTATTAATGCAGCCAATGGCCATGTATTTTCTTTTCAGGACGGGTCAGGGAAGGGATTATGAAAGGAAATCGGCCGTGGACCTATTGCAAGGAACCGTCCCGGCATTTGCCTGGTAGTGAGAATGGGAAACCACGAAAACCATTTTCAGGACGGCCGAGGTGGGAATCGAACCCACGCTCTCCCGATGCCAGCGAGACACGAGATAGCGCGTTAGCGCTCTCGGCCACCGCGTCCGGTACGACTTCAACATTAGCCGACGGAGTAGGAAATTCATTCACATTACAATTATAATTATAATCATGTCATCCAAGCCAAAAAGCCTCCGTGGCTTAGGCGGCAGCACGCCGGACTCTCACCGCTGGGTCCGTGGTTCAAATCCCGGTCACTCCATGTGAGATCTGTGCTGGACAAAACGGAGGCAGACAGGTTTTTCTCCGGGTACTCCGGTTTTCCCTGTCATCATTTCATTCCTGCAACACTCTCCACTATCGTTTCATTTCATCTGTCATTCATTTAATCATTGCCCCAGAGGAGTGCGTCAGGCCTCGGCAGCCGGCACAGTTCATATCCTCGTCGCTAGATGGGGGCTTCATTCATTCCATTCCTGACCCGGTCGGAGACTGGAAGCAGGCTGTGGATTTTCATTTTCATCCAAGCCGACGACCGACTGGACTCCTAGAATTCTCTAGGGGATTGGGGCTATGCCTCTAACAGTCAACGTAGGGAACCATTTATCATCCTTCCGCTAAGTATAAACTGTTCATAATGATCTGCTATATGCCTACATGATAGACGAAAATGAATTCACGAAATAACTTCATAAGTGCCACAAGGCTCCAGTGGGACCACAAGTCCTTATATAGATCCCCTTTAATTCACATCTACACAGTAGATACACACTTATCGTTAAAGTCATAAGTTGGCCACATTAAAGTAACGTATTTTCGTTTTGAGGCAACGTGACACGACGTGGCACATATCACTATATATGTCCATTAGTATCACAATAACGCCATGACCCATAAATATCTTAAGTGTTCCTGGGCGAAATAAGTCAAGAGCAGGTTAAGTCCTACCCTCTTAGGCCAACACTGTAGGATGCATATCAGCCATGAGCGCATAGATATATTCGTCACCCAATACGTTGATGGTCCATAGCTGTGCTGCGTGTACCTGGGCGAAATAATCGCTTGACTTACTCAAGTTTAGTAGTTTAACTCAATTTTAACTATTCTTTATTATTAATATTCATCTTGTTAATATTATTACTGTTGACTTTATTAAGATATCTCTAACATCTGCTTTATATAGGGTGTATCGTCAAATCTAGGCAAATATGGCTAAGCATTTAAGTTAGCTCATATGATAATTACTCGCAATCCGGTTTTATAGTTTAATAGAAATTAATAAACTAGGTTAAACTCCACCTCGTTAACTTTTGCGCCAATCTCTCCTCTTATCTATCCTTCAATACAATTTACAAACAAGTATATTAGAGCTTCAACAACTCACTTTCCAATAAACATGCTTCAACAAGCTTCAACTTTCTTATAACACCACCATATTACTTTTACTCCAAAATACGGAAGGTCGCTCGTATTTGAGTTACCTTTATATCATCGCAGAATTCCATTTATCGTAAATATATGTATAGTCTACGGCATTACACTACCTCGTATACCTCACTATAAATTCATTATAACCATGATATATCATCGCAGACTTTCTTTTACATATTTACGTAATACTTGTATTATCTCATTATTACCATTGAACCTCACTAGTCAAAACAGATGTTTATCTTTACCACGTAGAACTTGTCATTTATACCAGATTTTCGATTTATCAACGGTCATTGAAATTTATATTGATAGGCCTCCTGTTGGTTTGCTTCGAATAACTGCTATGTTGTTAACCATTGCTACTCATTATTTAATAATGATAATACAATTGTTCGTTTCACTACACTGATCTACCTTCAAAATTACAATATTACTAAATTACGATAACAATAATACGTTACGTTGCAAATTGTTTTAAATACTCAAAGTATTTATCCCTTGTCCAATTAATCTCGTTTACGATTGGATTTAGCAGTTTTCTAAATCTCAGTTGTCAAAAATATTATCTTCCACGAAGATAAATTTCAAAGTTAAAAATACATTAATGAAAGATCATAGCTTTCTCAATCACGATAAAATAGTTTCAACATAACGTGAATATAGTTCCATTTCATGTCTTCATTACAAAATGCATAGCATATAACGACGAATATTTCTTGCTAGATTGCCGAAAAGTCATTATAATAGCATAATGATGTTCGAAACAATATCGAACGTTGTCAACTACTTCCTAGCTAATAACTTCTTACATTCAAGATGACCAATTCATTTATCCCAAATGAATTGAATATTAGACATCGATGAAAACATTCTGTATGAATTTCAGAATAATATAAAAATCCCAAAATACGATGAAAATAAAATTTAAGGAGACTCCTTAAATATTGGAAAACGAAGTTCCATAAAATTTAAAATATCATAGCACAAAATGTAGAATCGCAATTTATGTTGGAAAGAAGGAAGCAATCCTCCAACACAAATTCAAAGAATAAATGTCGATGGATTTCAAGGTGAAAATACAATCACATAACACATGGAGAAATAGTGCTCAAATTCTGTCAACTACTCATAAACTACAGTAATGAATCTTCCAGGTCTACCTTGTGTCGACTCAAGAAGATCAATAAGGTATATGGTCTACACCACTCAAGCGAACTGCAATCCTGGGATACGAATAGTATTCCTCCCCGACTCCTCCTGCTCCTCCGGGATACGAACGGCTTTGCTTCACTGTAGTTCCTCGACATCTACCAAGCTTTAGGCTTTAGACGGGAAACCCTGTCTGCTTCATTCTTCAAGAGATGATAAATCTTCTTTGCGTCGCCTCCGTTTGAAGTTCAAAATCATTACTGAGCGATATCGTTGTTGGTTATCCATAATGGCAGATAATTACGATTTCTGTCTAACAAGATGAAATTGTAGGTCGAAATGTTCACATAGTTGTTTTGTGAAAGATCGTAATTGCTCGTAGTTAATTCGTAGATGTACATAGTTATTTGCGGATGTACGTGATGAAGTTGTACATGGTTTCAAAGTCGAGACTATTGTCATGGTCACTCTCCTTCGTCCAACAATTTCCCTGCTAGATGTGTTTCTGTCGCATGGTTACTTACTCCATAACGACTCCTTCCATAGTTACGTAATTCGACATTTCTACTGATATTATAATAGCATTCATTGTGAAATTCGAGTGAGAAAAGGTTTCACTGTTAATGTAGATCACCTTAATGTTCGTCAACAAACGTTGCTTTTGTGTAGAATCACATACCTCAACTCAAGTTCAAAGTGTTCATTCGCAGCTAACAACTTTCCATTCGCTTCTTTGTAGAATATGATATTAATGTCACACGTCTGGATTCGAATAACTGTTCTGCATTCATATAAAAATACTATCAGTTCCCTAAATGTTCGAAGAATATGTTTATTTTCTCTCAATATTATATGCAGTTCTTATTTCAACACCGTTATATTTGTAGAATAGTTCATAAGACGCGAACTCGTATAGACACTGAATCGTGATACTTTACTAGACTGAATACAAAGTCCGGCAGTACATGAATCACGCCCGCGATGGCTAGGCGTTCGATAGTCAGCTATCACCGCATGTCGCTTTCGGGTTGACTGGGAATCGACCTCCAGCTACACATCTGTCCCCGACAAACTTTTAGTAGAATAAGACGCTCTCTCGAGGTTGAAATCCCTCTCCACAGCTATAATTGCCGCCATTTAGAAATCCGCGGTAAGATTACGCGGCTACCTGTGTTAAACATAGTACAGCGTACCGCGTAGCTATGGAGACTTCCAATGTCTTGATAAAATGTTCCTTTTAATTTCTGCATCTTCTCGTATGAAATAATGTCATACATGGGCTCTAATTATAATAATCTAATTATATTAATTATCCTGGGATGAACAATCCTTCCATAAAACCTCTTCTCATTGGTCAGGTGACAATAACCAATAGAATAATCTATATCAATCCAGCTCTCAAATTCGCGAAAAACTTCTTGTTACAAGGCGAATTGACCTTGATGGAACTCCCAGAATCCCTCACAGAATCACGTGCCTGACTTCCAACACGTCGTAAAAACCGGTCCTGTGCCACTTTGCAGTATCTCAATTAGCATGCATATCACTTAGCATGGGCTCCAAAATATTCATAAAATTCACCAGAAATAATTCAAATCCTGGTTCAGTTCCATTGAGAGCATTGTTTGTTCTATAGCTCCGTAGAAATATAACATTAAAGTGAACAAACAAATAAGACATATATTTCACTCTACACTTCGAGTGGTTTGGACTTCCCAAACTGCTGGAGCACACGTCGTGTGTCCTATACTCGATTCTCTCTGCTTTCATACTCTCTCATACTTACATTTGCTAACTGTACGTGCCTTCTCGACACTGGAATTAACCATAATGCACATCACTATCACACTGGGAGCTGTAAATGATACTACGAATAAGTGAACATTCAGGGCTTCATAAGCGGCAAGTTTACACACTAACTTATTCCAAACATCTTAGGAATATGATATGGCCTCAGATCACATGTGAAAAAAAAAATGCCAAGATAAAGCAGCAGCGACTAACCTGCATTGACAAATGATACGTCATAGAAAATATGAACTGAGAGGTATTACGAATGCATCTGCATCCCAAAGAATGTACCAGTGAACTCCTATAGCGTGCCACATAAACTGTACCAGAATCGTGGGCAACCAAATAGTAATCCGACACAGATTAGTGGTTTGTATGAGTGCAATTCTTGCACTAGTTACATCATAATTGGTTTGTTGAAATCCACCTCCACAGTATATCCTATAAATTAGTAGTTTGTACCAGGGCTCCAATAAAAGCTAAGGAAAAATGTAGATTAGCTTCTACTAGTCATGCCCTGCCTAATTGGTTGTTATGAGTGTGGTTCTAACCTAGTCAATTGAAGCAAAGCCTTTAACAAGATAGAATGTTATGTTGGAATTATTCGACGTTCTGGATTCTTGGTGCCTGAGAACGTCTCCCATGTTCGTATCCAGGTTTTCCCAATTTCCATCGTTTATGTTTCCTCATCTTGGGATTCTTGGCGATCCCCTCAACATTTAGGGTCTACTCCATTTTTGACATGTTATCCACAGGAAGATGTACCTCTACGTGATGTGGTATGAAGGTATCCATCGTTAATGAAGTTGTGTCACTGAATGAATATTTAATACTGATAATATCAATCTCACTGAATTTACACGTTGCAGACTGTTGCAAAAATGGCTCTGGTGTCTGCCAGAGATTCTAATGAACGCACGTGTGGCGTCAGCTCACTGAAACTGAAAATGAAGTAAGTATTTAATTTAATGATTCAAAAATCATTTCCGAAAATGTCACTATAAATCTGTTAATAGTCGCTTTACTAGCAAGATGTATCACAAAATTGAGCGTTCAGTGCCCTGACGTAAATTACAATTTATCCACGCCTCGTGGTTACTTTCGGTGTGACCTCGTGTTCAGGCAATGTTTCGCGGTTTGCCAGCAAAATATCACACTTCTCACTAAAATATGAGGAATTTCACTCATTCAAGCTGTCCGCTATAACTCGTAGATTTCCCTACTTATAATTGCCATTTACTGTGGCTATAAATACTGGTAATTTAACCGAAACTGCGTCCTCACGTATCACGACGTGCAAAGGACGGCTTCTTACTTGTCAAGCAGTCATGTTCAATCTAAGTCGTAGACTTGAAGAGAAGTTAGAATTTTAGGAGGATATGACGTCTTCCGTCCGAAGTTCCTCGTTCATGGATGTACTACAGGAGTCATGTAGCGACTGTATTAAGGTGGTTCGCATATTTGCGAGGAAATCATCGCCCATCATACTAATAAAGTCCAATAAAACACCAAATGATTCTAAATAACCATAAAAAGATACAACAGTGACGTACGATGAAATAAGAGGGGTAACTCTTACTGAGTCAAGAATGTACTTCAGAAGTCAGAATAGCATCTTATGGGTTAGTTCAAAGCTCGTACAATGCGATCAGTCCACATATCGATATTATTCCACAGAACATATCGCCGACATGAGCCTGTCGGGCTCAATATATAGCAAAAATAATGATAATCTTCGGATTTTGGCAGATACATCCTCAGGATATACGGGTACACTACGCTGAGAGACAAACTTCCTTTTAAAACCGAGAATGGCCAATCCCTTGTATTTATCTAAATACGATACCAAATGTAGCTATTTTACATTCATGAAAAAACTGATGACATTTTAATGTAATATCCTTTTTGCAATTAACTCTTACATTTTTGTAGAGAAAATAATAGCGAGAAATACAATATAATGCAATCAAAGCTTTGTCCATTAAAGTATTGACTCGAAAGTCTTCATGTAAATGAAGTTACTTCTGAACGACATCAGGAACAGTGAACGTAAGATAATAATCAACACGAATCATCTGAAGTGCTCTAAGAGCGTCCCTCCACTCTGGCTGGATTTAAAATTCTGTAGGATCAAGATGAAATTCAATATCTCACAGAAGGAATGTTTTGGATTGAACAACTCATTCAGGGTGGCAGTTAAGGGTAACAAACATATTGTTAAGATATATCTCCATATTACCACTTTAAAAATATACATTAATTTTCATTTATTCTCATTTATATAGATAGGTTTGGTAATGGTAACCTTACCTTTACTGGTATGATTTTTAAGGTTCCAGGGTGCAGTCACCTTCCAAAAAGAGTGAGGAATTGCTTGTCCCCTTACAATCAACCCCGTGGCGTAGCTCTTACTTGTCCGAAGATCGGTGGTTTGAATCTCGGCACTGACAGTGGCTATACTGAGTGTGTTTTTTCCTTTAGATGATTCCACATTTCCTGTAGCCAAATGTGGGGATAGTACCGTATTTAATGGGTCGGTGCACCTATCTCAAAGCCTAATAGATACAGTTGCACTCAAAACCGCAGTCAGTACAAAACCAAAGTTTATCTAACATATCCAACGCCCTCCAAAGTATAAGAAGCTGATGATCGATATGCTCTTAGTCCCTACAAATAATTTAAATATTAAGAAATATCAAAAACACTTAATTGCGAGTATCACAATATCACTCACTGAATGTTATTTTAATGACAACTTAGGGTCTCCAGGAAGTTCCCAATCCTATTTTACATCTTCAGTAATCACCGTGATTGTGCCCATATGATGTACAATACTATTTTATTTACTAAGGTAATAAGTAGTTCCATGAAGAACTAACATAACTTATTTTCTTTAATTACATTGAAACTTCAAATCACAAAATTCCTAGCTTTTGGTTTCTGACCTGCACTGTGAAAATAGAGGGTAGCATTGTGAAACTTGTAACTCAATATCCAAACATTGTAGGCCCTTTAAGACACAGATAGAATATGAGGTTATAAAGGTGCTAAAGCCTGCCCTGTTTTAGAACAAAGGCTCTGTTGCCCAACGCATCTCTCATCAACGCATATCCAGCTCGGGTAAACTTTTATTCAAAGTTACATGATGAAGCACTATCTACAATACAATGAATAACACACAAAATGAATATATACCAGAGTAGTTAGTTCACCTTACTGGCATATTTGATCAACATTCCCATTGTCCTGTTCAATAGAATATAAATAAGAATTGTTTATTATTCACCTATTTTCTTCATATGATACTGTATATAGGCTTATGAGATCACATTTTTTCCAAGTGTTTGTGTACGTATATTTGTATGTGTGTGAGCATGAATAGGTAGTCCAGGGCGATGAATGCGAGTAATGCAATTCCTCAGTTAATGTATTACTGAGTAGGAATGTTGTGTTTCTTCCCAACGATTTGCCAAATTTCCGATAAAATTATCAATTAGTAGAATTATAAAAATAACACTTTCCTATTCATGAATGGCTCACTTACCTAACACCGCTGTCAAAGTGCTACTAATGGATGGATCATGATTGATATAAATGGAGTTAACGTACACGTTTCTGTTCGAATTAACTTCAGAAAAAATAGATAGACTGTCACCAACATCTATACTCTGAATAATATTCCAGGACAACCGAGTGTAAACAGTGCCAAATCTAACTCCTCTCTGTTTGAACTATCCTTATCAGTAGATGCTGTCATCAAGGTCGCACTTAACGCGTTGTAGCACTCTAAGAGCTGGTTGGGCAGCATCCTTTCCTCTTTCAATATGTAAATATTGTATTGCTGTTATATGTGAAATTCTACCTTAATTAAGGTGGACCGGGCTTGATTCCCGGTCAATGCCTGTGAGATTTAAAAATTGAGTTACCATGTCCTGTGGTTAAGATTTCGCGTAAAATGGAGGCCCCATGGTTTATGGTTACAAGATTAATGGTCACGTAAAACTACAATCTTCCTTTTTGTATTGCCATTTTAATAATAAATGTAAATACTAAATTCTCTTTTATTAATAATTCTATGTCATTTTCTTGTCTGGACACATTCGTATTCTATTATACTGGTCGATGTGCACGTATTCAAGGAATTATATCAGAGTAGGGAGAGTTAATAAAATTATAGCAACCCGTGTGGGTCTGTATGAATTAATAATGTATCCTTGTTTTGCCATACGATATAAATAAATTATTATTATTATTATCAGGTACCAGTGGTTCGAACAGTTACACAGTAGTGTTTTTTTGTCAGTTCTTAAGCTCCCACCACCTCCCCACCGACAGTAGTGGCTACGCGCGCTAAAGCGCAGCGTTAGGTCAAGGGGCCAAGCTCTCTGCTGACTCGGTAGACGCGTGGGTTCGAGCCCCACCGTCGGCTGTCCTTGAAATGGTTTTCCGTGGTTTCCCATTTTCAACACCAGGCAAATGCTGGGACAGTACCTTCTGACAGGCCACGGCCGCTTCCTTCCACATCCTTTCCCAGTTTCATTCATCTTCATCCATTCCATCTCTCATCCCGACGCGCAGGTCGCCCACGGGCGTCGACTAGAAAGACCTGCACTCGGCCTCTCAGGAGGCTACACGAGAAGAAGAAGACCACCTCCCCGCCTCCAAGATGGCAAACGCTCGCAACCATCCACAGGGATGGGGTGCTTTTCAAATAAAGATGGTGAGCATAGCTTAACCTAACCTAGTCTAGCTAACCTAACCTAGCCTACCTAACCGAACTAAACAGGAACCAATCCGAACTAAACCGGAACCGAACCGAACCGAATGAAACTGGAACCAACTTAACCAAACCGAACTAAACCGGAACGGAACCGAACTAAATCGAACCGAACTAAACCGGAACTGAACCCAACCAAACCAGGACCGAACCAGACAAAATTGGAACCGAACCAAACCAGAACCGAACTATACCGAGATTGAACCAAACCGGTGGGTGGATGATTTCATTGGGGATGTAAAGAGAAACGGGGAGAGAGTCATTTAACGTTTACTCACCTTTGCTCTACCTCTACCGCTCCACCTCCACCCCTCCACCTTTACCGCTCCACCTTTACCACTTCACCTCTGCCGCTTCACCTTTACTGCAAATAGTCTGCGATATGTGATTTATAAACAGCAGAATGTTGAAGCTTTTGTCGTCACGCGATGCAGGTGTAACAACCGGATGCGAGGTGCAGCGTTACAGGAAGCAAGCGTGCGAAACGTGCACGTATGATGTCACGCGGTACAGTTGTTTGCAAGTGTTAATCATTTTACAAATGATTCTAGCTCAAGGTTAAGTCAATATTCAAACAAGAACAAACCTGTTGAGGTGCTGGATGATGTCAGAGGAGTGATATATTTGGGTAACCTTGCAAAAAGGATATTAATAAATGACGAGGTTTATACTAAATCTGACTTATTGATCCAAGAATGTTTGGTGGAGTTAATCCCCAACCATTTTACAAAAAGTTTCTTTCCATATGTTTTAATCACTTTATACACCAGAAAGTGCGCTGTCTTTTATAATTCTTCCACGTAGAAACCTCCTTGTATAGGATGTCCTGCGTCGTCTTTGAATAAATAGGTGACTGGATTGTGACGTTTTACTTTTCGAATTTGAAACACTTCAGTGCTCCAGTTAGGCGTGTATACTTTGTCGAGAACTGACTTGTGTTTTCTGATGCGAACATAATTACCAACTTGAAAGCGATGACGTCGTGAATCTGCAGTTTTCATGGGGTTAAACAGTGTATCTAGCTCTGGAATATTTTTTGTTACAAGGCGTGGTTTCATCTTGATGCTTCCATGTTTAGTATCATTATACTGCAGCACTAAGCTGTCCACAAGATCAAGCCAGCGATAGGTTCCTCTTGCTGTAAATTGCCGCCACATGTTAGTCTTCAGTGTTCGATTGAAACGTTCCACTACACCTGCCTTTAGATTACTATAGATAGAATAGTGATGGATACCACATGTTTTGAGAAAGCTAGAGAACGTAGTGTTGAAAAACTCTTTACCTTGATCTGTTTGGAGCAGACGAGGTTGTCGTTTAGACCGTTGGATAATATTCATGAATGCAGCGGTGATTAGAGGACACGACTTACGACTCACCGGTTCAGCAAATGCCATTTTTGAGTGGACCTCAAAAACGGTGAGCAGATAGTGTACACCATCGTTATCTTGCCACAAATCATCAACTCCTCGTGTAATGACATGACACCAACGGTAGAGGCGATGAGCTGGTCAATGTAAGTCATGAGCAATGGCGGTTTTAATAGGCGATGGGGTGTTGCTACGTTGACCCATTACACGATAATACCAGAATGACGAAGCTCCTCTTCTATTTCTAATAGTTCGCCTTCATGAACAGTATGACCTGCTTGTTTAGAGGCATGTCAGTGCTGTAGGCGTTTGACCAACGTATTAGGATCATTCCAGTAGGTTACATCGACGAGTGGTTTTAATTATTTAAACGCAACGCCTGTGGCTGATGTTTAACGGCGAACACTCCCAGAGGTTGAAAAAAATATTGTTCTACACTTGATACTTTCTATTAGCATTAACCCCTTCAGATCGCTTATATCCCCGTTTATAAATATTTGTATTCATTAAGATGGTTTTATACGTTATGAGATCATTATGGGTATAGTCATCTAAAGGAGAGGTACGTGAACATTAAATTTCTAAAAGGCCTGATGTGAATTTATAGTTAACATTTTTAATGATAAGCATATTATCATTAAACTTCATATTGAAATTACCAATTCGAAAACATTCTTCTTCATAGTAAACACCATAGGTTGTATCTGTATTTTTAGTAAATAGATCTTTCTGGTAGGGTGACACTAAAGCCCAGTAATTATTCACCAGAATGCTTTTTAGCTGGGCTTTATATTCAGGTATAGACACGATTTCTGGTAGAGTTGGTTCTCTAGAAAATGAAGGTGTTGCTGCAATCACTGATGTTTTCAGAAACTCAGGGAGTGGTGATGGTTTTACCGGTGCAAACACTTCATCATCATCACCATCATCCTCTTGTTCTTTCTCTTCCACTGTAACTTCTTGGATAGTCTGCGTTGCTTTCGATAGTGTTTTAGGCTTTTCAGATGTGCAGGAGTGCTTGAATATAGCTTTCAGAGGAGGTGTAATTTTTTTTCAACAAAGAACTCACTATCAGCACGTGAACGTTTTAATTCACGAAACTTGCGGCGAATATTATCCTGGGCCTGGATAATGTGTTTCATTCACTCTATTGTTGATGGCATAGCGTTTGAACATGTGACGTATCATAAAAGATGCAGCTCTTTAAATATGAACAAAATGGTCAAACCCCATGCGGTAGCGTCCTTGGATAACATCACTCTGCATATCGATAACAAGACAGGCATGATGGTGAGCATTCCATCACTTGGCGCACGACTCAGTAAAGGTATGACAGGTCATATCGGGGTTCACATGATCATCATACACGTGACGCATGTTTCGTTCATCTTGACGGAAGAGAACAATCACATTGGCATTATCACGAAATAACGATTTAGTTATTCGTGAATAGGCTTGACCAAGATAGAAACAATCAATATGCTTATGTCGTCCCATGCTAATATAAGGCTTGGATAATTGCTTGTCGTCTGTTGACACATCATCAAAAATCATGAGTGAATCATGGCGAACACTGTCCGGAGAGATAACTTCTTCATGTGCTGTAAAGGTTAAGTAGCTCATCTTATCGTGGTGAAGAACCATCATCACCTGTTTCAAAAAGACAGAGTGGTTGGTAGAGCGATTTGGCGAAAATATAAATATTTTATTTTTTTATTTTTATTCATTAATCAAAGCACAAACCACAGCTTCACGCTTCACGCTTGTACAAATAACAACCAAATAACAGTTTAAATAAAATACATGGGTTGGTTTTTTAGTTTGGGCACCTTAGTTATGACTGGATTAATAACTCACTTAGATGGTTCCAAGTTTCACAGGCCCTCGATGTAGTCCCGACCGTTGCGTACAACGTGTTCCCAGCGATGCGGAAGTCGTTGGATCCCGTTGGCACTGCTCAATCTATTGATGGTACGAAGAGAGCGCTCGGCAGCCTGCTTAACGTCATTGTCATCTTCATCTTCTGGATGAGATCATAGTCGCAGAGACTGATGTCGGGAGAATATGGCGGGTGATAGAGGACCTCCCAGCCCCAGCGATCCAACAATGCCGACACAGCGCCTGCTGTGTGTGCCCTAGCATTGTCATGCAGAACGATGGGCGGTGTAACCATGTGGTGGCCCCGTTTCCTTCTCAGAGCTCCTCGGAGATGGTCTTGCAGAAACGAACAATAGTACGCCGCATTAATGGTTTGCCCTCGGGGAACAGTATGGCAGCGCCTCCGTAACTTTGAAGACGTTAATCAGGCTGTCGAGCGCTCTCTTCGTACCATCAATAGATTGGGCAGTGCCAACGGGATCCAACGACTTCCTCATCGCTGGGAACACGTTGTACGCAACGGTGGGGACTACATCGAGAGCCTGTGAAACTTGGAATCATCTGAGTTATTAATCCAGTTATAACTAAGGTGCCAAAACTAAAAAAACCAACCCATGTATAAGATAAAATTTAACATATCACCAAACAAAACAAGTCCAGATCAAGTGCCGGTAGAATGTCCTTGCTCGTAGCCGTGTCGTCAGTGGCCAAGATGACAGTTCTAGATACAATTTAACTTCTCCATCGCCTGCTTCGGGAACGTCCTCTTGTTTGTGGATATGTCCAGCTCGCGTTTCCTTGCAATTCTATTGTAGAGGGATGATTTATAAAGCGCACGCCGTTTAAAGCAGTGATGAGGGTAAGCAAATGATTTGTCATTCCACAACCTGAGGGTCAAATAATGAGACAGCGAATAGAAGATAATAAGAGTGAGCCGTGACGTTGTTCAGATTATATTGAAATGAGGTGTGAAACCAAGTCTCCCACTGGGAGGGACTGTTGTTGCTTAATAATCTTCATAGCGACTAATCATTATAGTTGCTAGTACGGGCTCTATATACATGGAACCAAGGACCGTTACCGGGACAGTCAAACCATGGACGTGTTTGGACGAGCATTAGTAACTAAGGCCACGGTCACCTCATTAAATGATCCAAAACACGATACAGATCCTTCTAAGAAACACTATGTTAACGTTTTATATTATACCACACACTAAAGAGGGTGATTATGACGTTTAAGGAATGCGGTTAACCCATGTGAAACATCAACAAGTCTCTACAGATTCATCTACTAAAATGTATGTTGATACATACAGCTTACAACGTATCAAAGGAGATTATGACATGCAGAATAAACGAATAATTAACGTGGCTAACCCAGTGAATAATCAAGATGTGTGCACTAAAACCTACATGTCTGTTTATGCTCTAATGGTTAACAAGAATAATGAGTTTGATGTATAGCAACGTCCACAAACACAGCTATATCTTCCCACAGCCGATACAGATGCTGCTAGAAAGGACTATGTGGATAATAATGTGAATGTGCTACATCGCGTCGTGCCAAGCCTAACAGTAAATGGTTATACAGCTAACGATAACCACACTGTACACGTGGCCGAACCTGAAGATGATCAAGATGTTTGCACAAAACGGTTTTTAACATCTGAAATGAACAAAGTGTGTAAAATCGAGGAGAACATTCTACAGATGGAGCGAAAACGACTAGTTGATTTTTCAGACCCGATACAACCTTATGACGTAACAACCAAACAATTTGTTGGACAATATAATCCTCCTCTATTAAATCACGGCCCCACATATTCCTAGTTCACATTACAAACCGATTACCGGTGAAATACACTAAAGAACTTACCTATGTTCTACCTTCGAGATCTACTACTCACCGCTTGCTATATGATGGAACCATTCGTATTACGGAATATATGCCAGATATAAGACATTTATCGATACGATTAAACGGTGGTGCTATGCCATTACTTATTCATCAGACAGTTAAAGCTGATGATAAATTATCCTTTCAACTCATGCTTACGCTCGATGAAAAAGAAGCGGGTAAAAACATAAATGATTTTCCGCTGTATATAGAACATGAATATAGAGCCTCGTTGAATTAAATATGAATGGGTTATTCCTTCAGAAAAGTGTTAGTTGTGATTTAAACTTTCATGTGAAAGGTTGTCTACCATGGTGAAACAAAGATACCCGGTGAAAAAGTCTTCACAAAAAGGGTGGCCTTAAAGCTATTCTTAATACTGCACGTGTGGCCTCAGGAGGAGAAAAAAATAAAATGATGGTCATAAAAAAAGCACTTTAAGCAGCACAATTACATATTAAGCCCCAACAGTAAAAGAGGATTTTTAAAACGTGCCTGAGTGATCCCTGTTCCGAAACGCGGGGGATTTTTACCTGCTCTATTTGCTGGGCTAGCTGCTCTGGGGTGCCTGCTCGGTGGAGCAAGTCCAGTAGCACGAACAGTTAAGGCCGCTGAAGAGGCGAAGCAACAATTGAAAGAGAGTTAATGACATAATTAAACCATGGAAGCCATAGCCCATGGTGGTAAGGGGGTTATCCTCAAGGTGGCCCCATATAAAAAGGGTCTCGGCATTTATTTGTCTAAAAAATAAGTTTAATATATGCACTGCCACGACGAGCCATTACCCATGAAGAAGTAACAAAATATGCAAAACATATTGTGCCCAATTAGTCACGGCAGTCTGGCATCGAACTCAGGTCTCATCAGAGAAGACCAGGCACATGGTTATGCCTAGGGTCGAACCATTGGTCTCTAAGGGGGAGCAATTATTGGGAACCCACAGAGCAATGAGAGGTATACTGACATATAATAGTCTAGCGTGATTTCACGATTGATACGTCAAAATCACAGCAATTTAAAAGTAGGAATTGTAGCCAAATGCATAGGAAATATACGTTTTCAGAGCATACGAAAACGAGAGAGGGCGAGTTTGGCAGTTTACAAATGACCCTTAGCGAGTGGGCGGAGTAGCTTAGGCGCCGACCGCACTACTTACGTCTGGAGCGGAGAGACAGCTCAAAATTAATGACCCGGGTATCCACCATTCGACAACGGGGCAAGCTATCAAGGGACCGGGTGCACAAGGAAATTAATTAATTCCAGCTAAATGGAACATTGTAATGCATTGAAATATACACACAGATGAATATGTTCACGGAGAAGTAATTTAGGAGTGGTTTTTCACCTAAATTAATGCCTATATCTCCAAATGACCGCATTACAACCTAACTCACGCTCAAGAGCAGGGATACTGTAACCAGCCAGCGGGGAACCCCCACCGTGGCGTCATAACGCGCTGAACTAAGGCAATTAATTGTAATTAATTGGCCGAAGCGATCGCCGGCACGCGAATGTTTTTGAAACCTCCACACCTAAATAAACAAGATGCAGATGTCATTTCGGCTGAAGAGGGATTATTTAAGAAGGGAGTCGCTCTCACATGTCCCGTGAACTATTTTGTGCAAGAAACCTTTATAAGGGGGAGCAGCCCACGCGAAGTCAGTTGATCTACAGTCGCTCGAGTTGAAGTCAGTTGAACGCAGTTGAAAGCAGTTGAAAGAGTCAGTTGAAAGTAGTCAGAAGCAGTTGATCTACAGTAAGCACGCCAAGTATTAAAATATCAACGCGCCGCCGTTGAAGACAATGGAAGCAAGTTATAAGCTTCATAAATAATCATGAAGTGCGTCGAAAGTAAAGTAATACAGATATTTATATATTAGCTGACGCAGATATAAATTCGCTACAGCGAAAAGGAACTTATAATGTTTTCGAACAGTTCTTATACCGGGAGGTATTGTCAGAATTGTATGACATTATCATCAGGATCACTACAGTGATGGGAGCGTGGAAGTCATTGCCACCTAACCAGGATAGTGAGCTGAACGTGATTGCAGGGAACGAGGATCGAACATCCGTAAAACGCTACTAGATTTCACGTAGACCAGCGGTTGTCATAATTGCATCGCATCTCTGAGATCAAGCGTAGGAGAAGTCCGGATTAAGGATCAAAATGTGAAGTAGTGGATAAAAGTGTACATAAATTGTGAAATAATGATTTAAAGTGTTCATGTGTCTAATGGTTAATATTCAGTGTATAACAGTGGTAAAGGCCACTTATAAAAATATGTGTATCATGTGGCAAGTGTGTGAATCTCAGTGTTGTGTTAAGGATATCATGATGGCTTAAACCAATCATCATGGTAGCGCTTAGGCTGAGGAGCTGGCATTTTCCAGCAAGAAGGAAAAAGTGAGTACACATGCAATTATATCCTTATAACTGAATAGTTCACCATGTAACGATTTATCACCTTGAGATTAAAAGATGTAATAGTCACTTACTGAACGAGTTTTCACCACTCGTCTTGAATAAAGTATGGCTTGGAAGGTGATTTGTTTAGGACCCTTTAGGTCAAAAATAGTGATGAATCTAACGGTAACGGTAAATGAATAATAATAATAAACTGGGGTCGGCAACAATGAAGTAATGGGCAAATTTGGCCTAAATAATGTTCAAATAGTGTCATGTCTAATTTAAAGATACTGTAATTTGGTAAACAGTAAAAATGTAACGTGGAATATAGTGAAATACGAGAGCTTTTTCAGTGTCAGTGAAAATTTGAATGAATATTTGATATGGTCAATCCTTAGGATTATGTTTGAGGACCATTAAATTAATGTAAGCCAGTAAATTTATACATTTGTGTTAGGAGCTATGTAAAGCTTTGGCTTAAGTAGTATAACAGAGAGAACGCAGGTGCCTTAATAATGGAGTCATCTATGTGAAATATTGTTTGAGCCGCATGTATAGCGTGCAGATTAACGTAGAATCCAGTGATTTACGTAAGATAATCGCGGGGATTGACTAGAATAGCTTGCGCGTTAGGTGAAGAGTTGGCTGAATCTTCGAGGAGTATCGCCTTTGTGCATACTGTATTATACGCAGCGATTTGGATAGATCCTGTCTATTTCCAACGCTTGCATGAATTATGGCCACTATTGACGTCCGTCGAGACGCAGTGAGCATTTGTACCAATGGTCTACCCTGATAGGTAGGACCATATTCGTCGTCTAGGAACGCAGATTTCCTGATATATTACTGACAGCTGCTGGTGAAAACCGTGGGGTTTCACTATGATGCGCGTCTTAAAGCCACATAATCACCATAGAACGGCAAGGCTATCACTAGAATTCCACCCCAGCCATGAATGTTTATTAAGGAGCCAGTATGAGCTCAAATACACTATAAAGATAGGTGTTAATTAATTAAATGACTCAATTACTTAGGAATCACGCCTAGCGTATCTGTACTGTTATATAATTGTAAACAAGTTTGACCTTGACGATAGAAAGAGAGAGGTATTGTAGATCATTTCCGTGACGGCCATCTTGGTTAGCCAGCTGGAACGAATTTTATGACCTGCTGAGGGGGAGAAAGGTCCGTCGAACGATCCCTTGTCAGTTACAGTCACAGTAGGACACTGAGGAATCTCGGTATTTAAATATGCAATTAAGATATGAGTATTATAATGATGCCAATTGAATTGAATTGAATGGTGTGTGGCAAGTCACATACGTTGTTGGATCATAGAAATCAGATAATATTTGGCGAAGTTATCCTCTGAGGAGGAAAGCTGAACCAAAATAATGTAGGCATCTTCTTTAAAAGGCATTTTGCCAGTTCATGCTAATGTATGCATACGGGTATGTGTTTTTCCCAGAACATGACACAGTAGTAACTATGGTAAGCCCGACAAGACCCAGAAAAATCGTTATATGGTGAAACTATAAAATATTCTATCCATGTTTATTTTTTTAAGGAGCATGTACCACTGTCCTAGATCGTTCATAGGGATGGAAAGAAGGAAGATGATTCGCACGACACAACAAATATTTGTTAATAAATGCAGAATGTAATGAATATTTGCTAGTTAAAGTAAATGCCATAAGAGACGGAATAATGTCTTAGTAATATCATTTTTATGTGACATGTAATTTTTGTGTTAAGATACTCCCATTAACTAAAATGGTGTCACATGATGAACACTATGGAAACCTTGTAATCTGAACTATTATTGACAGGATGGTAGAATTAGGTTTGAGTGCAGTGTAGCACTATTTTTAAGAAGAAAGCTCACAGAATAACCCTATTTTATTTGTGGGAATTAAATGTAAATTGTCCTTTGATTTGTAGTTGTTGTATAGCCATGATTTTAGACCAGTAAATGTTTTATTTTTAGGAATGTTGTGTGTTTCCTGTAGAAGTAGTTACCTGGTAGACTCAAATCCTGAGCATGTGGTCGTATTGTGGGCAGGAACGTCCCATACCTCGAAAGACCGTGAGCTAGGTGGGATACGAACACATGGTCCACATGGTGACAATCGGGTACAATATGAAGATTCCACACTTTCGAGGTTTATTTATGCGCAACCGATTACCGGTACGTCCATGGAAGCAGGAACGTGCTGTCATTAATTTAGATGATGGTCCAGGAACACATCATGTGGCCTACGTAAATCATGGTTCCCCTGTGTGGTAATTTGACAGTTTTGGAAATCTATCTCTCCCCGTAGAGCTTGTTCGCTTTTTTGGAAGCAGTGCATCAATATACTATAATTTGTAAAGAGTGCAATGGTTTAACACTCAACAGTAAGGTCGCTTATGCCTCACCTTTCTATATAAGACCCAACCCAACAGGTATCGTGTGCATTATGATAACAGAAAGTTTAACGTTCACATTGTATGGACAAGGAGCTGAAGTTACCATCGACTTTGGCCCTCCTATTGAATTGGGACAAAGACCTTACCTACTAGGACTAGCATCCTTTGAGGGCTATAATAGAATTTACTACATACGTGAAAACGTCAACACAAGTTCTACTTTGAAGTTTCTATGTTAGCCCTATCATCTGGCGGGTATACCATCAATGATATTTACGAACACATCTACCGGGTGAGTTAGCCGTGGTGGTTACGGCATGACTGATGGCAGTCGCTCACATCCGGGAGGCGAGGAGGTTCGAATCCCCCCGCCGGCAACCTTGAAGATGGTCTTCTGTGGTTTCCCATCTTCCTTCCAGGCAAATGCCGGGGTTGGTCCCTAACTATAGGCCACAGCCGCTACCTTCCAACTCCTCGTCCTTACAATTCAACTTCCCTCCTTCCGTCAACAACGGTACTTGTAGCTCACCCATTGGGTGTCCGTCTCGAAGCAGCTACAAAACTGGCGAGCCGAACATGTCCTCGGACACTCCCGGCACTAAAAGCCATACGCTAAAAAAACACATCTAAAAGGTGCTTGTGGTACAATATGGTTTAAAGACGATTCTCGAGGGAACACACAAGTTTGAACTTGCAGGCAACAAAGTGACTCATTGCTGCAGTATTTTATCATCCATTAAGATTGATTTTCAATCACAGCCAGATTCTATTGGTCCATAACTAGGCTTTTTTGCCTCAAGTTCTTGAACCGAACAAGATACGAGTACATAAATCAGATTACGAGGTGATATTGATTGAAGGCCTTCACGTCTCCGTTACGTGTAATATTAATACTGACGTCTACACAAATCAGGGACCATCCCATTCACTCTACGATTTTATTGGCACATCACCCTGTGGCTATATCATTCGTGAAAACCCTTCAGTGGTGCTTTATTACCCTGTGAGTGTGAACAAAATTAGTAAAATTACTTTAAGGCTGGTGAATAGAAACCAACAACTCATCCAGTTAGATACTCACACGCCTGTGACCTATAAATTGGAATTGAAATCAGTATAAAGTTGGTGTATAAAGTAACAACACCGTCTAGGAAAAGTGTTAGTTGCTTGCAACATGAGTACAGATTATCATGTGTCAACGAGCAGTTGTTACAACACCTGGGCTATACTCTACAGCAACATGATAAATTCCATCCTAGAGGTGGTCAACCCACTCGATGAACAAGTGGGCATCGTGAGGATTGAACCTCATTCCTATCAAACCCAGACGCCGGGACTAAATAAAAATGATGAGATTAAATTTCTTATTAATAATCAAGACATTTACAACCTACCCAAAAGCTGATGGTTCCATACAAACAACATCAACGTTAGCCAACCATGCTTATGCCTTTCTTTTTTCTGAGGTACGCTATGTGATTAATGATATTGTGGTGGATAGTACTCGAAATGTAGGTATCACAAGTGTCATGAAATTGAATCCCTCTTATGGGAGTGAAGACTGTAAAACACCTTGTATGGCTGGCTGGTTGGTGCCCTACCTTGAGCAATGACTGGATGATCCACACTGATGGAACCTTTACAGGATTTTTACCTCTCAAGATAATTTTAGGTTTTGCAGAAGATCACAAGCGTATCGTGGTAAACGCAAGGCAGTGCTTTATCTCGTTAGAGACAGGAGTGATAATAACGCACTCAAGGGTGCCGATCTAGGGGTAGAGGATTCAATGATTCAGCTGCAACGCCTCATATGGAAAGTACCATATGTTACCCTTTCAGATCGTAAGAAACTCGACATGCTCAAGAGTGTTGAAAAGGATTTGGCTTTACTCATGCAATTTAGAAGCTGGGCGCTAAATGAATACCCACTATTACCAACTGCTGATACACACAGTTGGAGTGTGAAATCTGCACGCTACACAGAGAAATCTCTTTAGGTCTTGGTTGGCTTTTAAACCAATCGCAAGTATCAACAAACCAAAGATGCATCACCATTTGAACATATACAATTGAGAAATATACGTCTTTTTATGAATAGTGCTACTTTGCCCTATAAAGGATTGTATTTAAACTATTCAAAAAATAAGTTCGTTGGACTCTACGACATGTTTTCAAAATTCCAGCCATCCTATTATCAGAAACAGGAATGTCCAAAGGTAACACCTCAATAGTTTAAGGCAAAGGCCCCACTGGTGGCGTTTGATTGTTCCTATTTGGAAGAGGCTGCAAAGGTGACCAATATTGACATTCGGATAGATTTTGAAACTCATGGTAACATTCCACCAAACACGACAGCCTATTGTCTCATCATTCACGAGAAATATGTGTACTATCTTCCAATTTCGAACCAAGTGACTAGCATATAAATACTAGGTTAACAGGAGGAATACAGCTTAGTCATGACATCTATAAGAAAGGCATGGGATGTTACACCATTGAATTTGAAATCAGAAGAAGATTGCTTCAATACATTTTCATCATAGCCTGTTCCTTTTATTAACCCTCAAGAATTGGCAGCAGTAGGTCTCTATTAGTTAAGAAGACATGATGAAGTGAAATGTGTTGTCTGCCCTATTGCAATAGATCAGTGGGAAGAGGGTGATGAGCCTTTTGAAGAACATCAGTGCTTGTCACCAACATGTCCATACCTTCGTCATATGGATGTGGGTAATATACCATGGAATCCAAAACACCCATTCATAGTGCCTCAGAGTGATTGTGAAAATTATGATACGTGAGGCCCTTATGGAATTAACGGTGCCCCGTTTGCTAGTGTAAAGCATGGTCAAGAAAGGATCAATGTAGAAACACTACCATTGTGTCTGGTTTGTGTCCAAAGCGCAGTGCAATCGATAATGGCCACCTCTTTGAATATCAACATGTTATCATTCACCATAAAGCCCTGTATATCTACCACTAGTGTACGTGGCATGTTTACTCTTTTCTCTACCACAACCTATAGTCCACTGACGCATGTATACTCTTACTCTTCCCACTGATCTATTGCAATAGGGCAGACAACAGATTTCACTTCATCATGTCTTCTTAACTAAGAGAAACCTGCTGCTGCCAATTCTTGAGGGTTAATAAAAGGAACAGGCCATGATGAAAATGTCTTGAAGCGATCTGCTTCTGATTTTAAATTCAATACCATAGGTGCCATAAACGATATGGATACAAAAGACTATGTTGTATGGATTGGTATGGACCCTATCCTAAAATTAGAAAAAGTAGACCTTCTTCTGATTTTTTATAAATAAAATAGTATAAACCATCTGTTGTTTACTTTCTCTTACTGATATCCTTTCCTTTTGGTATTAGGAGAAAGAGTAGACACGAGTCAGTGGACTATAGGTTGTGGTAGAGAAAAGAGTAAACATGCCACGTACACTAGTGGTAGATGTACAGGGCTTTATGGTGAATGATAACAAGTTTATATTCAAAGATTGCACTGCACTTTGGACACCTAAACTAAATCATCTTGTGTTTAATCCACCTTTCTCAGTACATTTTCAGACAGTTAAAGACAAAAGACAAACACATCGGATAAAAACTCATTTGGGGTTGCAATGGTGCTAAGGAACCATTCCCTATAAATACCTAACCATGGTTATGAATGTGCATTTGTTATAATAATAAGAATGTTATTGGTTTTACGTCCCTTTTTACTACTCTGGCTTTTAGAGACGCCATGCATTTGTCAACGGCGGATGTTGTATTTGTCAAGGAAAATGAAAAATGTAAATGGCTTTTAAATTGTGGTGTTTGAAGCCATATTTTCAGTGTTGCCTTAGTAAACAAGAGGTTAGTGCTTTTCAGTCGGTCAACACGAATGTACCCAAAAGAGATGGGTTATACCCTAATCCTGAAATAAATTACATGAGATTAAGTGTGTTTTATTAATCTCATGTAATTTATTTCAGGATTAGGGCATAACCCATCTCTTTTGGGTACATTCGTGTTGACCGACTGAAAAGCACTAAACTCTTGTTGGCTTTTAATGTTTCTGTCTCCCACCTGTAGATGTGTAGATCTCATGGATTTGGGCTGTCCTTCAATAAAAACCCCTTCTCCTAGACACACCACCAGTTGAAGTAGATAACAAAGCTCTTCTTCATGTGTGGAAGTTGTTTGATTGGTTGAACGAGGGGGATGTTGGGCAGTGATGGCTATGATTAGAACTGAAATGTCACTTGTTCCAGCCAGTAGTGAGATCGAAACTAGTGAGCTATAAATACCTCAGTAATGCCTGTTTGTTCATTGATGGAGTCGGGAGATAGTGCCATAGAGCAAGCTATTGTGAATATTTGTGTGTGTAAAAAAACCTAAACAGTTTCACAAAATAAGAATTGAATGTATTACCAAAAGTATTTATTTTTTACGTTACAGCTAATGTTGTAAATTAATTTGAGATAGTGTACCCAGAGATTGGTCACGTGATCCTGTTTTGTCAGAATTGAAACCTTGTGACAACTACGATCATCATGATCAAGTGTCTATCGCTAAAATACCCTCTGTGCACCAGAGTTCTACAGGTCAGCGCATAAAACTGTATCATGGACATAAAACCCAGTGTAAAGACTCGTTTTCTTGATTCCACGGGTGTTATGGGGAGGTAAAGGTAACTACTTCTGCAACAGCGTAAAAAGACCGAATGTGTACGTCACCGACTGTAAAAGATTTGCCTAACTTGTACTGGTCATAGTCTCATTCATAAAGTGATTGATTTACCCCCCTTTGAACTTCATTTACCTGGTTACCAGTACTGTGGTCCAGGAACAAAGTTGGATGCTTGACTTGCTCGTGGTGATGCAGGCATTAACGCTTTGGATAAAGCATGTATGGCTCATGAAATTTCCTACCGTAATAGCCAACCTGAAGCAAGACGTGCAGCAGATAAAATGTTGTTGAAAAAGGCAAAGCAGCGTGTTATGGCATCTGATGCCTCGCTAGCGGAGAGGATGGCAGCCCTGGTTGTGATAGGTGCTATCAATGGAAAATTGATGATGAGTGGGCGTGGACTTAAAAAAAGAGGAATAATGGATTATTTGTGTTTTGTAATGTTATACTATGTATAAAATAAAAAAGTGTTGCAAGATAATCCATTTTTTATTTACAATCAATCCATATATACATTTTTATAATAGTGAATTTTATTTAAATTCACCTTGTTAAGTTCTCTCATCCTGTCCATTTCTTAACATTTTTATCCCTAATATAAAAAACAAAATTTGACAACAAAATGTATTATTTTTAACTAAACTGCAGTAGTCTAACATTATACATTATAATTAGCATTTACATATATATTACAATATAAAACATACTACACATAACACAATATGGTGAACATCAGACTTTAAAAAATAATAGTCGACAATGCGACTGTTTCCCCAGGCATGAATACAAATGAGATAGGTATAATGAATCAATTGTTTTCTTCATTACTAAAAGCATTTTTGTACAGAAAATTAGTATGTAGCTGATAATTTTTACTTCTAAAACACACATTTTCTTAAATAATATAGGTCGGTTACTGACTATACAGTTTTTATAATCACATAAATCTAACTCTTTACTAACATTCTTTTTTCTCTTTTAATTTTTTATTACTACATCGTCAATCGTCATATAACTATATGGCTTAGATTTTGTGCCTACAAAGGTGTATGTAACAACACCAGCACATTTACCACAAAATTTTCCTAGAACCTTCTAGTTTACTAGAGGTAAATGGTAAATATTATCCTTGGAATAGTCACTTGTATCAAACATATTTAGCTCAGTTTTGATATCGTCATAAAAATCATCAGTTTTAAACTCATAAATAAAAGAATATGTGTCTGCATAAAGTAATTTAGCATTATCATCTTAGTTTTTCTTTACATAATCATATTGAAAATCATACATAAGTGTTTTTGACAATTTCAAAATGGCATAACCCACAAATATGGGTGTGTGGTAAGTTAGGTTAAGGCGATTCATTTGTATTACAACTAAATCCTCATGCATAATTGAAGAGCTATGAAAGTTTGGTTTACTTAATAAGTTGCTCGCACCGTACCATTGACCATCAATCTCCCACTTTGTTTTGAGCTTTACATCAACTCGCTTATTCTCCATAGTCTTTCCAAAAACACTATTATTCATGAGTTTATAAAAATCTTTTCAAAAGCATTTGCTGATCATGTTCTTAAATTATTTTTCAAATCAATATATGGTTTGAGCCATGCTGACTGATGAAATTGTAATACGCGATGAATTTTAGTTAATTTCAATCCATTCTGTAGACACTGTTTCAAGTTGTGATAAGGTATTACATATTTACAATTATCATTCACATTAGCAATTAATATTTCCGTTCGCGATGTAATGTATGGAGATTTCATATTCTCAGGACCAAATGGTAAATTTATGATCATCATGTAACTCTTTAGGGTACTCGAGATCTACCTCTATAATATATACTTTTTCATCTTTATCATTTAGAGTGTTAACATGTGAGACATCAATTTCAGGTTGTGTCAGCCAGCGATAATCTTTCAGTGGTAGACATTGACTCATAACCCAACCGTATTGGTTATTAGCATCGTGGTAGACAATATACTTTGACTGTTCATAATGGTTATAACTAGCCTTGTATTTATTATTCGCTTCAGAATATCGCCCCCTACACTGACTTAATCCACCTCGAATTGATGATTTTATAAAATTAATCATGTCTATATCAGTCATCATTTCTAAATTTACTTTTTTCCCCCAACATTTCAACATTGAACTGAAACTTAACCCATGAGCAGTAAAATACTGACAAGGTTCAAGGTCGTAAGTTTTCATACAAATATTCCGGAAATTTTCAAAAATATCTGCTAATAATAACACATTGCCATTAAATATATGTTTGAAAATTCAACTAAAGTTTGTCAAACTGGGTCCATACACGTCGTGCATGTAAATATTCCCGATCGCTGATATGACGTGTGTATAAGGAACTGTAAAATGCAAATTTTGGTGGCAAAGAACACACCCCAAGACGTTCCAGACAGTTAATATATGTTGTTGTTTGAGTCTTCAGTCTTTTGACTGGTTTGATGCAGCTCTCCATGCCTCCCTGTCCTGAGCTAATCGTTTCATCTCTACATAGCTCCGACACCCTACATCGGAGGCAATCTGTTTAACATATTCTAACCTTGGTCTACCCCTACAGTTTTTGTCCTCGACCCTTCCTTCCACAACTAAGCTTGCTATTCCTGGGTGTCTTAGTATGTGTCCTACCAACCTATCTCTTCTCTTCATTAGCAGTCGCCAGAAACATCTCTCCTCTCCCACTCGCCTTAATACCTCTTTGTTTGTAACCCTATCTACCCATATGATCTTCATCATTCTCCTGTAACACCACATTTCAAATGCTTCAATTCTCCTCTTTTCTGCTGCACCAATAGTCCAAGTTTCACTTCCATAGAGCGCCACGCTCCAGACAAAGGCTTTCAAAAATGACTTCCTAATACCTAAATCTATATTCGATGTCAGCAGATTCCTTTTTTGTAGAAATGCTTTCTTTGCCTGAGCCAACCTACTTTTAATATCCTCTTTGCTTCGTCCATCACTGGTTATTCTGCTTCCTAAGTAACAGAAGTCTCCTACTTCCTTCAGCTTTTCACCTGCCAATTTGATCTCCATAGAGGTTTCTGATTTATTTCGGCTGCATTCCAGTATTTTTGTTTGACATTTATTTATTTTCATCATGAATTCTTTCCGTAAGACGGAGTCCATACCATTCAAAAACTCATTCAAATCCTCAGGCTTGTCAGCCAAGATGACGATGTCATCAGCAAATCTCAGAGTTGAAATTATTTCTCCTTGAATCATCACTCCCACTTTAAATTTTTCTCTAATTTCCTTCATTGCTTGTTCAATGTAAAGATTGAAAAGTATGGGTGATAAGTTGCAGCCTTGCCTTACACCTTTCTGAATACCAGCTTCTCTCTCATGTCCTTCAACTCGAATGACTGCTGTCTGGTTTCTGTACAGATTGTATATCACCCTCCTATCCCTGTACTTTATTCCAATTGATTTCAAAATGTCAAACAATTTAGTCCAATCAACGTTATCAAAAGCCTTTTCTAAGTCTACAAAAGCCATGAACGTTCTCTTATCTTTCCTTATTCTACCTTCTAAAATCAGCCTAAGACTTAGTACAGCTTCCCTTGTTCCTACATTTCTCCTGAAACCAAACTGGTCTTCACCCAACTCCGTTTCTATCTGGCTTTCAATCCTCTTGTAAATTATTCTAGACAGGATCTTTGAAGCATGAGTAATCAAGCTGATTGTACGGTAATCTTCACATCTGTCAGCTCCCATTTTCTTTGGTATAGGGATGATTACATTCTTCTTGAAATCAGGGGGTACCTCACCTGTCTCATAAATCCTACACACCAAGTGAAATAACCTGATCAGACCTTCATCTCCTATGCAGCGTAGCAACTCAATCGGTATATCATCTATGCCTGGTGCTTTGTTCCTGCTTAAGTCTTCCAAAGCTCTATCAAATTCTGATCTCAATATTAAATCTCCTTTCGCATCCTCATCAATTTCCTCCTCCCTTTCCATTACATGATTCTCAATCTCCTTTCCCTTATACAAACTCTCTATGTAAGCTTTCCATCTCTCAACCTTTTCTTCCCTATCTGTTAGTGGCTTTCCATTTGTGTCCTTAATATTACAGCACTTAGTCTTCTTTTCCCCAAAAGTATTCTTAATCCTTCGATAAGCTGTGTCTACTTTTCCTAATTTCAGACAATTTTCTATACCTGCACATTTCTCTATCAACCATTCTTCTTTCGCTTCCTTGCACTTCTTGTTAACCTCATTTCTCAGACGTCTGTATTCTGCTTTCCCCTTTTCATCTCTTAGATTCTTGTGTTTCCGCCTTTCATCCATCAATTCTAGTATATTCTGAGTGATCCACGGTTTTCTACCTATTCTTTCTTTCCTACCAATGTTTTCTTCTGCGGATTTTGATATTTCATTCTTCAAAAGTGCCCATTCGTCTGCAATTGAAGTTTGTTTAGGGTTTTTCATTGGTCCTTCCTTAATACTCTTCTTGAATCTTTCGTTTACATCCTTCTCTTTCAGTCTGTCTATTGCCCACCTTTTTGGCTTTTGACTTTTCTTCAGTTTCTTCAACTTTAATCTGCATTTCATTACAACCAGATTGTGATCAGAGCTTATGTCAGCACCAGGATATGTTTTACAATCCAAAATCTGGTTTCGAAACCTCTGCTTGACCATAATGAAGTCGATTTGGTAACGCCCTGTATCTCCTGGTCTCATCCATGTGTATATTCTTCTATTGTGGTTATTGAATAAGGTGTTAGCTATGACCAATTCATGCTCGGTGCAGAATTCTACCAGCCTGCTTCCTCGATCATTCCTTTCACCTAATCCGAAATCTCCTACTATCTTCCCTTCTCTCCCTTTTCCTACCACAGCATTCCAATCTCCCATTACTATAACATTTTCATCACCCTTGATATACCTCAGAATTTCGTCTATTTCTTCGTAGACCTTTTCAACATCCTCATCATCAGCTTGACTGGTAGGCATATAGACTTGTACCACTGTAGTGCAGGTAGGTTTTGTATTGATTTTTGCTACAATAATCCGTTCACTAAATTGCTCATAATATTCCACCCGCTGTCCAAGTTTCCTACTCAATATGAGGCCAACCCCTGCTTGGCCATTGTTTGATTTAGTGCTAATGACCCTATAGTCTCCTGACCAAAAGTCCTGTTCTTCCTGCCAGCGCATTTCACTAATCCCAACCAAATCCAACCTCAACCTATCCATTTCCCTTTCTAAGTTTTCTAACCTTCCACTTCCTAGCAGACTTCTAACATTCCACGCTCCGATCCGTAGAATGTCAGATTTCCTCTTTGTCACTTCTGTGATGTTAACCCCCTCTCGAGTAGTCCCCACCCGGAGATCCGAACGGGGGACTAGTTTACCTCCGGATTGAAATTTTACAAGGGAGGAGGCCATCATCACATGTAATTATGCATAGAGAGGTGCATATCCTCGGGAATAGCATACGGCTGTAGTTTCCCGTTGCTTTCAGCCGTGCAGCAGGACGCAGTGTAGCCATTATTGGCTTATATTATCAATATCTTAACCGTCTATAAGACTAGTAAAGAATTGATTTATTCTGAAAGGCTGCTACTCCCTTTCAGAATAAGTAAAGAGCAATTCTACTAACAAAAATACTAACCTTCTACCGTACTAACAATTAAATACCAAAACTCTACTAACAAAAAACTTAAGTTCCACCAACAACAAATACTACCACTGAAACAGTCTGTCAACAGGCACACTCACATGCACCCTCACACATCACAGTCTACTGAAACAATGAACTATAACTAATAAACAATGCAACTGCTACCAGACACACTCACACACCACAGTCTAATAGAACAATGACATATATCTAATAGACAAACTAACTACCTACTTACAACTAAAACTAACTACATACTTACTGTACTTTTATTTGAATTGACAATATTTACAAAATGCAATTTAGATTGAAAATACTCCATGACAAGTTGTATATGGACAGGTTGAAGTGGAGGAGGCTCATAAACAGTATCCGGGAAACTGGAGCTGTACAATGATGATGATGATCCCGCTATTTAACCTGAATAGCTGCTCCACAAAATAGATGACTAATATAGAGTGTTTGCTTAGTTCTATTCTGTCAATGACATTTTATCTGTCTCCTGAAAAGTAGTGAAAACTGACTTTAATGCTTTTCAGCTCCGGCCGATTCAATTTTTTGCATATTCTTCTTCTTTTTCTTTTATTTCTTCGTGATATTGTTGCTTTTCCGTAATAATTTCTCATTTGACTGTAATGCTGTAATTTTGAGGTAAACTCCAAAGAGTTGGCACCTCTGACAAGGTAAGAAATAAGTTTTTATTGACTCATCAATTGTAGTGATTAAGGAGAACGACTCACCCAGAACAGCATCACCTAGGAACTCCAGCCTCTGATAGCAGTCAGTCAGCCTGTTGGGGGAGTATGAGGCGTGTGTGAGAGCTTGCAGCAGGTAGCTACGATCAAGGAACTTGTACCCGATGCGCTTCTCGAACACGTCATAGCCGTCTAGCAGTCGCTCCAGCTCCACCTCAGGGTTGGGGATGTTCCTCAGGAGAGGGGAGCAAGGTGCATTCAGGCTGCCGTACTGGACCTGCACACATCAAAATACTAATGATTCAAATCCTCTTATCATAACAACAAAATACTTTGTTATTCCGTCGGAGAATATGAGGGTCACTACGAAAGTTTTGAGATGCACCAATTTTTTTTTTAAATTATTCCGATTGTTGCACTTTCTCAAAGTACTCACTACCAAACTGTATACACTTTTGCATTCGCAGAAACCACTTCTGGAAGCAATCCTGCCACACGTTTTCTTCGATGGCTGGAAACTCATCTTCGTAGGTGGTAACAGCTTCTTCGGAGGTTGAAAATCTCTTTCCCGCATGCGATTTTTTACCATTGAGAGAGTCCCCTCCTTTGAATCTAGTCAGCATTTCCTCACACCATTCAACACAGGAGTGTTTTTGTTCTTTTTATGTCAAATTGTGAGACCCCCATCGGGATGAGACCTTCCTCACACGAAGGGATTCATGCAGGATTTTCAAAAGTGCTGGCGAACTAATCTGCAATGCTGCCTCAATTTCTGTAAATGTTACGACGATTATTTTCGCGAAGCATTTTCTCCACGGTTGTGATGTTTTCCTCAGTCACCGCAGTTGCCGGACGCCCGCTTCTCTTCTTTAAAAAAATTTTGGCCCCTTTTAAATTCCTGAAACCACCGGAAAATTGTGGCACGGGAAGGAGCTATCTCCCCAAAAGCCTGTTGCAAACGCTCAAAACATTAAGACTGGTTTAACCCACTTTTAAAATCGTAGAAAATCATTGCATGAAAATGCTCTCTTTCCAGCTCCATTACAGCAACTGACTACCTGCGCGCTGTGGCTTGTTCGACCTTGCACTGCGGGATTTCCCGGAGCGGGAGAGTCACTTCCTCACAAAGGATGAGGCTTCCGCACCCTGCGTTCCATTCAAGTGGGTCAACCTCCACTTTCTCACATCTCAAAATTTCCGTAGTGACCTTCGTATGTATGTCCTGTTTGGTATTCTTCACCCCATGCCCGACTGGTGGATGTGGCCCTCAATGAGACTTGCAGGCTAGTGACTGGCTGTTAAAAGTCTAGTTAGTTAGTTATTGTTGTTTTAACCCAATGAGCAGTACTGCCGTCTATTTACGGCACTGTTGTGCGTGGCCCACGGGAGTACTGCCGTCTATTGACGTTCTCGAAGTTCGCGCCTAATCAGTACCGCCGTCTAATCACGTTTCATGGGGAATGTTTGAAATTGTTGCCTGACATTGTACTGGCGGGTCTTTAGATGAATGTTGTAGGATGTTTGATAGGTTCAGCGAACGTTATTCCGTGTTTTATCACATCTCGTATGCTCTGTGATGAAGTTCTGTCCCGGCATCTGCAGTCACGTAACCTAACTTCTTACGCGATTGTGCTACGAAGTACAACACACGAGAACTGTTTTCTATTGTTGTTTCCTGTGAGTGCACTGCACAACTATTCCTTGACAATACACATTATGTTTCTTTTCCCTCATCTCGGGTTTCCGTGGAAACAAACTCCATTACTCTCTGATTGTCAACAAATACACGTGCTAAATGGCGGGATCGAGTCGAGGAGGCGCGCTTGCTCCGCAATATATAAGTAATATTTTGACTAATGAGGAGTCTGACGATGAAGTTGATATTTATGATGGTGATAGTGATTGTATTGTGTCCGATGTGAGTGAAATTGGTCATTCCTCGGAAGACGATGACATAGAAATTGAGGACGAAGTGCAGCCTGCTGTCAGCTGTTCACACTGAAGGAAGAAAGTGGACTTCTATAGGTAGGTTTCTTCCTACGCTTTCTGCTAATTTTGATGCATCAAATTCAGGCGTTAGTGATAATCTTCATGTGAATGATAATGACAATGATTCAAGAATTGAAGTGTCGATTTTAAAAGAAGTTGTTGACCGTAATATTATGAACTTGATAGTGTCAGAAATGAACAACTACTACATATTTGTTATGGAAAATAAGGACGTAAAGGAAAAGTCGAAATTACATAAGTGGCAAGGTATAACCGTAGAGACTCTTTATGTTTTCCTGGCAACTGTACTGTTGATGGGCCATGTGAAGAAAAACAGGATGAAAGACTATTGGTCGACAAATAAATTGATCGAAACTCCGATGTTCGGTAAAGTGTTCTCTCTCGACAATTTCTCCCTCATTCTAAGACTGCTTCACTTTTCTGACAACAATCTTCAAGCCCCAGGTGACAGACTTTATAAAATTAGGCCTATAATAAACTATTTAAGAGAGAAATTCCGATCTATATTCTATCCCTTCCAAAAGATCTCTATTGACGAGAGCCTAGTTGCTTGGAAAGGTCGCCTTAAATGGAAACAGTACATTCCATCAAAGCGACACAGGTTTGGCATAAAGGTGTTTATACTTTGTGACTGTGAAACTGGATTTATCAATGATTTTATTGTTTATACGGGAAAGGATATGGAAATTGAACATGATGAAAAACTTGGAGTGTCTGGGTCAGTTGTCAAAACTCTAACAGCACCTTACATTGGTAAAGGCCACAACCTGTATGTCGACAACTGGTACACAAGCCCAGATCTTTTTGAGTACCTACACAAGGTAAGGGAATATACCCTTTTGACGAATCAAATTAAAATCAATTTTTTTAGGAAAGACACGTTGAATTTCACGAAACTGATCTGATTTTAATTTACCAGTTAGATTATTAAGGCTACTCGGCATAAAGCGAAATGAATCTAAAAATCGCAGTTTCATAGTTCTTTTCATTTTGTGAACGATAGGTATTGTTCCTTATTATTTGGAATCATATCAATTTTCACATCTAAAGCTCCAAATTCTTTAACGATAAAGTGGTTATCGTATGTGCTACCATTATCTAGAATGACTGGAACACATTTAGTTACTCTATACTTTAAATTACAATCCTAAAATATAGGCAACACCTATCACACAACCACTTCTTGAGTTCGTTCTTTGATATCTGACTACCGACAAGTCTAATTAAATGATATATCCAACAATAGTGGACATTTTCACCGTAAGTTATGCATAGTAAATTTACATGAGTATCCTTTTTTCTTGAGTATACTATAGAGGACCTACTATACTCATGTTTTCAATTCCATAAACATTAATACTTACATTGATCAGTTCTTCAAAAGTTTAATGTCTTTTATCTCTATAGGGAATTCCATTTCATTTGAATCCAACACTAACGAATTGTGAGGATACGATGATGTTCTCATTCTGTCCCTCACTGCTGGATGGAGATCTGAGGTTATAGCCCACGCAAAATATGCTTGATCACTATTCAAAACGTTTACAAAATCTCCCTTTCGTTTGATCCATACAGGTAAATCAATGTATGATGGTGCTCTAAGGGGGTTATACTGTATTTATTCATGTTGGTTTCTAAAAAAAGTACTTAACCAACGCCAAGCCTGACTCCCTTTCCTGGAACTCTTCACTTTTCTCGATGATACCACTTGAAATATCTTGGTACATACCACTGATATTAGTTGATTCACTAACAATTGTGTTTTTTGTATTAATGGATTTGGTACCAGCAATTTCACTTCCAGTTTATAAATATAGTTCAAAGAGTTCAAAATTTAATTTAAATGTTTTATTTTCCACTAGACTAGAGCATTGTCTACCAAGCCAAACACACTAGGTTGAACTTTTGGTTTAAATGATTCAATACTTTGAGTTTTTTCTTAACTATAAAGTCTGTAACTAGCAATTTTACTTTTATACGTAGTACCAATTAGTTCAATATTCGCAGAATTTGTTTCATGACAGGCATTGTTCTTATGATTAATGCTTCGTAAATGTCCATGCATGATTGATGAAGGTACATCAATATTACATACATCGCAATGCGTTATCAAAGGTACAGTAATTCTCATCCTTTATGCTGAATAACTATTTTCACAATCTTCAGAACTTTTGCACTTTCGAGTATTTATTTGAAGATGATCACCCCCTACTTCATCACATTTGTTCAAATGTTCCGTGCTATTTGATGGATTTACAGCTTTTAATTCCTGGTTTTCATCATGCATTTCAACCATGTGGGATTAATATCGCTATGAACCAGAAATACCAAGTTCGCAAACTGAACACGAAAAAGGTGTTGAACTGACATGCATCAAATGAACATGACGTGCAAGGTAATCATATCTGTTAAACGTGTTAGCACAAAGAGTGCACGCAGACATTTTAAGATTATGTTTAGTACTTGCATGGCGTTGAAGGCTGTCAGGACTTGAAATCTGTTTATTACATTCACTAAACTTGTATATGATCATTATCTAAAAATCACTTTCCATATCGAATATAAAAAATAAATCACAATGTTAAAAGACAAAACATAGTAAAGGAATATATATATTGAACCCTTATTGATCTTCGATAAATAAGTATTCATATTTATTATTATTATTACTACGGCCCAGGCAGCACTTAAGGAAGTCGACTTGGATATATGGGAGGCCAGCATTTCGTAATGATTGCAACAGGAGTTGAGCTGGTAGCTATTCTTGGGGAACGGCCAGAATTAGTCGAGTTCAAGGCCAAATTGAGCAACTACTGTACCAAAATTGGAGACATAAAGGAAGAATCACGAGGTACTCGCAACGAACATACGATTGAATCAGCCAATCGCAAGAGACCAAGCCATGACCACGAGGTGGACAGCGTCAGTAGTAAAAAGCCCGCGGAAGTGTGTATCTAAGGAACCGAAAGCAACGGATTAATCTCCGCTCGAGTGATTTGGGACGTTTGATATATTTGGAGAAGAATGACACTAGTCCCATCTTTGTGAGGCAAAAACTCTGGAGTTTTTATCCGACTCCGCCCCACTCCTCCGCCCCTGTCAGTTTCTAATAAATAGTTTGGCCTGACGCCACTCGAAGTCTATTCTTTGTGGAGCCGTGAGGGGCTTACTTCACGCCAGTTTATATTGTGATTTTGACGCTCGAATTTATCTAAGCCTTTTCTTTGTGGAGCCTTCAGAGGCTTACTCCACGACAGTTTATATTGTGATTTTGACGCTCGAATTTATCTAAGTCTATTCTTTGTGGAGCCTTCAGAGGCTGACTTCACGCCAGTTTGTATCGTGATTTTTACGCTCTAAAATTTGTGAAGTTAATTTATTTCGTGAGCTCTGAGGAGCTAAAGTCGCAGCGATTGCAGTATCGAATTTTAAAAGCTATAATACATTTTGTTTTATTCTGGAATCTACTTTATTTGTGAGCTAAATATTTCACGCCAGTGCGTGATAACTTGTAACATTCATTTAAAGACGACGAGTTCAGCTCTAAGGGGGAAGTATTGTATCACCCTTATTAGCGCTCACCGGAGCCGAGGTCCAGAGTACAGGACGGAAATACCGAGCGAGATAGCGACTGCTGGTGCAGCCAGGATTTTGAACTTGTTAACGAGCCAGTGGCGCGGACTCGAGATGTATATTTTATGTACAAATTGCAGTGTATTTTATATGTGTTTTTATGTTGCGTGTGTACGAGTTATTTAGGGCAAGTCTTCGCTATTAATCGCATTAGGACAATTGTGGGTGAATTGAGTAGCCTGCAAGCGATTATAGATAGGCAAAATAATTAACATTGAACTTTTCTGACAAGGAGTCGATACCAAGATGATCAGCACGTGGTTTGAAGTTGGGATGATCTTCAACACATCAACGCAGACGACTACTATGGAGTGCTAACTTGTCCATAGGGCGATGGGTTGAGGAGGATGTCCTTAGTTCTACAAGCAGAAGCGGTGATGTACTAAAATTGGATTATTTCAATTATGTAGTTAGATTTGGCCGGGGAACTTTGTAAATAGTCATGTTTTTCTTTTCTTGTTATTTAGAGTTTTTCTTGCACCGACACTATATGTTTAAATGTCCGTTGGCGCGTGGCCAAAGTGTTTGTTTGAGATTTTGTTTTTCCTTGAGTCATAATGTAATGTGCGCGGCGTGCGTGCGTGATTTTTATCCTTGCAAATGCGGAACCCGTTACATTCGATAAATGGTGCTTTATTAACGTTAGTATTTTGAAATAGGAATGGGAGGAAATTATTGTAAGATATTTGCTGAACAGGTTATTATTCATATTAGGGTTGCCAAGTGCACGAACTTAAAAGTAATTTTTAGAACACCTTCGTTCTAATTTTGATAGATTTTTCTTGAGTCCATTTCAGGTGACTAGTCACGGCATAGAACGGTGGCGCCAGCAGGTCGATATTATTTGTGTCTTTTTATTTCAGGGTCTGTCAAAACCCATACGTGTTATTCTGTGTGTGTTGATGTGTCTAGTGTGTGTTGATTCTACGTGAGGAGGGGGTAGTTGTCCTACCGCTCTCATATTTTTGCTGCTGTTGTATTTTTTGATGGAAAGACAGGGTGCTCTTGGGAGACTGCTGATTCTTGTCCATATATTTTTCTGACCCACACATGTATTATTGTGCTTTGGGGCACACTTCTTCGAGATTCGACCCCATGTTCTGGGAGGTCGAGGTTATTGACACGTGGGTTGACAGACATGCAGAGTTCCACAAACCGCCCGTTTTGCCTGTGACTTTATTTTTGATAGGCAGTCCTATTTGTCCGACTGACCCCTGTAAGCTTTCATGTAGCAAACCTGTTCATTGTGATGGTTAATTTTTAAGCCATAATTAATTGGGGAGTTCGCCATGTGTGTAACGGCTTGTTGTACGTTGTATGGGTAAAAATATTGTATTATTAACGTAAATGTTGGCTGTGTGCCTATTGCTTTGTTGATGACTCGATTCATGTAATTTTTGTGTGTCACACCCGTGTGGTGTAGTGGTAGAGTACTTGTAAATTTTGACAGCGGTCATTTGTGTATTTTTCTATTGGTCACGTGTTAATGTACTTGTGTTGATTTGTGTGAGAAGTCCTAAGTTTTTAGGCAGTAAATGTTGCTACGGCAATTTGATTCCAATTTCACTCGGAAATTTTGTGTTTGTTTATAGTAGATTTAGGAAGTGTCGGTTTAATTTTAAGTAGTGTAGTTGTGTTCCCCCGTGTCGGTCTAGCTCTAAGAAATGTGGATTCGTTGTCTGAAGGATTATTCTGGATGATAACGAATCACGCATTCAAAGTACACATCGTGATGCATGTAGAACGGCATACGCACTTATATGGTCACTTTTGTATTTTTATTTTAAGGACACTTGGTCCAGGTAATTAATCTCTCCAGAGATGTCGCCTAGTTTTTGGCATTATATTTAAATGGGAGTCAGTTGGGAGTTTTTGTTGTTAATTGTTTATGTGTAAATATGGTGATTTGTTATTAAATTCAGTTGTTTTAACCCCGGCTTTACTCTTTCCAGCATGTTATTTTGTTATATGTTACCCTGCAAGTTAATGAAGCGCCCTGACAGCAACTTACGAATATGAACCGTTACACCCCCCGAAACTGAGTCTCATATGCTTCTTTGCAAGGGTTCATAAAACAAAAATGGCGCCCAACGTGGACAGTTAACCTTTTGTTAACTGTCGTTCACATGATTCAACTATAAAGTGAGAAAGGTGTTCTCCATCCCTAGCTTTTTATACCAGGACACACCTGCATTACACCAAATATCAGTTGATTCAGCGTTCTCACGGTTGATAATTAACACCTCAATCACGTGACGTCATACGTCTGCAAGAATCATGTTTCGCACTGTCCCTGTATTTTGTGCAGCCCTGGAATACTGACTTGTTTCAGAAGCATATCTGGTATTTTTATGTCAACATCACGTCTTGCAGACGAGAGCTGTCGCCCGGTTAGGGAAATGATAGGCAACGCTGCAACGCATCCCAGACCATATGATCTGCAGAGTCCAGTTACTTCACAAGAAGGCTGCATTGAAAGCATGGCATTCATGCATACAGTTACAATCTATTTCTGAGATTACTGAGGGAATCGACGATTTGGAACTACATTGTAACACAAGAGGAAATGATATTAAGACATTTAAGGAATTATTAATACCCTTATTACTATACCAGATGTTTATCGCAATTGAGCCACGTCAATATCGATTCTTATATCGACTGGACAGTGGTGTTATGGGTAGGATTTTGTCCAGCTGTGAATCGCCCGGCACGGAGAGAGACTCACTTGTATTCTGACTTACAGTTGCGTTAGTTGGCTTCGCCAAAGCAACTATTACATGTATAAGTTTTACCTAGTGCGTTGTGTATGAGTACGGTACGGTACCGTTCGTCTTGCTATCAGGCAAGAAACGCGAGATGCACTTGGAACGAGCGGTAACCCAGTGTATAACTTGGTGCGACATGACAGTGGATACAGTGAACTTCATGTTTCGCATAGTTTGTTCTAAAACACTATTGCCATTACCGAAAGACTTCTGATTTATCCAGTGATCATTCAACGATACTACATGGATATTAACGATATGATGGAAGGAATTATATATCAGTCTACTACACGGAAAGATACGAATGGTTAGGCAATGAATTGAAATGTAACACACTAGCAGAATTGAACAAATAGAAATGATTCTCACTTAATAATGGATCTTACTAGCAGAAGGATATTCAAGGGAAGGCTGAAGGCAATCTATAATGACACTGAGATAATCACCTACACGATATGGATTTTCTAGAGAGAATAGAAGTGGCATCTTTCTCGTTTCTACGAATGGACTTAGTCAGTTTAGTCAGTTTCCTTATGATGAACATTGTGTTCCGGATAGCAGTTTCAAGCGGAGAGGTGTTGGGTTCGAGTACCGACGGTCCTAGCCAATACTTCCACTACTCAACGCTTTGGATCAGGATTCGATCTCTACAAGGGATGTATGTTCCAACATACAGTATACGTTCATCAAGACGTGTAAGGTAGCTGGAAATCTTTTTATACGTAGAAGGTATGAAACATGTCATATCTATAGAATGTCCATTTCACCAATTTGTATTAAGTAGTTAGAACAGATATTTGAGAACTAGATCTGATACTTATATCATTTCTGTTCGATGGTCTAATTTCGGGTTTGATCCTATTTAAGGATGCACCTGCATTGTTATTTCAGTAGTTAATTTTAAACGTAGTGTTAATTTTAAAACATTACTTTTTCTAATTGTGGTAATAATTCTGAGCATTATAATTAGTTGGGAAGAGGTACATTTAAGAAGATTTAGGAACAAGACTACGATATCTTTATATAAGGAAGTAGGAAGACGATGTCCAACCACGAATACATGAACATATTTCTGCAATATTTCCGTTTGACACTGAATAAGGAAACAGCATATTTTCGACAGTTCATACAGCATTTCATTTAGAATGACTGTATATTTTTCGTCGAACTATTGATTGACATTTGAATCTAGCCTGATATTTTAAAGTGGAAAATTATATTTTTTGAATTAGGCAATATTAGCCAAACTTTTGAATCACTTTTTGAATTTAGATATTTTTACTGAGTTTGTTCAGATTTCGATTTTCATTATTCTTTTTGGAAGACTCCTGTTTTGATAACGTGTGATTCTAATGGATTATTTGTATTCTATTCATACTAGGCACTTTTCCATGATGTAGATTCATACGTATTTCTTAAGGGGAGGACCCTTTTCTGAATTTGTTTATGCGAATCTGAATTAATTCTTTAACAGTAATAATTTATAATATCTTGTGATATATATTTGTGAACATTGAAATTAAGACGAGACGAAGTATAATTGAGAATGAAGCTCAATTTTGTATAAAATTATATTCCGTCATATATCAGAATGACAGTTTGGGATAATTATAAATATAATTATTTAATAGAGTTTTTGTGGAAGTAAATTAACACTTCGATGCTTGAATAAATTATGAACCATGATATAGTTGGGTGTTTGTAAGACACGTTTATGAATTTTTGAAAAGGTGTGGAATACTATTAACAGCTATTGAGAGCTTCTTTGCAATTTTTGATAATATAACAGTTGTGTTATAATGGAGCTTTTTGAAGAATATTTTGGCATCAATGGATGGTCTGAAATTATTTATGACGTATTTTTGGAATCTCATGTGAATAGATATTATCATATTTATTACGAATGTTGAGTATTGTGCAAGCTATTGAGCTATCGTCGAAATGTGTTATGTGGAAGTGTATTTAAGCGTGTGATAGTCACGAACATCGAAACTAGAAGTCTAGTAACTGAATAAACCCACCATTAAATATGTCATTAATGTATAAAACAATTCACTTGAATTTGATTGTTAATAATAACGCATTTATCTAGTGTGAAACTGATCTGAAAAACGTAAGTATAAGTCATAAAATTATTGCAGTAATAATCGGAATATTAATTCAAGATACATGAAATATTATTTGGATAGACCACACATTCGATTACCTTAATTGATCGTCGAATTAGACATATTTTGACAATGAGAAATAATTAAATACTAGTCATTGAAATGCTAGAAATCATGGCGGAATTCAGTAAATGAATTTAAATGTAAATCTAGTAAATAATTAATTAATGACATGATATTGAGGGTATTTCTGTAAAATAATTAGTAATATTTCTAACCATGCTTATATCGTTCACGATTTGAACAGTATTTAATACGGCAACTGTTGCAGTATATTCTAGCCAGCTGTAGGCTACGTGCATATTTATTTTATAATATGCCACTATGAATAAGAATCGACATTTTTGTTGTGTGGATGTAGGTCCACAATCCGTATTTTTCAGTTAATAAACTGCTTATTTAATTTTAATTCTACAATGATTTGGTCATTTATATTAGAAACATAATGTGCTAGGAGAACCAGTGGGCAGTTTTCGTCAATGCCCGAGATAATTTTAAGAGTTTTCGAGTTCATTTAGAGCTAATTTTTATTTTTGTTCTTTCACCACTGGCATTTTCTTTTCGCATTCTTTGGAATCTCATGTGAAGAGATATTATCATATTTATTACGAATGTTGAGTATTGTGCAAGCTATTGAGCTATCGTCGAAATGTGTTATGTGGGAAAAAATAACCAAGCTGCTGGGCCAGATGGGATTTTACAGAGTATTTAAAAGACACACTCCATTACCTGTTAGACCAGCTAACATGTCTATTTAACGAATGCCTAAAACGTAAGTCAATCCCAGAACGATGGAGGAAGACACTCATAATTGTGATCTACAAATGGAAAGAGAAGGAGGATCCAAACTGTTACAGTGGAATTGTCCTGGATAATGTTATGTTCAAAACCTTCTCTAAACTCCTTCTAATACGGATGGAACATAGACTACGTGATAGCATACCATCAAATCAATATGGCTTTACCCCGGGTAGATCAACTCTACAGGCTGTACAGGAACTTGTGCAAGAAATAATAACGACCTTAGCCCAACCCGGTAGACCGCTGTATGCAATCTACATAGACTATTCCAAGGCATTTGACAGTATCAACAGAAGGATACTTATCCACAAACTGGAAAACATATTAGGCCCCTCCAATAGTGAATTAGAAACATTGAAATCGATTTTAAACGTGAACTATGTTACAATCCATGATGGCATCATCACGTCGAGGATTATCACTCAAAAAACAAAGGGGGTTCTACAAGGGGATCCCATGAGTCCAGTCCTCTTCAACGTAATGATCTCAGACATTGGGCAAACATTAGACTCAAGAACAGTCAAATTACTCATGTACGCGGATGGCATGGTCATCCTCTCAAGATACCGAGATGACCTACAAACAGCTATGGGGAACATTAGGGTATGGGCGGAAGAAAACTCTATGGAAATTAACAGCTCCAAAACAAAGGCTATGAAATTTAGAAGGGGAGGAAGGATAGCTAAAGTGGACCAACTCAAGTCTGGAGAAGAACCTTTAGAATTCGTACCCAACTTCAAATACCTGGGTGTCGTGCTACAAACTACTGGAACTGCTTTCTCCCTGCATGTACAGGAGCGAGCTACGGCAGCAACGAAAGTCTCATACGGCATTCCCAAACTCCGAAGCCTATCCCTGTCAAAAGCGATAAAGCTATTCAAAATTAAAGTTATGCCGACCGCTACATATGGCATACCATTAATTTGGCCCTACTTGTCGGTGAATAACCTCAGGAAGTTAGAGAGCGTCAAAGCGAGATCTATTAAGAGACCTCTCTCTATATCAAAATTCTCAAGGAACAGCTACGCCTATAAAATAGCACAGGAATCCTTCTTTATAGAAGACATAAAGCACTCTTTCGATCTACCGGAAACTCAAACGTATAAAACCATCAACGAGGAGAGACGAAAAAAAGCCGACGAAATACCTCAAGAAATAATGGAGACTGAATCAATGAAAACAGATACCTGGAAGGGGCCAAATTTCAAACTTCGACATCTGTATATGCGATTCGCTGTCCATGGATTCCATGGAAGGATCTGTCAGAATGAGACATTTCATGAGCCCAAGGAGGTCTGCGTCTGCAAGAATTGCAATAATCCATGCCCCAAATACCTCTTAGTGGAATGTGTAAGCAGGTCTAAATCTCTAATCAAAGAAATGTCCGATTGGTGAAAAACGTGATTGTACACATTGTGTTTAATAAAATCATATTTATATTGAGATGTCCTCATCCCTGGTTGATCCTAGTTGGTAGAATTTTGGGGGTTATTTCAGCCAGGTACTTCCAGATTTTCCGTTCCTGTTTTTCCAGAGGATTTCAACAGGTATGACCCTGGATACGGGTACAGCACGCGTGCTTCTTGTAACGCTGCACCTCGCATCCGGTTGTAACAACTGCATCGCGGACGTCATACGCTGCAAGATCCTGCTTGTTTTTATATCACACATCGCTGACTATTTCCGGCAAAGCTGAAGCGGTAGATATGAAGTGGTAGAAGTGGAGCGGTAAATGTGAAGCGGGATAGGTACAGCAGAGGTGAGTATACGTTAAACGACTCTCTCCCTTTTCTCTTTACCTCCTCAATGAAAGCATCCACCCACCGGTTCGGTTCAATTCCAGTTTAGTTCGGTTCGGTTTTGTTCAGTTCGGTTCCGGGTTAGTTTAGTTCCGGTTTGGTTCTGTTCGGTTCCGGTTTGGTTTGGTTCGGTTTCGGTTTGTTTCGATTCAGATCCGGTTTAGTTCGGTTGGGTTTGGTTCAGTTCGGTTCCAGTCTCATTCGGTTCGGTTCCGGATTAGTTCGGTTCCGGTTCGGTAGACTAGGTAAGGTTAGCTAGACTCGGTTAAGTTAGGTTAAGCTATGTTCACCATCCTTATTTTAAAAGCGCGCCATCCATGTAGTGGGGAGGTGGTGGAGGCATTAGAACCGACAAAAGGCCACTACTTACACCAAGTAACATTTAATAAACTTTCAATATGTGCTACAGACATAACAATGACACACAGTAAATCCATGGCACTGTTGACTCTAAATGGAACGCTAGCAGCAACAAATTTAGTAAGCGCGTAGAAATACTTATTTCATAACAATTCGGGGACCACTGTAGCGTAGGACGGAACATTACTCCAGATAAAACAGACAATTCTCATTAACAATGAAATAGATAAGCCTAAAACCAGTTCTCTGTTACAATATAAAAAACAATATACAGGTAGTTTCAGAATTTGTTAATACACACTATTATTTTATTTTATTTTATTTTATTTTATTTTATTTTATTTTATTTTATTTTATTTATTATTATTTTATTTTTGGCGTTTATAAATGACTTACCAAATGGGATTCGCAGTGACTGTCGATTGTTTTCGGATGATTGTGTAATATATCGAAAGATACATGACTCACAAGACAACGCAGTGCTTCAAGAGGACCTGAACCTGGTCTATAAGTGGGCGATTGAAAATAAAATGAAAATAAACACAATAAAATGTAGTCTCTTAAAAATAGGGAAAGTGCGAAGGCAAGATATTCAATATAACATTGGCTCGGAAATACTTGTAGAAGAAGATTCTTGCAAATATTTGGGCGTTCACGTAAGGAATGATATGAAATGGAGTAGTCATGTAGGATGTGTAGTTTCTAAAGCTTACAAATCCCTGCACTTTGTAATGAGGGTATTTAAAGGAAGTAGTACCGCTGCTAAATAATTAGGATATTTGTCACTTGTAAGACCTATTCTGGAATATGCCTCGGCGGTTTGGGATCCATATCAAGTAGGGCTCATCAATGAGTTGGAAATGGTACAAAGAAAGGCCGCTAGATTTGTGCTCAGTGACTTTAATCCCAGGAGCAGTGTGAGCCGTATGGTAAAGAAACTTGGGTGGGAATCACTGGAGGCTAGGAGGATGAAATCTAGACTCTGCGCTATGTACAACACGTATACAAATCAACCAGCATGGGGTGAGCTTAGCAAACGTATGGGAAAGCCCACTTACATGGGTAGGAGCGATCATCCTTTCAAAGTTAAGGGCCGACCACAGCGAACAAATTATGGTAAATATTCTTTTGTAAACCGTGCCATTGATAACTGGAACTCTCTACCTGCCGCAGTCTTAGAGCCTTTTCCCAAACATATAGGTGTGTTTAAGAAAAGACTGACTATTTGTGTAAATACTCCAGTTTAATTGTTATTTAATTGTTATTGAATTGTTATGTATATTTATTTATTTATTTGTTATGTATATCCAATTTGCCACCGGGGGACACACCCCCCATTGCAAATAAATGAATGAATGAATGAATGAATAACGTGCCGGACTCACTGAGCACATGCTGCACAGTTGGTAGTAATAATAAACAAGTTCCCTTATCTCTTTCATATATTTAAATGATCTCAAAAGTTTAAATAGCTCAGTTAATAGGGCACCAATCATGAACCATAAGTTGCAAAAGGAATTTATGAATGTTTATTAAGAGAAACTCTTTACATACGGCGTAGGGTGACAGAACGCTAACTACAAAACACTCAAGTGTCGCACCTCGCAGCATCCATCTTCTTAACTTTATTACGGTTTTATGGCTTTATTACATAGCTTGTTGTTCCCAAGTCACAAAAAGGACAAATGGAAATGTATGGGAGGGTAATAAATTAACTATTTGAAAACTCGTGTTGACGTGAATTATAAGATGGATAAACGAGTTACTTACTTCCGTGAAGTACTATACAGACTATTTTCATATATCCTACTTATATCAATTGAATCTATCAACATACAAAATTTCAGTTTGATTGCTGTAATAGATTCTCAGATACTGAGAAACGTCTAAGTATTTCGGATGGTCGCCATGTTGTACTTTTATATATGTAGGTCATAGAGTTATGTACTATTACATGAAGATTATTGTGTAGGTGTAGTATTCAAACTTCAATCGCATGATTTGGGCAAAAGAAATGAAAATCATATTTTAAAATTTCGCACAGCTGCCATCTTGTGGTTATGAAAACAATTGCAATAAATTAGATGCCAGTGGATTACAATTTGCATAAGCATTTACGGTACAACGCTTTACTGCGCTCGGATGGTTAAATCGCGAGAAACATCCTTTTAAATATTTAAATTTCGCTTCGCCGCCATGTTGGATTTGTGCTCACCAGGTTTTCGGAAGACCCCTTCGAGGACGTATGTTCATAGCCGCTATCAACACACAAAATTTCAGTTTGATTGCTACCTTAGATTTAGAGATGTCGAGAACCGTCTAAATATTTCGGTTGGTCGCCATGTTGGAATTTTATATATGTAGGCCATAGAGTTAAGTACTATTAGATGACTAGTTATTAGGTTCATTATTCAAACGATGACTTCGATCGCATGATTAATACACAAGAAATAGAAACTTAATTTTAAAATTGCACATAGCTGCCATCTTGAGATTATGTGAGCAATTGAACAACATGAGATGCCAGTGCAATACAATGTGTATAAACATTTACTACCATATTTTACAGCACTCAGAACGTTAAATCGCGAGAAACGTCTATTAAAATATTTCGATTTCGCTTAGCCGCCATGTTCGTTTTGTATTTTGCACGTTTTTGGAAGTCTCATAGATTAAATTCTGGTAGTACCCTTTATCACCGTGCAAACTTTCAGTGTGAAATCAGTAATAGTTTCGGAGATATAGAATGCCGGTGAAATATTTCGCACAGCCGCCATCTTAAGGTTATGTAAACAATTGAACTAAGTAAGATGCCAATGCATGTGCATAAACATTTGCTATACCAAGTTTCATTGCGTTTGGATGGTTAAATCGTGAGAAAAGTCTATTTTAAAGTTTCAACTTCGCTTGACCACCATGTTCGTTTTGTAGATAACGTGTTTTTGAAAGCCTGATTGCTGAACTTCTACTACTCCCTTTATTACCGTACAAAATTTCAGCGTGATATCGGTAATAGTTTCAGAGATATAGAATGGCGGTGAAATATTTCTCAAGGCCGCCATGTTGAATTGGTGAGACGTAGTAAAATTTGAAGGGCACGGTCGGGGTCGGCCGGAGTAGTAATTAGACCTTACCGTGTTTCATTGAAATCGCTCTAGCCGTTTAGAGGTTATTAGAAGGGGACACGCACACACATACACACACATGGACATGGATAAAATGAAAATAGGCTAAAAATGCAAATTGCATGTTAATACACTAAAACAAATTAAAAGATATACACACTATATTGTCATAGTTTCTTATTTCTTAAATTTTAAATTTAATTGTTTTAGGTGTTGTCTCTGATCACCCAACACTTCTAGAACAGTAAGGGATGAGTTAAGCATTTTCTCCCCAACTGTGAACAAGGTTTTAGATTTATTAAATGTGACTGAGTATCATACAGGGAAATTCATCATGTGAACTTCCACGTTGTATTTGCATGACGAGCACATGTCCTTTGCCTGGAGGAAATATAGAAAAAAATTGAATTTCTCTCAGGATCGAACCACTCATCTCCGGACATTTTGCAGCTGCCCATTATAATGAGAGTGCTACGCTGCCATGTAGATTGATCTAGCAGTGGACTTATCTCCTTGTCTAAGGCTAGAATAGAACAGTGACTTCTGGTTTTTCTTCTTGGCTATGGTGAGATAAACAGAATTCTCGGCAGCAGTTCACATGATGAATTTCCCTGTATGATACTCAGTCACATTTTATAAATCTAAAACTTATTCACAGTTGGGGGAAAAAATGCTAAACTCATCTCTTACTGTTCTAAAAGCATATAAACTGAATGACAACGAGAGATCTACTCTGTGTCACCCTGCTGCCTGCAGGCTCAACGAGGTCTGCAATGGTTCACAAACGCTTGGTAAAATCATTCTCGTCGGAAATGTTGGATATTTCGAGCACACAGCCTCTAGGCCCTATTATTTTATTCTTTCTGCGGTGCTGAATGTCAAAAAAATATCGCAGAGGCGAAGTATGACATTTCTGATGATGTAAAATTGTTTTAAAGATATATAGCCTAGATATATAGCCTATACACATTTCTAATTTAGATACTTACAATAGTTTCTATGGTTTGATGACATCTTACGCACAAGAATGGCATTGCCACACATATAATTTATTATAATGATAGTAATTTTATTGCAGCCGAATTGCCAGGAAAAGGTTTACAATATCTATTAATACAATCAAATTTGCACTCGAATGAGCTTTCCATAACTGTCTATTTGTTTGCTATAATTTATAAATTCATATAAAGACCATGTCCTGTTTTTGCACTGATTGAAATGGTAAAGTTTGCACTTGTTGCCACATACTTTGCACACGCATTGTTAATTTGCTTGATGATATTTTGTATCTACACACATTTAATGGTGAAATCGGTGAATCGCGAGTCCTTTGTGTTTGATTACTCTTGGTCCATTGTCTATTACCATGGCGTCCGTTCCGAAGAAGTTGGTATCTACCTCTTTCTCCTTCAGTTTCCTTCTTTCTCTTACTTCTTTGTAAGAGCCTGTATTTGGTAGCGATTCCTTAAGCCTTATATTTTCAAGGAAAAAAAATCTCTTGCTAGGATATTGGCCATTCTGTTTGGTGCGTACTTGCTTGCTCCTATAGCCCATTTGATATATCTTGATTTCACGTTTCCTTGCTTTTCCAGGTCACTGATTTTCAGTTTGTCCCATGTGAGTTCAATCCCATATATAGCGATAGGGGCAATTGTCGTTTCGAACAGTCTCATTGAAGTTGCTAGTCTTAGTGATGTGATGTTCTTGATGTTGCACATTGTTCTTAAAGCTGCTGCTGTCCTCTACTGTACCTGGATGCTGAAAGACGATGCGGCTGTCTGCATTGTAATACCAAGGTACTTAAATGTGTTGACTATTCTTAGTGCTGCGTTTCTGATCTTCATGAAGTGTTTATTATAATCTCTACAAAATCTTCAAGTTTTTTGACGCGTGTGTTGCGCGGGATGCTGGTACATCCTGCCTGGACCATCTCTATAGTGCATCCAGCGTTGAGAAAATACTATGATGGTTCGTACGGGCTTTTACTTTTAACGGAAACTCCCCCTATACTGGTTCTGTTACCTCACCTTTTGTCATGAAGGAACTCCGAATATATATATTTTTCGTCATACTATCTTCCTACTATCTGCCAATTGAATACCTTTGTTATTGCATACAAGTATCGTTTATAATTCGTCTAGTTATTTAAAAAATGTCAAGGTTTGCACGCTGGAATTAAGAGCCACGTCCTGCGCTGCACACTCGGCCATAGTGGACCACGTGCTCAGTTACGCCGGCAACATAAGTTCTGAAGCACTATCCGTCATTGGTGTTACTGTTGTGTGTGTGTTTTATTTTCTGTTCGATCGAATCGAATCGAAATGGCTGGTGTTTTGATGAAACGAAAACGAGGTCAGACGCTAAGAAGCTAGGAGAGGACAATAGTTGTAAAATAGACGAAAAGTGTGAAAGAACAGGGACACTTCTGTATCACTGTGAACTGAACCCCATTGAACTCATGTGGGCTAAAATTAAACGTTATGTAGGAATGAATAACACAACATAAAAACGAAATATGTAGAAAATTTGATTCACGATTCATTTGGAATTGTTTGAAATCAAAACTGGAGTAAATACGTAGACCATGTGAAAAAAATAGAAGTCAATATGTGGAAGGCAAATGACCTGCAGGAAGATATTGAGCCCTTCATAATTAAGTTGGAAGATAGTTCAAATGACACCTCTGATTATACTGACCGTGATAGCGACTTGGATATGGAAGGGATGGAGCCACTGGCGGCCGAGTGAAGGATTACATGGTAAGTTTTCTTCTTTTTTATTGTTTTATTATTATTATTATTATTATTATTATTATTATTAGTTATATAAGTTCTGTCATGAGTCCCTCGTAATAATACTAATGGGGAGGATAGAGTCTGCTAGATATTCCTATCGCACGCAGGCTATTAAGAATGAATGAACTCGTCCTGTAGGATATGAAACAGCTCTTTCATCAGATGATTTGTGCGAGGCATTTCATTTCTTTATTATTTCTTTATGCATGGAAATCTCCAACGAGCACACTTTAAGGTTTGTATACATGGTCATGGCCTTAACTAAGTGAAAAATTGATACCACGGAAATCCATCTTCAGAGCTGCCGACAGTGGGGTTCGAACCCACTATCTCCCGAGTTCAAGCTCATATATGCGCGCCCCTAACCGCATGGCAAACTCAATACAAATATTTATATAAACAAAACAACAAGAACAATAAAATTGAAAGAAACTAAATTATAGCCTAACTAAAACAAAACAAAAAAGGCGATGTTCAACAATATTGCTGACGTAAAAATTCTTAACATCATCAGCATACATCCGAGAAGGAAGGAAGGGTTGTGCTCTCGACATCTGTCAATCAGTAATGCAAAATGAATGTCTTTATTGGTTCCCTTCGCGTATCCTTAATACTAGTCCAATTCGTTAACACCTGCAAAACTGCTCCTTACTGGCCGTGTTCTATTTCAGTTAGCTGCTGGGGTTGTGTTGTGTCGCTAACCTATGAAAGTACAGTACTCGAAGCGCGTGACAATAACGTATGACGTCGGCAACCTCGGCCTAGAGTTAACAACACTGTCGCCATAAGGCTCCACAGTCTTTTCTCAACGCTGGTTGCTCTATTCTATAGAATAGTAGACTACAAATGAGCCTAACTTGGATCATCTTAGCTGAACCCCGTAACAGACACGGCGAAAACCTACAATATCTTCCGTAGTTAAATAACTTAGCCGTAAAAATCAATATTCCATCCGAAGTCACGTATATCTATTGCTATGGCTGGAGATGTGTTATGGTTCTTTCTTGAATATTGATACATCTCTGTTATTCTACAGGATTTAGCATATACTTGTTCTTTATTCAGTTCAGTGTAGACAGTGGTTGGTAACTGCAACACGAGGATGGACCATACAACACTCAAACAATCAGCTAAGTTCACAATCCACTCTAACCTTACCATTTAATAACACTCACAGATATCACACTAACCCAGAAAATTTGAAGGTCATTCATGACTATCAATAGTTTAACAATATGAAAAAAAAACAACCAAATAACGAACAAACTGCTCCAACTAAATAAGTGTATATATTGTACATACCATACCCACATACTTGTAGACATAGATTGAATAGACCAAGTGTGAAGGATCTGATGATGATCGCTTGACGATCGAAATTGGTCATCCAAGTGTATTTATTAATGTCATGTAATATTTTTAGGGTTAGCGAAGCACACATTGGACACGATCGTGTTGACTGACTGAAAAGCATTAAATTTCCATTTTTCGTGTTTCGTATTGTCCCCGTTTACCTGGATAGTAGGCTGTCAGATATCCGCCCCCTCAATCGGATTGCCAATTATCCATCGCACCGGCACAGCTACATCAATGAAAATGGCACTGACAGATACTATCGAGATAAGAGCACAGAAGTTCACAGGAAATCATTGTGGAACACACCAAAATAGACGGGGGTTCATACTTACCGTTACTTACCTCTTAATTATCTCGGGGTTTGAGTTGACAACAGGATCACTAAAAGTCTGTTCACACAATAACCTCCACCATGACATTTAAAAATGAGCCAAGACGAAGACGAGAACTTTGAACTGTACAAAATGCTTTATTTCTAATAAAGGGTATGATTTTACTAACACAACAAAATAAACGTGGCTATCAGTAGCCCAAGTCAATCTGACTACGTCCTCTTGTAGGACTTGCAAAATTTATCATACAACATGATATAAAACATCTTAGCTCCCAAGAGCTCCAAATAACGTAATATTCATAACACTATTGGATTGGAAAAGGACGTCAGGGTGTGACATATATAGAGCATTTGGTTTCCTTTTAATAAACATGAGAATGGTATTTATAGTCGCAAGGCCGGAGTGTGTACGACCTCACACTGATAACCAGGTGTTGGCCCAGCTGCGAGCTAACCTCGAACCTGTTGCATACTGGTTGAATGGACTCCCTTCTCACCTGCTAAGTTACGTAAGAATATAGCTTGCTCTCTCAAGCTTTTAACTGTCTACAAGACAACTCACATTATATTTACGCAAATCTTTCAAGTACTTTGCTCACATCCTATTGAATCATTATGTTAATTCCCTAAATTTGTTAAGTTCAATCCAAATGTTTAATTAGCTCTTAAATGTTTATAACAAAATCACATAAATTATTTATAACAATTAGAAATTGTTTATAATATTTGTCAAAGACAATAAAAATATTATAAGCACGTCTTTAACATCACTCTCGTTTTACATTATTTTCAAAAAATATTTACAGCAATTATTTACAATATTAACATTTTAAATTGTTTAAATTATTAATTTAATAAATACATTGACCACATGTCAATTCGGTTGATAATTTTCATAATCGTGATTAATATAATCGACCAATGAAGGTTAGTTATACATGTTAATGTCACAATCTGGTTTAATAAAGGTTTTAATAATGATTTGTGACGGCAACCTTCATTCAAAATCTTATCTCAAATTCTTTCAAAACTCGTGTTAATTATAACAGTAATTCACTTGATCTATTTTCAACGAACTATGACAATCTTACTCCAGCGGAAAATCCTTCGCTAACAAGTTAATGCACAAACTGCATTAAAAATATGCCCAAAATCATCATATATTAATCTATATGGCATTCAACTTCCACATAACTTACAAAACTTCCACAAATAATTCTTTAACATTTATTCCTGTGGGAACTTCCTTCATATTCAAGGGCATTATATCTCAGCGACTTTCAACACGCGCTGCACTAGCGATTATACATTCATAGTTCCACTTAAAAAAATTTATAATCATTAATTGTTTCAAAACTGTTTTTCTATTTAACCTTCGTGAATTTCATTCATGAACCGAAATGAAGTCAAAACTTGCCAATCACAAACAAATTTAATAGTGAATACGCTCATATACGCCTGTCTGGTCTATCAAAATTTAAGATTAACATCTTAAAAGAAAATGTAGTATAAAAATACTATCTTCAAATAAAGTGCGACTAAAAATGCAAAGTAGTCGAATAGAATCCAATTAGACTGGGGAATGCAAACATCGTTATATAAATCTCTAATTGAGAAAAACTCCTAACAAAAGTACTTGACTTTAATGCATTCAAAAATTCATTATTAAAGTTAATCTTACACAAAAGTGTCTATAATGCAATGTTCATTCATAACTGACGATAAATGTCTGTGTTGCAATCAATACAAATAACGACTAGTATTTCCAAGATCGTCGACAACGTAAGAGATTTTAACGCTCTAAAATCATTTAAATGTTCTTCCTTCTTGATGATGACAGAAAATTGGTCAAAGTAATTAAACAGGGGTAGAATTACTTTAATAAAGTGACACGCTGTCTGAATTTAAATCTGCCATAAAAATCATTAACTTACAGTCAAATCGTGACTACAAAATATTAATTACTGAAAATTCTAAAAATCAGTCTCAACTGATTCAAAATCATTAACAATGCCCATGACATAACAATGTCTTAATAAATCGTCGAAAAATGCAAAACTCATCAAGGTGTACTGAGAATAAGAATCTCAACAAGAAAATAGGGCAAAAATACAAGAGGATAAAAACATGGGAAAAATGGTTGCTCAAACATCATTAATATACTCAAATACAATAAACGTTCACGACTACCTTATCTGCCGATTGACGTTCCAGAGGAAAATTCCCCAAAGAAGACTGCTGATGGATCCATTTCACCACGTTAAAGTTGAGCTCCATCCTCGAAATAGGGAATAGCACCCTCGGAGAATCGAACTGCTTCCTTCTCCGTGAATCGCTCTGCTCCTCGAAGACGAATAGACATCCTTCCGGCAATAATCTTCTTTTTGAGTCGGGATATCCCTGACCTCTCTTGAAAAATTCCCTGAAGTTCCAGTAGACAATCGCCATGAAGTTTTGTAGAAATTTCCGAAGAAATTATTCATATTCAGAGTATGAAATTGTTTCTATGGCTGTTCGATGGTATTCAGCCTTTAATTACGAAACATGGGTGTAGATGGTATTCACCGCATGTTCGCTTGTGTGGAATAGCAATTAGCGAAGTTCCATGTCGCTATCTTACTCCGTTGAAGTATGTCCCAATTGCAATAAGCGCCTTAGCCTTCCATCTGCTCTTCGGTTGTAGTGTTAGAAGAACAAACTGCCGTATTTAATTGCTCCATTATACTGTATCGTTGTGTAACCAAGTAATCTGAAGTCTTTCTATTCCACTCGCAGCGTCAGCCGTTGCGTTGATTCTGGCTATACGAAAGTGCTTCTCTTGTGGCGAGATAATCACTTTTCTCAGTCGTATAAAACTGCTAATATCTTTTAAACTAATCGGTCGAAATTGTTCAGCTTTTCTCTATTACTGCATGTAGCACTGCACAATACAATTAGCTTATCGTAGACCGCTAACTGTTCGAAGCTAAACTTGTAGAAGCTTTCTAAGGTCCGTTTCAACTTCACCTAGTTTGACTTGGATCTCGTTAATATAGTGGCCTCGCCACGCGTTATAAAGACGATTCTTTTCACTGCTGTTCACTTCGACGTCTCACTATAATGAATGTATAAGAAAAGAACTTTCACAAATATACTTCGATGCTCTGAGAATGAGATCTCAGAATGATCAGAGAACGAAAGGGCTTCTCTCTTCTGCGCAAGCCCTTTTATTAACTTCACGAGGGGCGTTACCATCCCTTCCAAAGCGTGATACTGCGTCATCGCTAGAAGTTCCAACTTCGTTAATACATGACGGATTTTCAAAATTCAAAAACTGAAAATAAATTTCACCAAAATTCCAAATCAATGCTTTTACTGCAAATGGATTTCCACAATTCTGCATTCCAAAAGTAATAAAAATACCATAGTTTCAGCAATCTCCGTCTTCCTTTAAACTATCGTTGATTGGTTCATGCCTCTCCTCCAATAGCACAGTTTCTTCCTCAGCAGAATTCCTCGTTTCCTGCGACTGCGTCGTAAATCTTGGAACATTCTCGACTAAATGCTGACGTCACTGAGAATCTCAGCTCAAGTAGCCTGCTGGCATAACATTTACGTCATCCGTGCTTACGTCATGACTACCCACGTCATAACTATGACAGCCATAACTTTCCTTATAATTTCAAATATAGCCACCATGGTCTCTACATAATTCAATTACGGGGGCATTCTCCTCCCACCACGTTTTAAAAACAGTTGCAAATTGTTTTTAAACTCAGTGTTACAAGTATCTCAACTCTCTTGAACACGAAATTGAATTATAACTGGCTTACTCTAGTATGATATTTCCTCTATGTTCCTTAATCATTATCTCTTCTACTCTGGGTTTATATGTGGTTAATGTATTCCTTCCTCTCTAATTCCTCTTCTGACCAGTATTTCTATTTTCAATGTTCTGCCGGCTCGTAGAAGGTCCAGGATCGATTACAACATCCTGCCTTTTCTTTTGATTGTCAGCTTCTTTATCCCTTAATTCTTTTAAGTATTGCTGGCTTTCCTTCTCTCTTTGCTGATACTGATCAGGTGTCATAACCTGACCTTGAGTATTCTGGTTTCTATTTTGGTTTTGGTTATTCCTATTATAGTTACGGTTATACCCATTATTGTTGTAATATCTGCCTCTTCCATTGTAGTTTCCTCGGTTGTAGTTCCAACCTCTTCTCTGTTGATACGGTCGGTAACCTTGTGATCTGTAATTTCTAAACTGATTATTCCTGTGAGGACCTACATTGTCAGTTTTCTCCTCCTCTGGCTTGTCAGTTTGTTGGACTTGGTCCATGTATACCGTATTGATTTCCTTATACTCCTGCCTTTGACCTTTCTGGACTACGTTAGGCATTGGACTTGTGTAGTCTAACCTTCTTAGTAATTCATCCATGCTGGATAAATCCCTGATGTTGGACGAAATTATAAGTCTCCTCACCTCAACTGGCAGCATACGAGAAATCGCATCTATTAGTTGCTCCGTGGACAATGGGGGTTGCAAAAATCTCAAGCGGGACAACTGACTCGTAAAGAAATCAGCGTACCTCGTTGGAAGAGTACCTGAGTATTTTCTTGAATACACCTCCGCCCTTAACGAATTCTGCGCTTCTATAGACCAAAATCGTTTGATTAATGCCTCTGCAAACTCGTCAAAGTTACTGAATGTGTATCTAAATGCGCGAAACCATTCAAGGGGTCCTCCAATCAGATATCTCTCTACTATCTTCATCTCTCTCTCTCTGGGAATGTGAGCTTCGATGAAATAATCTTTGAGATTCCTTACATACTCTATAGGTGTCAAACTATCAGTGTTACTGAATTTTTGTGGTTTGTCTTCGAAATTCCTAATGACCGTCACGTTCCTCGGATATGAATCCGGATAGTTTTTCCCACTATCTCGATAGTTCCACTCAGGTTCCATATTCCTCTCGTCATCCTCCTCTCTGAATCTGGATACACGTTCTTCAGGAGTCACGTCTCTTTCTTCTGGCTCTAGGTTACGTCTTCTAGCATAATTCCTATTCAATTCGCAAGCTAAGCCTTCTGTATCCTTGTCGGTGATTTCTGTTAAGACTTTCTTGATAATCTCTTCTTTGTAGTCCTGTATTAAACTAGCCTCTCCTAACTTCAAATTTTTCAGTTTACTCGTCGTTTCATTTACATCCGAGACAACTTTATGCATCTGTTCCTCTAATGTAGATTTTAAAGTTTGCATATCCCGATCTAGTTGTGTTCTATCGTCAACTTGTTTTTCGGATAACGAATTTATCCTGACGCTTAAATCTTTCCTAATTTGTACTACTTCATTGTTAATTTCTATTTGCGTACTGGCAAGTTTTCTTTCAATCCTTTCCTGAATTTGGGTTATATGTTCCCCACTTGACTTATTCCACTCGTCTTTCCATACCGCTACGTTTGCTGTTAACATTTCGGCTATGTCGACTTCGATATCCTCTTTTAATACTCTATTGTGGTCTAATACCTGTGTTCTCATGACCTCTACATCATACTTCAACTCTGCTAAAGACGTTGTTGTTCTAACTGATTCATCGACTAACCTAGTCGCTAATGCAGTTATATTACGCGTACAAAGAGTTTTTGAGTTTTCGATTTCTTCCCTGACTTTATTTACGTCAGTTTGGACTTTAGTAATATCTACGAAAACTGTGTTTACCTCTACCTGAATCTTAGTTATGTCACTTTGCACCTCAGTTATATCCGCATGAATGTTATTAATGTCTACCTGAACATTTGATACATCAGTTCTAGCTTTTTGAATTTCTTTTTGGACTTCCTCGACCTTGTCTTGGACAGTCGCTACATCGTTTTTGACAACTACAACTTCGGCTCTAGCACAAGAAATATCCCCTCGGACATTAGCTACATCTAGATTTAACATTGTAAGGTCTCTCTGTACCTTAGACACATCATTTTTAACATCATCAACACTTTTATGGACATTAGACACGTCTGTGCGCATGTCCGTTACAGTACTCTCAAATCCTAGGGTATTAATCTGCAAACGCGACATATTATCCTCTAAATTGGCAGCACTAGTATGAAGAACCTTCATATTCTCCTCCATTCGACTATTATTCCTCGCTTCCATCTCCTTCATACTACTATTCAAATTAGCAGACATATTACTAGCATTCTCCTCCATCCTTGCATTCAAATTAGCAGACAAATTACTAGCATTCTCCTCCATTCTTGCATTCAAATTACTAGCATTCTCCTCCATCATCTGCTTCATGTTAGCAGACATCTCCTCTAACATTTTCTTCAAACTTTCATCTGCCATTACAATATTATTCAAAATGGATTGCTGTAGGGACATACATCAAAAGAGCAAAATAACAACATTTGAGCAACACTTTTCACCATATATAATTTTGATCAATTTTCTGTCTTAAACCTAACTTATAACTACCTTATAATTAACTTTCGAAGATACTTCATGTTGAAACAAACTCAAGCACATGTTCAAATTTCTCTGGCTCATTTTAAAATATCCTAACACAAATAATTTACATTTACAATCCAAATAATTAATTTTATCTTTAATATGACTGAAATGTCATAAGCCGGTCAAATAAAATAAGATTCCAGATTATAGGCGATTTTTCTAAGTTTCCTGCCCATTTAACCTTTCTCAAGTTGTATAAGATCTGATCATTTCTGAGTGTAATTTTCCTAACACAATACAACATTTAATTCCTATATAATCACACTCTTAAATACTACAATTGGCCTAGACATCTAACAAAGAATCAACCTCTTTATTTGAGTCTAATCGAACCCTACGTTTTAGGTTTGCCACTCTTTCTGGCGTTCAACCTGGTAATCCAGTTTTGTTGAATCGAGCCCCAACGTTTTAGGTGCGCCAATCTTTCTATTGTTCAACCTGGTAATCTATTGTTGTTGAACAAGCCCCACACGTTGACGGCGCCAATCTTTCTGTCCCCGTTTACCTGGATAGTAGGCTGTCAGATATCCGCCCCCTCAATCGGATTGCCAATTATCCATCGCACCGGCACAGCTACATCAATGAAAATGGCACTGACAGATACTATCGAGATAAGAGCACAGAAGTTCACAGGAAATCATTGTGGAACACACCAAAATAGACGGGGGTTCATACTTACCGTTACTTACCTCTTAATTATCTCGGGGTTTGAGTTGACAACAGGATCACTAAAAGTCTGTTCACACAATAACCTCCACCATGACATTTAAAAATGAGCCAAGACGAAGACGAGAACTTTGAACTGTACAAAATGCTTTATTTCTAATAAAGGGTATGATTTTACTAACACAACAAAATAAACGTGGCTATCAGTAGCCCAAGTCAATCTGACTACGTCCTCTTGTAGGACTTGCAAAATTTATCATACAACATGATATAAAACATCTTAGCTCCCAAGAGCTCCAAATAACGTAATATTCATAACACTATTGGATTGGAAAAGGACGTCAGGGTGTGACATATATAGAGCATTTGGTTTCCTTTTAATAAACATGAGAATGGTATTTATAGTCGCAAGGCCGGAGTGTGTACGACCTCACACTGATAACCAGGTGTTGGCCCAGCTGCGAGCTAACCTCGAACCTGTTGCATACTGGTTGAATGGACTCCCTTCTCACCTGCTAAGTTACGTAAGAATATAGCTTGCTCTCTCAAGCTTTTAACTGTCTACAAGACAACTCACATTATATTTACGCAAATCTTTCAAGTACTTTGCTCACATCCTATTGAATCATTATGTTAATTCCCTAAATTTGTTAAGTTCAATCCAAATGTTTAATTAGCTCTTAAATGTTTATAACAAAATCACATAAATTATTTATAACAATTAGAAATTGTTTATAATATTTGTCAAAGACAATAAAAATATTATAAGCACGTCTTTAACATCACTCTCGTTTTACATTATTTTCAAAAAATATTTACAGCAATTATTTACAATATTAACATTTTAAATTGTTTAAATTATTAATTTAATAAATACATTGACCACATGTCAATTCGGTTGATAATTTTCATAATCGTGATTAATATAATCGACCAATGAAGGTTAGTTATACATGTTAATGTCACAATCTGGTTTAATAAAGGTTTTAATAATGATTTGTGACGGCAACCTTCATTCAAAATCTTATCTCAAATTCTTTCAAAACTCGTGTTAATTATAACAGTAATTCACTTGATCTATTTTCAACGAACTATGACAATCTTACTCCAGCGGAAAATCCTTCGCTAACAAGTTAATGCACAAACTGCATTAAAAATATGCCCAAAATCATCATATATTAATCTATATGGCATTCAACTTCCACATAACTTACAAAACTTCCACAAATAATTCTTTAACATTTATTCCTGTGGGAACTTCCTTCATATTCAAGGGCATTATATCTCAGCGACTTTCAACACGCGCTGCACTAGCGATTATACATTCATAGTTCCACTTAAAAAAAATTATAATCATTAATTGTTTCAAAACTGTTTTTCTATTTAACCTTCGTGAATTTCATTCATGAACCGAAATGAAGTCAAAACTTGCCAATCACAAACAAATTTAATAGTGAATACGCTCATATACGCCTGTCTGGTCTATCAAAATTTAAGATTAACATCTTAAAAGAAAATGTAGTATAAAAATACTATCTTCAAATAAAGTGCGACTAAAAATGCAAAGTAGTCGAATAGAATCCAATTAGACTGGGGAATGCAAACATCGTTATATAAATCTCTAATTGAGAAAAACTCCTAACAAAAGTACTTGACTTTAATGCATTCAAAAATTCATTATTAAAGTTAATCTTACACAAAAGTGTCTATAATGCAATGTTCATTCATAACTGACGATAAATGTCTGTGTTGCAATCAATACAAATAACGACTAGTATTTCCAAGATCGTCGACAACGTAAGAGATTTTAACGCTCTAAAATCATTTAAATGTTCTTCCTTCTTGATGATGACAGAAAATTGGTCAAAGTAATTAAACAGGGGTAGAATTACTTTAATAAAGTGACACGCTGTCTGAATTTAAATCTGCCATAAAAATCATTAACTTACAGTCAAATCGTGACTACAAAATATTAATTACTGAAAATTCTAAAAATCAGTCTCAACTGATTCAAAATCATTAACAATGCCCATGACATAACAATGTCTTAATAAATCGTCGAAAAATGCAAAACTCATCAAGGTGTACTGAGAATAAGAATCTCAACAAGAAAATAGGGCAAAAATACAAGAGGATAAAAACATGGGAAAAATGGTTGCTCAAACATCATTAATATACTCAAATACAATAAACGTTCACGACTACCTTATCTGCCGATTGACGTTCCAGAGGAAAATTCCCCAAAGAAGACTGCTGATGGATCCATTTCACCACGTTAAAGTTGAGCTCCATCCTCGAAATAGGGAATAGCACCCTCGGAGAATCGAACTGCTTCCTTCTCCGTGAATCGCTCTGCTCCTCGAAGACGAATAGACATCCTTCCGGCAATAATCTTCTTTTTGAGTCGGGATATCCCTGACCTCTCTTGAAAAATTCCCTGAAGTTCCAGTAGACAATCGCCATGAAGTTTTGTAGAAATTTCCGAAGAAATTATTCATATTCAGAGTATGAAATTGTTTCTATGGCTGTTCGATGGTATTCAGCCTTTAATTACGAAACATGGGTGTAGATGGTATTCACCGCATGTTCGCTTGTGTGGAATAGCAATTAGCGAAGTTCCATGTCGCTATCTTACTCCGTTGAAGTATGTCCCAATTGCAATAAGCGCCTTAGCCTTCCATCTGCTCTTCGGTTGTAGTGTTAGAAGAACAAACTGCCGTATTTAATTGCTCCATTATACTGTATCGTTGTGTAACCAAGTAATCTGAAGTCTTTCTATTCCACTCGCAGCGTCAGCCGTTGCGTTGATTCTGGCTATACGAAAGTGCTTCTCTTGTGGCGAGATAATCACTTTTCTCAGTCGTATAAAACTGCTAATATCTTTTAAACTAATCGGTCGAAATTGTTCAGCTTTTCTCTATTACTGCATGTAGCACTGCACAATACAATTAGCTTATCGTAGACCGCTAACTGTTCGAAGCTAAACTTGTAGAAGCTTTCTAAGGTCCGTTTCAACTTCACCTAGCTTGACTTGGATCTCGTTAATATAGTGGCCTCGCCACGCGTTATAAAGACGATTCTTTTCACTGCTGTTCACTTCGACGTCTCACTATAATGAATGTATAAGAAAAGAACTTTCACAAATATACTTCGATGCTCTGAGAATGAGATCTCAGAATGATCAGAGAACGAAAGGGCTTCTCTCTTCTGCGCAAGCCCTTTTATTAACTTCACGAGGGGCGTTACCATCCCTTCCAAAGCGTGATACTGCGTCATCGCTAGAAGTTCCAACTTCGTTAATACATGACGGATTTTCAAAATTCAAAAACTGAAAATAAATTTCACCAAAAATCCAAATCAATGCTTTTACTGCAAATGGATTTCCACAATTCTGCATTCCAAAAGTAATAAAAATACCATAGTTTCAGCAATCTCCGTCTTCCTTTAAACTATCGTTGATTGGTTCATGCCTCTCCTCCAATAGCATAGTTTCTTCCTCAGCAGAATTCCTCGTTTCCTGCGACTGCGTCGTAAATCTTGGAACATTCTCGACTAAATGCTGACGTCACTGAGAATCTCAGCTCAAGTAGCCTGCTGGCATAACATTTACGTCATCCGTGCTTACGTCATGACTACCCACGTCATAACTATGACAGCCATAACTTTCCTTATAATTTCAAATATAGCCACCATGGTCTCTACATAATTCAATTACGGGGGCAGTATGTTTGTTTCCTTGCACATAACATGTCAACATTTAGCTAGCCTAATGCAACTATGGTGCAAGATTCAAGAGCCTGCAAGAGACCAAGAGGGGCTGTAAAGAAGATCATATAAAGAGCGAAAAAGAAACTGAAAGCGAGTCTGATTGGTTTAATTGAGAGTCATTGTTCAGATGCACTTGTGGCTGAGGACGTTAATATATAAAACACATATACACACGCACAGGGAACACACTCAAATGTTGATGCTGGACGTCATCAATAATTGGGTGAGCGCACGGCATAAGCGTCTGTTCGGGTTCTGAACGAGAATATGTATGTTTGTGGGAAAAGGGATATTCTAATGGTTATGAAAATATTATAGTAATGTTATCTCCCTCACGATGACTGGGCTCCGGTCAACGTTTTAACTCATGAAAGAAACACGATTAACTTATCAAATTGTTACAGGTAATCAGGCTGATTTCACTTACACCCACGTATATAGGTCTGATAACCAAGTTCATAAATTAAGCAATTAAGCAATGACTACAAGGAAAACCTTTAAAAGAACAAACATGGAATTTGCGGTGAAAACTCCAAAATGCGCTGAAAGAATGCTCTAAGTTTCGATTCAAACTAATAATTCCTCTTAGTCTGTGATACTATGTCACAGTGTCTTGCATGGTCGCCCTGACGAATATTTATTTTCAAGGAACATCTATTAAAATGGCGATTTCATTTTTGAAGGGTTATCATCCTGTCAATAAAGCATGGCTGTGAAATTTTGCACATATCAAAGTTTGTAAGAAAGAACCTTGTATTCAAAACATAGTTGTAATAAGCGTCCACTTCTTCACAACTCGCTTAATGTTTACTCGAGTTAGCTTTTGGAGCATAAAGTTTTGATCAAGCTGTATATACGGGTGATGCGACTGAGACAAGTCCCATTGCCCTCAGGGTACGAGAAACAAGCCAATTACGTAGAAACAACAGCTCAAAATAATTTGGTGGAACGGATTCAAATAAGCAGAAGTACAGTATTAACATGCAAGCGTAGGCACGTATACTCACACAAACACACACACACAAACATTAGCGCACACGGAAACTCGAAACTGGCGAGGTTAGAGCTAAATATGCCTTGGGCAATACACATATGTAATTGTAGTGCCTATTAATTATCACACTGAGCATCCTTCATTACATCTCGATAAAGGAGACGGATGCTATTGAACCAATAATATTAACATGAACAAAGAATGAGCCTTCCACAAGTATCAAAGTAAATATGTCAATTCAGGAGATAATCATTGCAGAAAGTTTGCAGCTCTCGTATATTCCTGTGAAGTAAGGTACGAATCACATCTTTATGTGCTTGGTTCCGCATTGAGTATGACAATATGACAAAAAATATATTAAGAAAATCACAATTGCTCCGAGAAAGCAAATTTCAATAGTAGTATTGACTACGCGGAAAATGTTATTTTTCTTAATAGAACATTTCATTGTGAAGTAATCCTGTATGATCATTGTGATGTTAAGTATCCCAAAGTATTTATTTCATGCTATGTACTTATGGATTACTTAAAAAGACGCTTGGTATTGTCTGGCGGAAGAAAGTGGAACTTCGTTAACTTCCATTACTGCAGCTTAGCCTGAAGAATGACCTTGATGAAATGAATATTCGCTAATATTTGAATACACGAATGGCAGAATCAAGTAATTTGGGACTCACCATTCGCCGGCTTAGGACCAGGATAGCGTATCTACAAAAATAGCCAAATTGGTGTATCGCATGGCTTTTCTTAGTTAGAATGAGTTATATTTACTGCCAAAACAGCGTAATCTTAGTACTTTTTGAAATAAGCCTATAGCGTAACTACCTTCCGCAAGATACCGTTAATACCTAAAAATCGTAAGTTAAGATACGTCACTTTGCTTCTATGGATTACGAGAAAAAATTTAGAGCAGTATCAGCGTAAGTGTACAATGTACACTGTACATACGCTGCTTTGGTTCGAACTGAATTATTGGCGCGCACAAAAGTTTTGTTATGCTTACCGCCGTTTCCTTACTATAAAAATACTTAATTGTATCTCCAAGATCTATGAACTTGTGGAGTGAGGTGACATGGGAGGCAGTAAGCGAGGGACCTGTCAACAGCCCGCCGTGTTATCTAGGATTCCTCTCTATTCCAAAACTGCTAACATAGGGCCGTTGCCTATACCAGTGTGGTCTTGCAAATGAGTGAGTGATCGACCAATATATTTGGTTCTGTTACTACGCACGGACCGGAAACCCCTACATCTCTCATTATCGTCCGTTATCGACACTCCTCTCAGGTTCACAAAAATTGAGACTCGAGTAGTGCTTCAGTGGCTAAAATGTCTTTCAATTGTTGGTGAGTTCGTTCATTATTGTGACAATGTTTGAATAGCTACGATGTATTTAAGCCAAGCTCAGAAGATTATGGCTGCATTAAATATTCCAAAGTAATTGTTGAGTTCTTTGGAGCTAGATCATTGTATTCAGGAATAGATTCTAAAACCGAGTTGAGGAGAGGGCAAGTCAGTGATCATGGATCTTGAATGCTATCTTTAACTAAATCATAAAACGCACGTGATTCCCAGAGGATATGACTACACTAAGTACTGCATTCATCGCTTTTCCAGAGCCGCCATCCGCTATTCCAGTGCCCATTGATTCTAAAGCAGAGTTTGGAAGTGATGTGGATTCAGAATTAGAATTAGATTCCGAACAGGAGAAAACATTGGCAGAACTCACGAACGTTTCTGGAAAACAAAATCACAATTCTGAAGATCTGCAAGAAAGTTCTACTATATAGTAAGTGCTATAAAATACAGTACGGCACCAGATAAATTTCAAGACTGCCCTAATGAGAGAGAAATCATCGCCTAAGGAGGTATTCGCATTGACGTAGATGACAAAAGTGATGATGAACAATCAGAAATTTCAGAAGACTCATTTGTGTCATCATCCTCGAATGGGATTACAATAGACGACGAAATGCATGGGTGACATGGAGGCCCTCACTGTTAGGAGAAAAAGAAAAATCAGAACCAGCGTCCCGTTGGCCTGTAGGAGTTGCGATGTCATTAGCACTCACGGAAATTTATGTCGGATTAAAGAACAGAATGACACCCCAGAAGATAATGACAACAATACTACTAAAAGAAGGATAAGAAGAAAAATCACTCAGCCAACTGAGTGGAGAGGGAACAAACGTAAAATGAACAGGCAAAGTGGACAGCCCTATGAAAGTGACAGTAACATTCCGAAACCGGGTAGATTCTTACAACATAGAGACTGCTCGAATTGCCATAGAAAGTGTTCAAGTAACTTTGAAGAAGAAAGTAGACAAAAGATATTCTCATCATTTTGAAAGTTGCGATGTCATTAGCACTCACGGAAATTTATGTCGGATTAAAGAACAGAATGACACCCCAGAAGATAATGACAACAATACTACTAAAAGAAGGATGATAAGAAATATTACTCAGCCGTTCATGATCTATTGTTAACGTGTTACCTAATAACACTTGTACCCTTAACCTTTAACTGGTGGCGTGTGGAATTCGGAACATAACTTGTGACGTGAGGTCTAAGAGACTCCTGCCAAATATATCTCAATAATGAACATTTGACACTTCATGCGACTACCGTCATTATGTTATATGTTTCTGCATGCAATAATCTCTGGTAATATTAATATATTTAAAATCTAATAATACAAGGAGTAAATATTTTGTCATTTTTTACTCACACTATGCAGACTTTCTGATAAATTTCATGATGCTGGTTGTCGCCACTTAAAATTAAACAAATACACCGCAGATCACTTTTCAATGATTCACACGTACAGCACACTTTGGAACCTAACCGTAACTGGTGGTGACGTGAGGTCTGCCAGTCCACTTGAAAATTTCCAACTAACGAGGCTAGCTAACCAGGGCCAATAAAATTTCATCAACGAGATTGTGAAGTGTCAGCATGAGCACACAGATAAGAAGGCAACATAAACAACAGGTCCGTGCAAGATTTAATTAAATAAGCACAGATGTTCATTTCTTTTATTTCACGCCACTAGTTAAAGGTTAGTGGGTGTGGTGGTGCACTGGTCCAACCGTTGACGTCTCACCACGGCGGACCGGGTTTGATTCCCGGTCAATGTATGCGAGAGTTTCAACGTGAAATAAAATGTCATGTGGTTCAGATTCCATGTAAAAAGGAGGTCCCATGGCTCATGATTCGGAGATTAAACGGTCACGTAAAACTACAAACTTCACTTCCTCAGTTAAAGGTTAAGAAATAGAATCAAATAATGCTTTGTAGTCATTAATTGATTCAAAATAAATTTACTCCTACACTCAAGTTACCTACATAAGCTAATATACAATAATTTCAATAGAAAATCATTAGAGCCAAAATAGCGTATCTCTGTTAACGATTTTAATAAATCTATACCATAATTCTATAACACTGCATGTAAGAAATAACTGCACAATGATCTTTGGGAATATGTTAGCAATGTATAAAAAAAATCTGCGAATTCCAAATCAAAATATATAACCAGTTACATGGCAATTAATAACAATTTTGTTAGTTTTTCTTGCTTCCTGAAAAGTAGTGTTTTTGTAGATACGCTATTCTGGTCCTAAGCCGGCTCATTGAACCCCTACTTACATGATAATGACTTTGACTTATTTCCTTTATCTCCTAAGTGGAGCAAAGGGCATCAATGAATTCCCGCCATCGGAATCTGTTCTGCGCCATCCACCTTATCTCGTTCCAGGTCTTCCCTCCTTTCTCCATTCCTTGTGTTATTACACTCCTCCTCCAGGTGTCCCTTGGTCTGCCTCTTCGCCTACTACCTTGTGGATTCCAATCCAGGGCTTGTCTTGCTATGTTGTCTCCATCTCGTCGTAATGTATGCCCAATCCATTTCCATTTCCTACGACGCATCTCAATATAAATGGGTGTTTGCTGTGTTCTTCTCCATAGCTCTTCTTTGGAGATAACTTGTGGCCACCATATCTTCAGTATATTCCTCAAGCATCTATTCACAAATATTTGGAGTATGTTCATCAGTTGTTTGTTGGTCTTCCAAGTTTCACACACATAGAGCAATATTGACTTGACATTTGAATTGAAGATGCGAAGTTTGGTATAGGTGTTAAGTTCCCTTGCTTTCCAAATTGGTCTCAACATTGCGAATGCTCCTTTAGCCTTATTTATTATATTTCCTATATCCTTCATAGTACCTCCCTCAGTGGTGACCATACTTCCCAGGTAGCAAAATTTTTTGACTTGATCGATCTCTTGATTCCCTAGAAATAATGGTACCTTATTTCGGTTATTATGGCGCATCTCCTTGGTTTTCCTTCCATTGATCTTCAATCCCACCTCAGATGCTTCAGTTCTTAAATCATTCAGCTTTGCTTCCATATCTTTGTAACTGCTGGTTAGCAAGCACAGGTCGTCTGCGAAATCCAGGTCCTCCAACCTGTCTGTAAGTCCCCACTGAATACCTCTTCGGCGATTCATTGCTTTCTTCATGATAAGATCCAGCACCATAAGAAATAATATTAGAGACAGCAAACATCATTGTTTAACTCCTGTATTTACTGGAATGGGCTCCGACAACATACCCTGATGTAAAACTTGACAGGTGTAATTCTCATACATTTATTGAGTAATCTTTATAATTTTCTTTGGAATCCCAAACTCTTTCATGGCTTGCAAAATCTTCTCTCTCATTATACTATCAAACGCCTTTTCAAAATGAACGAATAGTAGGTACCGTGACGATTGCAGTTCCGTTGATTGTTCTATAATTATGCGCAGTGTATTGATCTGGTCTGCCCAAGAAAAGCCCTCTCAAACCCTGCTTGTACTTTCCTCAGCCTTAAATTAACTCTCTGTTTTATCCTTTCTAGAATTACTCGGGAGAGTACCTTACTTGGGATTGAAAAAAGAGTAATCCCTCTCCAGTTGTCACATTCCAATAAAGCTCCTTTCTTCGGAAGCTTGATCAACAGTCCTTTTTCCAGTCTGTAGGAATCTTCTCTTCTTACCAGATCTTCTAAAAAAATGGGAGCAGAATCTCAACTGCAGTGTCTGTATCTACTTTCAAGGCTTCCTATGGAATATTGTCCATACCTGCCGCCTTACTGTTCTGTAGTTGTTTGATAGCCTTTTTTATTTCTGTTCTTGATGGTGGTTCTGTGCTTATAGCCCTATCTTCCTGCTCTTCTTCTATCATGTCCACTGTCTCTATTTCCTCGCTTATTCCCCGATTCAAGATCTCCAGAAAATGTTCTCTCCGTCTTTCTAGTTGTTCCTTTTGTGTAGACAGTAATCTCCCATCTTTGGCTTTCACAGGTTTATCAAAACTAGAGAACTTTCCTGTTAATCTTTTGGTTATGTGATATAGGGTTCTACTATCGTTGTTTTGTGCTGCCATCTCTGCTTGTGTTGCTAAATTATTGATAAATACTCCTTTATCACGTCGAAAACTCCTCTTCACTATTTTGTTATGTTGGTTGAAATCTGTTCTAGCTTGTACTTTCTCTTCGTGTGTTCATGCATTGTTAAGTCTTTTCTTACATTCCTTCCTGCTGTTCACGGTTTCCCGTGTCTCAGAAGTAACCCATGCCTCCCTTCTTCTCCCTCTCTCTTGCCTAAAACCTTTTCACATATATTGATATAGGTACTCTGTATGTTCTTCCAATTATGTTCAATATCCTTTCCTTCTTCTTCCTCTCTCAGATGTTGAAATCGGTTTCTCAACTCTAGTGAGAAATATTGTTGCACCTCCTTATCGTTCAATTTGTCGAAGTTGTACCTTATCCTCCCCTTTTGATGAATGTGCCTAATACTTGCTATCTTCATTCGGAGCGTAGCTATTACTAAATGATGGTCACTTCCCACATCTGTCCTTCTCTTGTTCCACACGTCAAACAGGGAAGTTCGCCATGTCTTGCTTATAGTGAAATGGTCAATCTGGTTTTCCGTTTTATGGTCCGGAGACACCCAAGACACTTTCGGCAGTTTTTATGAGGAAAGATCGTACTTCCTATCACCAAGCTATGGTTTCTACAGAATTCAATAAGTTTGTCGCCATTCTCCTTTCTAGTGCTGCCCCCGAAAATCGAATTATTTGGGAAGTAAATGAGAGTATTTTCCAAGCCCATGGTAAAAATTAACATGCAAATATAAATCCTGGAAGTGTGACACAAGTCAGTCGTGTTACAAGCTCGAGGCAGTGGGGAGATTCCAATCACGTGATATGTTGCTCAACAGACGTTTCTAGAAGGTTGAAAACGGCATAGCAACAGTGAATTAGCTATAAATTATTCTATAGGATATCATCCCAGAGCCAATGAGAAGAGGTCGTATTGAAGACGGGATTAACTTCAACTACATAATTTGATGAAATTATGCATTTAGGCCCTTAGTAGGATTTTTTTTAAATTGGCAATGTAAAGAATATTAAAAGAAAATATGTCTGATACATTAAAAGCCGCAGAACGGTTGAACTACGCAGTAATAAGCATTGTTAAAGTGCGCGCTAAAATTATGGAGGGAGACTGATACGGCCGCCAAATTTTCGACTTGGGGAGGGAGACTCAGGCATCGGAGTTCTTATTCCTACAGACTTTGAAGAGAGAGGAATTGCTCCTTGGGTTAACTGAGATCCCAAAGCCTTAGTCCGAGTGCGGTGATAGACGACTCGTGGAGACGATACGTTAGCAGGGTTGAATAGTGGAGATCCGCGTGCTAGTATTTAGGCGAGGTTGAAAGGAGTCTGGATAATATTATATCTCATTTTTATTTGAGATTATACTACGGCCGAGTGAATTAATAGATAGTACAGTTCGAATACTACATTATATCAAAAGTTGAGCGTCATAATTCGAGCCATTTCGAAGATATAAACTTGAAAAGACAGCTTTATAAATGTGTCGGACGTGGAGGCTGAAACACACTTTAATTGGAACGCGAAGATAGTGAACATAGTCCGAGTGAACAGCAGTGGAGAACTTTTACATTGGCGCAGCAAAAAAACATTATTATTATGGCTGTTAATGTTCATCGACTAGTATCATTCAACATTATTAACATGTTTGAGATGTCGAACTAAGAAGTCATGCGCCAGGGACATATTTAATGCAGAGTTAAGATACAACAATGGAGCTTCTTTAGATAACGCATTTCAGAATACAGACGTGGTGTACGTAACATCTTGTACATTTTCGTCAGTTTACGATAACTAATAGAACAAAGATTAGCTATAGAAATAATTCGTTCACCACCTACATGAATATTTCTATAAAATAATTACTCAACGATGATGCTGATATATACACACATCAAAAAAAGTTTTGCATCACCTCGGTTCCAAGAGTTCCGGAACCGTTAAATACAAAGGGAATAGAGATCAACACAAACAACATTTCAGCTCGTTTTAGAGCTCATGAGACCCACACATTGCATGTTGTACCATCATACAGCTAGACTTTCAGCATTTCTGGTCCAGATTGCAGTACACACCACTACCTCTAATACCCAGTAGCACGTCCTCTTGCATTGATGCATGCCTGTATTCGCCGTGGCATACTATCCACAAGTTCATCAAGACACTGTTGGTCCAAATTGTCCCACTCCTCAACGACAATTTGGCGTAAATCTCTCAGAGTGGTTGGTGGGTCAAGACGTCCATAAACAGCCCTTTTCAACATATCCCAGGCATGTTCGATAGGGTTCATGTCTGGCGAACATGCTGGCCACTGTAGTCGAGCGATGTCGTTATCTTGAAGGAACGCATTCACAAGATGTGCACGATGAGGTCGAGAATTGTCGTCCATGAAGACAAATGCCTCTCCAATATTCTGCCGATATGGTTGCACTATGGGTCGGAGGATGTCATTCAGGTATCGTAAAGCCGTTTCGGAGCCTTCCATGACCACCAGTGGCGTACGTCGGCCCCACATAATGCCACCCCAAAACATCAGGGAACCACCACCTTGCTGCACTCGCTGGACAGTGTGTCTAAGACGTTCAGCCTGACCAGGGTGCCTCCAAACACGTCTCCGACGATTGTCTGGTTGAAGGCATATGCGACACTCATCGGTGAAGAGAACGTGATGCCAATTCCGTGGGGTCCATTCAGCATGTTGTTGGGCCCATCTGTACCGCGCTGCATGGTGTCGGGGTTGCAAAGCTGGACCTCGCCATGGACGTCGGGAGTGAAGTTGCGCATCATGCAGCCTATTGCGCACAGTTTGAGTTGAAACACGACGTCCTGTGGCTGAACGAAACGCATTATTCAACATGGTGGCATTGCTGTCAGGGTTCCTCCGAGCGGCAATCCGTAAGTAGCGGTCATCCACTACAGTAGTAGCCCTTGGGCGGCCTGAGCGAGGCCTGTCATCGACAGTTCCTGTATCTCTGTACCTCCTCCATGTCCGAACAACATCGCTTTGGTTCACTCTGAGACGCCTGGAAACTTCCCTTGTTGAGAGCCCTTCTTGACACAAAGTAACAATGCGGACGCGATTGAACTGCGGTATTGACCTTCTAGGCATGGTAGAACTACAGACAACATGAGCAGCGTACCTTCGTCCTGGTGGAATGACTGGAACTGATCGGCTGTCGTACCCCCTCCGTCTAATAGGCCCTGCTCATGCATGGTTGTTTACATCTTTGAGCAGTTTTAGTGACATCTATGAACAGTCAAAGGGACTGTATCTTGGATACAATATACACAGTCAACGTCTATATGCCGGAGATCTGGGAACCGAGGTGATGCAAAACTTTTTTTGATGTGTGTATATTTGCGACGGAGAATGAAGATCCTACAGAAGAAGATTGTCAATATGCCAGGGAATCCCGGCAACCCAGAAGAATATGCCAGAAGGATGTCGTTCGATTCCCGACGGAGGTTGGTGATTACCGGAGAGGGAACATTTTCTCATATCCGAGGTCGCTGGTCCAATGTTTCGAATGGAGATCCATCTCTGTATGTAGGACTGAGGTAATACCTAATTGTTTTACACATACATACCCAGATCTACATGATGTCATCAAAAAAAGGTAGCAGTGTTATTTATTTGTAGTATAGAGCTTGATTAGTGACATTCTGAGTCGACGTCCTTACTCCATATTTTACGTATTTCAGTGTTTCGATCTAAACCTACACTTCATATGTGTATCAAGATTTTTATGCTTCAAGATCATTTGAGATGATAGTCATTCATCAATTTATCAAATTTTATTCTACGGACGAGTTGTTGAACTGGCATTCAGATTTTGTTTGAGGAATCAGATTTCCTTATGTTAGACTAGTCATTTTGACTTTCGAATTTTAATTTTTATTTGAACCAAGGATTCAGACATTGTGTCATGGATGCAAATTAAATTATTTTCAAGAATTTAATTTGGGCACTTTATTGTATCAACTTCAAGACCAGAAGAAACGTCGAATGATATCGTTATATCATTATTGTATATAAACTTTACGACGATCCAGCAAGAACTAGTCGCTTGATAAGACTGAAATCATAAACTCATAGACATTCTTCGCGCAGAATGGAAATACATTGCGAAACTGACAATCCTTACTTTATTTGAAAAAGCTGAAAGCTTTAGTCAATTAATTGTTTTAGGAAATATCTCTTTATAGAAGATCTTTGACTAGGAATTGAAAGCTAGTTCATCCCGGTCAAGATTGAATTCTATTTTACATTATAAATACCATGTGTGGTTATTTATACACTGTGTAATATTACGTCATAATGTAGACCTGATATTGCAATGACGTGCAATTTAATGCTTGACAAGTATGGTGAAACAGAATTAGTAAATTTATTACGTGTATTTGTGACAGATGAGTTAACAATTAGTTGTCTTCTTGTGTAGTAAACTCAAGGTGGTCATTCACGACAGTCTAAAGTCGTCTTTTATTTAAGGAAGTTCTCTTTGAAGAACTGAAGGATGCATTTTGTAGATCAGTAGTCGAGTGTGACGACGCTGATGGTTATGCCATTAATTGAAGGAGATTTCTACAGAAGAAATGTTAATAACAATTAATCTGCATTTGGTATTGGTTAACATAGTAGAAGATATTTGTTTATACCATATACAGTGTTATATGAGGTGCTGTAGAGCTATGTCTGAGCTTATGCGAGGGTGTTCTGCATTAAGGGAAGTTAACGAAGTAAAGCTCTTTTGATGAGAAAATGGCATAGATCATAAAGGAGTCATTGTTTATAAGAAGTCCATTAGATTTGAAGTAACGATTTAGCTGTGATGACACGAGGGAATGAGCGGAAAACAATTAGAGAAAGGTAGTCTACTTATGCCACTTATACATTTATTAAATCTTTATTAAATCACGGAGTTGTATAGAAACGTTCAGTTGACCTTTGCTGGTTGAATGTATTTGACCGATATTGTAACAAAACCTATCCAAGACATTGTATGTGCAGTATATTGAACACTGATGAGTGTTAAGAAAACTTTATGTTGAGGAAACATTGTATATATTTAACTACAAGGTGTATTTTGAGAGAGAACTAAGATTCACGTAGATAACGTATTGATAGCGTTAGACATCGTTTGTTATAACGATCAGATTACCTGTAAATATTTTTTCATAATAATTTAATTAGTTAAATAATTTTATAACGATTAATTAGTAGGATGTTTTTGTAGTATAGCGTACTTTTCGAGTGAATGTTTTTAGAATGAATGATTGCCAGTTGTTAAGAATGATTGAACAACCAGGTCGGTTCTAGAACGACTCGGAGTGTGACAGGAAGATGGTGTTAAATTTTTAGAGAGATTGTTAGAGAATTGTATGAGTTACAAGCATTTTTAGAAAGCTAGAATGTAAATTTCAAACGAGGCTACTAGACGCGCGCCAGAGAGCGTGTATACAAGCAAATATGAGCGGAGATGTGTACAGATAGGACTCAAGGCCAGTCTATTATATAACGTGCAGCTTTGTGACAGTCCACAGCCTTGTTAATAGAAATAGTTTCACGGCGCGACACTTGGTTGTCCTTTGTATCAATGAAACAGAGTAAGCAGGTGCATTACGAGACGCGTGGCAGCCGTAGTAACCTCTGAAAGGAATGCTGTCGAGGCAGGAATTTTTTAAAAATGTTTTTATCACTTACTGTACCTTTTAAAATGTTTGTGATTTTAATTTACAGTTCAGTAAACGCAGTAGTATGTGTGTAGTGGGTGAGGAGCGAGTATGAATGTATGGATTATTTTATTAGTATTGTTTATTGTTACGGTATTTAATGTTTAATGTTAGATATAGTTTACTAATGTTTAAATAAATTTACACAGTTCGTTGTTCTTGGTCGTCTACGAGTGATTCATTTTAAATATAAGGAACAAGCTATTGTGGATCCCCTTTTGAGGCGAAGCTGAGTCCCATACGAGAACCCCAAGAGAAGAGAAAGGTAGGTGATCAAGTGAGCCCCGTATATTTTGTTGTTATCCGCAATATCCTTGCAGCATACTGCATGTAAATTCCTGAAGACCTTGTTGGAGCGATTTCTAATGAAGTAATTAGCCGGTGCTATTATAAATAGGCAATCCAGCTGGGCTATGGATATTCCGACAGGCAACTTCCCGAATTTACGGGTGCAGTAGGGATGGCGCCCTAAACTTAGGGGCTATGAAATTAGCTTCGTTGAGCCTCTAGATCTTGTTGGTTTGAACATTTCTAGTGAATGAAATAATTACCAGTCCAATTTTGGATGGATGTGAGTGTAATTATATAGGTATTTTTGAGTTGGTTTTAGTAAGGTTGCTCTCAAACAAAGATCAGATCTTAAAAAACCTGAGAGAGGTTTAATAGGTGAAAAGTTTCGAAAAACGACCTATGAACATGGTTCATGGTAGTTGTTAGTCATGTTAAATATAAAGCTGACTTGTTTCAATGAGTGTAAATGTAGAGTTTGTCTTTATGGTAGTATGGTTAAAGTGGATCACAAGAGAACGAACAGTATGAGTAAGTTTGTTTAGCATGGGGTGTCTAATAAGTTAATGCTAAGGTAATATTAAGTTACTTTTAGACATTAAGGTGCCCAAGTACATGGAGGAAGGCGTTGCTCAGATGTTGTTGTCTTGCTCTGTTGTTGAATATGTCCCAACGGCAGTTGGAAATATGTATTGTGATTATGGCAACAGAGGATTTTAGGAAGATGTTGGAGGAGATGCAGGAAAAGCTGCAGGGGAACATGAAGGAGAATTTAAAGGTTGTCCAAAGTGGGATGCAGGACAGTTTAAAGGCTGTCAAAGGTGAGATAAAGAAGAATTTAGCTGTGAATATGGAAGATATGCAAGGTAAATTTCAGGAGGCGAAACAGGACCTGGGAAAGCTGAAACGTGAGCGTAAAGAGGATCTTGACGCAATAGTTGATAAATTAGTGAAGAATGTAGTTGAATCCATTACAGATAAAGTTGCAGAAAGTGTCAAAGAAAGTTTTAAAGGTGAAATTCAAGGAGTTCAGACTTCATTAGAGGGACTACAGACTAGTGCCTCTAAAATGGTTGTAAATGTAACGCGTTTGCAGGCCAGTTTCCAGCAGATACATGATGATGTAAGTGGTGTACGGAAAGATGGTGGTAATGTTAGGTCTGATGTTGCAAAGGTCCAAGTAGATGTATCCAATGTATTGATGGTTGTTGGTAATGTCAGGTCTGATGTTGCAAAGGTACAGGGAAATGTATCCATGGTTCAGAATAAAGTAGACGGTGTACAGTCCGATGTCTCCAATGTTCAGGTAGACATAAATAACATGCAGACAGACATTACTGGTGTACAGACCGACATAGGTAAAATACAAAAAGAAGTAAACACGATGTTCGTGGATCTAACGAAAATCCAAGGGGACGTTAATAAAATTAGGCAAGCGATGGAAGCTTCTAAGACCCTGTGTAGTGAAAACATATGTGCTTTAACGACACGTTTTGTAGACGATGCGTTAAAAACTACAGCTTCTTTGACAGAGTTAAAGTATAATGTAGAAACCTTACGTACACAAGTTATAGATCATAATATAATCCTTAAAGAGGATATTGAGGAAGATATTGCAGAAATGTTAAAAGCTAATATAGTCGTCTGGAAAGACGAGTGGAACTAATCCAGCGGCGAACATGTTAAAAAGATACAGGAGAACATAGAAATAAAGTTGGTCAGTTTTCAGTTAGAAATTAATCGAGGGGTTATTAAAATAAAATCAGATTTAGGTAATAGGATGGATAAGCTTACTGAACAGCAAGTAGAAGATAGAACTAAACAGTGTTGCGTCAGGGTAGACAAGATAGACACTGTCTATCCAAATTTACGAAACAATTGACAGGTTATATTATAATTTATTGTAATGTTTTTTTTTTCAGAGTTCTTAAGCCATAATAGTAATTTTCATGACTTAAAAGATTCAGCGCTTGTACATGCAGTAAGCTACTGCGTTCCAATGAGGCAAATAGACACTTCCAGAAATGTCTCTCCTCGCTTCTTGTTAAAACATGCGAGACCTGCGCGCGCCGCTATCCCCTTCCCCTCTCCCCGCTTCGCCAATGCTCCACCTCGCTGCCTACCGAGACTAGAATAGGGATGTTTTTTCTGTGGTGACGCGGGACGCTTCGTGTGTCTGTATTTACTGTGCCTTAGATTCTAGTTATATTATCAATGGAAAGTGATAAGCTATTAGTTAACATGGACAGTGTAACTTTTGATTCTGTTAGTTTTCTTCATAGTAATTCACTATCATCATTAACATTTGTAAAAAAGTTAAAACTAAAATCTGAAATTAATCGCCCTCAGTTGGATTTGTTCCACAAGGATGGCAAAGTTACAAGAAAATTTCGAAGCAGTTGGTATTCGAAATATAGATGGTTATGTGGTTCTCAACACACGAAATCACTACATTGTTATTACTGTTTGATGTTTGGGGGCGAAGAACCATGGTCTCGTACGGGTATCACAACAATAAAAAAAAATTGACGCAAAATCTCTAAAACATTCAGGGACCAAAAAACACATTAAAAATTCAGAGATGTTTCACATGCTAGGAAGAAACAGAATTGACCATTGTTTAGCGGAAATACGCGATTAGCAGCTGTGAAACATAATGAAAATGTAACTCGAAATAGACGATTAGTGGGTCGCCTAATAGATGTAGTGTGTCATCTCGGGCGGCAAGAATTTGCCTTTAGAGGCCACAGAGAAGACCACGAATCCCTTAATAAGGGCAATTATTTAGAAACCCTCGATTTGCTGGCCATAGAAGAATCATTTATGAAAGATCACCTTGAAGGCAGCTTTATTTTTAAAGGTACGTCTCCAGACATACAAAATGATTTAATCCAATCTGTCACTAATGCAGTAAGGGAAAAGATTGTAGAAGAGCTTTCGACATGTGAATTTGTGGCCATTCAGCCAGATGAGACTACTGATGTGTCCGTCAAGGCACAATTAAGTGTAATTGTGCGATATGTCTGTAACTCGAGAGTTGAGGAAAGATTTTTAGGTTTCTTTGATGTATCCTCAGATAAAAGTGCACAGGGTTTGGCAACACACATAATTTCCGTTCTGGAAGAATATAAAATAGATAAGAAAATATTGTGTCAGACGTATGATGGAGCTACTGTAATGTCGGGTCGCAACAGTGGTCTTCAAGCAATTATCAGACAGCATTGTCCCTTGGCATTATTTGTACATTGTTACGTGCATCAATTAAACTTAGTTCTCTTACATGGAGCCAAGAGCATCAAAGAAGTTAGACTTTTTATTTGCAACATCACAGCCTTTCATGCCTTTTCAGTCGATCATCATCTCGTTCAGAGCCATTAAGAGAAAAAGGATTTAAATTGCCTCATTCTGCTGCAACAAAATGGAACTATAACACCCGGGCTGTAGCAACTATTAAAGAGCATTACCAAGAACTCCGAAATGTTATGTCTTATATTATTCATTCTGATGATTGGGACACACATTCTGTAAATGCTGCAATTGGTCTACAAAATATTGTGAAATCCCCATCATTTCTCTTCTTGCTACGTTTGTATAATCGGATCTTTATATTTATTGAGCACCTCTTCCGCATTTTGCAAGTCAAAACAACGGGTGATGTAAATTTGTGCTTAAATGAGATTCGACAAACGAAGGAAAATATATCGTGTCTGCGTTCAGATGAAGTTTTGGAATCATGTCTGGAAGAATCTCATAAAATAAATCCTGAAGTTGGGCAGGGCGCTTCTTTAAGTTCAGCTCAAAAGAGGCTTGCATTTGAAATAACAGATTATCTTGGTGTACAATTTGAGAGGAGATTCAGTGACTTCGGTGATCTATGTTTTGTTGAGCTTCTTAATGAAGTTAAGTTTAATGAATATAAGAAAGAATTTCCTGATTAAAAACCTCAAGAAACTTACATCTTTGTTTCCAAATAGGTTCGTGATAAATACCTTAAAAATGAACTAATTAACATTTACAATAGTGTGCCCAACCAGTCACGGCAGTCTGGCATCGAACTCAGGTCTCATCAGAGAAGACCAGGCACATGGTGATGCCTAGAGTCGAACCATTGATCTCTGCGGGGGAGCGATTCAGGGAACCCAAAGAGCAATGAGAGGTATACTGGCATATAACAAGGTAGCGTGATTTCACGATCTATAGGTGAATATCATAGCAATTTAAGGGAAGAACTGTAGCCAAATGCAAGGAAATATACATTTTCAGAGCATACGAAAATGAGAGAAGGCCAGTTTGAAGTTTTACAAATGACCCTTAGCAAGTGGGCGGAGAATCAAGGCGCCGACCGAACTATTTATGTCTGGAGCGGAGAGACAGCTCAAAATTAATGACTCGGGTATCCACCGCTTGACAACGGTGAAACTGAGGGTAGACATGATGGCTCATGGAAATTAATTAATTAATTACAGCCAAGTGGAGCATTGAAATGCATTGAAATATACACCCAGGTGAATATATTCACGGAGAGGTAGTTTAGGAGTGGTTTTTCACCTAAATTAAGGCCTTTATCTCCAAATGAATGCATCACAACCTAGCCTACGCTCGAGAGCAGTGACGTTGTGACCAGTCAACGGGGAAGTACCACGATGGCGTGCCCACGCGCTGAACTAAGGCAATTAATTGTAATTAATTGGCCGAAGCGATCGCCGGCACGCGAATATTTTTGAAACCTCCACACCTAAATAAACAAGATGTAGATGTCATTTCGGCTGAAGAGGTATTATTTCAAGAAAGGAGTCGCTCTCATGTGTCCAGTGGACTATTTTGTACGAGAAGCCTTTATATATGGGGAGCGAGGCAAGCCAAGCCAGTTTGCTCTACAGTCTTCACGAGTTGCTCTACAGTCTTCACCAGTTCGCCTAGAGTTATTCTACAGTATACACGTAACTAAGACGCTGCTAGTAGCGCGCCAAATGTTAAAGTATCAACGCGCCGTCGTTGGAGAACAATAGAAGCAAGCTATAAAGCTTCATAAGTAATCATGAAGTGCGTCGAAAGTAAATTATTACAGATATTTACCTATTATCTGACGCAAATATAAATTCGCCACAGCGAAAAAGGAACTTATAATGTTTTGAACAGTTCTTATACCGGGAGGTATTGTCAGAATTATATGACATCATCATCAGGATCACTACAATGATGGGAGCTTGGAAATCATTGCCGCCTAATCTGGATAGTGAGCTGAACAAGATTGCAGGGAACGAGGATCGAACGTCCGTAAAACGCTGTTAGATTGTCACGGAGACCAGCGGTGGTCATAATTGCATCGCATCTCTGAGATCAGGCGTAGGAGAAGTCCAATTTAAGGATCAACATGTGAAGTAGTGGATAAATGTATATAAATTGTGAAATAGTGATTTAAAGTGTTCATGTGTATAGTGATTAATATGCAGTGTATAGCAATGATAAAAGCCACTGATAAAAATATGTGTATCATGTGGAAAGTGTATGAATCTAAGTGTTGTGTCAAGGATAACGGCTTAAGTCAAGCGTCATGGTAGCGCCAAAGCTGAGGCGCTGGCACTATCCAGCAAAGAGGAAAAAGTGAGTACCCATTTTTTATAATGTCAGTATAACTAAATAGTTCACCATGTAACGATTTATCACTTTGAGAATAAGATGTAATAGTCACTTACTGAACGAGTTTTCACCACTCGTCTTGAATAAAATATGGCTTGGAAGGTGATTTGTTTGAGGCCATTCAGGCAAAAATAGTGATGGATGTAACGGTAACGTTAAATGATAATAATAATAATATTATGGGGTCGGCAACAGTAAAGTAATAGGCATTTTTGGCCTAAATAATGTTCGAATAGTGTCATGTCTAATGTAAAGATACTGTATTTGGTAAACAGTAAGAGTATAACGTGAAATATAGAGAAATACGAGAGCTTTTTCAGTGTCAGTGAGATATGAATAATGTTTGATATGGTCAATCCTTAGGATTATGTTTGAGGACCATTAAAGTAAAGTAAGCCAGTAAATTTTATTACATTTTTGTTAGGAGCTATGTAAAGCTTTGGCTTGAGTGGTATGACAGAGAGAACGCGGGTGCCTTAATGATTGAGTCATGTATGTGAAGTATTGTTTGAGCCGCATGTAAGCGTGCTGAATTAACGTAGAATCCAGTGATTTACGTAATAAATATAGCGGGGACAAACAAATATAGCTTGCGCGTTAGGTGAGAAGTTGGCTAAATCTACGAGTAGTATCGTCCTTGAGCATACTGTATTATACGCAGCGAATTGGACAGAGCCTGTCTGTATCCAACGCTTGCTTGAATTATGCCACTATTGACGTCCGTCGAGACGCTGTGAGCATGTGTGTATTAATGACTTACCCTGAGGTAAAGATCATATTCGTCGTTTAGGAACGCAGGGTTCCTTATATTTTATTGACAGCTGCTGGTGAAAGTCGTGGATTTTCACTATGATGCGCGTCTAAAAGCCACTAGTAGTCACCATAGAACGGCAAGGCTATCACTAGAATTCCACCCCAGCCATGAATGTTAATTAAGGAGCCAGTTGAGCCCAAGACACTATAAGGATAGGTGTTAAATATTTAAATGACTCAATTACGTAGGAGCCACACTTAGCGTTACTCCAGTACTGCATTTTGTAAACAAACCTGACCTTGATCTTGACAGCAGAGAGAGAGGGGGAATTGTAGACCACTTCTGCGGCCGCCATCTTGGCTAGCCAGCTGGAACGAATTTTATTGCCTGCTGAGGGAGAGGAAGGTCGTTCGACCGGTCCCTTGTAAATTAGAGTCACAATAGGACACTGAGGAATCTCGATATTTAAATATGCAATTAAGATATGATTATTTTGATGATGCCAAGTGAATTGAACGGTGGGTTGCAACTCACATACGTTGTTGAATCATAGAAATCAGATAATATTTGGCTCAGTTATCCTCTGAGGAGAAAAGCTGAACCCAAATAATGTAGGCATCTTCTTTTAGAGTGCATTTTGCCATTCCTGCTAATTTATGCAGACGGGTATGTGTTTTCCCAGAACATGACACATTTGTAACGATGATAAGCCCGACAAGACCCAGAAAATCGTTATATGGTGAAACTATAAAATTAAGTACCACTTTTCTTAAAGCGTTCATATGGATGGAAGGAGGGAAGATGATTCACACAACACAACAAATATTTGTTAAAGATTGCAGAAAATAATGAATTCATGTTAATCAAGGTAAATGCCATAAGAAATGGAATAATGTTTTATTAGTATCATTTTTATGTGATATGTGATTTTTGTGTTATGATACTCCCATTAACTAAAGTGTGTCAGTTGATGAACACTATGAGAACCCATGGAAGTCTGAAAATATCATTGACAGGATGCTAGAAATAGATTTGAGTGCAGTGTAGCACTATTTTAAGAAGAAAGCTCACAGAACAACCCTATTTTATTTGTGGGAATTAAATGTAATTTGTCCTTTATTTGTATTTGTTGTATAGCCATGATTTTAGACCAGTAAAATGTGTTATTTTTAGGAAAATGTTGTGTATTTCCTGTAGAGTAGTTACCTGGTAGACTCAAATCCTGAGCATGTGGTCGTATAGTGGGCAGGAACGTCCCATACCTCGAAAGACCGTGAGCTAGTTGGGATACGAACACATGGTCCACATGATGACAATCGGGTACATGGAGGAGGTGTCTCTGTACTAGGATTGAGTCACTGTTACTGCTAAAGTCGGCCAAGATATAAATGGTAGAAGCAAGTACAGCATAGAAATTAGGACAGAATAGGAAAGGCCGCGTCCCATTTGTTAATAAGCCATCGCGTAAAATAAATGTTGATAATCCTCCATAAAGCATGCTTAAATGTAAATGTAACTTACACACAAACCCCTTTAATTATCATGGCCCAAGCAATGTGGGACGGTATTAATTCATGATGGAACCGCCTGCATCTGTGCAATATGAGCGATCTTGGCATTGCGCAAACTGGCCAGGGCAAGGCATGTCATTACCCACTTCATTATCATGACGGCCCATATGTGGGGCATTCGGCAATAAAAAAAACACTCCTTGGACAGTTTTATTTATAATTCAGAATATGGCCGATGTCTTACAATGAGGACCAGAATGATAATGGTTATCTCATCATTATCATGGCGCCCAGTACGTGAGTGGCTTATGGGATTCAGAAAACTCCATAATAATAGCATGGTTTTCATGGGGAAGACCATAAAAATAATATTTTTTTCCTCAAACTTTGTTTGAGCGATTGTGAGTCTTTCTAAATGATATTCAGACGTCAGACATTGTTGTCAGACGGGTACGAGGATCTATACCCATTCCATAGTTAGTTTTGACATTTTATAATATGTTGTTGTTGTTGTCGTGGGATCGGAATCCTTTCCTTTCTAATAGAACGCGCCAGCATATTCAGCTGCGGCCTACCTGAATCTCAAATTAAGAAGTACAGGATGGCTGGAACTGAAGACGTACTCAGGTGTATTGCTGAGTTAAAGGAGCATTTTGATAATTCTAATGCTAAGAGAAAGGAAGAATCTAAAGCATTTAAAGATGAAATAGCAGATAGATTGGCTACAATAAATGTACAATTGGAGGCTAGTCAAGCTAATGTAAACACGCAGTTAGAATTAAACCTAATAGAGGTTAATAAGAAAATGGATGACGTTAAAGAGTCTGTCCAGCGTGAGGTAACTAAGAATATTGTTAGCGTGGTCTCAGAAATGCAAGATGATAACGATAAACGCTTTGAGTCTATTGAGTTAAAATTAGAGAATAATCTGCAAGCGTGCAGAGTGTCACAGCGTGAAATTAACAATAGTTTAAGCAGTATGTCCATGGAGCTTAAAGACATTCAGAGTCAGAATGAAGCTAATACTAAACGTCAATTAGAGCAGTTTAATACGTTCACTCAGACCGTGGATCAAAGGTTCGAGGATAGCGATATAAAATGGAATACGCGAATGGCAGGTTACGCCAAGGCGGTAGACGAAGCCTTAAGAAAACAGGATCAGAATATCCTTGACCAATGCAAGGAAATTCAGGAAATAAAAACTTCTGATCAAGAGAATAAGGAGATAATGTCAAATATGAAGAGGCAAGTCGGGAAAGTGCAGAAAGAGTTGGAACAAACTCAGAACGACTTAGCAGTTATCCATAAAAGACAGGACGAGGACCAGGGAGAAATCACGAAAATAAGGACTGAAATCTCTCATATACAAGGTCACATTCAAAAGGAAGTTACAGGCTTACGAGAAGAATTAGAACTTCGAGAAGGCTTAAAGACTGAAGCCAGCGATAAGACTCTTGCCGAAGTAAGAGAGAGTCTAGCAGGGGAAATTATCCACCTGAAGGAAAACCTTAAGGATGATAAGGAAAAGGTATTTTCTATGGCAGAGAGAAACCGAGATCGCCTAGAGAAAATAGAACGAGAGGTATTAGCTCGTTTGGAAAGGGCAGAAAACAGACACAGCCAAATCGAGACTAGAATGATCGCGCAGGAGGAATCTATGTTGCGGAATCCTAGGTCTAGCGAAGGAAGTATAGACGAGAATAGGAGAAATAAATGGGCAGAGATAGAAATACAGCCCACTCCAAAGAATGCAGCCATGCCAAGTGACAGTCCGTATACCACACCTGGTATGCCAATTGCCATGTCAACACCGCATGAAAAAACTGTTCAAAGTCAAATAGTCACAGTTATAAGGGCTAGTGATGAGAAACCAAAGAAATACTCTGGGAGTAATTCTAACATGACACCCAAGTACTGGCTTAAAGAAGTTTCCGAGTACTTGAATGACGCGAAAGTACCGCCAGAGCGCAGGTTGAGAGCGATTGAAAAACTAACCGAGGGGGAGTGTGCCCTATGGTTTAGGAGTTTTCGGTACACGTTCGACACCGTTGAAGAATTTCGCCAAGCATTTTTAAGCAGATACTGGAACGCGAGCGTACAACAGAACCTCAGATTGGACTTGTATTCCAGGCGTTACAGTACTAGTAATCCGACTAAGTACGGAGAATTCTTTGTGAATCCATTGTGCCGTTTTCGAGAGCTTGATGAAGGGCTTAGAGAGTCAGACTTGTGCATAGCAATAGCCAAGCAGCTACCGTATGAAGTACAACGTCTGCTAATCTCAGCAAACGCCAAAACTGCAATCGATATGGAGGAGGTGCTGAGACAACTCGATCTAACCACAGTGCAGCACACAAGACAAAGTCGAAATGCGGAACAGGTTAACATGACGACTACACCGATTGAGCCAACTAAGGTGCAAACAAAAAGCAAATCTACAAGCACCGAAACAGAAAAATCCGACTGGCAACGCGAAGGACGCGAAAACCAAAATTGGAGGCCAGTATATCGAGGAGGATCGAACCGTGGTAACCGAGGAAGGAAAAACTGGAATCAGCGTGGTACCAGAGACCAGCAGCTTGATAACAGAAGGAGTTACGGCCGAAATGGGAACAACCAAGGATGGAGATCCCAAGAGCAGAGTCGCGGGTTCGATGAAGAGGCGGAAGAACGTTATCACGCATCTTTAAGATACATGGAAGAGCGCGGAGATGATCCAAGACAATCGCCAGTTCATTGGGATGAAGCGATTAGGAATAGAAGGTCACCCGACATATATAAAAATGATGACGGTGCCAAGAGTCTTGAACTTCAGCAGCATGAAGACAGACAGAAGATCTCCACAAAGAATGGAGCAATTGAAAAAAAACACCAAATTTAAATGACCAAAGAGAGATAAGTTCAGGATGGAATACAGTGAATGTTGTTAACTGGATTGCCAAACCTGAGGAGCTTATCGAAGACCTCGATGAAAGGACGGTCAATGTAAGAAGGGAACTACCCATTATTATTGTAAACATTGCGGGTATGAAGATAAGAAGTCTCATTGATACAGGGTCAACAGTGTGTTTGATAACCCAGGCGTTATACAGTGAAATCCAGAGTAAAATTCACGTATTGAAAATACCTATTTCAAGCGTGAAAATAAAAGGTGTCATACCAGATAAAGTTATGATATGCAAATACCAAGTATTTTTAGATTTGCATATAGGGAACTCTACATTCTCACAGAGCTTCCTACTTGTGAATAAGCTGCCTTTTAATATCATTGTTGGGATGGATTTCATAGGAGAGTATAAAGTTATTATAAATCTCTCGCAAGACATTGTTATGTTTCGCGCAAGTGAGGGAAAGGAAGAGTTAGAACTCTCATTAAAGCATAATGAAACGAGACCAGAAGAATACGTATGTCATACATACGGAGATATGACTGGGGATGCAGTGTCGACAACAGAAGACATCGAGGAAGAGTTGGCAACACTGGCCGCAGACATCGTAAAGGATCTCGAACCAAAATTTGAAGAATGCCTGGAAGAGAAGATTGAAGAAGCTAAATTTGGTTCAGAACATAAGCAAATGCTAAGGGAACTGCTATTTGAGTATAAAGGAGTCTTCGATTCGAGACCTGGCCGGATCAAGAATTTCCAGTTTGCGTTCCAAGTCAGCGATTGGACACCATTTAAACAGAAGCCGTATCCTGTAGCTGAGAAACATTATTTAAAGGTCAAAGAAGCAATACAGGAAATGCTAGAAGCAGGCGTCTTTGTAAAGACAGCCACACCCTATGTCAGCCCACTGGTAGTTGTACGTAAACAGGACGGAAGTGTGAGGATATGCCTGGACCTACGAAATTTGAATTCCAAGGTCATACCGGAATTTGATAAAGTGCCGCCCATTAAGGAGGTACTTAGAAGGTTCAAAGGAAAGACTGTGTTCTCAAATCTTGACCTGACTGCAAGTTTTCACCATCTTGCTTTGGAAGAGAAAACAAGCTTGCTAACTGGATTTTTATTTGACCAGCACACGTATTCATACGTTCGTCTTCCATTTGGATTAAAAACAGCAGGTTCAGCATTGATACGAGCGCTAGATCGGAACCTGTCCGAAGAAGTAAAAGCTACAACCATATGTTACGTAGATGATATACTACTGACATCTGAAACTGTCGAAGAACATGTCAGAGATCTACGCAAGTTGTTATATGACCTAAGTCAGGCTAACTTTAAGGTCAATATAAAGAAGTCTAACTTTGCTCAGAGAGAAGTTAAATTTCTAGGCCACGTAATAGATGCACAAGGAGTCAGACCTAATCCGGGAAAATTGGAAGTCATTAAACATTTCCCGAGACCAACGAAGGTAAAGAACGTCAGGCAATATCTAGGCGTTATTGGATTCTTTTCAAACCATTGTCCGAAGTATACCGAGACCGTAGCACCACTCCAAGACTTACTTAAGAAGAGAGGAAGATGGCGCTGGACGGAACAATGCGAGGAAGCCTTCGTGAAATCTAAACATATGTTGTTAGATTATGTGAAATTGGGATATCCTGACTACACTCAGAAATTTATTATCCAGACTGACGCATCATTTATAGGGATCCGAGCAATGTTGTATCAGGAGAATGTGGACAGGCCAGAGGAGAAAACTTACATTGCATTTATCAGCAGAAGGTTGAAGCCTAATGAAAAGAATTATACGGTCACGGAGATCGAATTACTCGCGATACTGTATGCCTTAGAGTATTGGCGAAAGCTAGTTTATGGTTTTAGAGTTATATTGAGAACAGACCATAAAGCCCTAACGTTCCTGCTGAAAACTGACTTGTCGAGTCAAAGACTGACAAGGTGGTCCCTGTACATACAGCAATTTCAAGTGGAAATAGAGTATTGCCCGGGGAAGGACAATTTCATACCTGACTTGCTGAGCAGATACCCTACGGCGGATGAAGAAGAAGTTCTAGCTATCGAGATAGAAGATAGAGATCAGAAGACCTTAGATGATCTGAGGAACATCACCGTTTTTCAACGTGAAGATCCCTGGATACGGTTGATGATTAATTACTTCGAGGGAAAGCTGGATAGAGGAACTCCGATGTATGTGGAAGCCGAAGCACTATCAACGGAATATCTATGGTTTAACCAGATGTTACATAAATGGAGCGACTCAGACCACACCAAACCCAGGATAGTCGTACCACCAGCATTGCAGAGAAGGCTAGTATGGTTAGCACACCGAGCTTTTGGTCACTCCGGTGTAGATAAGACTGTTGCCCTGCTTAAAGAAGCATTTATTTGGCCAAAACTTAGAGAGACGGTCAGGAATACTATCAGGACATGTGATATGTGCCAACGAGTAAAGCCTAACTCGTACTTAATGAGTCAGAAACCTATACCACTCTTACTAGAGAAGCCATGTCAGCTTCTGGCACTGGACAACTTTGGGCCGCTTCCTAGAGCTAGAAGAGGAAATAGACACATCCTAGTTGCACTAGACGTGTTTTCCAAAATGGTAGCCCTGTGTCCAATTCAGAAAACCAGTACAAAACAGGTACTTAGGAGGCTGAAGGAAAGAATCATTCCTATGTTAGGACAGCCAGAGAACATCTTATCGGATCATGGGAGCTGTTTTACCAGCATAGAATTTCGCAGGGAGTTGGAGAATCTGGGCATAAGACAGATTTTGTCCACAGTTCGACACCCGGAGTCGAATTCCGCCGAGAGAGTTATGAGGGAACTGCAAAAGTACATGAAAATATATTGCTCTACTGAGAACTGGAAATGGATTGACGTACTTGAGATTATTGAGTATTGTATCAACAATACCGTACACGAAGCGACAGGAGAGGTGCCAGTGAGCCTACATCTCGATAGAAGACCAGAGAGGCCATGGAATAATGTCATTCGGACACCCATCGATGCACAACCTGGACGTGAGTTGAGGATCCAGAGAACGTTCGAGTATCTCAAGAAACAAGCAGATAGACGGCAGCGGAGAAACAGGAGGAAACGCTATCACAGACCGTTACTCGTAGGGGAATACGTCTTATTGAAGAAACCCGCCAGTTCAGATCCAGAGAGCAGGAAATATAAGAAATTTCAGCATGCTTATCACGGACCCTACCTGATTATAAGGGATCTGCAAAATAATGCATATCGGATCAAAGACGAAGCAACAGGTAGAGAAGTTGTTGTAAATGCAGCGAATTTGAAGTTATATAGTCCACCAGAAGACTATGATACAAGAGAGGAGCAAGCATTGTACACCCAAGTGGACGGGGAATCATTACGTATGCACGGAAAGAATCTTGAGAAAAGCTTGCAGTCTCAGGAAGGAACGGAGCGAAGCAACCAGCTCGCAGACCCAACGGATACAAGGGAAGAATGCAGCTGTCAACTGCAGGAACTTTATGACCAGTTGAGGGAAGCCGCTGCGGAGCTAGAGGGGATGAATGAACAATTGCGAAGGCAGAACGAGAGTCTACGAGAAAGCAGACAGAGTGGAGTGGGGAACGAGAGATCCCATTGCCGAGAGCACTGACCGCTTAAAGTAAATATTGCATGGAGTCGATGCCATCTGAAAGGCCCGAAAAATTCACTTATGAAATGAATTTTCCGAGCTTAGCAGGGGAAAGATGTGCCCAACCAGTCACGGCAGTCTGGCATCGAACTCAGGTCTCATCAGAGAAGACCAGGCACATGGTGATGCCTAGAGTCGAACCATTGATCTCTGCGGGGGAGCGATTCAGGGAACCCAAAGAGCAATGAGAGGTATACTGGCATATAACAAGGTAGCGTGATTTCACGATCTATAGATGAATATCATAGCAATTTAAGGGAAGAAATGTAGCCAAATGCAAGGAAATATACATTTTCAGAGCATACGAAAATGAGAGAAGGCCAGTTTGAAGTTTTACAAATGACCCTTAGCAAGTGGGCGGAGAATCTAGGCGCCGACCGAACTATTTATGTCTGGAGCGGAGAGACAGCTCAAAATTAATGACTCGGGTATCCACCGCTTGACAACGGTGAAACTGAGGGTAGACATGATGGCTCATGGAAATTAATTAATTACAGCCAAGTGGAGCATTGAAATGCATTGAAATATACACCCAGGTGAATATATTCACGGAGAGGTAATTTAGGAGTGGTTTTTCACCTAAATTAAGGCCTTTATCTCCAAATGAATGATCACAACCTAGCCTACGCTCGAGAGCAGTGACTTTGTGACCAGTCAACGGGGAAGTACCACGATGGCGTGCCCACGCGCTGAACTAAGGCAATTAATTGTAATTAATTGGCCGAAGCGATCGCCGGCACGCGAATATTTTTGAAACCTCCACACCTAAATAAACAAGATGTAGATGTCATTTCGGCTGAAGAGGTATTATTTCAAGAAAGGAGTCGCTCTCATGTGTCCAGTGGACTATTTTGTACGAGAAGCCTTTATATATGGGGAGCGAGGCAAGCCAAGCCAGTTTGCTCTACAGTCTTCACGAGTTGCTCTACAGTCTTCACCAGTTCGCCTAGAGTTATTCTACAGTATACACGTAACTAAGACGCTGCTAGTAGCGCGCCAAATGTTAAAGTATCAACGCGCCGTCGTTGGAGAACAATAGAAGCAAGCTATAAAGCTTCATAAGTAATCATGAAGTGCGTCGAAAGTAAATTATTACAGATATTTACCTATTATCTGACGCAAATATAAATTCGCCACAGCGAAAAAGGAACTTATAATGTTTTGAACAGTTCTTATACCGGGAGGTATTGTCAGAATTATATGACATCATCATCAGGATCACTACAATGATGGGAGCTTGGAAATCATTGCCGCCTAATCTGGATAGTGAGCTGAACAAGATTGCAGGGAACGAGGATCGAACGTCCGTAAAACGCTGTTAGATTGTCACGGAGACCAGCGGTGGTCATAATTGCATCGCATCTCTGAGATCAGGCGTAGGAGAAGTCCAATTTAAGGATCAACATGTGAAGTAGTGGATAAATGTATATAAATTGTGAAATAGTGATTTAAAGTGTTCATGTGTATAGTGATTAATATGCAGTGTATAGCAATGATAAAAGCCACTGATAAAAATATGTGTATCATGTGGAAAGTGTATGAATCTAAGTGTTGTGTCAAGGATAACATGATGGCTTAAGTCAAGCGTCATGGTAGCGCCAAAGCTGAGGCGCTGGCACTATCCAGCAAAGAGGAAAAAGTGAGTACCCATTTTTTATAATGTCAGTATAACTAAATAGTTCACCATGTAACGATTTATCACTTTGAGAATAAGATGTAATAGTCACTTACTGAACGAGTTTTCACCACTCGTCTTGAATAAAATATGGCTTGGAAGGTGATTTGTTTGAGGCCATTCAGGCAAAAATAGTGATGGATGTAACGGTAACGTTAAATGATAATAATAATAATATTATGGGGTCGGCAACAGTAAAGTAATAGGCATTTTTGGCCTAAATAATGTTCGAATAGTGTCATGTCTAATGTAAAGATACTGTATTTGGTAAACAGTAAGAGTATAACGTGAAATATAGAGAAATACGAGAGCTTTTTCAGTGTCAGTGAGATATGAATAATGTTTGATATGGTCAATCCTTAGGATTATGTTTGAGGACCATTAAAGTAAAGTAAGCCAGTAAATTTTATTACATTTTTGTTAGGAGCTATGTAAAGCTTTGGCTTGAGTGGTATGACAGAGAGAACGCGGGTGCCTTAATGATTGAGTCATGTATGTGAAGTATTGTTTGAGCCGCATGTAAGCGTGCTGAATTAACGTAGAATCCAGTGATTTACGTAATAAATAAAGCGGGGACAAACTAATATAGCTTGCGCGTTAGGTGAGCAGTTGGCTAAATCTACGAGTAGTATCGCCCTTGAGCATACTGTATTATACGCAGCGAATTGGACAGAGCCTGTCTGTATCCAACGCTTGCTTGAATTATGCCACTATTGACGTCCGTCGAGACGCTGTGAGCATGTGTGTATTAATGACTTACCCTGAGGTAAAGATCATATTCGTCGTTTAGGAACGCAGGGTTCCTTATATTTTATTGACAGCTGCTGGTGAAAGTCGTGGATTTTCACTATGATGTGCGTCTAAAAGCCACTAGTATTCACCATAGAACGGCAAGGCTATCACTAGAATTCCACCCCAGCCATGAATGTTAATTAAGGAGCCAGTTGAGCCCAAGACACTATAAGGATAGGTGTTAAATATTTAAATGACTCAATTACGTAGGAGCCACACTTAGCGTTACTCCAGTACTGCATTTTGTAAACAAACCTGACCTTGATCTTGACAGCAGAGAGAGAGGGGGAATTGTAGACCACTTCTGCGGCCGCCATCTTGGCTAGCCAGCTGGAACGAATTTTATTGCCTGCTGAGGGAGAGGAAGGTCGTTCGACCGGTCCCTTGTAAATTAGAGTCACAATAGGACACTGAGGAATCTCGATATTTAAATATGCAATTAAGATATGATTATTTTGATGATGCCAAGTGAATTGAACGGTGGGTTGCAACTCACATACGTTGTTGAATCATAGAAATCAGATAATATTTGGCTCAGTTATCCTCTGAGGAGAAAAGCTGAACCCAAATAATGTAGGCATCTTCTTTTAGAGTGCATTTTGCCATTCCTGCTAATTTATGCAGACGGGTATGTGTTTTCCCAGAACATGACACATTTGTAACGATGATAAGCCCGACAAGACCCAGAAAATCGTTATATGGTGAAACTATAAAATTAAGTACCACTTTTCTTAAAGCGTTCATATGGATGGAAGGAGGGAAGATGATTCACACAACACAACAAATATTTGTTAAAGATTGCAGAAAATAATGAATTCATGTTAATCAAGGTAAATGCCATAAGAAATGGAATAATGTTTTATTAGTATCATTTTTATGTGATATGTGATTTTTGTGTTATGATACTCCCATTAACTAAAGTGTGTCAGTTGATGAACACTATGGGAACCCATGGAAGTTTGAAAATATCATTGACAGGATGCTAGAATTAGATTTGAGTGCAGTGTAGCACTATTTTAAGAAGAAAGCTCACAGAACAACCCTATTTTATTTGTGGGAATTAAATGTAATTTGTCCTTTATTTGTATTTGTTCTATAGCCATGATTTTAGATCAGTAAAATGTGTTATTTTTAGGAAAATGTTGTGTATTTCCTGTAGAGTAGTTACCTGGTAGACTCAAATCCTGAGCATGTGGTCGTATAGTGGGCAGGAACGTCCCATACCTCGAAAGACCGTGAGATAGTTGGGATACGAACACATGGTCCACATGATGACAATCGGGTACAATAGTGACGATAGAAAACTTCGTGTCACTCAACTCTTGACTTTCATAACTGAAAATCAACTGGAATATGTTTACGAGGAAACATTGAAGTTAATTAAGCTAGTGTTAACCATTCCAGTCACATCTACATCTTCTGAACGTTCTATGAGTACTCTTAAGAGACTTAAGACTTACCTTCGTAATTCAATGACCTGGCAACACTTTCAATTGAAGCAGATCTATGTAATTTGTGCAGCAAGGATCCTGGCTTCAAGGAAAGAGTGATTGATTTATTTGCTCAGATGAAGTCACGTCGAACCGAGGTTATTTACAAGAAGATGTTTTAATAGGTATGTAATATTATGAAAATTCTTCATATTGCACGGTTGTTAAAACTTTTAAAATTTTCCTTAAATAGTGTTACCGCAGGTTTTCTTTTCATATATTTGTGTCTACCCAATTTTTTCTTCACGCTACGCTACTGGAACTCAATCAAGTCAGGTTGTGCAAGCTTTGAAACAGTCGTTAGAAAGTAAAAGTCAAACGATAGAGGAACGTATAGACAAGGTTTTCACTGACGTAAATGCAATGAGTGAGGGGAAAACTAACGAACTAGAGGAATATATGTCTAGGAAATTACATAGTCTTAATCTAGGAGATGTTGCCAGTCTTGAGACTTACAAGGAGGACTTAAAGAAGTAGATTATCGCTGAGATAGCAGAAAAGGAAAAGGAGAAGGTAGCTCTAGAAGATTCTGGGAACCACACTAGAAGAAATAGCCTAGAAGTAGAAGAAAGATAAACCAGACCGGAAGGAAGATTATTCAGGTTTACGGAAGGTGTAGAAGAAAGGAGTAAAGATCCCGAAAGCCATAGTGGTGATTTTCGATCTAGCCTTCAGTATTCATATCCGAGAAACGTGACGGTCATAAGAAACTTTGATGATAAACTTCGTAAATTCATCAACCTAGATAGTTTCACACAGATAGAGTACATCAAAAATCTTAAGGACTACTTTATCGAGGCACATTTTCCACGAGAGAGGGAAATGAAGATTGTAGACCGTTATCTTTCAGATGGGTCCCTAGAATGGCTTCGCTCATTCAGGCATACCTTTGTGAACTTTGACGAATTCGCAGAAGCCCAGGAAAAGCGTTTTTGGAGTATTGAAGCGCAGAACTCACCACGCGCAGAAGTATACTCACGAAAGTATTCGGGAACATTACCCACAGGATACGCAGACATCTTCACAAGTCAACTTGCCCGTCTCAGATACCTTCAACCCCCTTTATCTACGGCGCAGTTGTTAGATGCGATAGCCAGGATGCTTCCTGTTGAAGTCAGACGTTGAATTATCTCGTCAGGGATAAACGATCTAGCGAGTATGGACGAACTGCTCCGAAAACTCGATTACACAAGCCCTATGCCGCATGTTGTGTCGAGGAACCAATGGCAAGAATACAAAGACATAAATACGGAATATCTGGACCAGGCGCAACAAACTGAGAGTCCAAAGGAACAGGAAAAGGGAAATATAAGTCCCGAACGAAATACCTATTTCCGTGATAGAAGACCGGAACCCAGATACAGGAGATTCCGTGGAGATCGTCCGTACCAGCAGCAGCAAGCACGTAACAACAACAACAATAGTGAAAACCGTATAAGTGGTTATTGCGCAACTTTTTTATTGTACTCAGCTACTGTACTTTACTGTGTACGGCTAGACCACTTATTTATACCCCCAGAGGTTTGCTACCATGGAACTATTGAGAGACCCAGTGCCCAGAAATAATACACTGTACAAGAATGACACATAACCTCTATTAATCATGTATAACACTTACAAGTCATAAACATTTCAAAACACTACATAAAATTAACATACAAAGGTGTGGATATGACAAGACATATAATTACTTACTTCTTACGTGGGTTTTCCACCTTTAACCTTTAATACGTTTTCAGAAATGTCGTGATTAACCTTCCTTAGCTTTGGTACTTCTACTTTTCTCCAATATCATTTACCCTTCAAGATAGTTGCCAACTAGAAGCTCGATATAAGAAGGGACCCCTCAATTACAGTTTTCGTAAATCTGATCCATAATACAATTATTCAGTAGAATAAATTCTTCACGATGTCGTACTAAATCCACAATTATTGGGATAATGTCCTAGAGGACAAATTACTCATCGTTTCCTAATTATTCCCTTTAAATCAGAATCCAGAAGCCGACCAATATCAAATCAAACCTCTCACAACTGTCATGGCAGGCCCACCTTCTCTTGTCTTCGTAACAGCTGACAGACACTCAGTCTCATAAGCAACAACAAACCGTCCTCAAAGAGACAAAAGACGAACCCAAAGCAAAAATCATTACATCACAAAACCTCCCATATTAATAAAATAAAGATTTACAGGCCCGAAAGCATACTACATAGAAAAGGTAACAAGAAATAATTACAAACAAAACATTCTTTTAAAAACCCCTTTTCACCAAGACAACGTGAATGGCAACCTTGCGCGAGAAATCACGAGGTGAACCAAAATAAAAATATATAAGATCTTACTACCACATGTGTACATAAATAAAACAAGGGCATAGTACATTACCTTGACCAATACCGAGCAAAATACTTACTCGCACCATCTCACAAAATTCGAAGCAAGCCTAACATAATCATGACGACTAATCAGAGGTTCCTTTAAGTAGCAAGGGCTACATATTAAATTTAATAATAAAGGAGCTCCAATTCCGACGATCACAAACATCCCAGACAAACCACATATTTCTTGGTCACTAGCCCTCTTTCCATTTCAGAGCACACGAAGATAAAGTAAACACTGACTTGCCTTTTACAAACCAAAAGGTATGTTAATATTTCAAAGCTATTCCAAACGTATTTTAGTCGAGTAGGCCATATTTCTGAAGTAAGGATTGGAAGTACCAAGTAGCCCCCAGGCTATTGGTTTTCCGACGAGCTGATCTGTCGTTACATTACACGTCTTGTCTCTGTGAAAGTCCATCACCAAGTCTCTTTTATACAATTAATAATTAACGACGTTCATTTTCATGCCGTACACACACCATCTTACATCTCAAAAACGCAAGATTCAACCTCGAGGAGACAGGTTTTACCAGTCACTACTAGGTCGCACAGGTGTCCTCTAGCGGTGAAACTAAGAAGCATTACATCAGCGATCTCATGCACGTCCAACAGACACTCATCAGAGTACTTACTAGAGACGCAAAATGAATTGCGTCAGACTCCCGCCCCTCAACCTTGGCGATGGTTAAGAACCAAGGCGACGTAACATTGTAATCCAGAAAATATGTACCATTCCTGTTCCACAATATTGTCAAAAAACAAAGTTTTTTTTCACATCACACGCATAAAATCTAATAGATAGAATATCAAACTCTTCGTTGCCGAAGTTCATTCAAATCCACACCATATAGACGTCTAGCATCTAGATCCATAGTAGATGTTACAGAAAATCCTTTCCAATATACCATACATGCCAAAGGTAAACATGCATCTTACGTGGGGTACAGTCCTTTCATATTACAGGTACAAAATGTAACACAATGATACAGAGTAAAGGCATCTTCTCAAAACGAGTACGGATCCGTTACCAGTTACTTGATGTAGGTGTCCATAATCCGGGCCCTTGGATATTTACACTTCCAACAAGAATCTTCCACGCAGACAAGTCCAGAATGGGTACACTGCAATCATAAAGTACTAGGCCAGAAAAACGCAATGGAATAGCTTAGAATTAAAAGGTATACAACGAAACCATACATGACAATAAAAAAAAATTCTTAAATTGAGATTTTCCTTTTCAATAAAATCAATTATTTCTCTTATCTCGCAATACAGTTTCTCTAATTTGCATTCGCACTCGAATGGTTGAGCTCTGTTTCCTTTTTCTACCTCACTATCGTTTGTATCAAAAGTGGATTCATCATCTCTAAATTGTTCCATGACCAGGGCTTGTTCATTTGCTTCATCGAAGTCTTCGGGAGGGTAATATACTTTAAAATTCGCTGAGTTCATGGTCACTTCGTGATTCATTTCACAGTGCCGAATTCTATAGGCATTATTTCTCAAATCTCTTATTATTTGATACGGTCCGTGGTACATTTTCTGGAACTTCTTGTACACACGGTTCCCTGGATCCGAAATGGCTGGTCTTTTCACTAGCACCATTTCTCCTGCTAATAGTGGTCGATGATACCTCTTGTGCCTGTTTCTTCTTTGCCTTCTGTCAGCTTGAGCTTTTAAATGCTCAAAGGCTCTTCTAATACAATACAATCTCTTCCAGGCTGAGCGTCTGCTGGCCTAGGAATTACCAGACTCCAAGGTCTCTCTGGTTGCTCATTCCGATGTAACGTTATTGGTATCTCTCCCGTAGATTCATTGATTGTGTTGTTTATACAAAATTCGATAATATCCAGGATATCTATCCATTTCCAATTTTCTTCGGCACAGTATATCCTACAATACTTGGCCGTCTCCCTCATCACTCTTTCCACAGGATTTGCCTCAGGATGGCGAATACTTGACAAAATCTGACGTATTCCAAGTCTTTCTAATTCCTGTCTAAACTCTACACTTGTAAAACAACTACCGTGATCCGACAACAAATTCTCGGGTTTTCCCAGAATCGGTATCACTTTTTCTTTGAGTCGTTTTAACACCTGTTTGGTACTAGTTTTCTGTATGGGAACAAGGACAACCATTTTTGTGAACACATCCATAGCCACCATTATGTGTCGATTTCCTCGCCTAGCCTTTGGCAAAGGTCCGAAATTGTCAATAGAAATGATTTGACCTGGCCTCTCGGGCAACAATGGTATAGGCTTTTGTCTCATCAAAAATGCATTTGGTTTAATCCTTTGACATAGATCACATGTCTTTAGCGTATCCCTTACAGTCTCTCTCAGTCTCGGCCATACAAATGCTTCTTTCAGCATCGAGACTGTTTTGTCGACTCCCATATGTCCGAACGATCTATGGGCTAACCATACCATTTTTCTCTGCAAAATCGCAGGTACAACGATCCTTAATCGTGTATGGTCAGAGTCCACAATCTTATATAACAATCCATTATAGAATGTGTAATCTTGAGCTATCTTATTAGCTTCCGTGTACGCCGGTGTTCCCCTTATCAAACTTCCTTCAAGGAAAGATATGAGCATGTTCATCCATGGATCCTCACGTTGTCGTTGACCAATGCTTCTTAACTCATTTAGAGTACGCTGATCCCTGTCTTCCAAATCAATTGCCATTACTTCCTCTTCTGTGGACTCTGACTGTCTACTTAAATAATCTGGAACTACATTTTCTTTTCCTGGGCAGTACTCTATATGTACGTCAAACTGTTGAATGTATAAAGCTCAACGCATCAACCTTTGACTGGATAAATCAGTCTTCATCAAAAAGGTTAAGGCTTTATGATCCGTCCTTAATGTGATTTGAAACCCATATACGATCTTTCGCCAATATTGCAACGCGTGCAATATCGCTGACAGCTCGATTTCGCTGATTGTATAATTTTTCTCGTGTGGTTTCAGTCTCCGACTTGTGAAAGCTAGATAATTTTTCTTATCAGGGTTATCCGGGTTTTCCTGATATAGCATTGCCCCTATTCCAATCTGGGATGCATCTGTTTGTATGATAAATCTCTGATTAAAATCAGGATATCCTAGCTTCACATAGTTTAAAAGCATTTCCTTGGCCTCTATAAATGCTTTTTCTGTTTCCTCCGTCCATTTCCACTCGCCCCCCTTCTTCAGAAGGTCCTGTAGTGGTGCAACAGTTTTGGTGTATGATGGACAATGTCCTGAGAAAAATCCAATCAATCCCAAAAACTGGCGAACGTTTTTCACCTTCAAAGGCCTGGGAAAATCTCTTATCGATTCTAGTTTGCATGGATTTGGTTTAACACCATCCTTATCAATCACATACTCCAAAAATGTTACTTGTCTCTGACAAAAATTTGATTTCTTCAAATTGATCTTAAAATTCGCCTTTCTTAAATCTTCCAATAATTTCTTTAACTTTTCCAAATGTTCCTCAATGTTTTCCGTGGGAAGCAAAATGTCATCCACGTAACGGATAGTGCAATCTTTCACTTCCTTTGACAGGTTTCGATCAAGCGCTCTTATTAAGGCCGATCCCGCGGTCTTCAATCCAAACGGACATCTCCTGAAGCAGTATGTTTGTTGGTCGAACTGAAATCCAGTTAAAAGGCTGGTTTTCTCTTCCAGTTCGAGATGATGATACGAAGAAGTCATGTCAATATTTGTGAAAATCTTCTTGCCTTTGAATTTCCTCAGTATTTCTTTTATGGGTGGTGCCGAATCATTTTCTGGTATGATTTTTGCATTCAAATTTCTGGCATCCAAACACACCCTTACTGAGCCATTCGGTTTACTCACAATTACTAATGGACTAACATATGGTGTCGCCATCTTTTCTATAACACCTGCATTCATCATCTCCTGCAGTGTTTTCTTCGTTTGTGGGTAATGTTTTTCCGCAACCGGGTATGGTTTTTGTCTGAACGGTGCCCAATCATTGACTTGGAACGCGTATTTAAAATTTTCAATCTTCCCTGGCTTGGAATCAAATACGTCCCTGAAGTTTAATAGTAATTCCTTTAATTGTTCCTTATTTTCGAGGTTAACTTTAGCTTCCTCTATTTTTCCTGACAGGTTGGTTTCGAACTCAGTTTCCAAACTATCTTCAAGTTCTATATTTAGGACTTCAAATATCTTTTCTATGTCCTTACAACCTTCTTCCGTTACTTCTTCCACATGCCATACCTGTTCTCCTATTTTCACATCCTGTTCCTGTAAATTTATATTTTGTTCATCCACATCCTCTCCTTTAATTCCTAATGCAGTTTTGCGCTAGGTCTATGATGACCTTGTTCTCACGCATAAAATCAATACCTAATATGACAATATATGGCAATTGATTTACCAGCAAAAAGCATTGCGAAATTTCAGCGTTACCCATGATCAAATCAATGTACACCTGAAATTTACATGTTAAAGATTTTTCAGGAATAATCCCCTTAATCTTTACACTTGATGTGGGAATTTTCAATACGCGGCCTCTTGTTTCCAGTTCATTTAAGAGGGTTTGCGTAATTAAACTTATGGTTGATCCAGTATCAATTAATGCCCTGACCAGTAATCCTTCTATCCTTAGCATGATGATAGGTAGTTCTCTTTTAATAGGTGGGATTCCTTCCACATCCTCGTTAATTAGCTCATCTGGTCTTGCTATCCAATTCACAATCTCTATCTCCTCCCAGCTCCTGGTATGTTTCCACTTTTGATGATTTAAATTTGATTTTTTTTAAATCCTGAGGGCTTCCTTTCCCCTCATTCTTCAATTGAGCTTGTAGCTCCAAGCTTTGAGCTCCGTCTAGTCGGTCGGGTGATTTTCGGTTCTTTATTGCCTCACTCCAACGGACTTTTTGCCTTTCAGGTTCGTCTGGTCGTTCATTAATGTAACGAAGACTTTCCTGATATCTTTCTTCTATTTCGGCCCGATATTCATCATCCCTATCATCTGGCCTTACGTTCCTTCTGGGATAATTTTCCCATCTCTTTCAGTTATCTTGCCTTTGATTGTTATTGTTATAGGGTCGGTTCTCTTGTTGCCTATAACCCGTATTTCTAGGATTTCTTCGTCGATATCCTCCTCTATAGTATGGCTGTATTCCCCTAGGCTCTTGGTGTCCATACTCTCGACCCAGTCCCTGAGTATCAGTATTAGTGGACTGATTTCTGGTCGATGGTTTATTTTTGTTTTCTTGACTGCTGGCCATATGTACCTGTTCAGTCTGTCTTGGATGCCTGGGAGTAACGTGTGAAGTCGTCATATCTAATTGACCTAATACGCTCTCCACTTCCACAGCGCTTCTGGCTTTAGATGAGATTAACAGCCTCTGGATCTCATATGGAAGTTGTCTTGCAATGGCGGCACACAGGTCGTTCTCAGCCGGAGCAATGCCAAGTTCCCGGAATTTACACAGCTGAGCGGTGAAAAATTCTGAGTATTTAGTTGGGGCATTCGTGCTATACTTCCTAGAGTACAGATCTAGCCTCAAATTCTCTTGGACATCTGCTGCCCAATATCGTTTCAGAAACGCTTCTCTAAAACCCTCCACCGTGTCGAATGTGTACCTGAAACTCCTGAACCAGGTGAGACAATCACCTGCCAACAGCTTCTCAATTGCTCTCAGTCTCCGATCCTGAGGAACTTTCATTTCGTTCAAGTACTCTGCGACTTCCTTTAACCAGTATTTAGGATTAATAGACATATTATTACCCGTAAACTTCACTGGTCTGTCCTCATTTGACTTGATGATATTTATTATTTGACCATTTGCCTGATTCATGAACGGGGTTGACATTGCCATCGGATATCCTGGGTTCTTATAAGGGCTCTCCCCTCCTAAGTCCCTATCTGGATCTGTGCGTTGTTCATGGGGATCTACCCATCCTTTCTTTTGAAATTCATCCTGACTTTCAAATTCTAACTTCCTTTCTCTTCGGGCACTTTCCTCATTAGCCATGAGTTGAATTTCCATTTGACTGTTCTTATGTTCAGTCCTTTCCAACCGGGATCCTAATTCATTTTGAAATCTTTCCTGATTTTTCTTACTGGTTTCCAGTTCTCGTTTGAGTTGGAATTTCTCCTCCCTGAAACTATCCCTGATTTCATTTAAGTGTTCTTCTACCTCTTTCTTGATGACCATGACCTGTTCTTTTATAATTTCTGGCTTAACGTCACCTTTGGAATCTAAGTCTTCACGTATCTCTTTTATTTTCTTCTCCATTTCTTTTTGTCCTTTGATCATATCTACTTTAATTCCTTCCTGCTTTTCCTCAGTTTTCCCTTGGCTCTTAGACACTATAGTCAATTCATCTTGGACCTGTTTTACTTCGGTATTGGTTTTTCCTACTTGCTCCTTTAATTTTCCGATAGTTTCCTGAACCTCATTAATACCCTTGCTTATTTCATCTATCTTCTGGGTATTCTCCTTATTTTCTTCCTTTCGTTGTCCTCTTTCTTTCTGGAGATGCCCTTCGTATATACTTAATTCCTTCTTTATTTCAGCTTCGTGCTTCCTCAAGTTCTCATCTACCTGCCCGGTAAACTGCTCAAATTGACCTTTCATGTCCTGCACATCCTTTTGAATTTGATTTTTCATCTCAGTTACTTCGGTCTGAACCCCATCGACCTTCCCCTCGAGTTTTTCTACTTGGTCCTTTACCCCTTTAAATTCGTCTCCTAATTTCTTAAAACTTTCTTTTATCTCATCCCGGGACGTTTCACAAATCTTACTGTTAGATTGTATCTGAGCTTCTAACTTTGCCTGCACACCTTGGATCTGGGTTACAAGTTCATTTTTACATCCGTCTACATTTTCTTTACAAGTTGTTTCCATAGAACCAATTTTGTCCTCTATAATTTTAAAATTATCTTGACACTCCTTTTTGGATTCTATACTATTTTTTTCTATAGTATTTATCTGGGTTTTCACTCCTGCATTAAATGTGTTACTCTTAATTTGAAATGCCTCTAGCTTATCCCCAAATGTTTTATCCAATATTTGAAATTTGGACTCTATGTTTCCTTCTATACTTTGTCGGAGTTCATTTGACCCCTGTTTTATTTTCTCAATTTGAGACTTCAGTGCCTCATTATTTACTTTACTGTCGGCTTTTATAGACTCTAACGTCTCATCTTTTGCAGCTTTCAACTGTTCTGCAATGTTTTTGCCATTCTCTTTATTCATACTATTCAATTTACTTTCTATCTCAGCCTTCAGTTCACTGTTCATGTTTTTACATTCGGCCTGGATAGATTCTAATTTAATTCCCATATCATCACTATTAGATTTTAATGATTCTAAACTTTGATTCATGGACCCTAACTTTTTGTTATTTTCATCCTGTTGGAGAACCAATGTATTGTCTATCGTTTCAAATTTATTGTTTATAGCCTCCAACTTTTCATTACTATCGGCTTTTATAGCCTCCAAAAGCCCCTGCAATTCCTCACTCAATACCATCTTATTAGAATACAGTGTGGGCTACTCATGCCACATCGCTGGTACATGCTTGAGAGATGGTAATCTGAACCATTGTGTCCCAATTTCTTCAAAAATTTACTTTGGTACGGGTGTTTACTAAAACGTACCCTTTTGATATCTTTATTCAATCTCAGAAACCTTTATGGAAGTATTTAATAATTCAAAATTTCGAAATACCATTAAAAAAAATGAAAATTTTGATTTTTCGAGAAAACTCGGGTTTTCCCTAGGAAAACTCATCCCTGCGTACTGGGCGCCAAAATCTACGTTTTGCTGGGGCTGCTCGGTGTGAGTTTCCAGGGACCCATGCGGTCAGTTAACTTTATATGTTGTAGCTATTCCTATCATTATTTTACTTTTACATGAAATGACCGTCTTAAGTGTTCCTCTAGTTATTAATCCAAGCACAGTACTTCTATGCCCCCCTGTGCCCTTCCAGCAAGAAATATGCAAATCACAGTATGCCAGCAATGCTCAATTCGGGATTTTCTGGGTTATGGTAAGTTCTCCCACTCTGTGACTTACACATTTTGGATTAAATAGAGGATACACTTCCAAAATAAAAACAAAATCAACTCCTATTTTAAAACATTTAATTAACCAAAATTATGGCGCTACAAACAAATAAAACAATAAACTATTAACCAAATCCTTCTATTTGTTCAAAGTGAACAAGAAATATATAAAAACCAAACAAATATTATATTAAAATACATGGTTTCCTTCAAACCAACAACTCATAGTTATTTTCACTTCCATAAAGTATCTATCTTAAAGTTCAATATAATCACGAGCTCTAATGGCTCGATACTTTCCCATAATAACGGTGTCATTCATTCATACACCTCAATCACTATTTTATGAGATTCTTATCATCAAACAAATATATAATCATATTTAAAGTACATGTTACTTCTCTACTTAAATGTTTGGGCATTCCACATGTTCTCAACATTACCATCTCTCTCAAGTTTAACAAATTCACTACAGTGATCGGGAAAATACTTGTGTACTCCAGAGTTACCGAAGATTACTTGACAAAGTCAAAAACTATGATTACTCCCGGAATCTAGTTATCCTCATTGAACTCATGGAATCCTACATCCATACAACATTACATTAGGGATTTTTATTTATTTGTGTTAAAAGACCATTATCACATAAGAAAGCTACGATCTGAACTGGCAAGCGGTACTTTCATCTACAAGGACCTCGGTTCAAATCCCGGGTCATTAACAACTTTTAAACACTCACGGTGTATTATTACTTCTCTCAGACGGTCCTTTCCCGACCTAGCACACTTACAATAACAAGGGTTGGACCGTAAACACTTGGGCGCGATTTATGGCTAAGAGGGGAGCCTCCAGCCTTGCCCACGCGTGGCAGCTATACTCAATACTTTTAAAACAGATCTTTCTTCTCTTCAGTTCTCTGGGGAGACCTGGCGTTTCTTTCAATTACTTTCAACAACATTATTAGGTTCATAAACCACTTTCGTAACCTTGGCATTTATTAATTATGAAGTGTCATCATTGATTGGTAAGGGTAATTCACATACAACGACGAATATTTAGGGGCTTCAACAACTAGACGAGTCTGGGTTCGACTCTCTTAACATGCCTCGGGAACCATTACCATACTGGAGGACTTACATAAATGCGACTTAGGGTCGGCCGTGGCCTATATTACCTGCGCTCATAATACCATACATTTGCTCCCTATTACAATACAACATAACACACATGGCCTCGTGATCTACGTCACTATTGGAGGACTTTATCATGGGTCAATTACCGCAATCAACTGTCCCTCATAAGTAATTTACCAAGTGCATTTAGATTCAACGCCTTCCTAGCGTGACAATTTACTTTAATGCGCTACATTGCGCTATACATTATTTTAAGGCCTAGCGTCTTCCAAAGAACTGATAAATTCAACATCAACAATTGATCCATATCTCAATTTTTATATTAATCCTTTCCCTTGACAATAATCGGTATATTTTTAAGAACATGCATTAACGCCATGTCTTTATACTTTTATTGGAGCTCAAACGCTCTTACTTTCATATCATTCAATTTAATCTTTATTCATATTTCTTTTATTATTATTATTTATTACGCTTGCCTTTGTATCATTGGTCAACTACACTGACATTTTATTTCATACATTTCCTCTACAGCATTTATTCATTTCACATAATATTTATAATTTCTCAACTTTTATTTGTTCAGACCGCGCTCTTATTCTGTTATTTGTTATTCAGAAACATCCCTCTATCTCAAATTCCGGTGGATTGTACACAAAAACTTCCCCAACACAAAACATAATGAAAATATTTACTCACATGTTATAGGTCGGTCCCTGACCTTCCTTTTCTTGCGATGTTTCATTTTTGCCCACTATTTTATGATTACACCGTCTTGTACAAATTCATTTCATGTACTGACATATCTTGACACACATTTAACTCAAATACATTTAACACTGGTAACATTTTAGAATACACTGGTGTATTCGTTTATAATACACGATAAAAACACTGAAAATCTTACTCTTTAACACAAATTTTATATATTTACACTTCACAGATTTTAATCACTAAGGCTGCTATTAAGCCTTTCACACGTGATTTCTTGACCTCCCGCCTCCAAGGGTGAAATTAGTAAATGTCGGCTTCCTCTCAAACCAGAATGTGAAAGTCTCGTACCATCTACCTCTTCCCTGGAATAGTACTCCTTCAAATCCCGTTTCCTGACGATCTGCTATTATTATTAGCTCGAACGGCTCCTTTCTAGACCCTATTGGTTGGTCTAGCGAAAGTCTGTTCTGTCCACGGTCCCCCAGATAATCTATCGGTGACCTATTGATTTCCAGCAACTAATACTCCTCGTAACTTAGTGCTTTTTTAATAGTTCGTCTGCTTCCTTGAAACAATGTCTAGAGTTTCCTTCTCCTTTCCAATGATTCGGTTCTCGAATTCCTATCTTTCCAGAATACTATGCGAACCTTCTTCTGTCCGTCCCTACTCGGGTTCTTTAAAGTTGATAGAATGTTTATCTCGCTGTTACGGTACTTCAATACGTTATGATACTTTTGGTCGTTTAATTTAAGACCTATCGCCCTTGGTTCTAAGTTCGCAGCCTGCTTTGACTGTAATTACTGAACTTTTCACTGTAAACTTTATACTGTCGGAACTAAATCCTGTAACTAGGATTTTCCTAATTCTCCACACGGCGATACTGTAATAATACTTCTTGGCTACTCCTTACGGATGCCCGTTGGTTATCGATACCGCGACGCTCTTGGCTGTCGGATACTGTCTATACGATGTGATACAGCGTTTCCCCTCAAGGAAAGCTTGTAGACTGTATTCGGTGATGTAGCATCTCCCCTCAAGGAGTCTGTCGTGAACTGCATGATTGGTCTGGCTTGGCCTGGATAAAATCCTTGTCTTTTTCGTGACCAACTTTTGAAATAATTGTCGCACATTAATAAAAATTATATCTCCAGAAAGCTCGTTTTCTAAACGTAAAATGACCTCACTGCACATGAAAATCGATCGTGCATTTCTGAGATATTAAATGATTTTTAGTCTTCAGCTGTGTGGGTGTTGCTGTTGATTTTTATTTCCCCACTCCTCGGGCCTCGGTAAACCACCTATGACGTATGGCTACGTTTGCACTTTTCTCCTGAGCAATTATTGAAAGCTTTTTCTCCACACAAAAATCTCTCTTCTGAAATCATTCACAATGCTGTATTTATTGACTTAATTTTATTCTTCCAAATGGGTTAAATTTAATTATTCTTCTTCTGGCACAGTTGCGCTGTTGCCGTTTTAATGCAAGGTAAGGGCGATTTCCGAAACGTGCTCCTTGTCACACGCCTGGAAATTTCCACTCCGTCTATTTATACTCGTGACCGGCTCCTTATCAATGAGTCAGGCATGATCTCATTTCCTGGCCACCTGGGCCCAGCTTCTTACACAACGTTATGGTAGCATCCTTGCATGAAATCTTTATATGTTCCATTAAAGACTGTATATTTCCTTCCTTTTACAAAAATACATGGATTCGACCCCCTTGAGCCAATGGTACATGGGTTCAATACCTCTCCCTGAAATAAAGCATTATTAAAACCCTGAACAGGTTGTCTTCCTCCAGACTGAACAGCACTCGTCCACTGAAAAACAGGCTGAGAACCCATTTTCCCAAATGTACCATGAATAGAAGTACATGGTAGCAATGAATTTGCCATGCGAACAGCATGTGCCTTTTTAAACTTCTCAGCAGTAAGAACAATATCATAAAACTCCTTATAAGTCTTAGGCATAGCACACATGGTTAAACACAATCTATAAATGGGGTTAATTCCTTCGACTAATGAGGCAACGATTTGTTCCTCCGACAACTGAACAGCAAATACTTTAGCTTAATACCTAACATCCACAAAATAATCGTTCAGTGTTTCATCCATTCTCTGTCCTCTGAATAAATAGCTTCGATGAAGATCAGACAAGGTGTACGGGGTAATAAAATAATTTAAAACTTCCATTTGAAAATTAATTAATGAATTTCCAGCAGACATATTATTAATTAAGTTCTGTCTAAGCATACCCGAAGTGCAAGGAAACACCATTCTAAATATTTGACGTTCGGACAGTCCAAACACCACAGCACTGTCTTTTAATTCTACAAATTTCCTTAGGAATTGCACTAATAAATCATTTTCCGTACCATTACAGATGTGAAAATTCTTGAAAATCAAGCTACAGGATTGGGTAACGTAGAAAATCTAACATTGCTATCTGACATGACATTTCCAGGGTCACACACTTGAGAAGAATCACCTAAATTCAAATTATGCTTCATTAAATGATGCTCGACAACATCAGTTACATTAATTAAACGTTCACTGGTTTGTACAGACATCACACAACGACAAAATCCAGAAGTTAGATTAATTGAGGCATTCGCAATATTTTCTCTCAATAAGGACCCAGATGATAAGTTGTATCCAATATTTAATTAGCCTGGTCAATAGTATTAGGACTAGCTGAACATGACATATTTCTCGAAGGCTGACTAGACGACCCATTGCGATTCTGCATAACAGCCGGATTACTAATTCGTAAATCATTTATCGGCAACACAGATTCTACATCTTCAACCAAATTATTATCAACATTCACTTCACACCGATTACCATTCTCAGAACCTCCACTGATTGACGACGCCCAAGATTCACTTTTATAATCACCGGTTACACCAGAAAACATACGTTCGTAAACAACAGCCAACCTATCACGCAAAATTGACAATTCATTTGCAAATGAAATCCCGTCATCAACTTTTGACCAGACATTAATCAAATCAGCCAACCTCAATAACCAATGTAGATCACGCCACTTTAATTTATTTCTCTGATATTCAGACGAATCGATAACACCCTCCAACGAAGCACAAGCACTTAACAAGTTTGAAACAGATGTAATGACACCAGACTTACCCATTTCCCAATATTCGCGGTTAATAGGCGGGATATTTACAGGAGCATCGGATAAAGACCTCAACACAGCCAAGTCAGCCTCTCTGTTTCCCTGTGGAATCCTTCCACGAATTAAGATTTCAAACCGCAATTCATCTTTCCTCAGATAATATATGTTTGGAAGAACTCGTTTTACCATTTTTAGCACAATTAGGTACATGAAACACAAAGAATACACAAATTAAAAACATTCACCAAAATAAAACCCTATTAAAAATCTCATGTTTAAGAACATCGTACTCTCTCGTAAGCCTAGGCCCCCAATAGTTCCAAAACTAACAAAAGTAATAAACCTAACCACGCTACTGATAAAACTGCGCAACTTTTTTACTGTACTGAGCTACTGTACTATACTGTGTACGGCTAGACCACTTATTTATACCCCCAGAGGTTTGCTACCATGGAATTATTGAGAAACCCAGTGCCCAGAAATAATACACTGTATAAGAATGACATATAACCTCTATTAATCATGTATAACACTTACAAGTCATAAACATTTCAAAACACAACATAAAATTAACATACAAAGGTGTGGATATGACAAGACATATAATTACTTACTTCTTACGTGGGTTTTCCACCTTTAACCTTTAATACGTTTTCAGAAATGTCGTGATTAACCTTCCTTAGCTTCGGTACTTCTACTTTTCTCCAATATCATTTACCCTTCAAGATAGTTGCCAACTAGAAGCTCTATATTAGAAGGGACCCCTCAATTACAGTTTTCGTAAATCTGATCCATAATACAATTATTCAGTAGAATAAATTCTTCACGATGTCGTACAATATCCACAATTATTGGGATAATGTCAAAAGGACAAATTACTCAACGTTTCCTAATTATTCCCTTTAAATCAGAATCCAGAAGCTGACCGATATCAAATCAAACCTCTCACAACTGTCATGGCAGGCCCACCTTCTCTTGTCTTCGTAACAGCTGACAGACACTCAGTCTTGTAAGCAACAACAAACCGTCCTCAAAGAGACAAAAGACGAACCCAAACAAAAATCATTACATCCCAAAACTTCCCATATGAATAAAATAAAGATTTACAGGCCCGAAAGCATACTAGATAGAAAAGGTACCAAGAAATAATTACAAACAAAACATTCTTTTAAAAAACCCTTTTCACCAAGACAACGTGAATGGCAACCTTGCGCGAGAAATCACGGGGTGAACCAAAATAAAAATATATAAGATCTTACTACCACAAGTGTACATAAATAAAACACGGGCATAGTACATTACCTTGACCAATACCGAGCAAAATACTTACTCGCACCATCTCACAAAATTCGAAGCAAGCCTAACATAATCATGACGACTAATCAGAGGTTCCTTTATGTAGCATGGGCTACATTTTAAATTTAATAATAAAGGAGCTCTAATTCCGACGATCACAAACAACCCAGACAAACCACATATTTCTTGGTCACTAGCCCTCTTTCCATTTCAGAGTACACGAAGTTAAAGTAAACACTGACTTGCCTTTTACAAACCAAAAGGTATGTTAATATTTCAAAGCTATTCCAAACGTATTTTAGTCGAGTAGGCCATATTTCTGAAGTAAGGATTGGAAGTACCAAATAGCCCCCAGGCTATTGGTTTTCCGACGAGCTGCCCTGTTGTTACATTACACGTCTTGTCTCTGTGAAAGTCCAACACCAAGTCTCTTTTATACAATTAATAATTAACGACGTTCATTTTCATGCCGTACAAACACCATCTTACATCTCAAAAACGCAAGATTCAACCTCGAGGAGACAGCTTTTACCAGTCACTACTAGGTCGCGCTTCGATCGGTCACCACAGCAGAGACCGTACACAGGTGTCCTCTAGCGGTGAAACTAAGAAGCATTACATCAGCGATCTCATGCACGTCCAATAGACACTCATCAGAGTACTTACTAGAGACGCAAAATAGAATTGCGTCAGTTATTATCACAACAATAATAACTATAGATACAACAACAATAGTTATTATAACCGAAATAATAATAGGAATAACCCGAATTATAATCGAAATAGGAATTCCCAAGACTAAATAATGACGAAGGAGAAATATGACTTCATTACTTAAGTTGGAGCAGTAATTGATATGAAGAACCGAATCATAAAATTTAGCGAAGGGTTAATAAACACAGAAGAGTTAGAAGAATAGGATTCGAATGACAGTCTAGATATAGATCTTAGGGAAGAAATAATAAATAATATTATTGAAGAGGTAGAAAATGAAAGAGAATTACTTACTCTCAGAGCAGAAAGATTTGATGAAGTTGGGAATGAATTTGAGAATTTGATCATGGAGTATCAAGATATTTTTGATGAAAATCCTGGAGTGATATAGGACTACAAGCATAAAAATAGGCTGACAGATGAAACCCCTTACCAGAAGAGGATTCATCCGATACCGGAAAAGTACTATGATGAAGTACGAGGGATAATTAAGAAAATGGAAGCTGACGGAATTATAAAGAAGCAGGTATCTTCTTACATCAACCCTATAACAGTACTCAAGAAAAATAATGGTCAATTACGCCTATGTCTCGATGCACGGACCATTAACTTAAAGATTTTGCCCGAGGCAGACCGACCGCCTAAAATACGAGATCTGCTCAGAAAGTTCAAAGGAAAAGTTTGTTTTACCGTCCTTGATTTGACTTTTTCATTTTACCAGATAGAGCTGGAAGAAGAAATCAAACAATACACGGTGTTTCTGTTTGACCAGACGTCCCGGGTATTTGAGAGAATTCCCTTTGGTATGGTTAATAGTGGACCAGCCCTGATTAGAGCCCTTGATAAGAAACTCACAGACGAAGTCAAGAAGAACGTGCTTTGCTATATAGATGATTTAATCATATCTTCACCAAATGTCCAGGAACACCTAATACACTTGCGTAAGCTTTATGAAAACTTGAGAGACGCAAACATAAGGGTAAACTTTGATATGTGCCATTTCATGAAGGAGAAAATTAATTTTCTTGGACATACCATTGACCAGCATGGATATCACCCGAACTTGCAGGAAGAGGAAGCTATTATGAGGTTCCCAAAGCGCACTAAGGTCAGACAAGTGAGAGAGTTCGTGGGTGCATGCCAGTTCCTTAGCAGTCATTGTCCGAAGTATTCAGAGATTACGGCCCCTCTATAATTATGACTTATTAAAGAAGAATAACCGTTGGAAGTGGAGCAGTACAGCTGACGACGCGTTTGAAAAAGCTTAGGAAATGTTGAAAAATAACGTGAAATTGGAATATCCGGATTTTGAACGAATATTCTACATTGAATCCGACGCTTCACGCGTAGGCAGTATTGCAGTCTTATACCAAGAAGACGAGGATGCAAATAAGCACTATATTGCGTTCACCGGAAGATATCTTAAATGACATGAAGAGAACTATTTCACGACAGAACTTGAGGCCTTAGCTTCCGTGACAGCTCTTTAAGCGTGGAAGGAGATATTAATCGGACACCAGATTATAATTATCACCTATCATAAGGCACTTCAATTCATGCTTCAAACCGATATGTCGAGTGATAGATTAACACGAGGGGCCCTATTCACTCAACAATTTAATGCTACAATAGTACACCAGCCAGGTAAGGACAATTTGTTGGCTGACGCGTTATCACGCAACCCCATTAAAATTTGCAGATAAACCATGTACAATTGGAGAAAGAAGATCAGGAGACCGTTAGGAGATTAGCCCGAATCGGTGTGTCACAGAAGAGACATGCTCCAATTAGGAAGATGTACAGGTTCCTTAAGGGTTACATGGACATAGCAGATCCAGAATATGCTGCTACTCAAAGGCGATCACAACACTATGTATTGAGAGGAGATATCGTGTGCAAATACGCAGACTCCGAGCGCACTAAGTTTCGCATAGTAGTGCCCACTAATTTTGTCACAAAGTTAGTGTGGTTGGCTCACCATTCTATTGGACATGGCGGTCTAGATGAAACCCTCAGTACTCTTAAAGAGAGATTTATCTGGACCAATATGAGATCTGCCATTGCGACATAAGATCATATGATAAATGCCAGAGAGGAAAATTCACATCAGAATTGTTGAAAGGAAGACCCAGAGCTACGATACCTTCTAAACCACATGAGCTGATGGCCACGGATATCTTCGGTCCATGTCCGAAAGGATACCAAGGTAATCAGTTCCTGTTAGTGACTTGATGTCTTCACTAAATTCGTCACCATGAATCCTAAGCAAAAGGCCAACACAAGAAATGTAGTGAGCAGATTAGAGAATGCTGTGTTTCCTAAGGCAGGGAAACCAGAATATCTCTTATCGGACCACGGAGCGCAGTTCACTTCAGCCGAATTTGCAGCAGACATGGAAAGATTAGGAATTAAGCACATCTTTTCGAGCGTGCGTTATCCAGAATCAAATTCTAGCGAACGATATATGGTAGAATTTAGTAAATTCTGTAGAATTTTCTGCCCAAATGATCACCCCAGTTGGGTAAAATACGTGCCAATTATTGAGGATTGTTTGAACTCCACGGTGCAAGAGAGCACGGCAGAAGTTCCAATGATTCTTCACATAGGATGAAATCCACAAAGGCCATATTTGATTTCATTCCCAGAGATCCTGATTTAGGCCGACAAGCAAGGATCAACAAGGCTGAAGAAAGACTTCTGAAAACAGCTGAGAAACACTTGAAACGAGTTGCAGGAAAACGTTTTGGTACGCCATTAGGAATTGGAGATTTCATTTTATTGCACAGACCAGCCAAAGCGGACGTAAGCAAAAAGATATACCCAAAATTTGGTGTTATCTTTATTGGCCCGTTCCGCATAGAAAATGCTTATGGGAATAACTGTTATGAGTTATTTGATGAAGAAAATAGCGTTATCCTAGGAAAATTCAATGCTAAGTATTTAAAAATGTATCATAAGAAAGAAGGCTAAAAATAATTTATTATTCGAGTTCAAGTGACACATTGAAAGTCTCGGATCAGTATAGTTCAAAACAATTTTGGGAACTGTTTTTAACTTGTGATAAGGGGAGAATGCCCCAAAAATTGAATTATTTGGGAAGTAAGTGAGAGTATTTTCCAAGCCCATGGTAAAAATTAACATGCAAATATAAATCCTGGAAATGAGTCAAAAGTCAGTCGTGTTACAAGCTCGAGGCAGTGGGGAGATTCCAATTACGTGATATGTTGCGCAACATAAATTTCTAGAAGATTGAAATCGACATAGCAACAGTGAATTAGCTATAAAATATAATAAATATCGTTATAAATTATGCTATTGGATATCAGCCCAGAGCCAATGAGAAGAGGTCTTATTGAAGACGGGATTAACTTCAACTACATAATTTGATGAAATTATGCATTTATTCCATTAGATGGAGATTTTTTAATTGGCAATGTAAAGAATATTAAAAGAAAATATGTCTGATACTTTAAAAGCTGCAGAACGGTTGAACTACGCAGTAACAAGCATTGTTAATATGCGCGCTAAAATTATGGTGGGAGACTGATATGGCCGCCAAATTTTTGACTTGGGGAGGGAGACCCAGGCATCGGAGTTCTTATTCCTACAGACTTCGAAAAGAGGGGAAGTGCTTCTTGGGTTAACTGAGATCCCAAAGCCTTAGTCCGAGTGCGGTGATAGACGACTCGTGGAGACGATACGTTAGCAGGGTTGAATAGTGGAGATCCCCGTGCTAGTATTTAGGCGAAGTTGAAAGGAGACTTGATAATAGGATATCTCATTTACATATGAGATTATACTTCGGCCGAGTGAATTAATAGATAGTACAGTTCGAATACTATATTATATCAAAAGATGAGTGTCATAACTCGAACAATTTCGAAGATATAAGCTTGTAAAGACAGCTTTATAAATGTGTCGGACGTAGAAGCTGAAAAACACTTTTGTTGGAACCCGAAGATAGTGAGCATAGTTCGAGTGAACAGCAGTGGAGAACTTCTACATTAGCGCAGCAAGCAAAGATTATTATTATGGCTGATAATGTTCATTGACTAGTATCATTCAACATTATTGACATGTTTGAGATGTCGAACTAAGAAGTCATGCACCAGGGACATATTTAATGCAGAGTTAAGATAGAACAATGGAGCTTCGTTAGGCAACGTATTTCAGAATACAGACGTGGTGTACGTTACATCTTGTACATTTTCGACAGTTTACGAACACTAATAGAACAACAATTAGCTATAGAAATAATTCATTCACCACCTACATGAATATTTCTATAAAATAATTACTCAACGGCGATATTGATATATATTTGCGACGGAGAATGAAGATCCTACAGAAGAAGATTGTCAATATGCCAGGAAATCCCGGCAACCCAGAAGAATATGCCAGAAGGATGTCATTCGATTCCAGACGGAGGTTGGTGATTACCGGAGAGGGAACGTTTTCTCATATCCGAGGTCGCTGGTCCGATGTTTCGAATGGAGGTCCATCTCTGTATGTTGGACTGAGGAAATACCTAATTATTTTGCAAATACTTACCAAGATTTTCATGATGTCATCAAAAATAAGGTAGCAGTGTTATTTATTTGTAGTATAGAGCATTGTTAGTGAAATTCTGAGACGACGCCCTTACTCCATATTTTATGTATTTCAGTGATTCGATGTAAACCTACACTTCAAATGTGTATCAAATTTTTATGCTTCAAGATCATTTGAGATGATAGTCATTCATCTATATTTCAAATTTTATTCTACGGATCAGTTGTTGAACTGACATTTAGATTTTGTTTGAGGAATCAGATTTCCTTATGTAAGACTAGTCATTTTCACTTTCGAATTTTAATTTTTATTTGAACCAAGGATTCAGACATTGTGTCATGGATGCAATAAATTCTTTTCAAGAATTTAATTTGGGCACTATATTGTATCAACTTCAAGACCAGAAGAAACGTCGAATGATATCGATATATCATTATTGTATATAAAATTTACGACGATCTAGCAAGAACTAGTCGTTTCATAAGACTGAAGTCATACACTCATAGACATTCTTCGCGTAGAATGGAAATACATTGCGAAACTGACAATCCTTACTTTATTTGAAAAAGCTGAACGCTTTAGTCAATTAATTGTTTTAGGAAATATCTCTTTATGGAAGATCTTTGACTAGTAATTCAAAGCTAGTTACCCCGGTCAAGATTGAATTCTATTTGACATTATAAATACCATGTGTGGTTATTTATACACTATATGTGTAATATCACGTCATAATGTAGACCTGATATTGCAATGACGTGCATATTAAAGCTTGACAAGTGTGGTGAAACAGAATTAGTATTTTTATTACGTGTATTTGTGACAGATGAGTTAACAATTAATTATCTTTTAGTGTAGTAAACTCAAGGTGGTCATTCACGACAGTCTGAAGTCGTCTTTTATTTAAGGAAGTTTTCTTTGAAGACCTGAAGGATGTATTTTGTCGATCAGTAGTCGTGTGTGACGACGCTGATGGTTATGCCATTAATTGAAGGAGATTTCTACAGAAGAAATGTTGATAACAATTAATCTGCATTTGGTTATTGATTAACATAGCAGAAGTTATTTGTTTATACCATATACAGTGTTATATGAGGTGCTGTAGAGCTATGTCTGAGCTCATGCGAGGCTGTTCTGCATTTTAAGGGAAGTTAACGAAGTAAAGAGTAGATCATAAAGGAGTCATTGTTTATAAGAAGTCCATTACATTTGAAGTAAGGTTTTAGCTGTGATGACATGAGGGTATGAGCGGAAAACAATCAGAGAAAGGTTGTCACTTATGCCACTTATACCTTTATTAAATCTTTATTAAATCACGGAGTTGTATAGAAACGTTCAGTTGACCTTTGCTGGTTGAATGTATTTGACCGATATTGTATAAAAACCTATCTAAGACATTGTGTGTGCAGTATATTGAACACTGATGAGTGTTAAGAAAACTTTATGTTGAGGAAATATTGTATATATTTAACTACAAGGTGTATTTTGAGAGAGAACTAAGATTCTCGCAGATAACTTATTGATAGCGTTAGACATCGTTTGTTATAATGATCAGATTACCTGTAAATATTTTTTCATAATTATTTAATTAGTTAAATAATTTTATAACGATTAATTAGTAGGATGTTTTTGTAGTATAGTGTAATTTTCGAGTGAATGTTTTTAGAATGGATGATTGCCAGTTGTTAAGAATGTTTGAACAACCTGGTCGGTTCTAGAACGACTGGGAGTGTGAAAGGAAGATAGTGTTAAATTTTTAGAGAGATTGTTAGAGAATTGTATGTGTTACAAGCATTTTTATAAAGCTAGAATGTAAATTTCAAACGAGGATACTAGACGCGCGCCAGAGAGCGTGTATACAAGCAAATATGAGCGGAGATGTGTACAGTTAGGACTCAAAGCCAGTCTATTATATAACGTGCAGCTTTGTGACAGGCCACAGCCTTGTTAATAGAAATAGTTTCACGGTTCGACACTTGGTTGTCCTTTGTATCAATGAAACAGAGCAAGCAGGTGCATTACGAGACTCGTGGCAGCCGTAGTAACCTCTGAAAGGAATGCTGTCGAGGCAGGAAGTTTTGTTAAATGTTTTATCAATTACCTTTTAAAATGTTTGTGATTTTAATTTACAGTTCAGTAAACGCAGTAGTATGTGTGTAGTGGGTGAGGAGCGAGTATGAATGTATGGATTAGTTTATTAGTATTGTTTGTTTTCATTTAATGTGTAATGTTAGATATTGTTTACTCATGTTTAAATAAATTTACACAGTTCGTTGTTCTTGGTCGTCGGCGAGTGATTCATTTTAAGTATAAGGAACAAGGTATTATGGATCCCCTTTTGAGGCGAAGCTGAGTCCCATACGAGGAGCCCGAGGGAAGAGAAAGTTAGGCGATCAAGTGAGCCCCGTATATTTTGTTGTTATCCACAATATCCTTGCAGCATACTGTATGTAAATTCCTGAATATCTTGTTTGAGCGATTTCTATTGAAGTAATTAGCCGCTGCTATTAGAAATAGGCAATCCAGCTGGGCTATGGATATTCCGACAGGCAACTTCCCGAATTTACGGGTACAGTACCTATACCATATCTCCCCATTATATTTTCTATTCCTTGATTATCACTCCCAACTTTCGCATTCAAGTCTCCCATCACGACCACTATATCCCTTTTCTTCACTTTTATCAAGTTTCGATGTAACTGGCCGTAAAATTATTCTTTTCTTTCTTCTTCTCCCGTCTCTGTTGGTGCATAGCACTGCACCACAGTGATTGGTCTAACTGTTGATGCAAATCGGGCTACTATTATCCTTTCTGATACTGGATACCAATCCATCCTCCTTGTCTTTTGTGTGATCAGTAAACCAACACCCTCTCTGTGTTCTTCTTCTGTTCCTGAGTACAACAACGAGTCCCCTTCCTGGGTCCTTATTTCCCCGAACCTATTCCATTTCATCTCACTCAAACCTAGTAAGTGCATCCTGTAGCTTTTCATGTCCCTAGATACTTCGGCCAGTCTACCTGTCTGCCGCATTGTTTGTACGTTCCAAATTCCAATTCTCGTGTCCGATTTCAAGCCAAAGGTGAAATCCGTTTTATCCATCCGGCTTCTATTCATTTCTGTTTCTGTAATTGGAGTAATCTGGGGTGTGTAGGTTATTGGCCTTCAGCACCCAAAGCTTGGAAAAGGGGCTGCCTTCTAAGTATCCAGGCCTACTGATTTTCTGTCAGGGTTTCTTCCCCTAGCCATTGAAGTTCCCACTTCTGTCCACAAGGTAGTGGAGGTCCTGACCTCTTAACCCTGGTCAGCTGGGTTGCCTCTTCCGCCAGCTCCGCCGTACCGAAAACCATCTTCTCCTCCTTCGCTGCCGTTGAGGACTTGAGGGTCTGGGTTTCTTTTTAGTCTGGATCTTCACCATTGGCCTGTCCGGCAAGGGAGGCCCTACCAGTAGCTATGCTACCGCTGGCATAGCCCAAAGGATCATTAGACCACGCAAGCACTCCCACTACGTCAAGGTCATGCAACCCCTAGGGAGTGACATGATAATAGGTAACATAAATTTTTCTCAAGGAAAAGAACTTTGTCGTAGCACAGTTTCTTGTCAATATATTTCAGTTTTTGGATGAGGTGAATTGTGTCCTTGATGAAATGATTATTCGCAATTTATTGAATGTACGGATGACATAATCAAGTAAATTGGTGCTCAGTCAACAATGCGTAACGTGCATTTTTTCTGAAGCCCACAAATGTTGTCGTAGCACAATTACTTGTCAAGATATTTAATGTTTTATTATAAGGTGCATTTTCTTCCCAATTATTTAAATATACAGTATGAGATTATAACCTAATTTATTTGAACGATAACGTTTAATGTTAACTGCAGATAATTCAGCGGATTCAATATTTGTACATATTGTTTCATTTGAAAACAAATGCAGCGTGGGCATACGTTCTCTGCATTCTGGTGAAGGTTAATTTTAATTTTGCGTCATAACCTGTGTTCTCGCGGTTTCTATGTTAGTACACGAGTGACTACAAAATGATGAAGGGACTGCGAAATGTCTTTGGGACTTAAAACAAATAGTTCCGTGAAGAACTATACAGCCTATTTTCATATATCTTACTTATATTAATTGCAGCTATCAACATACAAATTTTCAGTTTGATTGCTGTAATAGATTCGTAGATATTGAGAACCGTCTAAATATTTCGGATGGTCACCATGTTGGACGTTTATATATAGGCCTTCGAGATATTTACTATCACATGAGGATTATTGTGTAGGTGTTTTATTCAAACTTCAATCGTCTGATTAGGACACAAGAAATAACAAGTAGCTCCATGAAGAAATAAATAGTCTATTTTCGTATATCCTACTGATATTATCAACACACATATTTTCAGTTTGATTGCTGTAAGAGGTTCGTAAATATTGAGAACAGTCTGAATATTTCGGATGGCCACTGTGTTGGATATTTATATGTAGGCCTTAGACGAATGTACTATTACATGAAGATTATTGTGTAGGAGTTTTATTGAAACTTGAATCGCATGATTAGGACACAAGAAATAAAATCGAGATTTTAAAATTTCGCTCAGCCACCACCTTGTGGTTATGAAAATAATTTTAGGTTCGACGATGTCGAAATGTAAACTTTATGTGTCAGAAAACTGCATCTTAATGAGGCTCATTATAACACTATTTTCCATTATGAAACAGTTTCTCCCACCAATCAGAGCTCAAGAAACAGTTGTGTGACCAATTAGGTAAGGATACCTTCGCGCATGTGCTCATAATCCAACAAGTCTATATAAATTACCGACATGCACCGTCCATATGTTCGCGTAAATAAATTGGCGAATATGAGACAAGAAATAGCACTGTACCTTAATATCCCTAAGTCCAATTTCTACACAGCGCTTTGCTTTCAAACGATCGGTGACAATATTAGTGAATGCTATAGAGTTTGACAGCAGGCTGTAAACAATAGGTGTTCTGTGTTGGAAAGCAAAGTGTGCCTTCGGAGTGCCTTGACCCACGCATGTGCTCTGTTCAGTCAGCTAAGCCAGCGCGCCCTGTTTACTAACTGAAGTAACTGAATCCCACCGATATTATTATGAATATTTATGTTAAAACATATAATAAAGTTATAATTATCGTCGAACATAAACAGTCGTGTGCAACTCGCCTATAATGGTAATTAAGACACTCATATGGAAATTATAAAACTCGCTTACGCTCGTTTTATAAACATACTCGTGTCATAATTATTACCATTTTAGGCTCGTTGAATAATGTACAATAAATGAATTACATGCCAGTGGATTAAAATTGATACAATCATATACCGTAAAAACGTTCACTGTGTTCGGATAGTTAAATAGCGAGAAACGTCCATTTGAATATTTTAATGTCGTGTCACCGCCATGGTGGATTTGTTCTCACCAGGTTACAAAACGTCCCATAGGTGACTATATGTTTATAGCCACTATGCACATACAAGAATTCAGTTTGATTGCTGTCTTAGATTAATAGATACAGTATTAAGAACCGTCTAAATATTTCGGATGGTCGCCTTGTCGGATTTCAATATATGTAGGCCATATAGCTAAGTACTATTAGATGAGGATTATTGTGGACGTTCATTAATCAAACGTTGATTTCGATCGCTTGATTAGAGCACAAGAAATAAAAACTTAATTTTAAAATTTCGCACTGCCGCCATCTTGAGGTTATGCATACAATTCAACTAAATCAGATGTCAGTGCATTGCAATTTCTTTATTCATTTGCTGTACCAAGTTTCACTTCGTTCGGATGGTTAAATTGCGAGAGATGTCTATATAAATGTTTCAACTTCGTTTGGCCGCCATGTTCGTTTTATAGTTAAGTGGTTTTTGGAAGTCACATATACAAAAGTCTAGTAATTCCCTTTATCCCTGAACAAATTTTCAGGGTTATATCAGTAATAGTTTCGGATATATAGAATGCCGGTCAAATAGTTCCTAAAACCGCCATGTTGGATTAGTGAGACGTAATAAAAATTGAAGGGCACGGTCGGGGTCGGCCAAAATGGTACTATCACCTTACCGAGTTTCATTGAAGTTGCTTCAGCCGTTTATAAGTTACTAGGGTGGGGAAGGGGGGGGGGGCACACACACACTCATACACAGACACGGACAAAAGGTGATCTCATAAGTCTATTTTCTCATAACTGAAAAAAGACTAATAAGGCACCTTCAACATTTTTCTGAGGCGTGTGCTGAAATCCTTGACCTGGATATCTCTACATAGTATAAAACAAAGTCCACGATTCTTGGATGTGACGGGTAATCTCGAGAACCTCTGGGTGGAATTTGATGCGGTTTTCACCATTCTGTAAAGGATATCTCGAAGATGATTTCTGTAGAAAATAATTTATTTATGATCACAGGAAGCCGAGCAGTAACGATTTCAGTGAAAAAGTCGAAACAACAATCTGGCGTCCGAGCATTTTGTAAGCTTACGCTGGGCAAACCGTTCAAAATATCTAAATACTGTGAGTATATGAATTGTTTAGCATGAAAAGTTCAACAAAATTCCGCGAGAGCATATCTCTATCTTCAACACATCGCCTACTATAAGTGTTTTTACGTTTTCATTTCTTCCAACCATGTCCATTCAAATACTGAGGCGACAGTTTACGAGCTAGCTAAGGGAGAGTCTCTCACCCCCGTTACAGCCTAACCAGCGGGCGAACCTATTACCCCCAGATACAGCAAGCAGCAAACCATCGAGTCGTGTTGAGTTAAGATTTCAGAGAAGGGTGCTAGTAGTTGAAGTTTCCCTGGAAGTGCAACTCGGCTTTTCTTCGTTTCGCCTGTGAACTTTCCATTCCGCAAAATACACAGTCAAGTTAAGATTGGACGGAAGGGGGATTTGTGTTTCATGCATCTCGCCATTCGCTGGAAGTGCAACTCAGCTTTTCTTCATTTCGCCCGTGAACTTTTCTTTCGGCAAAATACACAGTCAAGTCAAGATTGGACTGAAGGGAGATTTGTGTTTCATGCACCTGGCCATTCATATTTCATATTTCAAAACAATGTAGCACTGCCAGTTTAATCCAAAATTGTTCTTTAGTTGTATGGAATGAGGCTACAATGTCGCACAAAACCACCGTTGAAGTTGTAGACAGAACCTTGCGTGATCTAAGGAATCTGAACACACCTATGGGTGGCTGCACAGTTTTGTTCGTCGAAAATTTTTGTCAAATCTTAACAGTTGTTTAACCTATATCGTATGATTTTGAGAGCTCTGGCAACGTCGCATAGCGGGAGGAAGAAAGCAAGCGGAAGTAACATGAGGTTGATGTTTTTACGTCATGGACATAGTTAACTTCATGACTAGGTGAATGTACCAGAAGGGTAGAGGGCGTTGATGAACTCCAGGAAATGTCAAGGTGGGAAGGTCACGTCGGAGAAGCAGTTCACTTTCTTTTGTATCGCCGTACACCGAAGATCTCTTTATTTTGTGTCGCCGTACGCCGAAGTTACAAGCAAGTGTGTAGGGGCAGTCGTACCGTGGCAACTTGGAACCAGTGCGGTATTCCGATAGGTTTTTTGAACGTAGCTGAAAGACTCAGTATTATTTCTTGCGTGAACAGCTCTGTATTAACGAATATGAAAGCCAAAGGTGACGAGGCGATATTATAACGCAGATCATAATGCATTATGTTGTGAAATACTAGTCATTGGTACACCGGAGTGCGAGCTAACACACGTGGTGTCTTAAGCTTTTACGAGGTACGGGACTGCATGGGCCGAGGGTGATATAATTGACGCCTAGAACATATGAATGAAGCGATGTGCATTTGTTTGACAAGCAGACAAGTGAGTATCCAGGGTCAGTGAACTATGAGAGATAAACTGATTGTAGTCCAAATATAGAGCGACATCTAAGGCCAAGGACGGACGTAATTTCTTATGAGTACTGGCTGGTGTAAATGCGTACGATATAAACTGTGTCGTTATAGAGTTATTATCACGGCCAGAAGTTGATATTACTTGGCATATTCGACATGAAGATTACAGCGATGTATTGGACGGATATAAAGGCTATCAGTACAGACCAGTGCGAGTTTTGTGACAAGAACTTTCCAAGCGAAGAGATGACCGGTTGGATCTAGGAACGTGGAAGCTTTTATGATGACGTGGAAACCAAGGCGAGCCAGGACCATGCACACTCAGAGGGTCGCGAGCTGGATCCAGGGCGAGAGGGGAGGATGTTCAATGAGAAGAACGTGGAACCAAACCCCCCAGGAAACGTGTCAGCGGAACCAAGACTGAGGTGGTCGAAAGGTACTAAAAACCATGTTAATTCTTAAGTCGTGGTTAATGGGTAGTGGTTACTAAGATTTGGACAGATGGGCGTATAATCGAAATAGAATTTAATCAAAATAGAATAAATGCGATAACATGACAAGATTATTAGGACAGTAAATTTAAGTTTTCCTTTGAGAGATTATTACAGTCATATTTAGGATTTAAAATGAAATAAATGGATCCATTAAAATATATTCTGAGTACATGGATCTTTCAGCGTGTTACGTCGCTGTGTTCTTTGAAATGGTGCAACCTGGATGACAATTTATGGTTTAAACATGCTTAAATTACAGGGGGAACATTTATACTTAAGGGGCCACTTTAGTGCGCACATCATGATATTTATACTAAACACTCACACGTCACTGAGGTTTCCCTTTACATGCTAACATGAGGAGATGCATTTGGTAGGTAACTGATACAATGTTATGTGAATACAGAAACAGCATTGATAAAATAGGAGGGTTGTCTAATACGAAGTTATGATGAAACTAAATGTTCTCACTATAGCGTGGTGAATAAAATAAATGATTATAATTAATGTTACGTGATAGGTGAAAGAATATGAAATTTTGAGGCAATTTTCAGTTGAAAAATAATACAGATACTTAAATGTTTATGGTGTATTTATAAATGTGTGAAGAGCATGCAGGGGTTAACAAATAAATAAATACATAAATATCTGGAATCATAATAGTACATTATGCAACGAGCCTATAATGGCTATAATTAAGACACGAGTATTTTTATAAAACGATCGTATGCGAGTTTTATAATTTCCAAACGAGTGTCTTAATTACCATTATAGGCGAGTTGCATACGACTGTTTATGTTCGACGATAATTATAACTTTATTATATGTTTTAACATAAATATTCATAAATATCTGTTGAGAGTCAGCCACTTGAATTTTGTAATCGAAGAGCGAGCGCTGGGTATATCTCTGTCTTTCAAGATCTCTGAACGATCGACGCATGCGCTCTGTGTGCTTGCAATGCCATATGTTTACATCGGCCGTCCCTCAGTAATATTGTCACCGGAGTCGTTTGAAGGCAATGCGCTGTGTAGAAATTAGGGTTGGTGATATTAAGGTACAGTGCTATTTCTTGTCTCATATTCGCCAGCTTATTTACGTGAACATATGTACGATGCGTATTCCATGTCGGTAATTTATTATAGTTCGATATTGTGTTTATGTCCGACATGTTGGATTTTGAGCGCATGCGTGAAGGTATCGTTACCTAACTGGTCAATGAACGAGGTCTGATTGGCTGGAGAAACTGTATCATAATGAAAAACAGTGTTATAATGACCATCATTATGATACAGTTTTCTGACACATAATAGTGAGGGTCGAACATAAAGATTTTACAATGTAAAGTAATAAATGTAACAGCCAACAACCAGTCATTTTTCTGAGTGAGGCACAGCTGAACGGAAACCAGTGAAAATAATAATGAAAGTATTTAATCCATGAATTAAAATTTTGTAAATGAATTATTTAACGCCAGTGACATATTAATTTTGGTGATTACATTTAGTTAGAAGGAGATCGAATGAGGCAATAATTTTTCCTTTGAATATTTTCTCATATTTACGCACCTGCTCATTTATGGACTATTCAACGGAGAGGTGACATAGCATTTTGAAGTAATGGTTGTAATACTAGTGTGATATAGCTCTGATCTCCGTAAGTTATTTTGTATCCAAAGATTCGGACGCCCGGAGATTTTGTCCTCATTAATTTGAATTTTGCTTCTGCGTCATTAATTTATTTGCACATCAAGAGTAACAGCGGAGTTTTTTTGTAATTCTTGTTCGTTGTCATACTTGTGTGACATAGTTTTTTTAATGCCAAAATTGATTCGGACATTCAATTTTTTTCTTTTCGAGTTGTACCGAATTCTGGGTGAGGATTGACGTGAGTGTCGGGCCACCCAATCCAGAGCCAGATTATCGGGCACAGTTGTTACCTGAGGAACAAGAGCAGACGAAGTGAACGCTCCATTAAAAAGATCTTATATTTGGCCGGATATAACAAAATTGGCTCTCAAAACTAACATGAGAGTACTCTTTTCTTCAGAAGATAATTGTTTGTTTGCTAATTTGTTACTTAGAGTTGGAAATGGAGATTTACCGGTCATTGATGGGAAAATTACCCTCAGTCACGATTTCTGTGTTTTGATAAGCAGCATTTAAGAATTGATTGATAGCGTTTATCCTCAAATCCATGACCTATCTAACAAATCTCATTCATGGTTTAAAGAAAGAGCAATATTATCGCCGACAAACGAACAAGTTGTGAAAATTAATGACTTGGTGTTCTTTAAATTCACTGCCCAGGCTCAAGTATATTACTCAGTAAACGCAGTAGTCGATAGTGAAGAAGCTGTTCATTATCCTACAGAATTCCAAAATTCTTTACATCATTCTGGCTTGCCACCGCACAAGCTCATTTTCAAAGTGGGAGTGCCTGTTATATTGCTACGTAATTTACACCCACCAAAGTTATGCAATGGGACGCGATCGGCAGTGAAAACTTTGAAAAACTGTTTCGTTGAAGCAAGTATCTTAACTAGCTGTGGTACAGGAGAAGCAGTCTTAGTACCGAGAATCCCTATGATTCATTCAGATTTGCCTTATCATTTCAACCGAGTACAATTTCCAGTAAGAGTCTGCTTTGTCATGACTAATAAACAAAGCTCAGGGTCAGACACATAGAGTGACTGGGAGCTGATCTCAGTGGAGAATGTTTTTCTCATGGACAGCTTTTCGTGGCTCTATCGCGTGTTACATCAAACCGAAATCTTTTCGTGTTCACTGCTGGAGGGAAAACGACTAACGTCTTATACAAGGACATCTTTTAAGACCTCGGTTAAAAGTAGCCTATCACCTTGCATTCATAACTGTTCCCGGGCGAAGCCGGGGCGGGCTGCTAGTATATTTATATAAACACATCGCCGTCATGGCTTTGATATTATCTAAGCACGATATCGAGTGCATGATGATCCCTAAGTATACAACGAGCCTTGCATGTAAGAACGTTTTACCCAATTAGGCACTAAACACTTCAAACTTTCCCATTACAGCAGCTACTGTGTACACAATCATAGCATTTGGGAATTAGTGCTACAAGTTGATAATTGAACACTATGTCAAGCACCCTCAGAGGTTTCCCCACCCTCCGCATACCGAGGTATTGAAAAGAGGGTGCCACTTCAAACTTGCTCCTTCTCAAGTTGGCTAACACTTCAGCCTGGCCTGCAAGCTTAATATGCTCGGGGAAGAATATTTCTCTCGTGGAGCACAACAACATACAGTAAATTAGTGAACGTCTACAATGATCGTTGCGAGACCAACAGTTCACAATCACTCAGCAAATGCCACTCGAAATGATAACGCGTTGTGCCATGAAGAACAAAACCATGTATTGTCAAATATTATATTGGCCCTCTCTGTATCAGCACTCAGTTATTACAATCATCCATATAATTAACAAAAATTATAGAAAGCGATTTTAAACTCATGTTCCATGTCCCTAAAATATCTTACCATTGCACACCGCATTAAACTAGGTTCATACTGTCGAAATAAACTGTACATTTAAACAATTTAGACTAGCAAAATTATTTTATTTTGATATGCAATCGCAATACATACTATAATAATGCTGCAACCATTCTTTGAATAAATACATACCGTCAACATACCTCCAGCCTTCGGCAGTAATGATCCTATCAATTAAGACAACATAAATATGAAGCACCCCACTGGCAGTCTCAACCCCGCGATACACTTCAAGCCGTTAGACAGAGGTTAGAAGACGTCAAAACATAGTGCTCACCATGTCTGTATATTTGCAGATGATCGATGTAATAATGTATTAAAACTAAAGAATGTTTAACCACAGACTCACTAGACGAGTCGGTTCGAACTGCTCGTATAACAACTTTTGTCATTTTTTTCTATTCCATCCTGAGTAATTCATTTTATTGGTTGAATAGTACGCCCAGTCAGAATTCTGTATATATGGAGTCTTTGATCTAGTGCTATTTGCGGAGAATACCTCTTGTATGATTGTATCTATTTCCAATGTTTCATCATTGTAAATCTAATAGATGCCGGCTTATCAATTTTAACAACTTAAATTACTAGATGTCAGTTGCATGCCTTCTTTATTCACTGTGATAATATTCTGATTAATGCTAGCAACGTGTCTTATATGATACTCCCATTCTACCAAGTAGTATTATGTAATATACAGTACATTCTAAGTTAATGATTTCATTATTCTTGTCGTACGCTCGAAATGTATGGGGTCTCTGTTCTTTTTCTTTGGGTTTAGGTAATAAATTGTGCGGATCTACCTTATTGCCAAATTTCTTAACTGTAGCTATAATAGTTGGTGACTGACAGACTTTTACTGTATCTTATTCAAGATAGCGGTCACCCCGTTTCAAGCAGATTAGCCCGCCTATCTGTCATCATGAATTCATTAATCCGCTGGCCTTGTGCCTTGTAGGACTTTGAGTCTCTCGTGGGAGTATTCCTTCTTGCGAAGTTTCGTTATTTCAGCTTTCATGGATTGTGGGTTATTGATTTTAATGACTTATATCAACGATATGGTGGCTGCACGCTATATTCAGTTTGACCGTCTCCTATATGATACGACTGTCTTTCCAAGCGACGTGTTGATTGTAGAATGACATCCTAGGGACATAGGTTATTGATTTTAAGATATTCCACAGCACGGACAACAACCTTCTTGAAAGCATGGAGACCCTGAGCGTAGAAAGGCACTTCTGAGGGCTTACATTATTGCTAGGCATTATAAAACTTAAAATGCTATCAGTTTACCAAGCATCTTGATAATTATGGAACCACCTGTCGAGCAACTGATTTTATGTTTAATTAGCACGCTCACCCACCATCTTGAGTTCACAAAGTTGCTGACCATGTGGCTCGCATATCTTTTGTACGAGTCTACCTTCTTGTGACGTTTCGTCACTGTACTCTAACAGACTGTGAGTAATAGATTTTCATGACATATTGTCAATGTGGCGGGTGAGCACTACATTTAACTTGAAACTCTGATTTCTAATGCAATAGAGGTGTTTTATACATGAAACTCCTCTTACTACTTGTTACGTGTAAATTACGCAATTAATTCCAGAATGATTGATTTTAAGAAAAGTTGGGAAGAATTTACACGAAGAATGGAAACAGATGTAAGTGGCAGTAAAAGGATGCTGTATGGACTTCTAAGAAGTAAGAGGAAAGAAAGAGTTACTACAAAGCTAGTGAAAAAGGAAGATGGAGAGTTGTTAACACACCCAGAAGAGATAAAGGGACGATGGAAGGAGTATTTCGATAAGCTATTGAATGTGAGCAATTGTACTGGTGAGATGGAAGTGACACAACCTGACGACTCTATAACAGAAGATGATATAACAATGCTGGATGTGGAATTAGCAGTACAGAAAATGAAGATGGGAAAAGCAACAGGGGTGGATGAAATCAGTGTAGAAATGATACAGGCTGCTGGACCTGTAGGTATGAAATGGTTGTATCGACTGCTAAAGTGTGTGTGGAAACGGAAATGTGTACCAGAAGACTGGGAGAAAGGGCTAATAATACCAGTGTTTAAGAAGGCGGACAAGAAGGTGAGTGATAACTATATAGGGATCACCCTCATATCACAGATAGTAAAAATACTGGAAAGGATATTAGAAAGAAGAATGAGAAGAAAGGTGGAAGGAGAGTTGCAAGAGGAACAGTATGGCTTCAGGAGTGGAAGATCCACAGTGGACCCAATCTTTAGCTTGAGGCAGGTGATGGAAAAGAACTGGGAATATGGAGAGGATTTGATCATGACTTTTATAGATCTAGAAAAGGCATATGATAGTGTCCCCAGAGAGAAGGTATGGAAACCATGGTTAAGAAGAGACTGGGAAGAGAAATGTTGGAAATGGTGCAAGCAATGTACAACAACTGTGTTAGCAGGGTACTGACCCCAGTTGGAAAGACAGATTGGTTTAGGAAGAAGACTGGACTAAGACAGGGGAGTGTGCTGTCACCCCTCTTGTTCATAATGGTGATGTGTGAAATTGTAAAGGAAACAAAGGAAGCACATGGACATAAAGAAATGAAGTTACTGTTATTTGCAGATGATATTGTGGTCTGGGGAAGGAACACCGAAGAAGTGCAAAAACAACTAGATGCACTGAACGAAAATATTCAGAAGTACGGCCTGAAAATCAGTATAGAGAAAAGCAAGACCATGCTGATGACAAGAGGGGAAAGACAAGGAAAAGGCACTGTGAAAATTGGAAGTCAGAGTTTGGAAATTGTGGACACGTTCAAATACCTAGGAAGTGAATTGATGCAAACTGGTAGGTTGGACATGGAGATTGGCAGGAGAGCACAGCAGAGCAATGCATTCTATCGAAGTGTAAGAAAACTTGTTTGGGATAAGGAAGTACCAAGGAAAAGCAAGGAGGTAATGTATAAAGTTTACTATGTTCCCATATTAACTTATGCAGCTGAGACTTGGACCCTGACAAGCAGGCAAGAGAGTAGAATCCAAGCCAGTGAAATGAAATTCCTAAGAAGTATGATAGGAAAGACAAGGAAAGACAGAGTGAGGAATGAAGATGTTAGGAAGGAAGTTGGGATGGTAAAACTAAATGAGAGAATTGAGAAGAATAAACTAAGGTGGTTTGGACATGTAAAGAGGATGGAGGCAAATAGAATACCAAGACAGATGCTGGAGGCAAAGTGCAAGGGTAAGAGAGCAAGAGGAAGACCTAGAACAAGGTGGATTGATTCAGTTAAGAACAGCGTAAGAAAAAGAAATCTGGACTGGGACAAGATCGTGGAAGAAGAATGGTGGAAGGAAAGAGGAAAGTGGAGAAGTGCCATAAATACCCCGACCCGGCAGGAGCTGGATAAGGGGAAATGATGATGATGATGATGATATTCTACTCCCAGTAATCATAGTGAATGCATGGCGTAGCTTTTATTTAGCCTTTGACCTACAAATGCATTTAAAGGGTTCTACCTTAGTGTTATTTTTGATACTATTGCTCTCATGCTTTGAGAGTTATTTTGTTATAAGCTATAATATTTAGATGACGACTGGACGTTATACTCAGTCTGATTAAGGTATCACTTGGCCATAACAGATCATTTACATAGGAATTCCCAGTATACCAGCAATTGCGATCATTGCTTCATTGGAGCATGAATTACGATTTTTAGTGTTTGAATGAATCGCACGATCACTATACGAATGATGACCTGTATTTTCGTTGGCTAAGATTTCCTAAAATATAGTTTGTTTTCACGAGATTTATCAGTGTTCCGATGATCAAGTTGGTATTAGATTTAGGCATTAAACACTAGGAAGGCCCACATGTTGCCTTCGTTAAGTTGGCGACGATAAAAAATATGTGGTTGAGGAGCCCTCGGGGCCCTTTAAGCCTACTACCCTACCGAATTTCATTCCATTAGTTCCTAGTCAGTTGGGAATCAATTTTTGAGGGGCGAGCACAGACATGCACACACACACAAACACACACACACAGATGTAGGGACATTTCACCCGTGTAGAACTCACAAGTCAACGTATTTTTTTGTGAAATTTGAAAGTGGGCTAAAATTACAATAAAGTGTACCAGTTAAATACAATTTGCTGTAATAAATAAACAAACAAATACATAAATAAATAAAAGAATAAAAAAAAATAAGAAAATAAATAAATAAATGAATGAATGAATGAATGAATGAGTGAATGAATGAATGAATGAATGAATACATATATGAATGAATATATGAATAAATGAAAATTATTATTATAGGGTAATATTCGTAGGCGTCCAATCTTCAAATCTAGATCTATCTTCACGATTCTCATTTTGCAGCTAGCGTTGAGGGCGCATATGATTGTGTAACAATTACACTGAACGACTTAAATATGACTGAACTTATTGTGTCGTACATCTGTATTCCTTTCTTTACTCTTTACCTTTGGCACCAAGTGCATTTTAGCCTTCTTTTATAAATATGAAATAGGCTTGTGATATCAATCGAGGATATGTATGTATGAGTGTCTATCTCTCTGTCTGTCTGTCTGGTATGCTTATGTCCACATTATCAATTCCTAAACGCTGAAAACCAAATTGAATCGAAATGCCTCAGAGAGAGAGCCCTCTTCCCGTGCATGTTAACCGAACGTATCATATTACTGTCATCATACAGGAAATAGAATGGCACTCACCTGAATTTCTATTAACTAAGGAAGCTACCTGAACTCATAATCACATACCTACTAAAATTAATCTGAGCACAAACGTCATTATATAGGGACGTTGGAAGTTTAAGTTGCAAATCTGTCCCCTAATAAACGCTTAATATGGTGATAACGTACTGTACTCGAATTTTATAGTTAAAGAAATGCATCGATGACATTGCTGGAAATGTGATATTTTGATTTCTAGAAACTTGCTCAGAGAGGAGAACAGGTTATTCTGTTAGCAATGGAAAAGCCGGACCAATAACAAAATTTGAGACGAGAGATTCCAGGCGTATTGACGGAAACTGGTTTACAGTGGGAGGCAGCTCCGCAAGGTGCGTGTCGTGGCTTGACTTTGAATAAGGGTAAGTAGACTAACCAGCACGACTTGACGTGAGGCCAGAAAGAGGAGTGAGTGTGTCGCGCGCCCGAATGGTCACGTGGTCGGCTGATCCATAAATAATGAAGGAAATTTAGACCTTTTATGAAGCTGTTCATTGCTTATTAGCAGTTCTTTCAGAAGAGATGTTATTGGCTTGAAAGATGCAATAATTAAGTCCAGAAAATATCTGCATTTTAATTTGTGTATCAGAAGGCCTACAGAAGGAGAAACGGGATGTTTCAATGACACCACCAAAATTTCGCGCTGTTTTGAAAAGGACGCTATCTTGGACGTGAAGGAGGGGAGAACACGGACAGATATCGAGGCTCTTATTTTGTGTCGCTCGAACTGATCGGACTTATTAATCGGAGGTCCCGGAAAGTGCGAACAAAATATATTTCGGCTATCGGGAAGTGACATCACAGAAGTGACGAAGTGACAAAAAGGAAATCTGACATTCTACGGGTCGGAGCGTGGAATGTTAGAAGTCTGCTAGGAAGTGGAAGGTTAGAAAACTTAGAAAGGGAAATGGATAGGATAAGGTCGGATTTGGTTGGGATTAGTGAAATGCGCTGGCAGGAAGAGCAGGACTTTTGGTCAGGAGACTATAGGGTCATTAGCACTAAATCAAACAATGGCCAAGCAGGGGTTGGTCTCATATTGAGTAGGAAACTTGGACAGCGGGTGGAATATTATGAGCAATATAGTGAACGGATTATTGTAGCAAAAATCATTACTAAACCTACGTGCACCACAGTGGTACAAGTCTATATGCCTACCAGTCAAGCTGATGATGAGGATGTGGAAAAGGTCTACGAAGAAATAGACGAAATTCTGAGGTATATCAAGGGTGATGAAAATGTTATAGTAATGGGAGATTGGAATGCTGTGGTAGGAAAAGGGGGAGAAGGGAAGATAGAAGGAGATTTCGGATTAGGTGAAAGGAATGATCGAGGAAGCAGGCTGATGGAATTCTGCACCGAGCATGAGTTGATCATAGCTATCACCTTATTCAATAACCACAATAGAAGAATATACACTTGGATGAGACAAGGAGATACAGGGCGTTACCAAATCGACTTCATTATGGTCAAGCAGAGGTTTCGAAACCAGATTTTGGATTGTAAAACATATCCTGGTGCTGACATAAACTCTGACCACAATCTGGTTGTAATGAAATGCAGATTAAAGTTGAAGAAACTGAAGAAAAGTCAAAATCCAAAGAGGTGGGCAATAGACAGACTGAATGTAAAGGATGTAAACGAAAGATTCAAGAAGAGTATAAAGGAAGGACTAATGAAAAACCCTAAACAAACTTCAATTGCAGACAAATGGGCACTTTTGAAGAATGAAATAACAAAATCCGCAGAAGAAAACATTGGTAGGAAAGAAAGAATAGGTAGAAAACCGTGGATCACTCAGGATATACTAGAATTGACGGATGAAAGGCGGAAACACAAGAATGTAAGAGATGAAAAGGGGAAAGCAGAATACAGACGTCTGAGAAATGAGGTCAACAAGAAGTGCAAGGAAGCGAAAGAAGAATGGTTGAAAGAGAAATGTGCAGGTGTAGAAAATTGTGTGAAATTAGGAAAAGTAGACACAGCTTATCGAAGGATTAAGAATACATTTGGGGAAAAGAAGACTAAGTGCTGTAATATTAAGGACACAAATGGAAAGCCTCTAACAGATAGGGAAGAAAAGGTTGAGAGATGGAAAGCTTACATAGAGAGTTGTATAAGGGAAAGGAGATTGAGAATCATGTAATGGAAAGGGAGGAGGAACTTGATGAGGATGCGAAAGGAGATTTAATATTGAGATCAGAATTTGATAGAGCTATGGAAGACTTAGGCAGGAACAAAGCACCAGGCATAGATGATATACCGATTGAGTTGCTACGCTGCATAGGAGATGAAGGTCTGATCAGGTTATTTCACTTGGTGTGTAGGATTTATGAGACAGGTGAGGTACCCCCTGATTTCAAGAAGAATGTAATCATCCCTATACCAAAGAAAATGAGAGCTGACAGATGTGAAGATTACTGTACAATCAGCTTGATTACTCATGCTTCAAAAATCCTGTCTAGAATAATTTACAAGAGGATTGAAAGCCAGATAGAAAGGGAGTTGGGTGAAGACCAGTTTGGTTTCAGGAGAAATGTAGGAACAAGGGAAGCTGTACTACGTCTCAGGCTGATTTTGGAAGGTAGAATAAGGAAAGATAAGAGAACGTTCATGGCATTTGTAGACTTAGAAAAGGCTTTTGATAACGTTGATTGGACTAAATTGTTTGACATTTTGAAATCTATTGGAATAAAGTACAGGGATAGGAGGGTGATCTACAATCTATACAGAAACCAGACAGCAGTCATTCGAGCTGAAGGACATGAGAGAGAAGCTGATATTCAGAAAGGTGTTAGGCAAGGCTGCAACTTATCACCCATACTTTTCAATCTTTACATTGAACACGCAATGAAGGAAATTAGAGAAAAATTTAAAGTGGGAGTGAAGATTCAAGGAGAAATAATTTCAACTCTGAGATTTGCTGATGACATCATCATCTTGGCCGACAAGCCTGAGGATTTGAATGATTTTTAGAATGCTATGGACTCCTTCTTACGGAAAGAATACATGATGAAAATTAATAATTGTAAAACAAAAATACTAGAATGCAGCCGAAATAAATCAGAAACCCCTATGGACATCAAATTGGCAGGTGAAAAGCTGAAGGAAGTTGGAGACTTCTGTTACTTAGGAAGCAAAATAACCAGTGATGGACGAAGCAAAGAGGATATAAAAAGTAGGTTGGCTCAGGCAAGGAAAGCATTTCTACAAAAAAGGAATCTGTTGACATCGAATATAGATTTAGGTATTAGGAAGTCATTTTTGAAAGCCTTTGTCTGGAGCGTGGCGCTCTATGGAAGTGAAACTTGGACTATTGGTGCAGCAGAAAAGAGGAGAATTGAAGTATTTGAAATGTGGTGTTACAGGAGAATGATGAAGATCAGATGGGTAGATAGGGTTACAAACGAAGAGGTATAAAGACGAGTGGGAGAGGAGAGATAATTCTGGCGACTGCTAATGAAGAGAAGAAATAGGTTAGTAGGACACATACTAAGACACCCAAGAATAACAAGTTTAGTTATGGAAGGAAGGGTCGAGGACAAGAACTGTAGGGGTAGACCAAGGTTAGAATATGTTAAACAGATTACCTCGGATGTAGGGTGTGGTAGCTATGTAGAGATGAAACGATTAGATCAGGACAGGGAGGCATGGAGAGCTGCATCAAACCAGTCAAAAGACTGAAGACTCAAACAACATCGGAAAGTGAAGCGATAAACTGGGCGAAGTAAACGCTCATGACCGCGCTCATATAATTTGAGGACTTGATAATATTTCATAGTTGGAATTGAAAAATGGACTTATCAAATTTCGAGGTGATAGTCAATTAGCGCACTATTATTGAAGTGAAGTGAACAATTCGAACATTAGGAGAAACATTACAATATCGAGCTACGCAATTATGACTATTATTAATTGTGGCAATCATGAAATTATTAATGCAAGTCAGGCTCTTACGAACACTATACTCAGCGGAGTAATTCAGAAGTACGACAGTGAATTGAAAGTTATTCGAGGCATTCTACGAGGAATAGTTTTACAATATTAATTATTCCTAACATTGTTACGATGAATATAAAAGTGGAATTGGGAGAGATATTTCAGAAATTTATTAAGGTGGAAGAGATGGCGTGCTAAATATATGGAGGGAGCGTAATATTCAAGATGCTGAAGATATCTGAAGTTGACTAAAATGAAACGTAGAAGACGGAGGTGGTCGTAAGCATTTACGAAATTTATCAGATATGAAGATTAAAATGGTTCTTTTGTGGAATACTACTACAATGACGATTGACGAGATTATTTCAACACGAAGTTGTCAGGCCTTCCATTCTGAGAAGATGAAGGAAGGATGGAGATCGGAATCGAACCAAGGTATGGATCCAGAACGAGGTGATGATGTTCCAAATGGTTATCCAGTCGAGGACAGTCGTGGTATTCAACACGAATTTGTCAGGCAAATTCCCAAATACTAGAGAAGCGATCCAGGACCAGATAGGAATAATAATGCTATTCCGGCATCATTTCTATTCAACCGAGATCAAAACGGACCTCATCTAGACAGCTTTAAGCAACATCTGGTAGAATGAATCCAACCAGTAGTATTTTCGTAGAATGAAGGCAATTTGAGTATGTTTGAAGTAACATTTTCGATATCTGACTGTAGGATTTTCATTATTGGCAATTTCGAGTATGTTTAATATTTACTTCGAATTTGCTTTTATTAAAATTCGGTATTTTTTGAATTGGAGTAATTTAGTACTTTGAATTGGAGGTCGATGGCCGTATTTTTCGATATTTCGGATTTTTAGGAGTTGCGATTTTATTGTGATATTTAGTATTTTTGTGATATGCGAATTTGATTTTAATTCTTCGAATTTTGGAAGGAATTATCTTTTCATAATCATTTTAATTTTGGCGAATTTCGAAAATTGACACAATTTTAAGCGGATGACAGATTTTTGAAATATGGTTCTTTTTTAGAATGGAAAGGAAAGAAATGATAGTAAGAAATACTTGCAGTATTATTGTGGAAAACCTTATTGTTAGTTTGGAAAGGTTTATACGTGGAATTAAATATTTTTGTAAAGACAAGAAGGAAACAGTATAAAGAAATATTGTGTGAGTAGTAAGAATTGTGGAATGCATTTGTTGCATTATTAAACCAGAAGATACCAGAGCTATTATTATTATAGGAATTTGTAAATTGCTCTGTGGAAGAGATTTAAGATCAGTTATTAATTTATTATTGAGATAAAGATCTATAATATATTGTACTATAGTGTAGAGATAGTACTTGTCCGCCCACATTTACTACCAAATCCCCGAGTGTTTGAAAGGGTTTCTCATTCTCCATTTTTATTCGAATGTCCAACCAATCCCGTAGTTTAGTCCTATAGCACAATGGATATTAGCCGAAGCCCTCCTGATTTGTTTGGCAGTAGTTTCTTCATAGTTTTTCTAGCCGGGGACTACAAGTTGCTATGATCCATCTCCATCTTCGGATTCTGGCAGATATCTCATTGGATACGGGTACAGTACGTCCCGATTAAACACTACTCCCGCAACTTGGCATTCGCGAAGCTTCATATGACGGACATGATGTGCTCGAGATACATTGAAATCTTGTTGAATATTAAGCACACCCGCCGTCTTGTGCATATAAATTATTAAAATTGCTCATTCACCGTCGAATAAATTTAGATTTCGAAAATTCAAAAAAGGTTGACTGGTGATGGTAGTATTATATAAGATTTATTCTGATGGAGGCCCAAGTGCTTTGAAGTTATACATTCACAATGGCTGCCTGTTGCACTAAAAAAAATCGATCAATTAGAACGTACTTGAGCAATTAATTAACAGGAAACGTGAAAGAGCAGTCTATTATGAGTACCCTAATTTGGAAGAATAACATGACTGTCACTTTTATGCACATCTGCCATCTTGAAAATACACAACAGTGAAATCGATTTTCACCCTCTAATAAACGGAGAATTTCGAACTAGGTGCTCAATCGGTATGGTGTATAAAATCTATTCTGCTGAAGTCACAAGTGTGTGGAATTCATACATTAATGATGGCGGCCGTGCATACTATTAAGGCATTAAAGTCGATAAATCAGAATGCAATCGAGTAATTACTACGGAATAAAGTGAATGAGGTGACGAGTATGGCACCGAAGTTGCACGCTGGAATTTGGTCACCCTAATTGTACTGAATCTTACTACACAATAAGAACATAAGATAAAACTAAAACAATGAATTTCAATGAAAGTGAGCAATTTATTCACGTAACATCTTCCTGAGACTTGGATAGAGCGTCCGGGGGTATCACTCATAAAAATGGATGTCACCAATATGTGCAAAAAGGCACTAATTGTCGGTATTAAACTAATCAACAAATGAATCATGTTAAGCCGGTCTCAGTGGCTGTCCAATGTCCATGTATGAATATCAATCCAGTTAATTTTACCAATAATTTTGTCAAACGCATAAAATTGAAGTTGCATATTAGGGGATACTTGAATTACAGTTATAATGAAATAGCAATTAATTGATACAGTGTGACTCTTTTGATGTGAGAAATGGGCACACACCGTTTTCACTCCATTCCAGGGATTATTGGAAAAGATTTGCACGTTCACATCTGACTTGGGATTCACAAACAGAGACGGCTTGCTGATTCGTACGACTCTAGTTCTGAAAACAAGGTTGAGAAAGCAGGAACCACAAGTTTATTTTTATTTATCATTAATATTGGAGCAAGGGACTTCTTTGGAAACAGTAACGTGCACTTGATTTTTGTGTAATAGCCTTATTTTAAAGGATCGGGGTAGGTAACCCATGACTTTAAAAAGAGTATACAGTATATAGAGCTTCCACGATTCAAAATGGCACAGAACTTCCGGTCCACGAATCTCCATTTGATTTGCATTGGCAATGAATCGTCCGTGGTTATTAGCATACTTTTCACATTTTGCAAAAATGAGGAAAAAGTAGACTTATGAGATCGATCCGGGAAAATGTGTGTCTGTCTGTCTGTCTGTCTATCTGGCTGTGTGTGTGTCCCCCCCCCCTATCAACTCCTAAACGGCTGCAACAATCAAAACCAAATTTAGTATGAGTAAAGATGTGCACCGGAATAGCTCACGTCCATATTTGAAAATGATGTCAGTGCTACCAACTGCTGAAAAAACGCACTAGAAATTTGAGCTCCATGTTGGATTTCTTGCAAGGTATGCATGGGAGCTATTCCAAAATTGGCACACATGTAGATAATACTATTTCAGTTTAATTTACAGGAGGCCAACTATGACAGTGTTGCCAAAATAATTTTAAGCCTTCTGCTAGGTCCAATGTTTAAATGCATATAACTTCTACACTATCAATTGGATTTCAACCAAATTTTGTATGTAATATCTGTACATAAACAGATATGACTGAGCGTATTCTTAAGAGCCACCAGTGCTGCCAACTGTTAATAATTTCTCTCTCTTTTTTAAAATCCAAATACCTATATATCAGAAAGTATGCAAGCCAACAGCTTTAAACTATGCACACGTATATTCTGACATTTTAGATTAATTTGGAGTAACTGATATACGTCAGTTCTACCAACATGATTATAAGCCTGCTGATAGTACCAATATTTAAATACATGTAACTTCTATACTATCAGTTGGAGTTCAACCAAATTTCGTATGTGCTATGTGTACCATAACAGCTATGACTATAAGTATTGTTAAGAGCAATCAGGGCTGCCAACTCTTAATAAATGCTGTCTATATTTTTTTTTACCCTAATATCAATATGTCAGAAAGTATGCAAGCCAACAGCTCTATACTTTGCACACGTATAGCACCTGACATTCTAGATTAATTTGGAGTAATTAATACAAGGCAGTGCTGCCAACATGATTCTATGCCTGCTGATATGTCCAATTTTAAAATACATGTAACTTCTATACTAACAAACGGATTTCATCCAAAATTGGCACAACAGATATCATAATATTTCTGATTATTTCTGACCAGCACACGCATGGTATTGTTGGCAACATGCTTTTACGCATGCTGATAGATCCAGTGTCTAACTGCATGTAACGTCCATTGGATTCCAACCAAATTTTGTATTCTGTACCTTAAGAGATGGAACTAAGAATATATTCAGTCACCAGGGCTGCCAACTGTAGTGCTCTATTAGGCTACATTATACCAGCTATATTTTGAACTAATTAGATATTTCGATATTACCAACTTAATTTCGTCATTATTCTAGATAGGTTCATATACTGTAGAATAATCATTGGCATGAAAAGTAGGCTGTATAGTTCTTCACGGAACTTCTTGTTTTCTTTATTATTTCAGTTTGTGGTTCGGTCCTTAAGAGTTCAACTTATGAAATTATAACTGGACGGTTGGCCTTTCTTGAATATATTTCATACACAAGTGTCTCCTGAAAGAGTAGTTAGTAAAACATTACCACAGAAAGGACAGTAACAAACAGCTTGCCTACAAGTTGTAGTGATAGAAGCCATTTTTAAGTGTTGCCTAAGATTCTGAGGATGAACGCGTGACGTTCGAAACATGTCATCCAATTAAGTAGGTATTTGTACATAAAAAGCCTGTTACTTTGTATGGTATGTTAATACTTGTTTCCCACCTAATACAGGGCGCCAGGGAATGTTCTCCGAAGTGATTTCAAGCTGCTGCGAGAGATAACGTCACCAGTTACGTTGGTAGCACCGGCTGTTGCTTGTATCATAACAAACAAACACTAAACTTTATGGTATATTGGCTTTCACGGCCGGTGAATTAAAACTCAGCAATTCTTCTAGATCTGTGCCGTGTCTAGTGTGGCCGTGAAAGCCAATATACCATCTTTTCGGAAGCCTTCATCGGGAAGTTGAGGCTGCTTGAGCTTTTGATTCTCGCAGCAAGTACTGCAGTTGCACTCTATATAAAGGGAGGTAGCGCGCAGTTCGTTACTCCTGTGGGGGTCCGGGCGGGGACACCAAGAGCCCGCCGATGATCCAGCTTGGTGTCCTAGGCGAAATCCCACACAAGACACAGCACAAACCTAGAAGAATTGCTGAGTTTTTATTCACCGGCCGTGAAAGCCAATATACCATCTTTTTGGAAGCCTTCGTTGGGAGGTTGAGGCTGCTTGAGGTTTTGGTTCTCGCAGGCAAGTAGTGCAGTTGCACTTTATATAAAGGGAGGTAGCGCGCAGTTCGTTACTCCTGTGGGGGTCCGGGCGAGGACACCAAGAGCCCACCGATGAGCCAGCTTGGTGTCCTAGGCGAAACCCCACACAAGACATGCACAAACATAGAAGAATTACTGAGTTTTACTAAATTTTATACTCACCACAGCCATTCATAACATACTGTTGCACTCTTCCAATAATCTAACTAAACACACTAACGATTTCCGCAGCCCACAGCCCACACATGAAGCCTTCACGCTATCAAGGACACTGTGCTTCCAACTAAACTTATGGCACAACCTCTGGCAGCTGCACGTAGCCACTGCGGAGAACATTTCATGGCGCCCTGTATAATTGGGCACAATTCAATTTCACCGACTGAAAACCTTTCTTTATTAGAATTAGACAAAACTCAAATATGTCTTCTATCACTACAATTTGTAACCCTCAATCAGGCAAATCATGAAGCCAAAAGATTCAAATCACTGAGGCTAAAAATCATCAAACTTAGAAAAGAACATTTGGTTCAACAAAAAGTGTTTTGAAATGTATTTAACTCCGAATTTGTGTGCCCGTTAGTCCAGAGACCAATGCCCATATATGCGTGAACTTTGAATTCGGTTGAGGTCGTGACTCAAAAATAACTCGTGGAAAAATTGGGTAGAAAAATGGTGCCAAATTGAATTCGAGTTCCACGCAAGAATAGGAAACGATGAATACAAAATTTAAAGACGAAAATAACACTCCACTTTTATTAAATAAAATATTACACAAAAATATTGACACTCCTGCCTAAATCACGGGGTTGAAATAATAACGCCGTTTTACCTTGAGATTCTTAAGGGACATTTCAAATAAATTGGCGAATCTACAATTTCAATAAATGTGTCTTATTAATAAATAAGCGTTCAATCATGTCCACACACACAATCTGAAAATTCTCTCTGGGTAATTAATCGCACGGGTCACTTATTCAAAACGCGACTTGTGTTTCACCATTCACAAAACTATCAATCGTTGCAACACAAATTGTCATAATATATCTGCTAGAAATTATGAAATCAAATATTAATGAAAGTTGACGCTCGACAACAGTTTTAGATACTGACTAAATAGATTGCACTTCCCTCATAGCATGACTGTACTGGAAAGTATTGAAACTTAGAATACTCATTCTCAACATTGAAAAATACCACCTTCGGAATAGCTTGATTTCACCCTGTCGTGACCTAACTTACTTCACATAGGCTATTCCTTCCTAATAATAATCATCCTTACTCATTAATTCGCACAATCTGTTTCACGTAGCAATAGCAATTTTCTATAATATAATTTTCAAGCCAATGTGCTCGAACCCTATTATTTTCTACATAACGATGCCATGTCCTCGGCATGCCCGTCCACATGAGGCTCTATCCACCTCCCATGAATGTAAAAATTGAACTTGATTACTTATGGCACAACTCGAAGCCGTCGGATTTTTTAAGAGCGTTAAAAATCCCTCAGTATGCCTTCATTCGGAGGGGAAGTAAAGCCGGCGGTCCCATGTCATAGATTTATGGCATGTTAAAGAACCTTCCACTAATTGCACCCGTGTGAAGCTAAATTGGATAGGTTATTGTAAACAACGCTCTTAGGTTTCTAAGTTCGTTGCCAAGAGCCGACTGCGGTGGCGTCTAGCAGCTGAGTTGTGAACTTAGCCTAGTAGTCGTTGACGGTGGCGCTTGGCTGCAAAAGTAGGAACTATTTGAAAAATTATAAGTTGCAGTACTTAAATTAAAATAACAGATAACACACACTAATACAGTCATCACAATTAACACCGGTTATCAGACAGATTCTACACACACCCAAAGTACACGGGGCTACATGACCGCGTTGTCGCAGCCCCTAAACTTAGGAACCAACCAACCAACCAACCAACCATCCAAAAAAGAAATTATCAAAGTATACTCAAAATTGGATATTTGTGATTTGCATTACCACTGAATGAGAATATGAATGATCTTCCGTCGGTCAGCTTATTAGTCACAAATTCCACCAATGAGTGTTAATGACTAAATTTCAAGCTATGATATTAATGATAATTATTACTATTATTATATCTCATCATATTATATAACAATTTGCTGAATGCCATGAGATTTAGAAACATTATTACCAATATTTCACTAAACCCTGTTCAAAAATATTGTGATGTAGATGCATCGATTGAAAACAAGAAATAACAAGAAGACCCCTATTAAAAATCTACTACTCAAATTAATATCAGGAATAGATCCCAAAGAAAATGTACTGACATAAGACTATATTGAATCACGAGGCGTGTTTGAATGCCAAATAAAGCCTACGATTCTTGTCGCAAAAACCTCACTAAAATAAATAAGACTGGGAATATCTGAATAGTATTTTATCCTTGGACTAGGCTTGGATAAATACGTACTTGAAAAATACTTGGAATAAGCCAACCTGAAATAATAGAATTAAACATGGGTACGCATGACTACGCTATACAAGCTACAAAGGCATAGGATGGTCTTAATTTATATTCTGCAAAACGTAATTCAGGCCATCAGCTCGGCTACGGTTGGTGTAGTTTGTTTTCTCCATTTTTTGGTTCGTGCACTGCTTCAATCTCCGGCTGGAATCGGAAACGGATTAGGACAGCTCCCCGTTCTATTGTCCCATCATGGATGCTCATGGTACTATTAATTTCCTGGATTGGCCATCTACTTCTTTTTTCTGTCTTCATTCTTGCCTAGCCCATCTCTGGTATTTAGTGCATATTCATGTTCATTTCAGCTTTCACGGAAATAATGAAAAATGTAGCAAAGATTTTCTTTGGAGAGTCACAATGTTCCGCACACATGTTGGAATTGTCACTGCACTAGCATTGACGAATGTTCTGGTGTCCAAATGTCCACTATTTCACTCGCTTGGCTGACTTACAAAAACTGAACGACGAATACGCTGCAATTTCAACTGTGACTTCGTCACATAGAATATATTGTTGTTCACTGCCTGATTCGTTCCCTGGACAGTTAAGTTAATGACTTCTATCATGCGCACAATCCAACAAAATGTTCTAGTGCCTTCTATGCCCTGCGGCATACTCACGTGCAGTCACCCTTCACCGTTCATGACTTGCAACACAGTCCTGGTACACTCAAAATGTTTCCACAATAGATAACAAGTCCAAATGCAAAGCACACTAAGCCAACTCCATACAGGCCACGGAGGCCCTGGGAGTAGTGGAAGGTGGAGGCTTCCACTCTTTGTGTCAACATCATTAGATGGAATGGAGTTGTCAGCTCCATGCCCGGATTTCTAGCAAAGCACATTTTAACTTGAAATATACCAAGTAAGATAGTAGTTTAACTCACTCATGTATAATGGCACAAGCCTATGTTTTCTGCACTACCCCAAGCGTACGGGCTGGCGGCGTGGCTATGTGGCCTAACTTCCCAGCCCACTTGTAACACGGCGATGCGGACTTAGCACTTCCCGTAATAACAACGTGGAGGCAGCTCCCACAAAGTTAGCTCCCTCAGAATTAGCTGATGGCTGGACTGAGCGAGCAACCTTCATACTGCTTGGAAGCGTGGCGTAAGGTCTGGATGATGTAATGCTCCAAACCTTCTTTCATTCATATCTCACGAACGCTTGACGATGGAAATAAGACTATTTTTGTAGTTCCTTGAGAAAATTGAGGCCTATTATACGAACGTAGTCATCTCCTCTGTTGGGCAACGGGATATTCTTTGATCGGATATTCTGGCAATTTCGATTGCGCGTCATTCGCTACACGCTATCGCTCAGCAGCGGATTGGCTCCCCACTCTCACGGCGCTCGTTTGAAAATGCAGTGTGGCGCTTCGTTTAAACTTTTCATACGACATGACCACTCCCGGTCACGGGAGCAATATGCACAATTGAAAACTCACCCGAAAACACCATCAGCGATTAGTTCAACTAAAAAGGCGTCAACCATTTGGATAAAAAACGAAATTAAGTTCGCATACATGGGGAAACAGAAAATAGACCGTCAATTATATGACATCCAATCGGAACTAACTAATTTCTGGCATCCGATCCAATTGCACAGCTTCGCAAATGGTAGAGCCTACATGACGCAATCAACACACAAACCATTAGAAAGCAGGATTCATTAGAACATACACTAAGGGAATTGGGAAACAAACAAAACAACAAGGCCAATGATCAAAACAACAGTAATAACGAAATAGAATTTGACAGAAGGGTAAACAATAACTTTTGTTTTTGTTTTAACTAAGGAAGAATTGAAGTTGACAGACAAAGGATTGAAGTACAATTGCTTGTATAGGCACACTACCCATAACATTAAACAATTGATAGCGGACGTTGTGATAGCTAGCAATAAATTACCAGGATAAGAAAGAGACATAACAATAAATCTAGCCAGAAACGAAGCCAGGAAGATCATAGAGCGAGAAAGCAACAGTAACAATATAATCAACATAACACAAGGGAATCTGGTTATGTCATTGAAACAGAAAATGAGCAAACAATACCTTATTATCACAAATGCAGATAACGGCAATACCACAGCAGTCTTGGAAAAAGCGGAGTACAAAGAGTCCGCTGGAGGTACGCAGTGGAACCAGATAAGTTGAAATAACTCCATTACAGCCAGTGCATTTGTGTATATTTGTAACAGTGTATTTGCCACGCGAGACATTGCAATACAATTAGGCCAATAGTTTAAATAGAAGAGGTTGATTTAGAGCAATAATAACAAAATAGGCAGACAATTTCAATACTGAAATTTGTCATAATAACAATTTAATAGACAACAGGAAACATAATTAATCCACATTAATAATATTAATAACGCAACACATATAGAAGTTTGTGGTGTTTGAAGCCATATTTTCAGTGTTGCCTTAGTAAACAAGAGTTAAGTGCTTTTCAGTCGGTCAACACGAATGTACCCAAAAGAGATGGGTTATGCCCTAATCCTGAAATAAATTACATGAGATTAATAAAACACTAGGATGACCAGTTTCGATCGTCAAGCGATCATCATCAGATCCATTACACTTAGGCTACAAAATCTATGTTTGAAATACAGGTGAAAATATTTACAATATGTACAATTATTTAGTTGCAGTATTGGTACTGCAACTGTCAGTGTATGCTAAATGCAGTATATATGTTAGGTGAAATGCTAAATGGTGATAGCTATCCGTAGATTGTACTTTAGAGAGATTATATGGTTGTAAACTATGGTTAAACTATAAAATTTTAGGCTAACTACGTATCTGATTGTCTTCCGTACAACAGCTACTCGCAGTTTTCGTGCTCACTGGAACTCACTGTGCAGTCGTCCGCAAAGACAATGTTTGTGAACAAATATTAAGAAACAAAGACATTGGCTAAAGGCATACGTTGATTTTAATAACAACCTTCGAAAACAAGCCAAAAATTATTTTGAGAAAAATCTGTACAAATTGTTCAACAATTTTGTTTTTGGAAAAACAATGGAAAATATTCGTAAAAGAATAGACATAGAGTACGTCTTGTGACTGACAGCAAAAATGCAGAAAAGCTAATAGCAAAGCCAACATTTATCGACAGAACAATTTATGGTCCTAACCTAGCTGCTTTTCACATGGCTAAACATAACATTGTATTCAATAAGCCTACATATATTGGGATGTGTAGACTGGATATTTCAAAAACTCTCATGTATTCCCACCACTATGATGTCCTGCTAGCCTATTATGGCATGGACAATTTTAAACTCATGTATATGGATACCGAGTCGTTCATTTATTTGGTTAACACCCAAGGTGTGTATCAAGACAAGTTGGATTTCCTAGAACACCTGGACACATCTGATTATCCTACTAATCATGTGTGTTACTCTTTATCAAACAAGAAAACGTTGGGGAAATTTAAAGACGAGACTTGTGGACAGATAATTAAAGCATTTGTTGGTCTTAGAGCTAAAATGTATGCTTTAGACATAAATGGTAAATAAATCAAAAAGATTAAAGGTATTAACAGAGGTGTTGTCAAAAATTGTATAACATTTCAAGATTATAAGGATTGTATTATGAGAAAGGAGGTAAAAAGAATATCAGTGAACATTATCGCTTCTAAACAACATGACATATCATCTATAAGACTAAACAAAATTGCTTTGTGTCCTGGTGATGATAAGAGAGTGATTGATTCGAATGGTGTAGCTACACATGCCTATGGTCATTACTCAATCATTGACCATGCTTAAAGGGTTAAGTTATGAATATAAATATCCTCTGCCTGCATCTAGCAAATACATAAAACAAAACAATTTAGGAAATAAAACAATAGCACTACAAAAATAGAATAACACAAAAAGAAAAGAATGGTATTCATAATCAAAAATAAATAAAAATACAAAACAAAATAAAAACAACTGTAAATTTATAACAAAAAATACATTGAAAAGGTATTAGGTGTAAATAGTGTACATGTATTTAAAATAAAAAAATATATTGTATGGACACTGCTTGTACATTTTTAAATACTACCCACCTCTCCCCACTCCTAATGCAAAATGAACTTTGTACATGGACTAAATCAAAAACATGTAAACAACAAAATTGGAAAATCCATGTTTCCATATTGACAAAATTGAAGAAACTTTAAACTCTCATTTTTAAAAACTGTAAATTGGAAATTGATAAATTGACAAATGTGTAAACAGCAAAACATGGAAAATCCATGTTTCCATATGATTAAATTCGAAAACTTAAAACTTACATTTTTAAAAACTGGAATTGGGAAATTGGGAAATTGACAAATGTGTAAACAACAAAATGAAAAGAAGAAAATGAATAAAAGCTTTTACTTTTTAAAACTTAACTGACTTTGTAATCCTAAGCTGATTGTGCATAGCGAACATCTTGCACAGTAGTCACAGTGCAAGTTTTAGCTTTACAATACTCTCTAAAAGACTAGCATAAAGATAGTTGTGTGTACCCTTATATACTTTGGGTGTGTTGATTAGCCTTTGGCCTAGCTTTAAAGGTTAGGTTAGGTAAAGTTAGGTTAGGTAGTGTTAGGTGAGGACATGTTTGGTTAGGTAAACTGATGTTAGGTTAGGTTAGGTATGTGACCTTGTAGTTTAGTCTTTTCAAAAAAACTGAAATGTAAAATCAAAAATCTAAAAATGTAAAATCAAAACCCTAAATTCTAAAATCTAAAAATCTAAAATGTAAAATCTAAAAAACTAAAATCTAAAAACTGTAAAATCTGAAATGTAAAATAAAAACACTACAATATAAAATCAAAATCTAAAATCTTAAAATCTAAAATCTAATTTAAAAAAATAAAATGTAAAATGCAAAAATAAACAAATCTTACATGCATTAATTTAAACCTTTATGCGAGGTTTCTGTAAGTTAGGTTAGGTTACGTAAAGTCAGGTTAGGTTAGGAGAAGGTAGGTTAGGTTAGGTTATAACTAAGTTTATTATTTTTACTCCCTCTTTTTGCTCCCACTTTTTGCTCCCACATTTTTTTGCTACCACTTTTTGTTGCCACTTTTTTTTTGCTCTCACTTTTTGCTGCCACTTTTTGCTTTCATATTTGATCACACTTTTAAGTTAGGTTAGGTTAGCTTAGTTTAGGTTAGGTTAGGTTAAGTTAGGTTAGGTTAGGTTAGTTGAAGTTAGGTTAGGTTAGGTTAGGGTAGGTTAGGTTAGGTAAAGTTAGGATAGGTTAGGTTAGGTAAAATTGGGATTGGCAGAATGGTTGAGGTATGAAATAAACCCGCCTTTTCTCACTTTTGGCTCATAAGACTGAATGTACCCCATTCCTTTCATTAGACCAGAAATTAAATTTCTTGGCAGAGCCAGGACTGAAACCCAGGGCTCCGCACTGACATCCAAAAATGCTAGCCTCTTCACCTTAAAGTGGACAATATAAGGCTGGTCTTAATTGTACATGATCAATCAATAATTACCTAATAATAATAATAATAATAATGATAAATATTCCATTTAGCAACGTTACACAGTTGACCTCTCCCTGTGACGTCATCCACAGCGGCCATCTTGCCCATTAGCCTTTCCGCCAGCTATGTCTGTCCTCTCCATAAAATAACATAGGGCTCGGTGCGCGTGGCGGCCATCTTGCCCATTAGCCCCTGCGCCAGAATCGCCTTATTTATCCTACTCATATCAATCCAGATATTGGAATAATGGTCAACGCAGAACAGGCTATCATAGAAACAACGAACTGAGGAGAAACGATTACCATGATAGGGACAATAGAAGCAATGGAGGAAGTTATCGCCGTTACAAGAATTGGAACGACGATAATTTCGCTCGAAGGCAACAACAGCAACAACAACAACAACAACAACAACGGCCTAGACAGCAGCAACAACAAGAACAATCACAGAATCGAGGTTGGAGGAATAATGACAATGTCAAAAGATACTATGAGGATCGAGCTAGAGAAAGTCAAGAGTACTTAAATAATCAAAGGGAAAATGAAGAGAGGAACACTTAGAGGAACGAAGAGATAGAATCTCAACCCTGAACATCAAGGCAAGGCCAACAACCGAACATTAGTGGGGGACAAAAAATACTTAATTTGGAAAACGGAAGTAGGAGAGAGAATACTGTTCACAAATGACAGGCGTGAGATCGCCGTAAATGAGTTTTACCAGGTATCGGATGAAGACTTACTATATGAAAGAGAGGAGCCTGGGAGAGAGGAAAAATAGCTAGGTTGCCTATTTTACAAATTATGACTGAAGGAGAGAGTTTGAGAACACTTCTAGATACTGGTGCTAATGCATCGATCCTATCAGAAGGCTGCTACAATAAATTAAAGGATGGAAAATAGATAATATCAATGCCAGTGTCGTCTATGAAAGTCCGAGGAGTATTTAACGACAAGACCTTGAAATGTAGGATCCAAGTATTGATGAAGTTCACGATAAATGGACATGTTTATGAACAGATATTTATTGTTCTAAACAAGATTAGTTTTGATGGTATACTGGGTATAGACTTCATAACTAAAACAGCAGCTGTGATAGACCTAAGGAATGGCGTAATTCAATTTAATGAAAGGGGCAATGAAACTGAAGGACAAGAAAATGAGTACCTCATAAAAAATGAAATTCCGGTGGAGAATTTGGAAAGAATTATTTCAGAAGTGGAATTGGAAAATTTAGGACACTATGGATTGAAAATTGAGAATTTCGAGGCTCACCGAGAGAAAATAGAAGGATTAATCCTGAACTATGCTTTCGTTTTCGATGACAAACCAGGATTAATAAAAGGCTTTAAATACCAGATTAAATTAAAGGATAAATCACCATTTCAAAGGAAGTTATATCCCATTTGTGAGAAATATCAAGCAGAGGTCGCAGAACTGATAAAAGGCATGGAGAAGGATGGAATAATCCGCAAGCAAGCAACTCCTTATTTGAACCCAATAACAGCTGTGAAGAAAGCGGACGGGAGTCTGAGGGTTTGCCTAGATGCCAGGGGGTCTCAATAGTTTACTGATAAAAGAGTACGACCGGCCGCCTAAGATCAGAGAGCTACTTAGGAAGTTTAAGGGGAAGTCATGCTTCTCAATAATAGACCTAACTTCGTCATTTTATCAAATTGATTTAACTGAAGATAGCAAGTGCTATACAGGATTTTTATTCGACCAAACCAGCTATATTTTCGAAAGTGTACCGTTTGGCCTCATAAATTCAAGCCCTGCTTTGATAAGAGCGTTGGATAGGAAGCTCAAAGAAGAGGTAAAAGCCAATGTCATATGCTACGTGGATGACTTAATCATTTCATCAGAAAATCCCGAGCAACATCTACTTCATTTAAGGAATTTACTGGAGAACTTGAGAGAAGTAAACATCAAAGTAAAGTTCAACAAGTGCCACCTTTTCCAGCAAAGGATTAATTTCCTAGGGCACACAATTGCTCAATATGGTTACCATCCAAGCCAAGATAAAATTGATGCCATTTTAAGGTTTCCTAAACCAAAGAAGATTATAGATATGAGAGCCTTCGCGCGGTTGTGTCAGGTTTTTAGTAGCCATTGTCCTCGCAACTCTGAAATTATGGCACCACTTCATGAGTTGTTAAAAAAGAACAACCGTTGGAAATGGGGTATTGAAGCAGAGAACGCATTTATTCTAGCTAAGGAGATACTCAGAGATAACATCAAGCTTGAGTATCCAGACTTCGAACGTTCGTTTATTGTGAAAACGAACGCTTCTAAGGTCGGAATTAGCGCAGTTCTCTACCAAAAGGGCCAGAATGGAAATAACCACTATATTTCCTTCAATAGTAGAATGCTACGGTCTCACTAGGTAAATTACTCCACCGCGAAGTTAGAAGCTTTAGCCGTGATTAATGCCATTTATCACTGGAAGAAGATCTTAATTGGACACCAGATCATAATAAGAACAGACCATAAAGCTTTGGAATTTATGCTCAAGTCAGACTTATTGAGTGATAGGATGACTAGGTGGACGTTGTCCTTACAAAAATTCAACGCCACGATTGTACATGTTCCTGGTAAGGAAAATTTGTTGGCAGACATACTTTCCAGAAATCCTACAGCAGACAACGGTGTGAAAATTCATGTAGTGGAGATAGACGATGAAGATCAGGCAACGCTGGAGCGATTGAGAAGAATAGCTGTAAGTCAGAAGAGGGATGCAAGTTTGAGGAATTTATACAGATTTATGTCAGGCAGAATGCAGAACGATGACGAAGATTATGAGGAGACTAGAGAGAGAGCCACACATTATGTATTAATAAAAGGCATAGTATGCAAGTATGTCAATGCTAACCACACGAAGGTGAGAATTTTGATTCCACCAAGACTGAGAGTGCCACTAGTTTGGTTGGTGCATAAAAGCATTGGACACGGAGGTGTCGATAAAACGTACAGTGCTTCACAGGAGAAGTTCTATTGGTGTAATGTGAGAGTATATATTACAGTCATAATCAGGTCAAGTGAACTATGTCAGAAAAATAACTATAATTCAGAGCTTTTGAAGGAGAAACCAAAGGCTATTATACCCACTAAACCTTTAAAATTGTTCGGCCAGAACATTTTTGGCCCTGTTCCAAAAGGTAGTAGGGGAAACAGATACTTACTAGTCACAATTGACGTTTTCTCTAAAATAGTCATGATGAATCCGATGCAGAAGGCAAATACGAAGACTGTGTTGTATCACCTAGAGAAAAACATTATTCCTAAGTTAGGAAAGCCTGAAAGATTACTGACAGACCATGGAACGCAGTATACTCTACGGAATTCCAACACGCTATGGAGCGACTAGAGATTAGTCATATATTTAGTTCAATCTTGAGTCCAGAGACCAATCCTATTGAAAGAACAATGTTGGAGTGTTCCAAGTACATACGCCTTTATAGCTTAGAGAATCACGCTGATTGGGTAAGCGTAGTACCACTAATGGAGTTCTGCATTAATAAGACGAGGCATGAAAGCACGAACGAAATTCCAGTTACGCTCCATTATGATGAAAAACCAGTTAGACCGTGGAACGGAATCTTCAATATTCCGGAAGATGACGAACCATCGTTGGAACAACGCATAGAATTCGCGAGAGAGCACTTGAACAAGCAAGCCGAGAAGAGATTGAAGAGAGTGCGTGGATAGAGATACAGCAGACCATTAGAGCTTGGAGAATTAGTTTTGGCTAGAGTTCCAGTAAAAGCCAATGTATTGAAGAAGATATACATCAAGTTCTCAAATGTCTTCAAGGGTCCATTCAAAGTAGGAAGAGTATATGGAAATAATTGTTACCAGATCGTGAGTATATAAGATAATCGTCACATTGGAAAATACAACTATTCAAAATTAAAGAGATTTTATCCTAGGACACATTAAAAGGATGAATTCGGTTCCAGTTATGAACAAGTCGAATGTTAAATTAAGTCTATGTTATACATTAATTAACAAGTCAGGAGGGGATCTGAACTCGAATTCGGCCTAGCTTAAGGCATTGACAGAGCCGAGGATCGAACAGACTAGCGAACCAAATGATGCAAGAAATGGAATTTAGGAATGGAACAATATTTTATTCACACAACTATTTTATGAGGTGAATGAAATATACTGATGAGTTTTTGGAAAATTTTGGAGAATTTTCAAAGAATTATATTTGGGAATATTTCAGTGAATATTATTTTAACCAAGGGAGAGTCCAATCTTCAGACACTGGAATATGACCAAGGCTTCAAGTTAGCAAGCCTAGCACCGGTTTTGGTTGGCCGAGTCGACAATAACAAAGTTGTGCGCACGACACTTTGATAAAAGGCTAGAACAATGAGTTTTTCTTGATAACTCAGGAGCCAATCAGAATAAACCACAAAATTATTGAGGGAATCGCTATTATATTAAATTTTAACATATAAAGTGATATTAGCACTTCTACAGTTGCAGAAGACGAAATGATAATTTATTATCAACACATAATTAAATATTAATGGATAGAAGAGAAGATATGAGCAAATTACAGTAATTAGGACCGTGTTTGAGGCTAGACCGCCTTTTCAGTCAGGCATGAGTGCGGCATTCAAGCGTGCAGAAGTCATTCCTTCTTATCGACGATTACGGAGAGGACCTGTGTCACTGAGCGTCCCAGTGGAGCTCACATGATAATCGAGGCACGGCAAGGAGATTCAGACTTGACCGAGAGGAGACACCGCACTTAAAAAGGAAGAACAGGAGATGCCGGCACTAAACGAAAAGTATTAATTTGCAACTAGAAGCAGCACTTTATAATTCAGCGCATAACAGAGGAAGTCTACAATATTTAAGCATTATACTTCTACAACATTATTAGTAGCACAGTATACACCGACTGCTACAGAGAAGCATTAATTCCATAGCATATTCATCACGCATTTACGATGATAAAGTCTACAAGTCAGGGGGGATGTTCCCAGCTTACAATTGTTAAGAAGATTGTAACGAAGCACTAAGCAATGGAGGGAGCTTAATCTACATGCATGGAGTGGAAATTCAGAGTGTACCAGACAACCATGAGTCGATGGTTCTACGACTGCAATTCCATCATGCAGTAACCTGAATTTATCTACTATAATACTACACAGGCGTCCACTTCCACATTGGGAGATGTAAACCAAAGACTTTCAACCTACATTTATGACGTGATACTACAAGAGGCCAGCCGACAAAGGAGTTCGTTTGTTCCGGGAACGAGTTGCCAGATTTTATATCGAGAAGCTATATGACCCGTTAGCGAGATGCGAGCCCACGCGCCCAGGTGTTCACACACCCGTCGAGGGAGCCGCACATCTGATTTGCAGGCAGCGAGCAGGGACCCGTGCCAACGCAGGAGAGGAACATCTTGAATATCAGGCCAGGTATCACGACAACAACTCACCACGAAGGTAGGCGACTGATTGTTCTAATATCTCAGTAGTTTGTTTTATTTTTGGGGGTATTTTAGATGTGACCAACTCATATGTAGATTTTTCTTTACTCATAACTCATGTTTTTATGTTGTCAATTTTAGAAATTCATTGTAAATTTTATGTAACGTCAGCGTGTGTCGTTTTTGACGTATTTTTAATTAGTATTTGGATTTTTAATATTCCGTATTTGAATTTTTAAGGAAACGTTTTAATTATACTCACTTTGAAACGAAACTGTTTTATAATTGGAATGCTTCGATAAAAATGCGTAACAACCTACAGAATGCGTCAATATTGCTAGATCGCATCGTTATATAGAGAACGCATTAGTGTAATATGCTAAAACATATGTAATAAACATTTTAATGTGTCAGAATGTAAATGCAACATTTATAAAAATATTTAGGAGAATAACAATTCCAAAATCGGAATGCTATTGTTATATGACATTATCATAGTCATTGGTAAACAATTATAACAGAGTTCTAAATGAAATACGATCATAATGTTGACAGTCAGAGTCAAAATGATGCCTAGAATTAGCAAAGGGGGCGTGGTGGCTCAGCGGTCTAGCTGTATGCCTCTCACCAAGGCGGACCGGGTTCGATTCCCGGTCAAAGCATGTGAGATTTTCGATGTGAAATGCCATGTCTTGTGGTTCGGATTCCACGTAAAACAGAGGTCCCGTGGCTTATGATCGCGAGATTAACGGTCACGTTAAACTACAAGCTTCTTTTTTCTTTAGAATTAGCAACAATTGTATTGAAATAATTGGTAATTACGAAACCACAGACCAGGTGATTTGCAGATCAACCCGAGGTCTTATTTGAAACAAAACACGTTTGTAAATGAATAACTGATTCATTAAGGAATACCAGAAAGGGAGGAAATGTATCATTATTATTAAAAGCGAAGACAAGCGGACTATAGTCTATTAATACTAATATTTTTATTGTAACGAGGAAAACAGTATTTTGTGAAAGTTTGTTACCGAAATTTGTTAATTAAAGTCAAGTGGAATATTGTACAAGAATATATTGAAGTGAACAAAAATGTTATTGATGTTTAAGGAGCACGAAGATAATTAGTTTGGATAGGAGTTTGTTGAGAGTGCACCATGAACAGCATTACACAGTTTCGTGTTTACTTAGTAGGGTCACTAATTCTTATACATGTTTGAAATGTATTAAGATGGGTTTTTAATGAAAGAATACCGTGCATTATTATTATTATTGTTGAGAGGAAAGGAATGTGTTGAGAAATGTAAGCGTGTCGCTAACGCTCTTTTAAGAAGTTGTTCACCGTATAGGAAGGTTGATAAGTGTATTGCTGATTGGAGCAAAATGTTTCATACAGTATGTCAAAGAAGTTACCTGACATTAGAGTTTTCATTTGTGTTGTACATGTCAGAAAAGTGTAATTCCGAAATCCACGAAGTTTATAAAAGGTAACAGAGTAGTCCCGCATCGTTCTTCAGGTATATCGTAATTTATTAATTGATATGACATTACAGAGCCGTAATTAACTTAATATTTCGATACAAAGGTTCCATTGATTGTGACAGAAACCAGTAAATACAAGTAAAGACATTGTTTGTGAACAAGTAGCCTATTAAGAAATTGTTTAAGAAACGAAAACGCAGTAAAATTGTCAGATCACGACGGATTTTGTATATATGTTAATAGAATACATGGAAATTTAACTTGTATAAATATTAAATAATTTAATAATTTAATAATTCTTATTCTTATAACGTTAACATTTTTAAGACGATCATCATCATCATCATCATCTTGCACAGTTTCCAGCCACTGGCCGGGTCTGTTTGGAACACAAGCCTCTCCAACGTCTTCTGTCTTCCCACCATCTCTCAGCCTCCACCCTTGTCCAGTCTTCTCCTCTCTTCTTCACGCTTTCTTCCACCCCCTTCAGCCACCTGTCTCTCGGTCTTCCCCTCGGTCTCTTTCCTTCCCACTTCGTCTCATGTACTCTCCTGGGTATCCTCTTCTCCTCCATTCGTTTTACATGTCCATACCATCTAAGTCTAGATTTCTCTATACCATCCTGTAATGGTTCCTCCTTCATTAATTCTCTGGTCCTCTCATTTCTTATTCTGTCCATCTTTGTAGCTCCAATACTGCTTCTCAAGAACCTCATCTCACTGGCCTGTATTTTGCTCTTCTCCCTTCCTTTCATAACCCAGGTCTCCGAGGCATACGTCAGGATAGGGACATAGTACGCCCGATATATGATCTTTTTGCTGTTCTGAGGGACATCCTTGCTCCATAACATGCTTCTCACACTCCTCCGAAATGCTTCTGCCTGCCTCCCCCGCTCATTTATTTCTCTATCGTTTCTTCCATTATCTTGTATCAGGCTTCCCAGATACTTGAAACTCTCCACTTTCTTCAGCTGTTCCCCACCAATTGTTATTCCCGTTGTGGTTCTTTCCTTCTTCCTTGTTGTGATCACCATCTCACTCTTATTTATGCTAAATTTCATCCCATATCCTTGTATTATTCCTTCCCACACGTCCAACTGTTCCTGTACCTCCTCCTCCTTGTTTCCCCAAATCATCAAATCATCTGCAAACACCATTGCTTTCATCTTTCCGTCCCCAATTACTTGTGCCACTTGGGTCATTATGTCATCCATCACCACAATGAAAAGTAACGGTGACAGTGCACTTCCTTGTTTCAGGCCGTTTCTTTGTTCCAACCAGTCAGATCTCTCTCCTCCCACTTTCACACAGCTCACGCTTCCCTTGTACATCTCCTTTATCCTCTTTATAGTCCATTTCTCTACTCCTCTATCCTCCAGGGACTTCCATACTTTGTTTCTGCATACACTGTCATATGCTTTCTCAATGTCCAGGAAGGCCATCAGTAGATCTGTTCCATACTCATAGTGCTGTTCTTGTAACTGCCTTACAGCAAAAATCAAATCCACTGTGGACCTTCCTGCTCTGAAGCCATGTTGTTCTTCCCTCATCCCTCCTTCTATCCTTGTCCTAATTCTCTTTTCCAAAACTTTCTCGAAGATCTTTGCACAATGACTCATCAGTGTTATTCCCCGATAGTTTCTGCAATCTGTTCTACTACCTTTCTTGAAGATCGGGACAATGATTCCTTTTTTCCAGTCCTCTGGGGTCTTCCTTTCCTTCCATGCTGTCCTCATCACTCGGTACAGCCACTGTATCCCCACCTCTCCTGCTGCTCTCACCATCTCCACACTCAACTCATCCACACCCGGTGCCTTCCCTCCTTTCATCTTGTTCACTGCATCTTCCACTTCTTTCCATGTTAAGTCCTTTTCTGTTTGCAGTTCATCTTCCTCTTCCCCGATTTCTTCTTCCTCACCATCTTTTCCATTTGGGTTCAGAAGTTCTTCAAAATATTCTTTCCACATTTTCTTCAGTTCTTCCCTATTTTCTATCTCTTGTCCCCTTTTGTTCACCATTCTAACATAATCCGTAGGATCCTTCCGCCTCTTATTTTTTACCATCCCATACAGGACCTTTTTTGTACCTTCACTATCCTCCTCCATCATCTTTGTCCACTCTTCCATCCACTTCCTTCTCTCCTCAGCCACCACTCTCTTCGCCTCCTTCTTTCTTTCCTGGTACTCTTCCCTAGTCTCTACCGTCCTGTTTTGATACCACCTCCTAAAGGCTCTATTCTTTTCCCTTACTATATCTTTTGTCTTCTCATTCCACCATGGTGTTTCCTTCCACCTCTTCTTACTACTTGTCCTCCCACATACTGCTTCTGCTGCACCCACTAGTGCCTTCTTAAATCTAGCCCATTCCTCTTCCACCCCTCTTTCTTCATCTGTTGGAATTCCTTCCTTTACCATTTTGAGGTACTCGACCCTTCTATCCCCTTCTTTCAGTTTCCATATCCTTATACGTCTTTCCTGGTTCTCAGTCCCTTTCTTCTCCTTACTCCCTCTCAGGTTCATTACCAGTAATCGATGGTCGCTATCCAGGTTCTCCGATGGTATAACCTTGATGTCCGTGATGTTCTTATTTAGTTCTTTCTCATACAGTATATAGTCGACCACCGACTTCCTGGTCAAGTCATCACTGTACCATGTGATTGTGTGGCTCTCTCTTTTCTTAAACCAGGAGTTCCCAACTAGCAGGCTGTTCCTCTGGCAGAAGTCCAACAGTCTCTTTCCTTCCTCATTTCTTCCACCCCAACCCTCTGGTCCTAGAACACTCTCATAACCTTGTCTTTCTTTTCCTACATGGGCATTGAGGTCCCCCATAACAATCATATTTCTTCCTACCAGCTGCTTCTGCAATTCCTCTTCAAACTCCTCCTTCTCTTCAGAGGCGCAGCCTACTTGTGGAGCATACACTTGCACTATTTCTACAGTCTCTCCCCTCAGTGCTACTTTCACTTTCATCATCCTATCACTTATTCTCCTCACTTCTTCTTTTAAACCATCTCGTACTACTACTCCTACTCCATTCCTCTTTCCCTCTTCGTTCCCACTCCAGTACAGTCTATAGCCTTTTCTCAGTACTCTCCTTCCTTCCCCTTTCCACTTTGTTTCTGCCAATCCCAATAAATCCAACTTCCTTCTTTCCATCATATCCACTATCTCCTCCGCCTTCCCCGTCAGCGTTCTTAGGTTTAAAGTTCCAAATCTTAGTCCGTGTGTACAGCCGTGTCGTCGTCTATTAAATACATCCTGTCCGAGGCTCGTTCCATTTTTGAAAGCATTTGGTTTGATCCACTACTGGCTTGCTGGGCCTATCGTAGCTTCACCAGAGCCCCGTTAGCCGTCACTTTTCAGGGTTCCTGTAGGACCTTCACAGCTACCGTAACGGTCCCGGGGCACACAAGTCCCCACTGTACTTCGCCCCTACAGGCAATCCCCTACTTTGTGCCGTTGCCCGTCTCCCACGACGTGGACGAGGGGTTGGACTTATGGGAGACCTTTAAGACGATAAATGTATTATATAGGGTAGTGTTTGTTATAAATTACATTCTTTTTGAGAGCAGCTGATTCTATCAGACTGCTCACTGTAACCGAGTCACAGGGTGACTATGAAGCAAAATTTAATAATTTTTATTCACGAATTAAATTTTGTGTAACGAGAACTTTCATGGAAAGTTGATAAATAGATAGAAGGACTATCTACTGATGTTAATATTTTATTTTTGATCTTAAATTATTTTATTTGGTGATAGGGAATTTTTATGTCAGGTAATCATTTTATTCAATAAATTCACAGGCACTATTTGGTTTGCCTGCCCCTTTTTATAGAAACTGATCATCTTTTCATTTCGCAATCGACGTGTGATAATACTGCTAGTTAGTTACTAGAACTCACTTAGTCTCAACTTCACCGTTCACACTCGAGATACGAGATTCTCGTCCTACCATCTTGTTATGGATGTTTATTTGCTAGTAAATGTGCGTAACTGATTAGTAGCGTTATTGCATCGCCGGTATGCGCCGAGGGTTTCCTAGTCATACTCCTAGTAGGGAAGTTTTGGTTTATCTAGCTGAGTATCGACGTCCTTACAATCCTTTCCATCTCAGCGGATATAGGTGGCGGCTATGCAAGATTCGGGCACAGTACGGAGGTAGCACTAGAAGAGTAAATCTCAATCCATTATACTATATCACCGCCATATTAACGAAACAAAATGGTCACTATCCAAGTGCTCAAAGCCTGACTAAACTAATCACTGGACCAATTCAAAATTTTGTAAAAACACACTATTTTTAGGAAGCTTCAGGAAGGCATCAGATTGTAAGACGCATAATAGGATGGGCTATTCTTTGTTTAATTCTTTGTGAATTATTTAATTGATTATCAGCCTATTTCATATAATTGTAACTTAATATTTACCTCTTTAATAAAATTGTAATGTGAATTATTTGTTGTAGGTATCGAATATTGTGATGATATGCTTGTTAGGTAACTAACTGACCTCTCATTTTCTTTAAACCTTAACCGTTTGTATTGCAAAACTCTCCCTTTGATTGTCAGGGGAAGTTGAGATTCATACAATACCGGTACCCACATTTATTGTGAAGGTCATTGCCGTGTTCACTCTGGAAGATTTTTGCTCGTTTTGCTACCCTTAAGGTGTTCTCCTTTGTTTACATATTTGAAGTGTCAATACGCTAGCCCGGAGTAAAATGGAAGTTTCGGTTTATAGAATTTAACGAAGACCGCTGCTCTGGTGGGACAGTTAGTTGAAGTTTGGTTATTTCGCTCATTATGGTTCGTCAGTTAGTGATGCAGAGATGATACAAGCTCCATTCATATGGTGTGTTTACTATCAGTATCGAAGGTCCTATTGTGTTCAGATAAGATAATTATATTTCAAGCCATCATTGGACAAATATTAAAGAGCTAGTTGAAGGCATATTTATAGCAGCTGTACAAGGAACATGAGTTTGAAGTCAGTGCAACTTGTCAGCCTTGGGAAGTATATGTGGAGTGGAAAGTTAATTCTCCTACCAGGCTGTGCATCTATTTTTGAATCGAATATATGTATATCCGATATTCACCGTGGGACCTGCCTACGAAGTCTTCAGCTTACCATAATCAGCGTGAACGTCTAAGATGTTATCTTCCACTAATTAACCCCTTAAGACATTTTATCTAAGAATTAAACCGTCTTATATTTGGAAATAATGTGTCGAGTTGTAGGCCAGTTAGTTTCTATATAATTTTCAATGTATCAATGGTAGTTTGGATTTGTTTGGAATAAAATTTTTGTACATTATATTAGGATGTCCTCTATGTAATGTCCTTTCTTAAAATTTGGTGTTTTATAACATAGAATAGGTTTTCTTTGGTTCGCCAATGCTATTTACAGGAGACTATGACTAAAATTGCGTATATTGCGAGTATGTATCAGTCGTTAGTTGTTGATACACAATCACAAATGGAACTTACAAAATTGGGGGTGAGGGTACTTATAAAACAGTACCGAAAACAAGGTTACAAAGTTTGTGCCACGGGACGAAATATATGTGAATTGGAAGGAGAAAGTGTCGTTAGTGAGCGTGTGGCACACCGATGGTTCCAACGGTTCAACACTGGAGAAGAAAACACTACAGATTTACCGTATTCTGGAACACCTATACTATGGTATATTGAAAATACACGCGGTGATTCGGAAGAAAATCCGCAAAAAAGTACTCATAGGCTATCAGAAGAACTTGGTGCATCAAAAAATACCATATATCGCCAGATTAAGAAACTTGGAAAATCATACAGAAACTGTAGATCCGTACTTCATGAATTGACCCTGAACAGGCTAAAAAAAGAGTGGATATCTGTCGTCAGCTGACCGGTAACCCCATAGATGATAGATTTATCAGAAGAATTGTCACATGTGATGAAAAATGGGTCTATTACTTTAACGCTGACGCCACGATACAGTGGCTCAGTCTTCGTGAACCTGCCAAATTCATCGTTTAAATGGATCGGTTTGGCCCCAAAGTGATGTTGTGTGTTTGGTAGAATTTTGAAGGAGTGATTCACTGGGAGTTTGTTCAAAAAGGGCGTGCAGTCAATGCTGATCTTAAATCTTAACAACTCGAATGAGTTCATGAAATTTTGAGACGGAGATACCCAGCATTAGTTAGCCAAGGTAGAGTTCTCTTGCAGCAGGACAATGCGAGACCTCATACTGCACGAACAACCATGGCAAAAGTTATGGAATCGGGAGTAGTCGAACTGCTATCACATCCAGAAAACAGCCCTGATCTTGCGCCTTCAGATTACCACGTTTTTCGATCCATGGCCCATTTCATGCGTGGATGTAATTTGGAAAACATTTAAGCTTTGGAAGAGGGTCTCGCCGAACTCTTCGCATCAAAACCCAAAGACTGGTAGAGTCGCGGGATAAGAAACCTCTCCTTAAGATGGCTCATGACCATAGAATCTGATGGTCTCTACTTTGAACAATAGGTTAATTTCTTGTCAGAAAACTTTCCCAAAAATGTCTTTAAAAATGTCTTTAAAAATGTTATTTCCCGTAATACATCCCCTGTAATACATGAATTTGTGTCAATGATTATTGATGTAATTCCTACCGAAAGCCGAATAGTTAGTTACTGAGTGACCGTGAGAACATCCGATCTTCTGCATATTTAATAACCGAATTAAAATTTATCAATGAAATAATAATCCTAATTACCCTAATTCAATTTCATTGACAAATTATTTGTTAATAATACAAGTTGTATAATTTTATGATGATGTCAGTATGAAACATTCAAATAATATACTTCATGGCCCGTGGAGCAATGCTCATGAAGTTTAAAAACCTAGGCTGATCAAGTGATGTCTTTATTACAAGGAATATTACGCCCAGTCACTATCCCCGTATGCACTATATTTGACGGTCTATTGTCTCTCCCTATCCTTAACTCAAGTTGTGTACCAACATTGATGCCCACGGGTCTTAGCCATTCTCTCGTGTGTCAAACACCTTCTCCATAGGCCGGCGGGGCAGTTACAAATGGCTGTGGTAACTACCAGTATTACCGTCGGTTAATAACTGGCACCTCAAAGGCTGCCTAGTAGTGAATTGGTTGGGAGGTGCAGGACGCTGAGTTTCCACTCTTCTTTCTTAAGTCTTTATTTGTTTTCGGTAAATCAATTTCGTTGTTCATCACTCACGTGCATTGAAAGAGAAGAAATGATTCACCATTCTCAGGTATTAATTTGGCTACCGCAGTGCTCATACTGGTGAGGCCAGTTCCAAAGGATATTCCCAGCTAGTCTACTAAAACTGTCATTTGCGTGGCACAAGGAAAGGAACATGAAAGCCCTACCACCTGGTAAAGTTTTAAGAAGCACAATATTGCCTCAGTTGTCATTCTACCTGCTACTGGGAAATTATGCATGTTCATTCATTCATTCATTTATTTATAATTCGGGTGAGTCCTCCGGTGGCACATTGGGTATACCGTACATAACAAGTTATGAGTTATGAATAACAATTCAATATCAAATAAAGTGGAGTATTTTCACAACTCGTCAGTCACTTCTTAAACACACCTCTATGTTTGGGGAAAGGCTATAAGACTACGGCAGGTGGAGAGTTCCAGTTATCAATGGCACGGTTTACGAAATAATGAAAATGAAAATCCACAGCCTGCTTCCAGTCTCCGACTGGGTCAGGAATGGAATGAATGAAGCCCCATCTAGCGGCGAGGATATGAACTGTGCCGGCTGCCGAGGCCTGACGCACTCCTCTGGGGCAATGATTAAATGAATGACAGATGAAATAAAATGATAGTGGAGAGCGTTGCTGGAATGAAATTTTGACAGGGAAAACCGGAGTACCCGGAGAAAAACCTGTCTGCCTCCGTTTTGTCCAGCACAGATCTCACATGGAGTGACCAGGATTTGAACCACGGACCCAGTGGTGAGAGGCCGGCGTGCTGCCGCCTAAGCCACGGAGGCCTCACGGTTTACGAAATTATATTGCCCATATTATGTACGCTGTGTTCGGCCCTTATCTTTCAAAGAATGATCACTCCTACTCATGTGGGTGGGCTTCCCCATACGTTTGCAAAGCTCACACCATGCTGGCTGATTTGTAAACGCGTTGTACATAGCGCAGAGTCTAGATTTCAACCTACTTGCCTCAAGCCATTTCCACCCAAGTTTCATTAACATACGGGTCACACTGCTCCTGGGATTAAAGTCACTGGGCATGTGCATGTATTGCATCACAAATGGCCATGCTGTGCAAAATTTCACGTGGACGTGGAGTGCTGCTCAAGTTCAAGCTAGGAGGGACCTGCTGTGTGTCGATAAATCAAACTAGGTACCGCTTGTCCGTTGATTTGTGCTAAGCTGGTCAATTGTGTTGACGATTGATGATTTGCTGAACCGAAGGGAGGAAACCGTTGCTACGAAGGAAGTATTGTATTTCAATTCGTGCACGCGTGTATGGGCTCCTTACACGAGCAAATTTCCAGACCGATCCTCATTACATTTGAAACTGAAGGCCGCGGGCCAGAACTACGAACAGTAGTGTGATCTCGTGGGATGAAGGATATCGTCAACTAAACGCCAAGTTTGTGGGATCAGTTTCTCATCGTATCTAAAGATCAGGATGATACTTTTTCGGCAAATGCAAGTATATGCAAAGGTCACTGCAATTCATGAGTTCATGAGTATGCAAATCGTATGGACATATTTTACTTCAACATATTTTAAATATTTCGGATGCTCTGGCATATTTCTGTATCATTAAGTACTCTACATAATTCACATCGTATTTAAGAGAAATCTTGTTTTACCAGTAATTTCGTCCAAGCTACAAGTGCATGATATAATACCTACCCATTATGTGTAGGTGTCCATTCTTAGAACTGGGGTATACGGTTCGATCGTTAATGATTCTTCAAAATATTGGTTTTAAAAGCCATTACGTCCTCTCTTACGAAAGAATGTAATTTCATATACATTAAGTTTTGCGTGCATGTCACCGCAATGATTGTTGCGTTGTACGAAACTTGTTTTGACTTGTGTCGTGGGATAACATTGTCAACAACCCCATGTAGGCCTACGTGGTTGCGTATGGATTCTCTATTGTAACCATTGTTTTAGCAGTGTGTGTACCTATAAAAACTGTAGGATTGGAAATATATGGCTATGACTTTTATTTAAGCACTATAATGATATTGGCTTGGATTGCATGGGAAAACCTATGGGAAACCACTTAGAGGATATCCGAGAAGGAAATCAGACACATCTGCTTCAAGCTGTCCTTGCGAGACTTAGTATACTACGTTTTAATCATCAAATGAGAGTTGATATTCTATGCACAGACTATATTTTGGACCTATTACTTAAAAGCTCTGAATTTGCGAGGATTGTGGATTTATTGTGGACACTGTATTCTGTCACCTCTATGGCCCCTGCCTGGACCACGGCCTACAAGCCCGTTCTACTTGTACATACTTATAATTAGGGCCCAGACGTTGATGACATGTCATCTTTTTACTGAGCTCTCTAAAACAATGCTGAAGTACATAGAAACTCCGGACGGGCCACCCCGTCTCCAAATATGTCATTTTTATTTTGCATCTTTTTGCATTTTTTCCCCTATTTTTCCATTTTAAGAGCATTTTTTAAGTTTGGTAGATTTCTTTTGGTCTTATTTTAGAGAAATTGGCCTTTTGAGGTAATTTTTTTTCAATTTAGTCATGTCACAGCTTTATATGAGGGAGTTAACGTGTCTCAGAGTTAAGAAGAAGCTAGTAGCTGATACAAGATAATTTAAAATATTGAAATATTGATTCCATTTCCTTAATCAACTGGGTGAAAGCTAGTCGTAGCAACAATCGTGGCGAAATTGCTGCGGGTATTGCATCAAAACTGAAACAAGTGCTGGGCAAAAACACCGGGTATAAAACAATCAGCAAAATCTCAGACATTCTTTCTGGTGAAAACTACTGCATGGATGGGATTGAGGAGGATTTAGCAGAAAACGACCTTTCCTCACTTCAAGTACGCTCCGATCACATCAGTTGATGTTGAACGCAGCATTTCGAGATATAAATACTTGTTGGCTGATAACCGCAGATCTTTATACTTGCCAACATCAGAATGGCATTCGTAGTGCAGTGCAACTCAGACTAAAGTGAACATAAACCTTTTGTTAAGTGCTAGAAATCTATTTTGATTCTCCATTTTATAGTGCATTTCTCGAATTTTTGAAATATTGGTGAGTTTATTATTATAAGATCATTTTCTCCATTTTATAGTGCATTTTTCGAATTTTTAGGTCATTTATTACACTTTTTTTTGAAAGTTACAAGTGCATTTTTTTTACGGAATCAACATCCGAGCCCTACTTATAATAATAATAATTTTATTTTATGTCTACCCCTTATTATTCCCGTTTTCCAACGGGGTCGGGGATGAGATGCGATGGAATACTTTGTGGCGATGGTTTTTACGGCCGGATGCCCTTCCTGACGCTAACCTCATGAGAGGAGTTAATGAGAGATGAAATGAATGATGGTGAATGAAACTGGGCAAGGATGTGGAAGGAAGCGGCCGTGGCCTGTCAGAAGGTACCGTCCCAGCATTTGCCTGGTTTTGAAAATGGGAAACCACGGAAAACCATTTCAAGGACGGCCGACGGTGGGGCTCGAACCCACGCGTCTACAGAGTCAGCAGAGAGCACCCCATGACCTAATGCTGCGCTTTAGCCAGCGTAGCCACTACTGTCGGAACTTATAATAATAATAATAATAATAATAATAATAATAATAATAATAATAATGATAATAGTAGGCGGCTAAGGCGGGATGTAAATAAGATTTTAATGAGCCACCCTCGTACCGGCTCATAACCCGATATCACGCAAACCAATGATTGAAGATGGTCACGTGAGGTGTCAAATTGCTCGGCATGACGCACTTTTTCCCATGGCCCACTCATTTACCCAAATTACCCAAAAATACAAGGTCATCGACTTGCGAATTTATAAACTAAAATCGGAGAGGGTCACTGGAGGTGACGGAATACTCAGAATGGCCAACCCTTTCCAATGGCTAACGATTTTACAAAAAATGCCCAAAACTGCAAGGTCATCAACCTGAGATTCTATAAACTAATGATCGGATTTGGACACGCGAAGTGTCATAGGACTCAGCATGACACCCCTTTCCCAAGGCTCACTTATTTACCCAAAATACCAAAAGCTGCAAGGTCACCGACCTGAGATTTTATAAACTAATAATAGCATTTGGACACGCGAGGTGTCATAGGACTCGGCATGACGCCCCCTTTCCCATGGCCCACTCATTTACCCAAAATGCTCAAAAACTGCAAGGTCATCGACCTGATATTTTCTACACTAATAATCCGATTTGGATGTGTGAAGTGTCATAGGATTCAGCATGATCCCCTTTTCCCTATCGTACACTCATTTACTCAAAATACCCAAAACTAAAAGGTCGTTGAATTTTCCCTCCTTAATATCTACGTGGTTGCGTGTGGTTTCTGACACGGTTTTCTACCAAGTTTTTACCACCTTGCTACCACTTTACTACCACTATGCTTTTATTTTTGCTCTTACATTAAACTGAACATACTATACTGTAATTTAAAAGCCATCGCTAAATCACTTGATTACCAGAACAGTTAAAACCTTTCTAGTTTGCAAATCATACACAAATTGTTATGATTTTTGACAAAGGGCGTAACGATATGAGAGGGTGCCATTTTTATTTGCAGCAACGACGGTTCTCACGAGATATTATCCAATCCATAAAAATTAAAAAAAAGTGTGCTGTAAAAAGACGGTTTTCGAAATATTATCATGAAAGATTTAGACAGCTTGGATCCGAACTAAAAACAAAATTACGAATGGCTTATGCTGTTTACATTCATAGTCTAGAAAATGGAGTTAAGAATAACATTAATCAGTTTTGGACGTATGTTAAAAGCAAGTGGGAATCACGTACACGTGACTACACATTTATACTAAACGGAAATCATTATACAGCTGGAAGTATTGCTGATGTGTTTGCTGAGTATTTCTCTTCAGTATATATCAAAACTAATTTTATTTATAGCGCGGATCATTTGTCTTTGAATGAATTTCCTGTTTTGCCCAGGGTTGATATGCTAAACGTGACTCACATAACGGTGGATGAAGTAAGAACAACTATAAATAGAATATTAAAGCCTAAGATATCCTGTGGGCCTGATGGCATACCATAATACATAATCAAGGACTGTGTGGACTTATTGGTTTCTCAGTAGGCCTTCATCTTCATTCTTTCTTTAAAGACGTTAAGGTTTCCTGGAAAGTGGAAAATGTCTTGAATTATTCCAATCCTAAAGGGAGGCAACTCTGAAATGATATCGAACTACCGCCCTGTCTCAGTGATGAATGCTATAGCAAAAGTATATGAGCACATTTTATATTCTAAGATTTACAATCCTATTAAGGTTGAGCTCTAACAATATCAGCATGGCTTTATGCCCGGCAGATCAGTTATTACGAATTTGCTGGGTTTTACTCCAAAGGTTTACAATGCATTAGATACCAATAGAAGAACTGACGTGATATACATGGATTTAGAAAGGGCCTTCGACAGAGTAGACCATAAAATTCTGGTGACAAAGCTGTACCAGTTTGGAGTTGCTAAACCATTACTTCAATGCTCCTACTTAAAATTTAGACAGAAATTTGTTTGTTTCAGAAGTGAAATTTCAGGTAATTTTGCTAGTTCTACTGGTGTCCCACAAGGATCTAATCTTGGGACTCTTCTATTTCTAATTTTGGTTAATGATTTGCCTAGTATTCTATGTTACTCTGACTGCCTGTTGTTTGCTGACGATGCAAAGCTATATAAGACCATATACAACTTGAGAGATGAGAATAACCTTCAGAGGGATGTTAATAATATTGTAGCTTGGTGTGTTAGTAATAGTTTAGTCCTTAATGTAAAAAAAAAAATGTTAAGTTATGGTATTTACAAGGAAGAAGGAGTATATAAATCCTAACTATTGTATTGGAGAAACAGCACTCGAAATTGTACTGTCGATAAATGATTTAGGAATTATTTATGACAGCAAATTAATCTTTAACAGCCATATTGCAAATATAATTAGTTCGGCCAACAAGATGCTTGGTTTTGTCATTAGAAACTTCAAATTATTTACTAAAACTGGAGTAATTGTTAAGTTGTATGAAAGTTTAGTTCGAAGCAAGTTAGAATATTCAGCAGTGCGTCTGGCTGCGTGGCTCAGGGGTAACGTTCTCGCTTGCTGAGCCCAAGGTTGCAGGTTCGAAACCTGGCGCAGTCAGCTGGCATTTGAGGGTGCGCAAATGCGAGGGAGCCGTGTCGGTACATTTACTGGCACGTTAAAGATCCCCTTCGGGGCAAAATTCCGGCACCCCGGCGTCTCTAAGAGCCAGTGTAGTTAAAAGGGATGTAAAACCAATAACATTATTATTATTATATTCAGCAATAATCTGGGATCCCTTTTATAAAGATCAAAGTCATCACATTGAGATTGTGCATAGTAAATTTCGAAGATACATGTATTATAAGACGTTCAATGTAATTTGTCCATTTGACACTTCGACTCAGTTTATACGAAATTTGTTCAATTTCATGTTTTTGAAAAGTAGAAGGTCGTTAAGTTCTTTGCAACTGCTGAGGAAAATTTTAACTGTAAAAATTGACTGCCAAGAATTATTTCAATTCATCACTTTTCGTGTACCACAGGTATGATCTCGACAGCAAGCACTCTTTCACAACCCAAGATTTAAAGTGTTCACCATTCTACAGTAATTCGCCTTTAGATAAAATATTATCATTTTATAATTCAAATGATATTCAAGTAGATTTATTCGCTGGCGCTAACTTTTTCAATAAACAAGTAAAAGCAGCTGTTCCTTGAATACTGGGTACTCTTTTCTCCTTTATTTTTGTATATTCTTTTTTTCTACTTTGTACAGTTTTGTTTTCATTTTATGGTTTATATTTTCACGATCTCCTGTGTAGTATTTATCTTCTGTTCTTCATTTGTGTAATTTGTGTAATTTGTGTAATCTGTTTTCTCTATTTATCACTGATACATATTGTTGTTTAATCAGATAATGTCAAGAAGGAATGTATTTGGGCTGGTGCCTGTGTTCCTTCATATTGCTCAATAAATAAATTAATACATCGTTGAGCCACGTGACAAGGGGCAAGCCTGTGACGTATTTTTAGTCACGTGACTAGGGGCAAGCCAGAGGCGTTTTTTATTAAAATAATTATTTTATTAGTTAATGATCGATTCATTGTTATTATTATTAGGTGATAATGGATGGATTGGTGGCAATAGCTAGTATTTAGGCGGGAAGAATGGCGGAAAGAATAGTTGTAATGGATGGATAACCAACTGCTAAGTATGGAATATTTATTTTAACACGCACGGTTATGGTGGTAGCCACACGCGATAATGGCACATGGTGACGCAACAGATTAAACAAGATTAATAATTTCGTTTTGAGGTCGCTAGACAGATAACGTTTACAACCGGTAAGTATTGAATAATTATTTAACACGCGTGGCTATAGAGGTTGGTTAAAAGCTAATTATTTAACACTAGCAACCCGACCCGGCTTCGCCCGGGATCAGTTATGAATGCATTACGTGATACGTGCTTTTTTCCAATGTCAATGAGCAACGACCAATATCCGTTTTACGACTCGGCATGATGGGTTAAAATCACCGACTGGACTATTAATTATATTATCATGGAGATGCATGTGCAACAAATTCTTGTCAGACGTAATTTACGAATAGCGAGGTGCATGAAACACAAATCCCCCTTCCGTCCAATCTTAACATGACTGTGAATTTTGCGGAACGAAAAGTTCACAGGCGAAATGAAGAAAAGCCGAGTTGCACTTCCAGGGAAACTCCAAACACAACCACTCTTCTCTAAAGTTTTTAACTCAACACGACTCGACAGTTTTCTGCTGGCTGCATCTGGGGCAATAAGCTCGTCCGCTAGCTAGGCTGTAACAGGGGTGATAGACTCGCCCCTAGCTAGGTCATAAACTGTCGCCTCATTACCTGAATGGAGATTGTTGAAAGAAATGAAAACGTAAAAACACTTATAGAAGGTGATGTATTGAAGATAGAGATATGCTCTCCTGCGCGTTTTTGTAGAACTTTTCATGCTGAACAATTCTTACACTCATAGTATATAGATATTTTTAACGGTTTGCCCATCGTAAGCTAAAAAAGCGCACGGACGCCAGTTTTTTTCGACCTTTTCACTGAAATCGTTAGTGCTTGACATCCTTTGGTCAAACATAAATTATTTTCTACATAAAACTTCCTCGAGATATCCTTCACAGAATGGTGAAAACCGTATCAAAATCCATTCAATGGTTCTCGAGATTACCCGTGACATCCAAGAATCGGGGACTTTGTTTTATACTAAGTAGAGATTATACGCCGATCAGTATAATTTAATATAATGTAATCCCCCTTCCGTCCAATCTTAAATTGACTGTGAATTTTGCGGAACGAAAAGTTCAGAGGCGAAATGAGATTTGCACTTCCAGAGAATGGCGAGGTGAATGAAACTCAAATCCCCCTTCAGTCCAATATTAACTTGACTGTGTTTCACAGGCGAAATGAAGAAACCCCGAGTTGCACTTCCAGGGTAACTCCAAACACAACCCCCCTTCTCAGAAGTCTTAACTCAACATGACTCAACAGTTTGCTGCTGTCTGTATCTGGGGCAATAGGTTCGCCCGCTAGCTAGGCAGTTACAGGGATGATAGACTCGCCCTTATCTAGCTCGTAAACTGTCGCCTCAGTAGTTGAATGGACACGGTCGGATGAAATTATAACGTAAAAACACTTATAGTGGGCGATGTATTGAAGATGCTCTCGCGGCCTTTTTTTTGTAGAACTTTTCATGCTGAACAATTCTTAGACTCATAGTATTTAGATATTTTTAACGGTTTGCCCAGCGTAAGCTTACAAAGCGCTCGGACGTGAGGTTTTTGATGTGTAACATCTTTCCGCTCGGTTGCTGGATAGTTTTGTGGGAGTGATTTTGAAAATTGGGGACGGAAGTGGATCGGAACGATCCAGCTGGCAGTGGTGGATCGAACGGAAGTATGCACTGCCCGCTCGATTGATCGAACGGAAGTGTACTAGCTGGCAGTGGTGGAAAACGGAAATATGCACTGCCCGCTCGATCAATCGAATGGAAGCGTACTAGCTGGCAGTGGTGGAAAACGGAAGTATGCACTGCCCACTCGATCGATCGAACGGAAGTGTACTAGCTGGCAGTGGTGGAAAACGGAAATTGCACTGCCCGCTCGATCGATCGATCCAGCGAGCAGTGGTAAGACCCAGCTAGCAGTGGTACGAGACACAATGAGCGCGCGGTGTCAGAAATTGATACCATGACGTACTCTCTCCCATGTGGAATGTATATCACATATTGAACGGAAAACAATTATGCGAACTCTGGTGTCAAGTGATTGAAACAAATGACATGGTACATGTTCGAAGTCATTGTATCAGTATTTAAATGGTAAAATGCCTTAACATCAAACATTGTAAGTAGTCGGCATTGCCGGTATTATGATTCTGCACAATGACTATTCAAATATTAACCCACATAACGATAATGCAGTCATCAATATAATTTAATCGTTGTGGTTATACGAGAATTGAGCAAGCCTTCATGAACTATTACTGAATACATTCTCTTTACTCACAAGAGTGGGAGTGATTTTGAAAATTGGGGACGGAAGTGGATCGGAACGATCGAGCTGGCAGTGGTGGATCGAACGGAACTATGCACTGCCCGCATTTTAAACTCAATTTCACGCAGGAACATTATCGAAATAAGCAAAATATAAATGAAACTTCATTCCGTAATGCAGTATTATTGGAACGTGGAAATAAGTCACCATCTTGTGCACAAAATCTGCGTAGTCGAAATAGCCGTTGGGGTCGTGGTTATGACTGTGAATCTAGAGATATTGGGTTCGAATCCCGGACGGGGTAGATATTTTTGCTACCAGATTATCATTTTAAACGATATTTATCATATCAATATGACTCATTTTAACAGAATCCATATGAAATTACGTGCTGGTCTGTGAATGAAAAGGACCTGTTGATAAGGAAATTTAGGTTATGAGCGGTGTAGCGTCTATTAATCAAGTTGATCTATATCGTATTCTTTATTTAGGCTAGTGGTGGTGGAAGCTACAAATCATCTAATAAAATGAGTTCTGTTTTATAAACTACAATATCTTTAAAACACTCCCTTTCACAAAAGATTAATATTTGTGCCAATAATAGTATAAAATACCGGTGTAACAACAATTTCACGTGAGGTTTCTTCTATGTCAGATGTTACACATCATATGCGACTACTGTAAGGCTCGTAATTTTTATTTCGACTTTTCCACTGAATTCGTTACTGCTCGGCTTTCTCTGATCATAAATTAATTATTTTCTACAGAGATCATCCTCGAGATCTCCTTTACAGTATGGTGAATACCGCATCAATATCCATCCAGTGGTTCTCGAGTTTACCCGTAACATCCAAGAATCGGAGACTTTGTTTTATACTAAGTAGAGATTTATTACGTTAACACTAATTTTTTAGGCCTTGAGTGACCTTGTGATTAAAATTTTATGATCAGACTCGAGTTAGCTGTGAGCTAACACTTTGGCGACTATGCTTGTTTTGACCAGTGGATAGGGTTCTAGAGATCTTTTGTTTCATTTACAACAGATGCTTAATACTATACACAGTAGAAACTAAGTGACCATGTTGTTGTTTTTTTTAACAAAAAACGAGACATTATATCCGAGACGATTAGTAGAGCTTACCAAAGCGCCGTTGTGTAACGGTAAATGCTACTCAACGGGCGCTGTCTAATTACTACATGGTTACCGTAAATTAGTGAATATTGAACTAAATTTCCTAAACTTATTTTAAGATGCCCTCAACCCTCTATTAAACTCAAAATTCATGGGACTGCAACGATACGTAACACACCCAAGTACATAGGTCATTTGTTAAATTTGTTTTCTGGAACAATCCCAGTAAGCTTATCGAGCGGCTTCAGCACTTGCATGCCCGTAAACAGACAGGTCATACTGAATATGAAGAAGAACTATTGGATATAGAAAATGAGCTTCGTGAGGCCAAACGTATTGTGTAATGGGTGTACGTAACCGCTTAAATTATGTCTTAACAATACATATAATATTTTCTACCACTTTGACACCACTTTTCTACCAAGTTTCTACCACCTTGCTACCACTTTTCTACCACTTTGCTCTTAGTTTTGCTCTTACATTAAACTGAACATACTATAATTTAAAAGCCAACGCTAAATCACTTTATTACCAGAACAGTTATAACCTTTCTAGTTTGCAAATCATACTGACAGGTTAGTTGCTACTATGGAACTTACTACAACTAATCGAGGTAAGCAACGTGTACTCTATAAAGGCTGCTCTTATTACTATATACTATAAAATGTGAAACGAATATTACTCTGGCGATGCTCAAAACAGAGGTCAGAAAGATATCGAGGCGATATGAAAAGTAAAAATGGTGAGGTTTTAAGTGTAAGTGATCATCAATGTAGTGCTCCAGACAAAACACGGTTAGTGTTGACAAAAAATCATAAAAGTGCTAAAAAGGTAGTACAAGTAGAAGATATTGCTACTCAATATAGTGCATTGTTTATTGAGCACCCCTCTTCGAAAAGTTATGTTTAATCCATCTTACACGTCTCAAGAGCCATCAACAGTTTTAAAGGCAACACAGGCTATGCAATATGTAGTACATGTGATGATGATGAGGATGAGGAATGTGGTTTTTATACCTATAAATTATTATCCAATACTTACCGGCTGTCAACGCGATCTGTCTAGCGGCCTCAAAACAAAATTATAATTCTTGTTTAATCAGTTGCGTCACCTTGTGCCATTATCGCGTGTGGCTACCACCAAAACCGTGCATGTTAAAATACATATTCCATTCTTAGCAGTTGGTTATCCATCCATTACAACTATTCTTTCCGACATTTTCCCCGCCAAAATACTAGCTATCGCCATCAATCCATCCATCGTCACCTAATAACTAATAAAATAATTATTAAAAAAACGTGTCAGGCTTGCTCCTAGTCACGTGACAAAAACAACGCCACAGTTTTGCCCCTAGTCTCGTGGCTCAACGAGGTATCGTTGCTGCAAATAAAAATGGCACCCTCGCATATCGTTAAGCCCTTTGTCAACAATCAAAACAATCCATGGTCCATAACAATAGAGGGTATCATCGCCATTTAAACAAGTCCTGACACGTTTTTCTAAACTTGGTGATCGGAAGATATTAAGGGGGGAAAATCAACGACTTTTTAGTTTTCGATATTTTGAGTAAAAGAGTGTACCATAGGGAAAATGTGTTCATGCTGAGTCTAATGACACCTCACGAATCCAAATCCGATAATTAGTTTATAAAATCTCAGGTCGATGTCCTTGTAGTTTTGAATATTTTGGGAAAAATCGTGGGCCATTGGAAAGAGTTGACCATCCTGAGTCCTATGACATTCACGTGACCCTCTCCGTTTACTAGTTTATAAAATCTCAGGTCAGGGACCTTGCAGTTTTGAGTAATTTTGCTGAATGAGTGGACCATGGGAAAGCGGGCGTCATGCCGAGTAATTTAGCACCTCACGTGACCCTCTTCGATTACTTGTTCGCGTGATATCGGGTTATGAGCCGGTACGAGGGTGACTCAATAATATCTTCTTTAGACCCCGCTTTAGCCTCCTACTAATAATAATACATTTACAAACATAGTAAAAATGTTGGAAGGGGTTTCCGCCGCAGAAAGAACTTGGAAGACCGGAAGAGCCTGGACAGAAGAACAACGGAAGCAGGACAGCGAATGCAAGAAAGAGTACTGGCCACTGAGAATACTCCGCCCGAGGAGAAACAATAGTTCCTTTAAGAAGTAAACAGCCTATCTTCATATATCCTACTAATATTAATTGCCTTTACGAACATACAAATTTTCAGTTTGATTGCTGTAATAGATTCGTAGATATTGAGAACCGTCTAAATATTTTGGATGGTCTCCATGTTGGATTTTTATATATAGGCCTTAGAGTTATGTACAATTACATGATGATTAATGTGTAGGTGTTTTATTCAATCTTCAATCGCATGATTAGGACACAAGAAACAATAAAAACGATTTTAAAATTATGCCCAGCCGCCATCTTGTGGTAATGAAAATAATTTAAATAAATTAAAAGCCAGTGGATTAAAATTTATATAAGCATATACCGTACCAAGGTTCACTACGCTCAGATGGTTAAATCGCGAGAAACGTCCATTTGCCTACGGTACATAAATTTCGCGTCACCGCCATGTTGCGCTCACCAGGTTATTGAACGTCCCATAGATGAACTTATGTTTATACCCTCTATACACATACAACATGCCGGCCCATTGGTGTTGTGGTAGCACAGCTGCCTCTCACCTGGCGGCCCCGGGTTCAATTCCCGGCTCTGTCAGGAATTTTAGAAACTGACGTGAGGGCTGGAACGGGGTGCACTCAGGCTTTTGAGGACAATTGAGTAGCTGTCGGACAGTGAGGCAGCGCCCCGATCACGAAAATTAAGATTAACGGCTGAGGGGACCCGATGCCCTGATCACGTGTCACCCCATTATTTGCAGGCCAAACGGCTGAGCAGCGGTCGCTTGGTGGGCCTAGGCACTTCATGGGCTGTAATGCCAGGGGTAAAAGTAAAATACACATACAACATGTGTGTTTGTTTGCTGTCATAGATTAATAGATATTGAGAACCGTCTAAATACAGTATTTCGGATGGTCGCAATGTTGGATATTAATATCTGTAGGCCATAGAGTTATGTACTATTAGATGAGGATTATTGTGTACGTTCATTATTCAAAAGTTGATTTCGATCGCATGATAAGAACACAATAAATAAAAACTTAATTTTAAAATTTCACACAGCCGCCATCTTGTGGTTATGTAAATAATTGAACTAAATTAGATGTCAGTGCCTTGCAATTTGTATAGTCATTTGCTGTACCAAGTTTCACTGCGTTCGCATGGTGAATGATCGTGTAGCCTACAGAGGGGCCGAGTGCAGGTCTTTCTAGTTGCCGCCCGTTGGCGACCTGCACGTTGTAATGCGGATGAAGTGATGATGAAGAAGTCACAAGCACCCAGTCCCCGAGCCACGGGAATTAACTCCAGGAGATTAAAATCACTGATGGCTCGGCTGGGAATCGAATCCGGGGCACTTCGGGCCTAAGCCTAGCGTGTTAACCATTTAGCCACGGAGCCGGACATTCAGATGGTGAAATCGCGAGAAAAATCTATTTAAATGTTCCAAATTCGCTTGGCCGCACTGTTCGTTTTGTAGTTAACAGGGTCTGGCTGCGTGGCTCAGGGGTAACGTTCTCGCTTGCTGAGCCCAAGGTTGCAGGTTCGAAACCTGGCGCAGTCAGCTGGCATTTGAGGGTGCGCAAATGCGAGGGAGCTGTGTCAGTAGATTTACTGGCACGTTAAAGATCCCCTTCGGGGCAAAATTCCGGCACCCCGGCGTCTCTAAAAGCCAGTGTAGTTAAAAGGGACGTAAACCCAATAACATTAATTAATTGTAGTTAACAGGTTTTTTTGAAAGTTTTTTTTTACCGTACAAAATCTCACGTTGATATGAGTAAAAGTTTCGGAGATATAGAATGCCGGTGAAATATTTCGCACAGCTGCCATGTTGGATTGGTGAGACGTAATAATATACGAAGGGCACGGACGAGTGGCCCGAAGTAATACTATGACCTTCGGTTTCATTGAAATCGTTCCAGGCGTTTAGAAGTTATTAGTGGGGGGGGCACACACACACACACACACACGGACGCATACACGCACATACACACACACACACATACGCACACACCCGGACAAAAGGTGATCTCATAAGCCTATTCTTCATAAATGAAAATAGGCTAATAAATGAAGTTGTAGCGTGATCCTAAGTGGTCAATTCACTTCTAGTAATAATAATAATAATAATAATAATAATAATAATAATAATAATAATAATAATAATAATAATAATAATAATAATAACAAAAAGTTGTGTGTCCCGTTTTCAACGGGGTCAGGAATGAGATGCAATGAAAGTCTTTGTGGCGGATGTTTTTTTACGGCCAGATACCCTTCCTGCTGCCAACCTATTGAGAGGAGTTAATGAGAGATAAAATGAATGAAGGTGAATGAAACTGGGCAAGGATGTGGAATGAAGCGGTCGTGACCTGTCCGAAGGTACCGTCCCAGCATTTACCTGGATTTGAAAATGGGGAAACCACGGAAAACCAATAATAATTATTATAGTGGAGTGTGACCTGTGGGACGGCCTGGTGCAGTTATTTCAATTTGATGCCTTTAGGTGGCCTGAGCATCGTGTTGAGGGTGTAATGAGCACCCTTCCCGCGAATCTGGTGAATTAACTGCAGCAGATTACAATCCCACACGGTCCGACGGGGAATGCAACCCGGGACACTTCATGCCAAAAGCATAGGGTCCTAACCACTTAACCATGGGCTATATCAGTTGTTATAGAACCTCTTTACAATGTGAGCACAATGCTTTGCAAATTGTTCTGTGGAGGAATATACCTGCATTACGGAGTTAGAAGATCATGATGATATTGGTGTTTTAATTAAACATCGCATGCTTTCTTGTGTATCTTGTGTCCTCTTAAAATGTTCCGTGAGAGATACGGCAAGGGGTCGATAGTAAAAGTCGATCTTAACTTTACCCCGAGTCAACATTCCAATTTAAAAAAAAGGAGGAAGATAAGAGGGAAGAAAACTTTGATGGCTTCATGTTGACTGATGAATTGACTATGTGCAGAAGCACTGGCTCCGCTTCGCATAGGTAGGGAAATTTCTTTCGATATTCAGATTTTAGATCAACTTCAGGCTTTCTACTTGCTTGAGTGGGGAGGAAGTTTTTTTCTCGATTTCAGAAGTGATAGGGCTTGGGGTGGTATAAATGGAATGAAGGGGAGTGCATAATATTTTCTTTGTCTCTTGAAATTGAAGAAGAATTTTCCCCTTCGGAAATAGACGCTAAAGCTATTTTCTTACCTTTTAATATCCGTTTCCAAACGTAAAAGCTACTAGAATTGACTTTTAAAATAGGCTGTCTTTTCACTGATAGTTACAGTAAAACACTCAAGGAAAGTGAAGTGCATGACTGTTCGATGCGTCCAGGTAAGCTACAGCTTGTCTCAAGCTGCAAAAGACAACGAGGTTTTGGTGAAATATAACATAAAGCAATTCTAGCAAGAGACAACAAACAGTGGCTGCAATTTCTGCTGAAATTGGAGACTTTATTTAAAAAGTGACTTTCGTCGTTATCAATGAATCCCTCGTTTCAAAATACCTAGGTATGATTGGCTATCTTTCTAACGTCACAAAGTTCGAAAGGAGCAGTATTAGCAATTGTTGATATTGAAAATGTCTAAAATGTATAAAAATGTTTTAGATCCAGTAGTTTGCACGCCAAAGATCATTATGGGCGTCCGGTTCTGTGGCTAAATGGTTAGCGCGCTAGGCTTTGGCCCAAAGTGCCCTGGGTTCGATTCCCGGCTGAGCCATCAGGGATTTTAATCTCCTGGGGTTAATTCCCGTGGGACGGGGACTGGGTGTATGTGCCGTCTTCAACATCACTTCATCCTCATTACGACGCGCAGGTCGCCCACGGGCGTCAACTAGAAAGAACTGCACTCGGCCTATCTGGAGGCCACACGATCATTCATTCATTATGGGCAGGATCTCCTTAAACGGTATGAAATATACATGCCCTTTCAAACTTTATTTCCATTCCATTATTAATAATATTTTAGGATAATGGGCATTTGTATGTATTTTCAACGTGTTATTACTTCGGAGCAAGCATTATTTATGCAAGTGGACTAATGTTGGCGAAATAATTTAAAAATTCCGCATGAGCTTTCTAACGATAATAGTTAAAATCGGCCTAATAGAGAAGGAGTCAGTAGATATTACTATTTTGAGATGGGTATTCGGAGAAAACTGCCTTTATTAGTTAGATTTTGTATGAATTCCCTTCCTCGCCCTTCGTCAGGGATATTTAAAAAATTGAGGCGAAGGCTGGAACGGGATGCACTCAGCCTCATGAGGACAATTGTGAAATAGCCTGATAGTGAGGCAGCATCCCGTTCACGGAGACCAAGATTAACGGCCCAGGGGACACGATGCGCTGACCACGGGTCACCCCATAAGCTGTAGGTCAAATGGCTGGGCAGTGGTCGCTTGGTAGGTCTAGGCCCTTCTTGGGCTGAATCACCACGGGTTTTGGTTTGGTTTATGTATGAATTCACTCAGCAACATTTTCCAAACGACCCAGAAATTTTAAAAATCCGTCCAGCAACATTCTAAAAATAAGCGTTTAAGTATGAAGACTTGAGTTTTTCATTTATGGGCCTGATGTGGTATACTGTCACTGTAGAACCTTTTTAAACATACTCTCAGCAAGAGCTTTTGAACAGCGTAGGAATGATTTAAATATGTATGGTAGAATCATGTTGTTATTGTTGTTTCATTTCAGGGCTAACTCTTCGTGGACATTTCAACCTCGTGTACTGAGGTGGGTGCAGAATTTTTCTGATAACCTGTATTATTGTAGTTTCTGCATTAGTGTGTTTATTTGTATTTCTGGGTGCCTGATTGTAAGGAGCAAATGGTGTCCTCTGGCCAGTCACTGAGGCGATAATTGTCATAGAGGTGACCATGACCCTAAGTTAGGAACCATCCCGGCATTTGTCAGGAGTAGAAATTGGAAATCACGGAAAATCACTTCTATGATGGCTGAGGTGGGAATTGATCCCACCTCTTCTCAGATTCTCCTCACTATGCTCAGTGTACCTGGACCTCTGGGGCGACAGAGAAGAATGCTAGCTGCTACACCACGAGGTGGTCACCGTTAGATTTATAGAAATAAGCATTGGTTTACGAAGGATTGGCATTTATACATTAAAAATATAGTGTTATTCCACGTTTCTGGTGGATTTTCCGTGAAACTGCCACTTAAAGACCTCTCCTGATATGTCCTTAACAGGAGGCTTCGAAAGACACACGGCCTCAAGAAGCAGAGCTGGAAGAGGTGGGTTCATCTCCCACTTCAGTTATCCTAGAAGTAGATTTCCGCGCTTTCAAGGTTGGCACTCAAATAATGACCACGCCCGTCTCCTGCTCAATCCTAGCCTCAATTACAAATACTCACTCTTACATCCATCAATATAGCACAGTTTATCGGAAATATTTCATACACATCTAAATACATGGGGCTACATGACCACAATATTGCAAAGTCCCCATATGAATCAACTACAACGACAGGCATAGAAACCAGCGCAACGGTTGTTTCTATCTAAGAGCTGAAATCATCGTAGTCATTCACTCCCGGAACTTCCTAAAGGTATAGATAGACCCTCTCGCTTACCTGTCTCATTTTGGTCTTTTCACTATAATATGTATGTTCTGTCTACCACATAATATTCTCAACGTGGTCGAGTATGAGAAGTGGGTGGTTTTTACGACTAGATGCCCTTCCTGATGCCAAACTCATGAGAGGAGTTGATGATAGATGAAATGAATGAAACTGGGCAAGAAGATAGAAGGAGGAGGCCTATTTGAACGTACAGTCCCGGGGTTTTCCTGGATTTTAAATTGATAAACCACGGAAAGCCATTTCTAGGACGGCTGATGGTGGGGTTCGAACCAACGTCTACCTAGTCTACCTAGGTCTCATGACCTAGCACTGCACGTTAGCGAGTGTGCTTACTGCTGTCTGTAGGTCTTTCGCTGTCATATATTAGTCCGAAATTTATTCAAATTTGAACTTTGAATAAGGCTCAGGATCTTGATCTCAGGACTCTTCCGATATTCTCCTAGATAATATTATGGGGTATCCTCATCAATGTTGGCCGTCAGATATAGACGGGGCCCAATATAAAACCACCTAATATTAACTTCCTACAGCAAGCTAAAAAGTTAAAAAGTTTAAGACCACGTAGCTTAACAAGCTTAACGTAGCTCTTCTCACAGCTGTTATATGTCTATAAATTTTACTCCATTCTATACCCTTTTGAGATGACAAAATCTTTACCGCCTCAATAATGAGTTTAATTTGTAAGTTATTGATCATAAAGTGGGATGCGTGAGAGTCCCGTACCGCTGGAAGAACAGTCAGAAGCACCCCGCTGCGACAATTGAGGTTATATTCAGCCGTTGAGGTAAGCGACACTTTGGCGGTGTCACCTGCGATATAAATTACTTGGTCTTAGTGCTGTATCTCATATCCAATTTCAGTACAGTCCATTTAGTCAGGGGACGACAACAGATTACAGAATTGAGGGTGTCTGATTGTTAGGAGTAAATGGTGTCCTCTGGTCTTCGCAGTGGGGAGCCCGAAAAGTAGATGTGAATTATTGAGGTTCAGGTTGTTAAATTAAGGACAGCTTAATTTTAGGAATAATGCCTTTTTGGTGTACAGTACAGTTCACAACGGATGTTCCTCATTGGCATGTTACACTCCCATTCTTGTCGAATTGTCAGAGAAATCACCCCCCATAAGTAACATGGGCAAGAATCATATTTACATGTTTATTAAACGAGACGTGTCGCAATGGAAGCCAGTGACCTAGAGCACAGGAACGCAGAATTATCTCAGTGGGTACGATAAACTGAATATACTGGAGTAGGTTTAGAGTTAGTTGAATGAGATAATACCATAACATGATTGTCTAGATTTGCGAACCGGTCGTTGACTAGTTCATACTGTAGACTAGCAGAAGGACTTAACTCGTCTGAACTCAATCCTCGTGAGATTTGCGGGAAGAAGCACATCGTAGCTGAGTTTTCGGAAGAGTACCTGTTTTGCCAGGACTTGTTTATGTTCAGAACTTGCACTCAAATGCCAACTGATTGCACCAGGATTCGATCCTGCAACCTTGGAAACAGCAGGCGTGAACGCTACCGCTGAGCCACGCTGCCAGACTTTTAGAATGATGATAATCCTCACTGAGAAGGGAAGTGAATCCACTGGCTGTTTTGACACAAAGTAATTGGATAGGATAGCCTTAGGATAAGAAATAATCGAAATGCAGAAATAAATTTGAAACAGAGAGCTGTTAACTGAGAATAAAGGAAAATAATGTCTCACCCCTCACACAGGTTAAAGAATGCTAAGCATATTTCCAGTGTAGCCATGTTAATCACTCGAACTTTAAAATTATGCTGAAGCTCTGATATGCTAAAGTTTCATTGACTAGTGTAGTTCAAGAGAATTGGCTCATTGCATCGCACTCTCATCCTTCCGTTATTGACCGACTTTGAATACATAGACCAGTGTGCACGGTATGCCGGCGGACTACGCTAAATTCCATCATGAACTGTCATACTGTCAAAAGGATTCCTGAGTCGGTGGTCATCTGCGGCATGGCTGCCCATATTTCTTTTGCTCAAGTTAGGGAATTAGATTTCAAGCATCCCTACAAAGTCAGGAATTCAGCTTAGTCTCACCCCGCCAAACCACTCCCTAATATCATGAACATCAATTACATAACGCAAAGGGGCTCACTGTAGTGCTAGGCAGGTTTCTTGAAGGATTAGCGTACATATTAAAATATTGCTGTGTAAGGAATCCAACCATATAAATGGTATATATTTCCTTTCACTATAATTGAGCAGATTTTTCCGTAGCTTTTAGGGGTCAGAGATACCGTGGTCATCAGCTCTATGTATACCAAATGCCTCACTTCAGGGTCGTCAGTCGCACATTCTTCCGCGTTTATTAGTATTTTCATGAGCAAGTAGCTTCAGCCCAAATACAGCCTCTTCATCGGCTACATCGTGCACATCAAATGAAAATGAAGTGTAAGAATTGTTCAAAGTAGTGAAAACATGAGTGAAAACTACTTGCAGATATAGAAACATGAAATTGATCATCAGGTGAGTCTCCTAGGAAATGCCGGTTAAAGGCATGCCATTTCTATGATTTGGCCCCAGTTGAGTATAACCAATGCATGATTCTAGATTTGACTATTAACATTTCTATATCGAAATTATTTGCTTTTCTGTTGGTAAATATGATTGTACCCAAATTGTAATAGGTGTTATACCCTAGTTCTGAAAAACAACTACATGAGATTAATACTTGGACCGTTTTGACCTGCAGAAGAGCATTTAAATTTCATTTACCAAGGCAACACTGAAACATATCTCTAGCAGGTTAAGATTCTATATCGTCTGAATTCGATGTGGTTCTTCGAAAACTCAACAAATTAGAAACAGTGATGTGAAAATCTCTACTCAATTCAAAATTTTATGTGTTTCAGTTTGTCAACCCAATTACAAAGAGTGTTTCCCTAATCGACAAAAAAAACCAGCAGATTGATAAATACACCTGGATAACCCATTTATATCGCCAAGCGATCTCAATCAGATCCTTTACACTTAGACTTTTAAATATTATATATGTCTACAACTATGGGTGATGGTATTTACAATGTACAATAGTTGCATTACTGTAGTTATAAGAGGAGCGCAACTTGCCAAGATTCCTTCGTTTTTTTTGTTTTTTTTTGCTAAGTTATTGTTAGAGGTGACTGATCTTCAAGTTTGCTTGGTTATATTGAAAAACATGTAGTAAGACCGTTTGTTCATAGCGTTAAGTGTTTGACTTCAATTTATCTAAGAAATGTTATGTTCAAAGCCTAGCTATCCCCATGGTGACCAAAGGGGATCCGTGCCTCTTATTGAATAAACAGCAATATAATAATAATAATAAAGAAATTATAACAATCTGGATGAGGAAAAGCTCAGAAGAACCGTATTCACTGACTGAACGATTCCCCTACTTGCACGGAAAAGACGCATGAAATTCTACGGACATATAGCTTGAACGGACAACTCCCGACTGACCAAGAAAATCTTCCTCATAGCGAATGGAAACCGACAAACCAAAGTACGCTGGCCATCAGACACATAAAAGGACCTCACTGAAATCAACATTGACCCACTAACGACGACACGGACTGTATATAGACAGACAATCAATTCATAAGAGTGTCCATCCAAGTTACCTACGGGACGGAATTTGAAACTCCAAGCTGCATGGACACAAGAAAGAAAATAGGCAAATAGCGAAAGGATGAGGAAGTTTTGGGAAGATAAGAAGAACAAGAAGAACAAGAAGACCAATGCTAAATAATGGTTCTACGTGCTCATTAGAGGGCCAAACGCATTATACTCGTATATATACTGTGACTGTTTGACCGAAGTCCCACGTCCACACGAGCATGAATTTCAACATCCGCCAAGCATGAGACTCAAAACATCTCGGGGTCCATCTGAGTAAACAAAGCAAATAAATCAAAACTAGCCGGACGGATATAGAAATTCACACTCCATAAAGGGTGGAAGGTAGTGCAAATAATTTGTTAATAACACCAATTTCTTAAAAACACCTTAGTTTAATTTAACTGTCTGCTGGTCCTATTAGAAGACAATGATCCCCCAGGGACCAATCTAACATTCCAGTCCTGCAAAATAAAAACATCCTGCGCTCCCCCTGGACCCCTCATCTACATATAATTGCCAAAACGCACAAAATAAAATATTAACAGACATTTACCAAAAATAATTTCACTATTTGCAAAAGTTTCACTTGATGCCTGAGAAAATCTTAAGTCCGTCTCAGCATCTCTTTAAATTAATTATGCAAAACTGTACATTTATCACCGATGTACAGGAAATTATCAGTCCATCCTGACATCGTGATTTTATTATTTACAGAGAGTATCACTTGAAGCATATTTCCGCATTGTTTCAAAAGTTTCAACATCTGTGGTGAAATTCACATGTCCTAACTTAAATCTGGAAAGTTATATTCCCAAAACGATGTAAAATCGAAAATCACTAAATCAATGACCAGCCATTATTCAAATTCAACATTTGAATGAACTCCAGACATTCTTCCACACTGTCATCATACCGGGTGAGTTAACCGTGGTCGTTACGGCATGACTGCTGGCAGTAGCTCACATCCGGGAGGCGCGGAGGTTCGAATCCCCCCGCCGGCAACCTTGAAGATGGTCTTCTGTGGTTTCCCATCTTCCTTCCAGGCAAATGCTAGGGTTGGTCCCTAACTATAGGCCACAGCCGCTACCTTCCAACTCCTTGTCCTTACATTCAAACTTTCCTCCCCAGACAACACTCCACACGCGACGGTACATGTAGCTACCCATTGGGTGTCCGCCTCGAAGCAGCTACAAAAATGGCGAGCCGAACATGTCCTCGGACACTCCTGGCACTAAAAGCCATACGCTAAAAAATAAAAAACTGTCATCATAAACACATTTTATTCAACATTACACATTTAATTTCATTCCTTTGATTTAATTCATTTTGCTATTTGGAAAAAAAATATTTTTAGAATAATCCTAACGGGTATTTTATGAATATTAATGGTTCCACAACTTCAATCAGCTATCAGCTTAATATAATAATTAATCATCCAACCTCTGGACAAAATACCTCTCATACTGTAATTATGTTGAATAGGACACGGTAAGGCCTTCAGAAAGTCTAGGATAAATCATAAACTTATTCATATTTAAACGACTACACCATGTGGGCGATTATACATCAGTTTAGGAATGTAGAATTTCACTGACGATAGACCACTGGCTTCCCATATGAGCGATTTCTTTATCGTCATAAATATGATATCTGAGCAGGGAGCAATTATTTGACCATCAAAACTCGACTTCACAAACCTCCTTCATTAATTCATACTTTTTTCTTAACCTTTGACCATTATATTCTTATTTATGTAATGGCCCCTCAGCTACACAGGCTGGGTTCAATGGCTTCTAAACAACCAGCATATGTCTCAAGCATGCACTCCCATACAATCACCTTAAATATCTCTGCCAGGCCTCTCGCATAGGTGTAATAAAATTTTTATGTTTTCTCCAACACACCCTCATTTAACTGTCGCATAATTTCCAATACATAATTCCCCTCATTGTATACAAAATTCGTATATGAATAACCTTCCGTTCCTAGCATCAAACAATCATGATTTCGGCATGTCCTTGTACTCAAAAGAAACTCCAATGTTCTCAACTAAGATCCATTATTTATCCAATTATTATCCGCTATTATTACCAGGAATCATTATTATTATTATTATTATTATTATTATTATTGCCACCCGTGGACGGCTAGCGTGGGTGGCCCGGGCCTACTTACCTTTTATTTAGAGGTCCGCCTCGCTTCAGCAACAAAATCACCTCCAGATGACATGTCCCATCAGAAGAGCTCCAAAAGGGGTGGAAGGAAAATGGATAAGGGGAACGCACAGGCTATTCTACAGACACCCCCCAATAACCGACAGAACTGCTGTCGATGAAATAATGCCACAACAGTTGCTAAAAAAAGAAAATAAAAAAAATTAATGTTAAAATTTAAAGGAGCACCTCCACCAGAAAACAGAACATGCATGCTTGCAAAACAAAAAAAGGACAAGAATTAAATTAAAAATTAAAATGTTATAAAGCCCAAAAATTAAAATAAAATTACAGGCATGATTAAATGAGAAAGGGCTTGATAATTTACAAGGGAATGCAATACCGATCCGACATGCGGAGATCTAGGCCACGATGAACGAGAAATTAAAAATTAAAATTAACCAAATAAAATAGGATCAGAAAATAATTCAAAATTAGCATGACGGAGAAAAACACAGGAACATTCACCAAAAACACAAAGTTAAACCAACAAGGTTAAATAAAAAAATATTAAGCTAACACCATAACACGTTAGAGCTTCGTGGTCGGCGCCAAGAGACTGACCTCGAGACCAGAATTCATTTCGGCAAAACAAAAAACAAACATGGCCACAAAAAACAGGAGACCGCATGCCCGATCGAATTACGGCAAACAATTTAGCAAAACTAAATTTTAAAATCAGCAGAAAGAAAAGAACGGAAGAAAACAATTACATCTAAACACTATTAACAAGAGGGAGGAGCCACGGATCTTAAATCAGATAAATAATATGCCAATCCAAGATTGCCAAAGGAAAATAAATAGTAATTTAAAACGTAAAATAACCTTAGAAACGTGTCTCCAGAAGGTACGAAGAAACAAAAACCTTTTTTTTATATATATCAGGTAACGTTGACAAACAGAAATATTAGGCCTATAAAACAAAATAAGGTACAGAATTAAAACATTACTATAAGACGATATCGGAGCTCCATAACAATAATAAATAAAAATGTATAATTCAACGTACCTTACATCCTTCTCATCGGAGACGCAATGAAAATAGAATAATTAACACACAATATAAATAAAATATAATCTGGCACTTGATTGCCTTTAAAATGGCTAACACGCCCATGCGCCGTTTTGATGTCACAAGCACTCCTGATGTATCCAGATGCGATTTACTTTGCATATTTCCTCTTCACGGCGGAACGATGAAATTAAATCCTTATGTAGCACAGGCGTTTCCTTTTTCTTGAATATGTATTCATATTTGGTAAAAGCTAGGGGCCAAGGCTCCCCTAGTACAACGGATAGATACTGTTCCAACCAGCTGGCTTGTTGTTTTCAAGACGACAGACCATGAACTCCACAAGATGGCGGAGAATTCCGCGTCAGATACCGAACTGCATTCATGTAAATATTCAACGTCCAATCAAGGCTTGACACCTCAATCAACAATGTCATAATTAAGTAACAAATTTGGCGGTATCATGAAGTATATATATTCTTTTGTTTATGACGTGGAATATAATTTTCATCAATTATGCCACGAAAGGCAAGAGTTTTATAAGGCACAACTAACGCATTCTAGCGGAGAAGAAGGAACCATTTGAAGGAACCCCGAAGTCCGACAGCAGGTGCCATCTCGTGTACACAAACGGGATCAAGTCACCAGGCGGTCGATTCAAAATGTCATGAATTCCATCCAGGGGTAGATACATGTTTGAAACTTTGAGACGGGCTCTTGCACGTAACAGTTATTATTATTATTATTATTATTATTATTATTATTATTATTATTATTATTATTATTATTATTATTATTATTATTATTATTATTGGAAAAAGTTCCAAACATGTAAGGTGCGTTTAAAAAGTAACGAGCCGGAGGCATAATTACAGAAACAAGTACCTGTATGTTAGAAGTATTGGCCCTGCCTGTTGAGGCACTTGTCCCACTGTGACACGAGGCGGTGATTGGCTGACTCATAAAATTCCCTGGACTGCGATGTGAACCAGTTCCGAACGTACAGCTGGACGACGGCGTCCGAGGTGAATCGTTGGCCCCGCAGAGCCCTTTTCAGGGGACCAAACATGGCGTAATCACAGGGAGAGATGTCTGGACCGTATGGAGGGTGGCCGAGAACCTCCCATTTGAATTTCTGCTGGTGTGCGGCGACTGTGTTGGCAGTATGAGGTCGTGCATTGTCGTGGAGTGACCACGGTTGCTATGGCGTTCACTGTCACTCGGCGGTCCTGGGTAATGAGTGCATCAAGCAGCTGGACGTTGTCATCGGTAATGCAGGGGGGTGCCCCAGACCTGGCATCATCGGCTACCCCTTCCCTGAAGCGCTTGTGCCACGCCTTGGCCCTTGCAAGGGACATGCAGTGTTCACCGTACACTTGTGACATTCGGCGATGAATGTCCGTTCCCCCTACTCCTTTCGCTGTCAGAAACCGAACAACACCTCTTTGCTCTTCGGTTGACGCCTCCAAGTCACTGTTTGCAATGCGACTGGCTGCGTTGGACGATTGATGCATGCTGCTGCTCGTTTTTTATCGTCACATGACGTGCACGCGTGCCCTCTAGCGATGGTCTGTGACCTTCCACGCTCTGGTCGGAACCACACATCGTTACACACGCCACGATTAGCCGATGTCGTCACTGGTTGCGCGTTCCGGCCTCCGGCTCGTTACTTTTTGAACGCAACTTATATAATCATGTACTTATTATTATCATTAATATGACTTGACTATCAGTCATAAAGCCTTCCGGTATCACATCTCGAATCCATTTACAAAGAAAATATTTTACACATTTGTTTTAAATTCAATTATCAAAATTTATAAATTCACAGAAAATGTCGTTCCTCTTAACTATTATTCCCAAGGAATAATATTTAAACGTAACGTGGCTATCCACATTCCTCATCCGTCAAAATACTCAAAAGAGAAGAACTCCTAATAGATATTCGAGAAAAATAAAATATTATTAACAATTAATTTAATTATAAACAAATAAATTTAAACAAACTACAATTATATTTCAAATTTCCCTAGCATGACGTTTAGGCGTAGAATGGTTTAAAATAAACTCCGCAACGTAGCCTACTGCTATATCGGTGCGTATCTGGCTGAATTCCCAACACACTAGATTTCCGTCAATAATAGAATAGAATAATAGAATAAATTGGCTGACAACTCCTCAAGCGTACTGTAACTTCTTGAAATACTATCCAACAGCAGAATCCTACTTAGCAGACAGTATAGTCGAAATTGAGAATGCAGTAACATTAGCTACTAAATAATAGAGTTGGCTCTCATTGTGAAGTTCTTGTAGGCAGAATCCTTCTGAAGTAGATTCCGTGTATGCCGGCTGGCAATCATTTCTTCCAGTGAACACAGTGAACTACACTCCATTATTCACGATGATGTTCCCAAATATCCCCTGACATCTCACCTCCAGTTCTCTTAGCACCTCATGATGACGGTTCGATCTACCATGTGCAAACAATTATGATGCATGTCCAGCAACATTATGTCAGAATTTTCGAGTCCCCAATCTTAACAGTTGCAGCTTGTGCCACGAAAAATCTTCCTATCTCGACTTATTCACTTTCCCGTTCCAGAGTATGTAAACCGGGTTCAAAAATCGTTTGACAACCACGACCGTTGGTTCGAATCTCGCGTACTTGCTTTTGGCTTTGATGTTTGGAGCGATATACTCATTATCTTAAGAGTGGTTTTTCAGAGTACACTAGTACCATTTCTAGTTTCTAGGCTACATTCCCTAAATGAGTAAGGAATATTATTCCCCATACCTCTGCACTCACAGAAACCAGGCTCATACGTCGGTTAAGTTGTCCTAACTGCAAGAAAGGAATATTATTCCCCTTAGCTCTGTACTCACAGAAACCAGCTAAATTCCTGCTCTTTTAAGACAGGTATCCTCAAAATCAATTTGCCAAGCAGAATTGACCTTGCGCGCGTGATGCCTTAAGTCAGAATAGACACACTTCTCCTCGCTACTGTTGCAGGTGGCCTACCTTCCGTCAGCCACGCGGATGAAGGAAATAATCTTTGCGCCAATGGATTCTCCATTTTCCAATATCTTCTGATCCAATCGACGGAATCTCTTGATCTCTTCGGTATTATTCTTAGAGATGAATTCGGTACCTTCCCACGACGTTTTGGTGGTTCGACCTCTTCGCATTAATATTCGTTAATCTTCCATTTGAGATTCCTCATGTCGATGCTCTCCCCATCTGGTGTCAGCTTGATGAAACGAAACACTTTAGCTCCGCGCGCTCTTCAAACTGTTGGTTCATCAAAGAAAAACAATCCGTGGCCCTCATCCATGTGGGCACATTTACCCCTCACGCAGACAAAAAATAAAAATGAGCACATTTTTATTTTTCTTCCAATCATTGTTTAACTGTCTTAACACTCTAGCTCTTGAATGGTATCTCTTCTACAATCTCGGATATATGTCAGTGATACTTCATCCTTCTGATTGTTTTTACTGACTCGAGAGATGTTGGTTTGACCTCTACTATTTCAACTGTAGACAAATACCGGAGTGACACCTTACTTAAGGCCAAAGCCAAATTTCCTCCAAAATCCTTTCTCCTGACCCATGATGGTTAAGGGGTACCTTTATCAGCAACACCTTTATTCCACCCGATTCTCCTTATATAATTCCAAACACAATAATAATAATAATAATAATAATAATAATAATAATAATAATAATAATAATAATAATAATAATAATAATAATAATAATAAATATAAGAGAAATTACTAATTAACATAAAATAATAATAATAACACTAAACACTACATGATTTCTTATGCATAACCCAGAATTCTCCTAAATGATCCTAAATTCACAAATTCACCAGATTTCCCCCAAATTAACAAAACATATTTAAAATATACATAGGTTCCTCTAATCACACTGAAGTTTGCCAAATGCAACCAAAATTACCTAAAATATCAAAAAATTCCTTAAATTAACCCAAATCTGCCCCAATTCACCCCAAAATTTACCCACATAATACTTTCAACTACTTTTAATGCCACTCCATCCCAACATTGCCGAAGAGCCCCGAAGGTTAACTAATGCTACCCATTGCCTACACGTCCCTCCATGGCCATGTACACTAGAGGCCTTCTCACTATGCTGGTTAAGGGTTACCTCTACCAACCACCCCCTACATCCCAACATATTTCCCCTTACCCCTTACCGTATCCCAAACCCAATAAGTCCTTGGTGTAAGTAAATGTGTGATTATGGAATGTGTTGGAAATATGTCTGTACTTGATGTAAAAGTTGACACTGTAACTTCGCTGAGTTGGGTCCACAGTCAAAATGTTTCTCTGTCGATTAGTATATTACTGTCGATCTTAGGTTAGGAGAGGTGCGGTCAAGTCGGGTGAGGTGAGGATGGCTGGAGTTGGTTAGGTAAGTTTTAGTGAGATCAGGTCAGGTCAGTTCATGTTCGGTTAGATAAGGTTAGCTGGCGTTAGGTTAAGTCAGGTCAGGTCAGGTTTAGTTGGTTAGGTTAGGTGAGCTGAGGTTAGATGTGGTTAAGTAAGGTGAAGTTAGGTTAGGTTAGGTGATGTTAGGTTAGGATAGGTGAGCTGAGGTAAGGTGAAGTTAAGTAAGGTTTGGTTAGGTTAGGGGAAGTTAGGGAACGTTAGGTAAAGTTAGGTTAGCTGCCACTATCTCACTCTTAGTCAATAATTAACCATAGAGTACTCTAGAAATCTTTGGAATTATAGTGTGTTGTTGTCGTTGCTTGCTTACAATCATATCAGTAAGCACTATGTTGTCATTAAAAGGACTGTGATACTTTTCATGACCAAGAGAATAAGCCTCTAAATACATCAACAAAAATAACCCGACAAAAAGCCAAAATCAGAAGGCAACTATGTTAATAAGCTGACACATAAGCCAACAGATAAGCCGACATACAAGACAACACATAGGCCGACAAATAAGCCAACATATAAGCCGACACATGAGCCAACAAATAAAGCGACATATAAGCCAACTCATATGCCGACAAATAAGTCAACACATAAGCCAACACATAAGCCGACACGTAAACCGACAAATAAGCCGACACATAAGCCGACAAATAAGCCTACACATAACCCGGCAAATAAGCCAAGCTAATAAGCCGACACATAAGTCTACACATCAGCCGACAAATAAGCCAACACCTAAGCCGACAAAAACGTGTGAGCAAAGTGTGAGAAAAGTGGAATCAAAGTGGGAGCAAAGTGGGAGAAAATTGGAAGCAAAGAGGAAGCAAACTGGGAGCAAAGTGGAAGAAAAGTGGGAACAAAGTGGGAGCAAAGTGGGAGCAAATATGAACGAAAAAGTGAGAGCAAAAGTGGCGGCAGTTAAGAGTGGGAGCAAATTAAGTAAATGTAAAGATGAGTACTATATGAGATTCTAGAGTCCATTATACTATAAGCAATAATTTAAATATACACCTTTAATCCCCGAAATGATATTTTACAGTAAAGTTACTTACACAACTACCTCGTATCCTCAAGGGAATTCAATGTTGGGCGTGAGAAATTGTATGGAGATTAGTATTATTGTTGTTATTTTCTATTAATTTTATTATTAATTTTTATTATATTTATTCGTATAATTATTGGGTTTGGGATAAGGTAAGGGGTAAGATGAAATATGTTGGGATGTTTTGGGTGGTTGGTAGAGGTAACCCTTAATCAGCATAGTGAGGAGGCCTCTACTGTACATGGCCATGGAGGGAGGTGTAAGCAGTTGGTTGCAATCGTTAACCTTCGGGGATCTTCGACAATGTTCAGATAGAGTGGCCTTAAAAGTATTTAAAAGTATAATATGGATAAATTTGGGGTGAATCTGGCAAGATTTCGGGTAATTTAAAGAACCACTGTCACTGAAGAGTGCTGCGTTTTGCGGCCCAGTGGAGGAAACACTAATGCCGCGTCGCTCTCTTTTGAATGAAATAAAGTCCACCATAGAAATTTACGATAAATTATGTTTGAGGCATGAGTTTTTCATGTCTCAAAAATTATGAAACTGGTATTCCGAAAGCCTTTCGTACGTACTTAAACCACCCTTATTTATCTCGTTCCTATGGGTTCAGGGATGGGGTAACGGTGGTCTCTTATATCAGATCCCCTTCCTGACGCCAAACAGAGGAGTTCTTGAGAGATGAGACAATTGACTATGAATGAAACGGGACGAGAAATAGGAGGAAAGCGGCTGTGGCCATTTAGAATACACCGTCCTGTCATTTTCATGGAGTGGAAATTAGGAATGTACTGAAAATGATTTGAGGGGTAGCTGATGATAACGTCTGAACACACTCGTCTTCCAAGTCTAGATATTACCTAGCCACACATAGAGTATGGACGGTTTGTGGTGAGACTTCAAGGTCACGGTATAGTATGAGTGGAGAGGAGCCGGAGCGCTGGAGGAGACTCTTCTCTTCTAACTGTAGCGAGCTCAAGACGATTGCATGTACATAATTTAAGCATTAGCAAGCGATGTTGACAGCACGGCGAGCGACGAGTGACAGCTGTCGCTGTTCCCCAACCACTGAAGCGTGGATGGAAATCTGTCTGCCCAGAGCGGTCAGCTTGTCCTTGAAGACTCACCACATACCGTCCATACTCTACCTGTTCCGGTTGATTTAACAATGTTGTAACTGTCCGAAGTCACAAGCGACCGAACCCTCATTTTTAAATACCTGTTATACAATTTCTTAACCAAGCGTAGATTTTTATATGATGTAATTAATTTGTGTTTTAATAATTTATTGAAGCATGCCATATTTTTAGCCTATTTTCATTTATGAAATAATTGGCATATGAGATCACCTTTTGTCCTTGTGTGTGTGTGTACGTTTGTGTATGTGTTTTAGAATACAACGTCCGGTCATTTTCATGGAGTTGAAACTAGGAAACAACGGAAAATAATTTGAAGGGTAGCTGAGAGTGAAGTTCGAATCCACTCATCTTCCACCCTAATAAAATCTAAACGGCTGGAGCGATTTCAATGAACCTAGGTAAGGTAATAGTACTATTTTGTTCGACCCCGGCCATGCCCTTCAAATTTTATTGCGTCTCGCCAATACAACATGGTGGCTCTGTGAAATATTTTACCGGCATTCTATATCTCCGAAACTATAATGGATAACATCCTGAAAGTATGTACGGTGATAAAGTGCACTACTAAATGTTCGCCTATGTGACTTTTTAACACCTGTGATGCCTCATAAGTAAAGAACGAACATGGCGGCTAAGTGAAGTTGAAACACCTAAATAGACTTTTTCACGATTTTACTTTCGAGCGCAATGAAACATGGTACAGCAAATATTTACACACATTGCAATGCACTGACATATAATTTTGTACAATTGTTTCCATAACATCAAGATGGCGGCTGTGGGAAATTTGAATATTAGGTTCTCTTTCCTTGTGTCCTCATCATGCGATCAAAGTCAACGTTCTAATAATGAACCTACCAAGAAATCGTCATCTAATAGTGCATAACACTATGGCCTACAAATATAAAAATCCAACATGGCGACCATCCGAAATATTTAGACGGTTCTCAATATCTACGACACTATTACAGCAATCCAACAGAAATTTTGTATGCTATGTTGATAGAGGCAACTACCATAAGTAAGATACATGAATATAGGCTATTTAGTTCTTCACGGAACTACTTGTACCAATTAATTTTATGTGCAAGGATCCAAATCAGGCGTAGGACGGTAGATATGTCTTCATTATATAAATTTGGACCTTGTATCAGAAAGTTGAGTAAGCTGGTTAGAACTAATCACAACAAGTATTCCTCAATTGGGAAATTTCCTAGCTCAACTTAGACCGAGGATATAACTCACCACTGGTATTGCCCGAGTGAGTTCAGGTCACGGCGGATTTATCTGACATCACTGTCAGATAAGGCGGAGTGACTGTTTATTTACATACGAAGGATTGGTCAAGCTTCGTGGAGGGGATGTATTGAGAGTTATTCCGTGGTGCTTAAGAAGTGACGAATATGTTAATCTTACTGATTATTTCGATTAAGATAGACGTGAATTTATTATTGATAGAATTTCTGTTAAATTGTTTTGGAGATGTTATTCTTTCTGAGTTACTTGAGGTAGACGGACTGTTTATTTCGAAGCTGACTTAGTTTCATTGCCTATGGCTATTTCGGATGACTCAGAATATTCAGTCATTAACTTCTAGGCCGGTTGGTCTCAGATATTCTGACAGCTTGGTCTATGTCTGAAATCTTATACATTCCAGATGTTTAGGGAACACAGTCTTCCGAGGTCATATTCACAGTACCAGCTCTCTATGCTTTAAGTTAAATTTCCATAGCAGTGAAGGGATCTCTGTAAAGTTGGGAGGCCAAGATCCTATACAGAGGTCAGTTGTAAATACAAATAGACGAGTCAAGTCATTCCTAACTCAGGTGATATTGTGGACAGCTAGTCAGAGCAATCTAGTTAATTACAAGCAAAGTAGGAAACGTATGAATCTAGAGAGGACTTTCAAATGATACAAAAGTTATTAGGACTAGTTCTTTTGGAAAACTACCCCAGAAGTAGTAGAGATAGTCAACTGTTCTAGGGATCGACAAACTGTGACTATAACAGATTCAACGCTAATTATGTCCAAGGAAGTATGTCACTGTGTTGTTGCCATGTATACAGGGTGTAATTGATGTAATGGAAGTTCGTTACACTGGTGATAGAAGAGATTATTCTAAGCTTCCTAGGTGAAAAAATTGTCATCTATCTTTAAATTGAAAGTTAATCACAATAAAGTCAATGTTTTTAGCTTTTTCAGAAACTCTTCAAACAGAAGGTGCGGCAGCAGTCTGGGGGAAACGAGGCGGGGCGAAGTGGGACGATACGCGGAGGGGAAGTTGTCACGCAATCAGAGCAATGACCTTACCGGTTGAGGGGTGGTATCAGCTGTTATGAGGATAGCGAGCGATACCCGTCTCGTAAGGAAATTTGTATTGCTGTTGTTGCTGTTGTTGTTGATGTTGTTGAAATTGCACTCAATGGTTTGGGACGTAAGGACCAGTCGTATTGTGTAGCCTACTTTGTAAGTGTAAGTATAAAATCACTTTGATAATCAGCCCTGGTGTGTAATTGGCGTTAATGAAATACAGTGTGACAAAATTCCGACATCCCGTATTCTGTTCAGAACTAGCATTTAAGACGGAAGGAAAATACTTGTTGTTGTGTTTGAGAGGCTTGGCGATTTTGATCATTTAGCCCGTGCGGTTGGGTGTGGGTAGAATTTTTCTGATAACCTGTGTTTTTGTGGTTTCTTTAGTAATGTGGGTATTTGTAATTCAGGTGAGGATTGGGAAGAAGGCGGCCGTGGCCTTAAGTTAGGAACCATCACAGCATTTGCCTGGGGTAAAAGTGGGAAACCATGGAAAACTACTTCGAAGATTTAATACTAGTATGGTCATGTACATAATACTTGTAATAATAATAATAACAACAACAATAAAGCAAATATAGCGAGTTGGTTGGCCCTATCAAAAGGCAATATCATGTAAAACGGGTAAAAACCATACCTATCATTGTCTCAAATACGGGCGTGATCCCAAGTACCTTGCTCCAAGAACTTAAAGAACTGGTTCTGGATACTCAAATGTACAAACTAATGCAGAAGGCAGTAGTTCTCTCAACAACCCGAATCGTCTTGAAGTTCACGGTTAGTGATTTCGACTTTCCAGCTTAGAAGTGTCAGTTTCAGTAACAATACTTTGGTTCCCTGAAGCCCGTATAGTTATATTGTGATGTACCAGCAATGTGTTATATGTACTGTATAAAACAATAATCATAATTAAATGATAGCGAGGCTGTGTAGCTCAGGTAATAGAGTGCTATCCTTCTCGAGGGCTCGATCTAGGCTCAGTCATGTAATACATGAAGGTGAACAAATACGACAGCCTTATGCCGATGGATGTAATGGCTCGTACATGAAATTCTGTGAACACAACATTCCGGAATTTCAACATGCCCGCAAAAAAATAACAAGAAGTTCCGTGACGAAGTAAGAGCCTACTTTTCTTAAAATTTAAGATTCATGCAAATGATTAATCTATATGGACCAATCTAGAATGATGACGAAATTAAGTTGGTAATATCGAAATTTCTAACTAGTTTGAAATATAGCTGGTATTATGTAACCTAATAGAGCACTACAGTTGGATGCCCTGGTGACTGAATATACTCTTAGTTCCATCTCTTAAGGTACAGAATGCACGTACGAAGTTTTGTTGAAATCGAATGGATAGCATGGGCGTTACGTGCAGTAAGATATTGGATGTATCAGCGCGCATAAAATCATGTTGGGAACAATGTCACGTATATGTTGGTCAGAAATAATCTGAAATATTATGACCTCTTGTTGTGCCAATTTTGGATGAAATCCATTTGTAAGTATAGAAGTTTCATGAATTTTAAAATTGGACCTATCAGCAGGCTTAGAATCATGTTGGCAGCACTGACTTATATAAGTTACTTCAAATTAATCTAGAACGTCAGGTACAATACGTGTGCAAAGTTTAGAGCTGTTGGCTTGCATACTTTCCGACATATTGATAATAGGGTAAAAATAGATACGGCATTTATTAACAGTTGGCAGCCCTGGTTGCTCTTAAGAATATGCATAGTCATATCTGTTATGGTACACATAGCACATACGAAATATGGTTGAAATCCAATTGATAGTATAGAAGTTACATGTATTTAAAAATTGGTCCTATCTACAGGCTTAGAATCATATTGATAGCACTGACGTATATTAGTTACTCCAAATTATTCTAGAATAACAGGCACTATACGTGTGCATAGTTTAAAGTTGTCGGCTTGCATACTTTCTGATATATTGGTATTTGGAGAAGAAAATAGAGAGAGCATTTATTAACAGTTGGCAGCCCTGGAGGCTCTTAAGAATACGCTTAATCATATTTGTTTATGTACACATAGTACATACGAAATTTGGTTGAAATCCAATTGATAGTGTAGAAGGTATATGCATTTAAACATTGGACCTATCAGCAGGCTTAGGATCATTTTGGCAACACTGCTATGTATGGCCTCCTGGAAATTAAACTGAAATATTATTATCTATATGTGTTCCAATATTGTAATAGCTCCCAAGCATACCTTCCAAATATCACACATGAAGCTCAAATTTCAATTACGGTTTTTCAACAGTTGGTAGCACTGATATCATTTTCAAATATGGGCTTGATATACTCAGGTATATATATCTTTACTCATACCAAATTTGGTTTTGATTGCTGCAGCCGTTTAGGTGATGATGGGGGCGGGAACACACACACAGACAGATAGACAGGCACACAGACAGACAGACAGACTGACAGACAGACACACATTTGTCCAGATCGATCTCATAAGTCTAGTTTTTCATCACTAGGCTTAATTTTGTGTGTCTGACAACATATTATTATTATCATTATTATTGAACACGTTATAAGAGATTATATCTTTAATGAATGTTATTTATTTTTATGTAGGGTTCCAAATGTTTAGGACGTTCAGTACATAAATATTTTTGGTAACAATGATGATGGGAGAGACCTGCAAGCTTGTTGTGATGGTTGTTGTTAATTCATATTAGGGGCTTGGGACATTTGTTTATCAGCCCCATGTAGTTGGGTGTGTGTTGGATTTGTCTGATAAACTGCGTTTCTGTGGTGACTGTAGTAGTATGTGTAGCTGTAATTATTAGGGTCGTGAATGAGGTTGGTGCCACGGGACTCCAAGTACCATACTATCCCGGCATGTGCTTGGAATGCGCGTGGAAGAATCCAGGGAATTCCAAATTCAGGACAGCCACTGTCGGTGCTGAGTTTGGACCTCCAAACACCGGACTTGCTGCGATCGTGGTGCACGATTAAATGCGCATGCCTACATCGCGGGGGTAGGAAAGAAAGCAGCCGTGGTCTTATGAAGGGACATCCCAACTTTGGCCTCGTGGTATGCCACGGGAAATCATCTTGTGGCTGCCGATGGTGGGAAGTAAGGAAGCTTTTGGTTTTACATGACCACAGATTTCGTGATCATGAGCTAATGGACTTCCATTTTATGTGGAATCCGAACCACAGGACATGGCATTTCACTTCGAAAAGCTCACATGCATTGACAGGGAATCAAACCCGGTCTGCCGTGGTGAGAGGCCAACAGCTGGACAGCTCCTCCATCACGCCCAGACTTGCATATTGGCCGGTGATGGTAAGCTGTCTCAATACTAGCACCACATGTACAGTAGATGATGATGATAATAATAATAATAGTCTAATAATAATAAGAAGAAGAATCAGCATGTGTAGCTCTGGTGGTAGAGTGTTAACCTTCCCGAGAGTGCGATCTACATTCAGACATGTAGTAAATGAATGTGATCTAATACGATCATGTCCATGGATTTCATGGCGCATACCAAAAAAAACAAACAGAAAAGAAGTTAGGTTGGTTCCTTAGTTTAGGGGCTGCGACAACGAGGTCATGTAGCCCCGTATAAAACAAGTTAGTGTGCCTAAAAATATTATTACTATTATTAGTACAGTAGTAGAAGCCTACTATAATAATAATGTTATTAATATTTTATTACAGTTGTTGCACTGTCTTCACACAAAGATAGACCAACAGTTCCTCAAATTAATTTACCAAATCTTTAGGATTTCCATTTTCTATGCATAGGCCACGAGGCTGGCAAAATCCTAAACAGATGCACCATCACTAGTCATGTAGCCACTCCCGATGAAGGTGTGAATCAGCTCTTCATAGGCTCGGCTCCTGTATTTCAGTGTCATTGGCAGACAAGACGAGGTCACTCAACTTCAGACTTTTGCCAACATTCCTCAGCGTTGGAGGGGAGGGAGACGGGGAGAACTCAGCTGTGCTGCTGAGGGGAACGCAGTCTATGCCCTTTTCCAAGACACTGGCCGACGATTTTTGTGATTTGATTCCACCTACACTAATTAAGATACGACTAAATGTCATGAAGATATTTGCTCAGAATAGTCTCTTCTATCACCAGTGTAACGGTCTTCCATTATATCAATTACACCCTGTATAATGTGTATTAGGGAAATTCTTAGTATGTACGCGACGAGGATCCTTGCCATTGTGTTTATTCAAGAATATAGAGATTATTTCCAGAATTCTCAAATTTTATTTAAAAGAAGTTCACTAGTGTAGTTAGATGTTAATCCTTGTCCCTGTTGCTATCTTCGTTACGGTGTTCAACCCCCGCTGCCCGAAATTTGCTTTTGACGAAAGGGAGAGATGTAGTTTTAAATTCAGAAGAAGTCAGAAACATTATTGTTGTCCATATGAAGGAAGGAAGGAAGGAAGGAAGGAAGGAAGGAAGGAAGTACAACAACAATTGTACATCCAAAGAAGGGAAGTACAGTCGGAATTGTGCTTGGAGTAAATGCAATAGTCGCCCAACTGTACAGGTACAATCTTACTTGATAGATATATATTTCTTCCTTATTCATCGTCCAAGAACCATCCTTATAATGTTCATGGAACTCTTTTCTTGTTATTTATATATCGTGTTAGGGGCATTGGACACCTTGGTCATTAGCCCCGTGTACTTTGTGCGTGTTAATTTGTCTAATAACCTATGTTTCTGTAGTGACTAATTATTAGGGTTGGGAATATGGTTGGTGTCATCGATTGAAATAAAGTACTAGTCCGTCATTTTCCTGGAGAGATTGAGGATAATACAGGGAAAACCCACAATCAGGACAGTCGCTGTCAGCGGAGGAATTAAAATATCCAAACTCCGGTGTTATTGCAGCCCTCTATCGCAGTCGTGGTGAGCGATTTGACGCGCACCGCTTCGCCGTGGGGTGTATTAGTGAGCAATCATCCGTTGGCAGCGAGAGTAGACAATAGTAAATATAATCATGTGTGGATGCAGGGACTTTGAAACCACTTGTTAAGTGACAATGGAGTTGCTATCACATGCAACAAGTCTTCCAGCGCTCCTTGTTCCCTGGGCGTGCGGTGCGCCTGCCATGTCACATAATGAAAAGCCGGCCACTTCTTGATTAGAGGGACTACTAGAGAAACGTGAACGGAAAAGGGAATGAAGAAAGCAGAGAGAAGCAAAAAGGGAAGCAACACGTCAAGGAAATATGTCAGACAGAAAAAAGAAGAAGTAGATGAAAGAATGAGGAGCCCTGATACGAAATGAGTGCTGGCCACAAGAGATTTAATTAAGTGTTGGTGTAGGTAGAAAACTGGTCGCTCAATGGGGCATTGGCGGTGAATGCGAGGCTCCCTGACATGCTGTACTTGATGGTTAGCGATTAGTTAGGCAGGAGGTTTAGACTCACTCAGCAGGGTGTAATGCACGGAGCAGAGGAATATCATTCCAGTACGTAAAGGGAGTACCTTTGTGAATACTAGGTCATCAGGCCAGCTCACAGCACGAAAAACGTGATGTGATGGAGAAAGATCGATTACAGAATTAGCTGTCGGCTTTAACAAGAAAATTGTTTTGAACCCTCCATCGGACAACAGACAATACTAGGCCTAGATTAATAATTTGGAGTTTATACGAACGGGAATTTTCCCAGAGAGCGCGTTGTATGAAGTAAAAATATTACACTGTTCATACCATTACAAATTAAACACATTGTGTACCAGTTTGTTCCGAATGGCTTCGATGTGGATACGAAGGTTAGAGAATGACTTCATTATTTGTTAGGGAATAACGAATGATACGTTTTGGAATGTTGCATTGTTGAAACATGATGGTAGAATGATTTCTCTCAGAGTAGGGCCCTGATGCACCGAGGTAGAGTTTGCGCTAAGTAATGATTTCTTTATGAGAAAATAGAATCCAAAGATGTTGTTTTACCATATAAGCAGTTAATCGTGGCTGAATGGGTAGTGCGTGGTGAAGTGCTCAGATGCCCAAAATCTTCCTTTTTTAAGAATAAAGTTGGGGTAATGTTCGCATTTGTACCAATTAATTAATGTTATTTGTATACAACGTAAGATATCTGTCGAAATAAAAACGTACTTGTACTTTTGAGAAATGTTTTGACGCCTGGACACGTACATTGTTCACGGTAAGAAATTATGAACAATTCTAGGTTTTAATTGTTCCAAAATCAACAAAAGCATAATTATGCCTATTTTTTACCTAGGCCTACCGTGTTTAAATTGTTTTTTTTAACAGACTGCTACCAAGTAATGGATATGCTATACGTGCTTAATTAACTTGCTCCTGATAGCACAGCAAGCGATAGGCTAGATTATGTTTAGCCTATATCTAAGTATATTTTTATGCTGTCTTCTCGAGGTAAAGGTTATCAATACTTTCGCTTTGAAGGTATTAGGCTGGAGCTGGCTGGCAAAATAAATGAGTGCAACTCCCCGTAATTATTCAGTGTGTGCTGGCTTCCTGGAAGACAAGTGTGTAGGAAACAAACAGTACGTTCTTACGTAACACTGACCTACTAATATGCGTTAGCTTTGATTGAGATCATATTATTACCAAATTCCGTGTGAAAGTGTTCTATTACTTTTAGCCTATTTTCATTTATGAAACAAGATGTTCAGTAAAGAACATATCGTCTACTCTATCCTAAATGCATGGGTATAGTTAAAACTCTTTGTCTTTTCAAGGAGTAAAGTTGAATGCTGGTTGTAGTAGCTTGTTGAAATAAAACGTGCTATAGGGATATGAAATGTTGATTGATTGAATCTTCACTGGATTTATATAAACACACACACTAATACAGCCATCGCAATAACACAGGTTATCAGACAAAATTCAACACTCACCCAAGTACACGGGGCTAAATGTCCATGATGTCCATATATCTCAAATGAAACAACAACAACAACAACAGCTTCCTACCCAAATCCTTCCTCGTTAAAAAGTACACACACTAGTTAGCCTACAGACATCACAGTGACACAGGTTATCAGACAACTCCTACACACACCCAAGTAAACGGGGCTACAATATCATGATGCCGCAATACCCGTAAAGAATCAAGAACAAAAACAACAACTACAATAGACTCTGCCGCGGATCAAGGTCAACGAATATTAATCGCTGTATTCGAGTGTTGAAATATGTGGTGTTTGTATATCTCTATCTCTACTTACGTAGTACCAAACAAAGTCCCCGATTCTTGGATGTAACGAGTAAACTCGAGAACCACTGGATGGATTTTGATGCGGTTTCCACCATTCTCTAAAGGATATCTCGGGGAAGATTTCAGTAAAAGATAATTCATTCATGATTGAAGGAAGCCGAGCAATAACGATTTCAGCGGAAAAGTCGAAGAAAAAACAACAACCTGGCGTCCGAGCGCTTTGTAAGCTTACGCTGGGCAAACCGTTAAAATATCTGAATACTATGAGAGTAAGAATTGTTCAGCGTGAAGTGTTCTACAAAAAATCCGCGAGAGCATTTCTCTGTCTTCAATACATCGCTCACTATAAGTGTTTTTACGTTTTCATCTCTTCCAACCATGTCCATTCAAAAACTGAGGCGACAGTTTACGAGATAGCTAAGGGCGAGTCTATCAACCCTGTTACAGCCTAGCTAGCGGTCGAACCTATTCCCCCAGATACAACCAGCAGCAAACCCTCCCGTCGTGTTGAGTTAAGACATCAGACAAGGGTGGTTGTGTTTGGAGTTTCCCTGGAAGTGCAACTCGGGGTTTCTTCATTTCGCCTGTGAAACACAGTCAAGTTAAGATTGGACGGAAGGGGGATTTGTGTTTCATTTAACTCGGCATTCCCTGGAAGTGCAACTCGGCTTTTCTTCATTTCGCCTGTGAACTTTTCGTTTCGAAAAATACACAGTCAAGTAAAGATTGGGCGGAAGGGAGATTTGTGTTTCATGCACCTCGCCATTCCCTGGAAGTGCAACTCTCATTTCGCCTGTAAATATTTCGTTCCGCAAAATACACAGTCAAGTTAAAAAAGGACGGAAGGGGAATTTGAGTTTCATGCACCTTGCCATTCCCTGGAAGTGCAACTCGACTTTTCTTCATTTCACCAGTGAACTTTTCGTTCCGAAAAATACACAGTCAAGTTAAGATTGGACGGTACGGGGATTTGTGTTTCATGCACCTCGCCATACCCCTGGAAGTGCAACTCGGCTTTTCTTCATTTCGCCTCTGAACTTTTCGTGCCGCAAAATTCAGTCATTTAAAAATGGTCGGAAGGGGGATTTGTGTTTCATGCACCTCGTCATTCTTAAGTTACGTCTGACAAGAATTCGGTATAATTAATAGTCCTGTCAGTGATTTTTAGCCATCATGCCGAAACGTAAAACGGATATAGGCCATAGTTCATTGACATCGAAAAAAAAGCGCTGATCACGTAACAATGAAACAGAGCAACAAATAATTTCTCGATTGTCACGAGTGAGAGTGAGAAAGAAAGACTTCACAAACACAAAGGGAGTCATTCCCACAAGTTCCTTTGACACAGGAAAGAAATGTTCATGGTTTGTGGTCCGATAAAGAGTATTCTGTTATGAATTATGATTCTGCCATAAATTACATAAATGATGCTTCAGTATCTTTTGGTACAATGTCTGTTGTCTGCCAATACTGTTCAGCTCAAAAATGGAAAGAGGAATCAAAAGGCATATCTTGTTTACAGAGATAAGTGAAACTAGAAGGAATCCTTCCCCCTCCCAAACCTTTGCATTCCCTTCTGACAGGGAACCACCCTTGATGAAAATCTCCCCGAAAATATATAACCACAAACCAGATATGATATAGTGAACAGGTCATTTCATTTGAAAATTCAAAAATTTATGTTCCTAATTAATAAAGAGAGAATTTTTGGCCAAACTCGCTGCTACATGTACACTGTCGAATGGCAGAATCGTGGCTTGCCTCACATCCATCTTCTACTATGGTTGCATAATAAGATTAGACCAGAACAGTTAGACAGTGTAATTTCTGCGGCTAGCTGCGTGGCTCAGGGGTAACGTTCTCGCTTGCTGGGCCCAAGGTTGCAGGTTCGTATCCTCGCGCAGTCAGCTGGCATTTGAGCGTGCGCAAATGTGAGGGAGCCGGGTCCGTAGATTTACTGGAATGTAAAAGATCCCCTTCGGGGCAAAATTCCGGCACCCAGGCGTCTCTAAAAGCCAGTGTAGTTAAAAGGGACGTAAAACCAATAACATTATTATTATTATTGGTCATCCCAAGTACCGTAGGTTGTCTCCTGATGACGGCGGAGGAACTGCAACTCTCAGGAACAATGAAATAGATAACCGATGGGTGGTTCCCTATAATCCGGTTCTCCTTAAAATTTTTGACGCGCACATCAACGTCGAATTATGTTATTCCGTCAAATCTATTAAATATGTAAGTACATATATAAAGGCAGCGATCAAGATACTTTCAGTATTCAATCTTCAAATGAGGTACAACAATATCAATCTGTAATATATATTTGCACCTCCGAGGCAGTGTGGCAAATTTTATCGTTCAGTGTACATGGAAGAGCACCTGCAATCACTCACCTTGCAGTCCACTTAGAAAATGGGCAACGCGTATATTTCAATGAAAATGCTGCCTCTGATATTGCCAATATTCCTCGTGATACATCGCTAACAGCATTCTTTAAATTACGTACAGGTGACGATTTTGCAAAGACTCTTACTTATGACGAAGTTCCAAGTTATTACACTTGGAATCAAAAAAATTTCAACGGAGGAAACAGGGTGAGCCGGTTGATGGTTACAATGACATTAAAAGAACTGATGCACTTGTACGAGTGTATGTAGTACTTCCCAACAACAGTGAATGATTTAATCTCAGGATGTTTCTTCATATTGTTAAAGGTCCTACTTCTTTTCAATATTTAAGGACTGTAGAAGGAATAACTTACGACTCATTTCAGGAATCATGCAGCGTCAGGGATTCTTGAAATACGGTTCTCACAGGGAAAACACATTATCAGAAGCTGCTCTGTGTAGTTCGGCAAGTTCACTTAGATATTTGTTTCCCATCAATATCGCCTTTTGCCAAGTTCCGGATCTATTAGGTCTTTGGAATAATCACCGGGAGAGCATGTCAGAAGACATATTGAACAGAAAGCGAAAAGATGTACCATTACAAGAATTAAACTGTAACATAAGTGAGTTCGATGAAGGGCTTACTGAAGTCAACAAAATAGTGAAATCCATTGCTAACAAATCTATCAAAGATTTAACTTCTACTCCCAAATAACAATAACTTACAGCCAAACAATAATAAGTACTTCAGGGATCGTCCTCGGCTCCTTCAAAACGTTGCTCAAGGGGAACACCGTCTGAACCACGATCAGAAACAAGCTTATGACACCATCATATCTAGCATCACTAAGAAGGAAGGTAAGATATTTTTACTCGATGCCCCTGGAGGCACAGGTAAAACGTTATTGATTAATTTGTTGCTCGCCAAAGTGAGGTCTGGTGGTAATATTGCCCTTGCCGTCGCATCATCTAGAATTGCAGCCACTCTTTTGGAAGAGGGAAGAACAGCTTATGCAACATTTAAACTTCGTTTGAAAGTCAGCAGTAATGATGGAAGCGTATATAATATCACAAAACAAAGTAACATTGCCAGTTTAATCCAAAATTGTTCTTTAGTAGTATGGGATGAGGCTACAATCTCGCACGAAACTTCCGTTGAAGCTGTAGACAGGACTTTGCGTGATCTAAGGAATCGGAACACACCTATGGGCGGCAGCACAGTTTAGTTCGCCGGAGATTTTCGTCAAATCATACCAGTTGTTACCAGAGGATCGAGAGCCGACGAAGTGAACGTTTCATTAAAAAGATATTACAACTGGCCGGATATAGCAAAATTGGCACTCAAAACTAACATGAGAGTACTCTTATCTTCAGAATATAATAGTCTGTTTGCTAATGGAGATTTACCGGTCATTGACGGGAAAATTACCCTCAGTCACGATTTCTGTGTTTTAGTAACCAGCATTCAAGAATTGATTCATAGCGTTTATCCTCAAATTCATGACCTATCTAACAAGTCTCATTCATGGTTTAAAGAAAGTGCAATGACAAACGAATAAGTTGTGAAAATTAATGACTTTGTGTTCTCCAAATTCTCTGCCAAGGCTCAAGTATATTACTCAGTAGACGCATTAGTCGATAGTGAAGAAGCTGTTCATTACCCTTAAAATTCTTAAATTATTTACTTCCTAATGGCTTGCCACCACATAATCTTATTTTAAAAGTGGGAGTGCCTATTATATTGCTACGTAATTTACACCCAACAAAGTTAAGCAATAAGACGCGATTGGTAGTGAAAACTTTGAAAAACTGTTTCATTGAAGAAACTATCTTAACTGGCTGTGGTAGAGGAGAAACGGTCTTAGTACCCAAAATCCATATGATTCCTTCAGATTTGCCTTATCATTTCAAACGAGTACAATTCCCAGTAAGAGTCTGCCTTGGCATGACTATAAACAAAGCACAGGGTCAGAAACTTTGCGTGACTGGAGTTGATCTCAGTGGAGAATGTTTTTCTTATCGACAGCTTTACGTGGCTCTATCGCGTGTTACATTAAACCAAAATCGTTTCGTGTTCACTGCTGGAGGGAAAAACGAATAATATCGTATACAAGGAAACCGTATAAGAACTCGGTTAAAAGTAGCCTATCACCTAGCATTCATTACTCTTTCTGGGCTAAGCTAGTAGATAAGATATTCTATTGCAAATACACACTATATATGATTAACCTTATAACGTGTGCGTAGTTATAAATCTGCAGGCATTTGAACCATGAAACCGGAGACTATGAGCCCAGGTTGGTACCATTACGCTACGGATGCGCTAGGATAATACTTGGTAAACAACTGGTTAAGTATAACTGTATCATATTGTGTGTTGAAATCAACGATTTCATCAGCGTTTTCTGTAATTTTTTTAAACCATTTGATACTAAATATATAGGCCTATTTGTTGGTCAGTACATTCCTAAAAGGATTTAAACTTACAAAGTTATGGATTTACTAGCAAATAAGGCGGCCATTTTGACAACGGGACGGCACGTGACCTGTTAGTCACAGTGAATGCCTATTTCGGGGGGCAGCAGGGCGAGGGGTCGCTTTTTGAGATATTTACTATGACGAACGAATGAAGGCGAATAATTGAAAATGCGTGAAGCATGCTAAGATATTTTAACCCTGAAGGGGATCTTTAACATGCTAGTAAACGGTAATAAGCGAGACCGCTGTCTGGCACAGCAAATGGTTGTAGAATATGGAAACCTATAACATTCGCTCGACCAAGTCATTGCATGTACGCAGAGAGCCAAAACGGTAAGGTCATTGGCCTGAAATGTTATAAACTAAATTGTGAACTGGGTGCAGTGACGTGTTATATGATGATAATATGTGGTTAACATGATCATGTATTGAGCATGGAAGCTCGCTAATAATTATTATTACAGTAAAGTGTTTAAGAATAATAATAAAAAGACACACACGTTTTCATTACTAACACACAGAGTTCTGCTTGCTGGAGACTGAATACTATACCCAGCCAGAGACCCTGTCAAAGCGACTGCTGATAAGACAGAAATGTCTACGTCTGCAGGAAGTGCGATATCAGCTTACTTACCTGGTAGAGGCTAGCAGGTCTTCTGTTTAAACAAAGACCGCCATGTTGGTTCTTATGCAGTAGCACTACCAATGTATAAAAGGCAGCCATTTTAGTTCCTTATTAAAAACATGAAACTAGTATAAGGTTCACGAATCATATGGTGCTTGAGGAATGTGACGAGGCATGGGAACATGTGAGAAACATCAAACAGACACCCATTCAAGGTCAAAACGCTGAGAAAATGCAACTCTCTCTGTTGCTAAGCAGACTGATAAGGATTGCGTTAGTGATGCACTTGCCATTTTAGTAAACGGACGTATACAGTAGAGCTCTGAACTGAACATTGAAAGAAAAAGCTTTTATTTTGTTGTTTTCGGTAAGTACCTATGAATGATTATTTTAATTATGTAATGCTAATGAACCTTAAACTTTTAGTTATTGATAAGGTAATTAATGATTTTTTATTTGTTTGTAGATAATCGGTATACCTTACATGTCTGAGAGAGTAGAAACAATTGCACTTTTGAGCCCACTAAAAGGAAACAGCAAAAAGCCAGTACAAGTCAAGGTGAGTTTTTTTAAACCAACTTCTTTAATTTTTTTGTTTGATATTTTTTATTTTATTTTATGAAATGCATGTATTAACCTGAATTTAAATATTTATAGCGGGTTATTTTATTTATTTTTAGAAACTTGGAAAGAAAAGCCATACCGCCGTAGAAGTCGCTGAAAACCCGAGACGCATTAGAGCGAAACCATTGCCAAAGAGTGAACTATTTAAAACTGAGGTAAGCCTAACGTAAAATGCTATTTCATTTTACCACTACTGAAAACCTCTAAACAAAAGTATTCATTCCTTTATATGACTGGGACGATGATTGCTTTCTTGATTAATGGCTATGTATTGGCAAACGGTACAGGACCATATTGGTTGTTGACTGGGAAAAGTACAAGGCCATGTTGGATTTTTTAAAAACAAAATTTAAATTTAATTTATGGGTGGTTCCCTATGGACTCAACGAATATCGACAGGTTTGAACATGATAATCTGAACAAACTGACATGACATTCATTTTTTGTTTATATATTGGTTAAAGGGGGGGGGGGGAAGGACTGCAGTTTTATAAAAAAGAAAATAAGTACATGGGTTACTGTTAGTGCCGACACACAGATTATTATTAAATAGTTTTGATGTTTTTTTTTCATTTAATGTCAATTGACGTTAAGGTTTTACTTACAAGTATTGATTGAGTGATGGGCAATTTTGTTTGTTTTTAGGTGTGGTCATGCGCCGTGAACAGACAGTGAACAAACATACATTCTGCTTTAAAATACTCTGTGCTCTTGCGCGACGTTAATAACTTGCAATAAAAAAGTTTTATTATAACACATGGCGTTAGTACCAAATACAACAAGTTAGCAAGTCTGTTTACCACGTGCGTTAAATTTAAAATCAGGAAACAATCTTTGGTTAACATTTGAATCCTGGCCTGTAGGCTTTTGTCGGCACATAAACTTGCTGGAGCTGGATTCTATTACTTGAACCGAGAAGATGTTGTGCGCTTTTTTTTTGTCGTATTGAACTTTCACACTGGGAAGAAGGGGATGATCCCTTTAGAGACCATTTGTGACGGTCTCCTTGTTGTCCTTACATGCTTGGAAAACAAGTGGGTAATATACCAGTGCATCCATTTTACCGAACCACAAGGCCATTGGTCACTACTCACGTTGCTGAATCACAAATAAATAATAATAATGATGTACTACCATTCAACGGTAATGTCGATATATGTCGTCCATATGCCATAGACAGTGTTGAATTGGCATGTGCTTTTGAAAAATTGGGAGTTTGCAATACAAAAGCGCTAGCACACCCAGAGTACTGGTCTATTGAAAAACATTTAGAATCTTATAAAAATGTTGGCCATCAATATTAAAAAACCTTACGAAACAACTAAGTGAAGCTGAATTTTTTATACTGGTGAAGGGGATAAACAATATGTTTTCATTGTGGATTTGCTTTAAAGGATTGGCAAATAACTGATGACCCTTCTGCGGAACACGCTCGTTGGTTACCTAACTGTAGATACATGGTGTTGCTTAAATGTCAGGTATTTGTGAACACTATTGGTCAAGAAAACGTAATTGGAACACAAGAAATATAAGTGCCTTTAAAGTTAGAACACGCGGTACAAATACATGAGGCTCACAAAAGGGATGTGTCAGACCAACAGGTACAAAAGTGTGACCAACAATTATGTAAAATTTGTTATCAAGAAGAACTAGGTGTTGTATTTTCGCCTTGTGGACACTTGATAGCCTGTGTCAAGTGTGCATTAGCACTTAACACTTGTGCTATATGCAGAAAGGTATTATCTTCTACAGTTAGGGAATTTCTTGCATAAATAGTATAATTTATTAGTAATGCATAGTGCAAAATAGCTATATGCACGATATTATTATAAGCTGTTGTAGAGTGTAATAGATATGCTCTTGTTTTGTTTATAGACTACTACAATGAATGTTTTGAATTCTGTGGGACAAGCATGTGGCTTAGAGACAAAGAAGCTCAGCGAATTGCCAACGCATATTCCATTCCGCATTATCAAGATTCGGAAATTGAAAACAGCATATGGTGATCGTGTACTTTGTGTATGTGAAAACTTTGAGACATTTCTACCTACACGGTTCAATGATTTGTCGGGGAGTGTTTTTGATTAAGTGAATAATGCTGTACAACCTGTACACTTAAGTTATGAAGGCTTTAAAAACAATAGGTGCATGGTGCGTTTTAATTAAATAAAAAAAATAAAAATGTGAAATAATAATGGAAAAATATAAGTCATGACAATAGACTGAGAAAAAAAAATAGAATAATAGTGTTTTAGTTTTTAGTATTGTCTTTAAAAATATTATGATGAAACAAAAAAATTATATAAAGTTTGTAAATAAATACAGATGATGTTACAATGCTGTTTTATTTTCTACAAATTACAATATTTAACATTGCAGAGTATACATGATTATGACAATAAATGCATACTTAATACAATTCTTTGGCTTTACGATAGTATGTTATAGTTTTAAAAACAAAGCTTGTTGTAGATCATTTTTCCACGGCGAACAATAGGTATAAAAACGTCATTATCTCTATTATAATCATTAGCAGCATGATTATTATTATCCTCAACATTATCCTCAACATCACTAAATCAGTTAAATATTCCCGTTCCTCTTCCTGTTCCTCTTCCTCTTCCTCTACAGTGTTCTCATGTAGAGTCTGCGTGGCTTTTGATAACTTTTTATTATACAAAAATACTTTCCAACCTCCCACCACCATTCATCTGTGACGTCAGAGACAGTCTCAAAGCAAGTCACAACTTGTATAATATTAGTTTAGGTGAAGTTAGGTTAAATTAGGTGAGCTGGGGTTAAGTTAGTTTAGCTAGCTCTTTATCACTCCTAGCCAATGATTAAACTTAAAGTACTCTAGAAATCTCTGAATCTGTTTCAGGTAATTATTATTCTTGACAGTACTTTGAAAATTCAACCTTGAAAAATATCAATACGATATTTTTTAACTTTTATTATTATTATTTTTACTATTATTATTAATAATAATATTATTATTACTCAGATTACTCTACTAAAATTAAATCATGTGAATTGGTTGATATGATAGTCTTAACAACTAGTCATGGTTGATCCCACTTTTTGCTCCCTCTTTTGCTCCCACATTTATTCCCACTTTTGCTCCCATATATTTGCTCTCACATTTGCCCCCACTTTTTGCTCCCACTTGTTGCTCCCACTTTTTGCTCCCACTTTTACTCCCTCTTGTTGCTCCCACATTTGCTCCTACATTTGCTCCCACTTTTTGCGCCCACGTTTTTGCTCCCACATTTGCTCCCACTTGTTGCTCCCACATATGCTCCCACGTTCTTTTTCTTCCACATTTGCTCCCACATTCAAGTTAGGCTAGGTTAGGTGAAGTTAGGTTAGGTTAGGTAGGTTAAGTTAAGTTAGGTTAGGTTAGGTAGGTTAGGTGAGGTTAGGTTACGTTAGGTAAGGTGAGGTTAGGTTAGATTAGGTGAAGTTAGGTTAGGTTATGTTATTACTAAGTTTATTATTTGTGCTCCCACATTTCTCCCACTTTTTTGCTTTCACATTTGCTCGCACTTTCAAGTTAGTTTAGGTGAAGTTAGGTGAAGTTAGGTTTGGTTAGGTTAAGTTAAGTTAGGTTAGGTTATGTTAGGTTAGGTGAAGTTGGTTAGGTTAGGTTAGGTGAAGTTAAGTTAGGTTAGGTTATAACTAAGTTTATTATTTGTGCTCCCACATTTGCTCCCAATTTTTGCTTTCCACATTTGCTCCCACTTTCTTGGTCACACATTTGCTCCCACTTTTCTTTTGCTTTCCACATTTACTCTCACTTTTTTTTTGCTCACACATTTGCTCCCAATTTTTGCTCCCACTTTTTGCTGCCACATTTGCTCCCTGGTTTTTTTGCTCACACTTTTTGCTCCCTCATTTGCTCCTACTTTGAAGTTAGGTTAGGTTAGGTTAGGTGAAGTTAGGTTAGGTTAGGTTTAGTTAGGTTAGGTTAGGTTAGGTGAAGTTAGGTTAGGTAAGTAAAGTTAGGTTAGGTTGGGTGAAGTTAGGTAAGGTAAGGTTAGGTTAGGTTAGGTAATGATGATGATGATGATAATTGTTGTTTTAAGGGGCCTAGCATCTAGGCTATCGGCCCCTAGGTTAGGTAAAGTTAGGTTAGGTTAGGTTAGGTGAAGTTAGGTTAGGTAAGGAGAAGTTAGGTTTGGATAGGTTAGGTTATAACTAAGTTTATTATTTGTGCTCCCACATTTGCTCCCACTTTTTGCTTCCACTTTTTGCTCACGCATTTGCTCCCACTTTTTTGCTTCCCACATTTGCACCCATTATATATGCTCCCACATTAAACTATTGTTCTTATTGTCAAGTTGTCTCATGCATTCTATAAAGAATATTCATATATTGTGAAACGAACCAATAAAAATGGAACTGTTATTTGGCGTTGTTCCAAACAACGTTCAAAACAATGTCGCAGTGAGCTAAAAAGTAAAAATAGTGAGGTTTTAAGTGTCAGTGAGCACCAATGTAGTGTACTGCATGAAACATTGTTTCTGTCAACAGAAAATCATGAAAATGCTAAAAAAAAAGCGAGTGCTAGAAAACAATACTGCTGCTGAAAATAATTCAACGTTCAAGAAACCCTTAACTTAATCAAAAGCCACGCAGACTCTACATGAGGACACTGTAGAGGAAGAGGAATAGGAATATTTAACTGGTTTTAGTGATGTTGAGGATAATGTTGAGGATAATAATAATCATGCTGCTTATGATTATAATAGTGATAATGATGTTTTTATACCTATTGTTCGCCATGGAAAAAAGATCGACAACAAGCTTTGTTTTTAAAACTATAACACACTATCGTAAAGGCAAAGACTTGTATTAAGTATGCATTTATTGTCATAATCATGTATACTCTGCATTGATCAGTATTGTAACTTTATAGAAAATAAAACAGCATTGTAACATTATTTGCATTTATTTACAATCTTTACATACATTTTTTTGTTTCGTCATAATATTTTTAAAGACAATACTAAAAACTAAAACATTATTATTCTATACATATATTTTTTCTTTCAGTCCATTGTCATGACCTGTATTTTTCCATTATTAATTCAAATTTTTAAATTTTTATTTAATTAAAACGCACCATGCACCTATTGTTTTTAAAACCTTCATAAATTAAGTGTACAGGTTGTACAGCATTATTCACTTCATAAAAAACACTCTCCGACATATCATTAAACCGTGTAGGTAGTTTTCACATACACAAAGTACACGATAACCATATGCTGTTTTCAATTTCCGAATCTTGATAATGCGGAATGGAATATGCTTTGGCAATTCGCTGAGCTTCTTTGTCTCTAAGCCACATGCTTGTCCCACAGCATTCGAAACAATCATTGTAGTAGTCTATAAACAAAACAAGAGCATATCTATTACACTCTACAACAGCTTATAATAATATCGTGCATATAGCTATTTTGCACTATGCATTACTAATAAATTATACTATTTATGCAAGAAATGCCCTAACTGTAGCAGATAATACTTTTCTGCATATAGCACAAGTGTTAAGTGCTAATGCACACTTGACACAGGCTATCAAGTGTCCACAAGGCGAAAATAGAACACCTAGTTCTTCTTGATAACAAATTTTACATAATTGTTGGTCACACTTTTGTATCTGTTCGTCAGACACATCTCTTTTGTGAGCCTCATGTATTTGTACCGCGTGTTCTAACTTTAAAGGCACTTATATTTCTTGTGTTCCAATTACGTTTTCTTGACCAATAGTGTTCACAAATTCCTGACATTTAAGCAACACCATGTATCTAAAGTTAGGTAACCAACGAGCGTTTTCCGCAGAAGGGTCATCAGTTATTTGCCAATCCTTTAAAGCAAATCCACAATGAAAACATATTGTTTATCCCCTTCACCAGTATAAAAATTCAGCTTCACTTAGTTGTTTCGTAAGGTTTTTTTAATATTGATGGCCAACATTTTTATAAGATTCTAAATGTTTTTCAATAGACCAGTACTCTGGGTGTGCTAGTGCTTTTGTATTGCAAACTCCCAATTTTTCAAAAGCACATGCGAATTCAACACTGTCTATGGCATATGGACCACATATATCGACACTACCGTTGAATGGTAGTACATCATTATTATTATTTATTTGTGATTCAGCAACGTGAGTAGTGACCAATAGAAAATGGATGCACTGGTATATTGCCCACTTGTTTTCCAAGCATGTAAGGACAACAAGGAGACCGTCACAAATGGTCTCTAAAGGGATCATCCCCTTCTTCCCAGTGTGAAAGTTCAATACGACAAAAAAAGGCGCACAACATCTTCTCGGTTCAAGTAATAGAATCCAGCTCCAGCAAGTTTATGTGCCGACAAAAGCCTACAGGCCAGGATTCAAATGTTAACCAAAGATTGTTTCCTGATTTTAATTTTAACGCACGTGGTAAACAGACTTGCTCACTTGTTGTATTTGGTACTAACGCCATGTGTTATAATAAAACTTTTTATTGCAAGTTATTAACGTCGCGAAAGAACACAGAGTATTTTAAAGCAGAATGTATGTTTGTTCACTGTCTGTTCACGGCGCATGACCACACCTAAACACAAACAAAATTGCCCATCACTCAATCAATACTTGTAAATAAAACCTTAACGTTAATTGACATTAAATGAAAATAAAAACATCATAACTATTTAATAATAATCTGTGTGTCGGCACTAACAGTAACCCATGTACTTATTTTCTTTTTTATTAAACTGCAGTCCTCCCCCCCCCCTTTAACCAATATATAAACAAAAAATGAATGTCATGTCAGTTTGTTCAGATTATCATGTTCAAACCTGTCGATATTCGTTGAGTCAATAGGGAACCACCCATAAATTAAATTAAAATTTTTGTTTTTAGAAAATCCAACATGGTCTTGTACTTTCCCCAGTCAACAACCAATATGGTCTTGTACCGTCTGTTAATACATAGCCATTAATCAAGAAAGCAATCATCGTCCCAGTCATGTACAGGTAACTAATATTTTTAATTAGAGGTTTTCAGTAGGGGTAAAATGAAATAGCATTTTAAATTAGGCTTACCGCAGTTTTAAATAGATCACTCTTTGGCAATGGTTTCGTTCTAGTGCGCTCGGGTTTTCAGCAACTGCTACGGCGGTAAGGCTTTTCCCTCCAAGTTTCTAAAAATAAATAAAATAAACCGCTGTAAATACATAAATTCAGGTTAATACTTGCACTTCATAAGATAAAATAAAAATATCAAACAAAAAATGCACCAAGTTAGTAAAAAAATATCTCACCTTGACTTGTACTGGCTTTTTGCTGTTTCCTTTTAGTGGGATCAAAAGTGCAATGGTTTCTTCTCTCTCAGACATGTAAGGTATACCGGTTATCTACAAACAAATAAAAAGAATCAATAATTACCTTATCAATAACTACAAGTTAAAGGTTCATTAGCATTACATTATTAGAATAATCATTCCTAGGTACTTACCGAAAACAAAAAAAGGCTTTTTCTTTCAAAGTTCAGTTCAGAGCTCTACTGTATACGTCCGTTTACTAAAATGGCAAGTGCATCACTAACGCAATCCTTATCAGTCTGCTTAGCAACAGAGAGAGTTGCATTTTCTCAGCGTTTTGATCTTGAATGGTTGTCTGTTTCTATTTCTCACATGTTCCCACGCCTCGCCACATTCCTCAAGCACCATATGATTCGTGTACCTTATACTAATTTCATATTTTTAATAAAGAACCAAAATGGGTGCCTTTTATACATTGGTAGTGCTACTGCATAAGAACCAACATGGCGGTCTTTGTTTAAACAGCAGACCTGCTAGCCTTTACCAGGTAAGTAAGCTAATATCGCACTTCCAGCTGACATAAACATTTCTGTCTTTTCAGCAGTCGCTCTGACAAGGTCTCTGGCTAGGTATAGTATTCAGACCCCCAGCAAGCAGCACTGTGTGTGTTAGTAATGAAAACGTGTGCGTCTTATTATTATTATCATTCATTCATTCATTCCATTCCTGACCCGGTCGGAGACTGGAAGCAGGCTGTGGATTTTCATTTCATTATTCTCCTTAAACATTTTACTGTAATAATAATTATTAGCGAGCGGCCATCCTCAATACATAATCATGTTAACCACATACTATCACCATATAACACGTCACTTCACCCAGTTCAATATTTAGTTTATAACATCTCAGGCCAATGACCTTACCGTTTTGACTCTTTGCGTACATGCAATGACTTGGTCGAGCGAATGGTATAGGTTTCCATATTCTACAACCATTTGCTCTGCCAGACAGCGGTCTCGCGTATTACCGTTTACTAGCATGTTAAAGATCCCCTTCAGGGGTAAAAATCTTTGCATGCTTCACGCATTTTCAATTATTCGCCTTCATTCTTTCGTCATAATAAACATCTCAAAAAGCGACCCCTCGCCCTGCTGCACCTCGAAATAGGCATTTGCTGTATTCACCATGGCCAGTCATAGCCTCGTTGTAACACACGTCAAGCGCTACCGGCTCTCTGTCAACAAACACTATTTATAAAAAAAACAGGTAAAAAGGTTTCAAAATGCATAGTCTTTGTCCTAGAGACTTGACATTTATTTTCCTGGTAGAGGGGGTAGGGACCTTTCATTTATGTCAAACAAACTCTTTTGTAAAATTCCTAGTTTACAAAATATAGGAATTTCAAAATTGGACTGTTTTCAAAAAAAGAAACAACAAAAATAAAAATAAAATTACAAAAATACAAAAGACATAGAGACCATTCGTTTGAACTATTGGACATCGTTCTATCAAGTTTGGTTTTCAAGTTATCACCTACTTTCCAAAACAAAAATTTTCAAAACTTTTTTTTAAATACCAACACACATTCTTAGCTAAGAGGACGTCACCCCGTTCCTAAACAACACATCGTTCTAGCCTTAAAAGCTCTTTAATATCAGCAAAATGTTAAAAAACGCACTTTTACCTCAAATTGCGTTTATAAATTTCACCCATTTTATAAAATATCCTCACCATCAAATAGAGCGGAAAAAATACCATCTAAACAACCCCTCACTCGACCCTAGTCCTCCCCCACCCCCTAACCTTTTCCCAACATAGCCATACGTATTCATGCACGCACGCGACTGTAAGCAGAACACTCTGCACCCCACTACTCTTTTTGCATTTTTATCCTAGAGTCTTGAAAGTTATTTTGGGGGTAAAATAGGTAGGGACCTTTCATTTATGTCAAACAAACTTATTTGTAAAATTCATAGTTTCCAAAATATAGGAATTTCAAAATTGGACTGTTTTGAAAAAAAAAACCCATCAAAAATAAAAAAGTTTTATCATAAAATATAAAGGACATAAGGACCATTCGTTTCAACCATGGCACAACACGTTGTAACAAAAAATTTCAAATTTCAAATTTTCATTTTTTTTTTAAATATAACGTGTGGTCCATAGGAAAGAGGAAGTCAGCTGGAGTCCAACGACACCTCATTTGTCAACATCCGGCCATGGGTTCACCAGATATTAATTATTTAACATGTACAGTCTGGTACAAATAAAATGGGTGGGGCAGAACCCGTCACTCTCCCCTACTCAAAGTATTATGTGCACTCGAGTTTGAACGTTGTTTGTGAAGTAACCAATAGACCTACGTAAAATCCAATACCATCATCATTTTCGTCGTTCTATTTTACGTTAGTTCATGTGGGTTTGAAATTTTAAATTTATATTTTGATATTTTTATCGCAGTTGGAACACAAAAAGTGCACCTTTTTAAGCGTGTTTCAACCATACGTCACATTTAAGAATTATTATCTAAAAAACCCGGCATCAGATCGAATCGAAATTTTAACACAATATACATAGGAATGTTGTATAACTGGTTTATTAATTTCAAATTTCCAAAAAGCAAAGTTGTTATCATTTTTTTAAGGTAACTTTTTCTCGACTCGGTGTGGTTGGAAAATGTAGTTCTTGATCGCGTGGTAATCCTCATACATCGAAAAGTTATGCTGTATGACTGTGAAATACGTAAATTAACTCACTTATTTTATATCAGTTAGTATTTATGGGGAAAAAGACATGGTTCACCAGCTAGCCGCTCCGGGGAAAGCTGTACAGCGTTGCTGAATTGGAGCTCACACGCATCATGTCGTGCCTCGCTCGGAAGTGATGGGCTCCATCTCAGCAACGCTGTACAGCTTTTCCGGGAGCGGCTAGCTGGTGAACCATGTGTTATTTCCCCGTAAAAATACAAACCTATATAAAATAAGTGAATTAATTTACGTATTTCACAGTTATACAGCATAACTTTTTGATGTATAAGGATTACCATGCAACCAAGAACTATATTTTCGAACCACCCCGAGCCGAGAAAAAGTTACCTTACAACAATGATGACAACTTTGTTTCTTGGACACACAAAGTTGTAAAATTAATAAACCCGTTATACAACATTCCAATGTATATTGTGTTAAAATTTGGATTCGATCTGATGACAGGTTTTTGAGATAATACATCTTAAATGTGACGCATAGTTGAAACACGCTTAAAAACGTGCACTTTTTGTGTTCCAACTGCGATAAAAAATATTAAAATATAATTTAAAAAATCCAAACCTACATGAACTAACGTAAAATAAAACGATGAAAATGATGATTGTATTGGATTTTATGTAGGTCTATTGGTTACGTCACAAACAACCTTCAAACTCGAGTGCACATAATACTTTGGTCGACAGTAGTAGTGTGGACAAAAGACGCTTCCCACATTAAGATATATTGTTGCAAAATAGGTTGAGATTGCATGATTAAGGTTTGTCGTAATTTGATTTAAGCTCAGAATATTTGGGTGGGCACCATTCCTCTTTTGTTATGATGGCGGCGATATACAACATGACACTGAGTTGACCCTTGTACCAAATGTGGTTCGATTTGGTTTCGATGTGTCTGAATTGATAGGGGGGATCTATTTGCACACATAGAAGGCCGCCAACTTCAAACTATTGGACTGATGACCTCGATGTTTGGTCAAAAGACGCTTCCGACATGAAAGTATGATGTTGCAAAATTTGGTAGAGGTCAGGTAATTGGGTTAGTCGTAATTTGATTTAAGCTTTAAACATTTGAGTGGCCGCCATTACGTTTCCGTCAAGATGGCGGCGATATGAAACATGACACTAAGGTGCCCTGTGCTAGTGCTACCTCTGTACGAAATTTCGTTCAATTCAGTTTCACCGAGTTTGAATTGATAGAGGGGGGCAGACAGACAGACATGCAGAGTACACACACATGCACACCCACTCACAGACACACAGACAGACACACTTTTTTGGCCCTGTGTTAATCTCATAAGTCTACTTTCACTTTTTGCAAAAATTGAAAGTATATAAAAATAGGCTTATGAGATCACCCTTTGTCCATGTGTGTGTGTTTTTGCGTCCGTGTGTGTGTCCACCCTAATAACTTCTAAACGCCTGGAGCGATTTCAATGAAACTCGGAAACATCATAGTAATATTTTAGCCGGCCCCGACCGGGCACTTCAAATTTTATTATGTACCACCAATCCAACATGGCGGCTGTGCGCATTATTTCACCGGCATTCATTATCTCCGAAACTATTACTCATACCATCCTGAAATTTTGAACGGCTATAAAGGGTACTTACTACTAGACGTTCACGTATGTAACATTCAAAAACCTGTTAAGTACAAAACGAACATGGCGGCCATGCGAAATTGAAACATTTAAATGGACTTTTCTCACGATTTAATCATCCGAACGCAGTGAAACTTGGTACAGCAAATGACTATTCAAATTGCAATGCACTGACATTTATTATTGTTCAATTGTTTACATAACCTCAAGATGGCGGCTGTGCGAAATTTTTAAATTAAATTTTTATTTCTTGTGTTTGAATCATGCGATAGAAATCAACGTTTGAATAATGAACGTACACAATAATCCTCATCTAATAGTGCATAACTCTATAGCCTACATATAGAGTGTTATAATCCAACATGGCGACCATCCGCAATATGTAGACGGTTTTCAGTATCTTAAGATCTAACAGCAATCAAACTGAATTTTTTTATGTGTATAGAGGCTATAAACATAACTTCACCTATGGGACGTTCACTTACATGGTGAACACAAATCTAACATGGCGGCGACGAGAAATTTAAATATTCAAATCGACGTTTCTCGCGATCTAACCTTCCGAGCGCAGTGAAACTTGGTACGGTATATGCTGATAGAAATGTTAATCCACTGGCATCTAATGCATTTAAATTGTTTTCATAACCACAAGATGTCGGCTGAGCGAAATCTAAAATTTCGTTTTTATTTCTTGTTTCCTATGATGCGATTGAAGTTTGAATAAAACACCAACGGAATAATCTTCATGCAATAGTACATAAATCTAAGGCCTCTATATAAAAATCCAACATGGTGACCATCCGAAATATTTAGAGGGTTCTCTATATCTACAAATCTCTTACAGCAATGAAACTGAAAATTTGTATGTTCATAGAGGCAATTAATATAAACAGGATATATGAAAATAGGCTATTTAGTTCTTTACGGAACTCCTTGTTACTTTTCCTTTAATATATTGCTATTTTTCGTGTTATTTCGTTGTGAATGTTTTGCTATATCCAAGTGCTTACTGTAGGACCATGCGTATCTAGTATTTTACAAACAGTATTGCTTTTAAAACTCAGCAATATTTCTAGGTTTAGCCTTGTCTTTTCAATGGCAGTGAAAACCAATTTACCATTATTGCTTTTCTTCCTTTCGTGTTTATTTTGTGTCAGAGAACAGTTATTTCTTCACATTCGGGTTCGACACCCGGCTATGCCAAGAAATTTAATTATGGTCTAAGAGTTTGTGTCGGTACACTCAGCCTAGTGAAGCAACACTAAGAAGAGTTGGGTTCGATTCCCACCTCAGCCATGCTGTAAGTGGTTTGCCATTGTATACATCTTCTACTCCAGGCAAATACCGGTATGGTTCCTAACATAAGATCGTGGCCGGCTCCTTCACAATCCTCACCTGACTTACCCTAATGTACACACTATTACAGACACTACCATGATACAGGTTATCGGACAAATTCTTCACGTGCCGATGTACACTGGGCTAAATGACCACGATGTACAAGCCCCTCAAATGAAGTAACAGCAAAAACAGTTTCTTCGCTTACCTGCTTATATGCTTCAGAATCTCTTTTCCCGTAAATAATGTCTTGACGTTATTTTTGTTGAATTTCATTAAGGGCGTAGGACATCCTTGGTCATCAGCCTTGTGCACTTGTTTGTGTATTCAAGTTGTCTGATAACCTCTATTTCTGTGGTGGCAGTAGTTGTGTGTGTAGCTGTAATTAATAGGGTCGAGGATGAGGTAAGTGCCCTGGAACTTGAGATACTATTCCAGCATTTACCATTAAGGAGCATGGAAAAATCTGGGAATAATCACATTCACGATAGCCGCTGTCAGCACTGGGATTCGAAACTCCAATCTTCCGACTATCTGCAGTTTCCCATTGTTGTCGTGGTGAGCGATAAATCACGCATGGCTAAATTTCGGGGATAATAAATAATTTTACATTGTACTCCATACGTTGTCCTTGTCGGCATGACTGAACAAATTATTCCACTGAGGTATATATTAAACGTCGACTTCTACCAACACTTCAACGTGCAGGACTGCACACATCAAATCAGCCTGTACCAGATAGAGCCAGGCGTCCATGCATTACAGGCTACATAAGCAGCATGAATACAGAAATTGTGAAATATTTAAGGCTACTTCCCGTGGAAAATCCCTGCTAAAAATTCGCATGTGCATTTCAGGCTACATAAGCAGCATGAATACAGAAATTGTGAAATATTTAAGGCTACTACCCGTGGAAAATCCCAGCTAAAAATTCGCATGTGCATTTCAGGCTACACAAGCAGCATGAATACAGAAATTGTGAAATATTTAAGGCTACTTCCCGTGGAAAATCCCAGCTAAAATTTCGCATGTGGGCTTCAATTGACAAATCGTGTTTATGGATAAAATAGGGTGGTGTTTCGGAGTGAGTACATTGACTGTTTCCTTGTAAGCGTGAGATTCCACTCCCCTAGCGATATTTACGCACTTATTTAATAAAAATAGACGTCGTAAACATTTTAGGTTGATAAGTTTCTCAACTATGCCCAATCTCATCACATGATTATAAAACAAAGCACTGAATAGAAAAGTAAAGAGTACATTAAACAATAAACACAGGCTCAGCGAATATTATCTGTTGCATTTCAAATTTTTAGAAGGCAAGGATGCCATGAATTGTGGAATGGACATCTTTCGATGTAACTTAATTCCATTTCAATTCAAATACGAGCAACCATTTCGATGTATTGACCCTTAAGACAGCACTGTCATGTTTATTTTAATGTGATGACAATTTTCATTTCAAGGAGAACATTACCCACAAGCGAATGATGAGTAAAACCACTATCGCAACTCCCTCTTCTATACTTAACCCTTTCGATTCGTTAGTAATCTCTTCAGGTGGCGGGCCGATAACCTAGATGTTATGCCCCTTAAAACAACAATCATCATCATCATCATCATCTTCAGGTGGAAGCCATACTTCCCTGCGTTGCTGCAGCGGCTTGTTCAAATCTGACCTGAGATTCCAATGATTGTATGATTAATCGTGTAACATTGAATATTTGATGTGGTTCCAAAGTGGCATGATAGTGCGAAAAATACATTCATTAACCCCTGATTCCTTGTGAATTTGCAGTCACTGAGTTAGCGGGTCCCGTATTGTGCCAGAGTTAGTGTATAGAACTGGTGTGGGTATTGGGCGTCCTCGATCTCCATTCAATCCTAGGTGGAAATGTATTCATGTATGTTGTTAAGTTGCGAATGATTTCAATCTTCAATGTGCATCACTATTAAGTCTCCAGATAGGAAGCACCGTATGAATTGTATTATCAGGTATACAACATGTCAATACTGAACCCGCTGAGCTATGGTTCATGTGATATTTTTTATGACAGAGCATTTATGATGGGATGTTGTACTTTTGAACACACCCAGGAAGCCACGTGAAGCTGAGAGATCACGCGATACTTTGAAGTAGCGGTGAATCGCACTTTTGACTTTGGTCTAAACTGCCAATTATTATCTGAGGTCTTATTAATTATTTTTATCTTTCCTACGAGACTCAGAATATTCCATTTCGTCATGCTGCATTATTAAAACATTTTGGAGAATGTTTATTTTTACTTTAGGTAAGGTAATACCCTTGCAGATACGCAAAAAGGAACGTAAGTAGTCGCTCAACGTTTTCGTTTTGACGACCTACTTTCTAGAGACACCCAGTACCGCAGCACTGCGTCTTGAGAATCCGCCTTGTGTAGGCGTGGAATTACATTTGTCCTACGAGACGTAGAAGAATATCCGCTGTTTAGCGTTAAAAGTGATTATAAGGTGCCATCGAGCAAGCAAATACTAATATTCACCGTCGATGAAGTCCAGTGAATTAAATAAGAAGCTTGGGAAATAATTATTGGCAAGTATAGTGTATTGCACAACATTGCTGTGACATCACATGTTACCCACGCGTATGTGGAGGGCAGATGCCTAGTGGAAATATACAGGTAATAGTGTTACAATTATCCTGAATAAGTGTGATTATAATAGTATGAGATATTTAAATTGCCAAAGTGGAAATTTCATCTTTGAAACGTCGTATAATTCACGGATGCTGCGTGATACAAAAGTAGCGTCACTAGCACGTGCAGCATTATAAAATAGTATTAGCTCACATGCTAATCCACATCTGCAAGATTAAGGCTGTGTCGTATCTTATAATTGAAGCCTATAATAGTCACGACGGACATTATAATTTTGGAAGTGAGAGGATGAATAATCACGCAACTTATTTCGCTACCCACGTGATTGGACTTTTATTCACAATGGTTGAAGCAGTCACCATGGGCTAATACCATTCCAGTATGGGGGGGTGACGTTTCTACAGGAACCAGCATGATGGTGGAACTTCCAGAACGATGAACGAGAGGGAAGGAGCCAAAATGCCATTTCCAGGCATATCCACGAAGATGTCGACAGGGACAAATCGAACCCTGGTCTTTGGGGGAGTCCAGATGGGAATCCTGATGAGGAGGATACCGATCCAGAGAGCCAGAGAGGTTTATGTACAACCCTTGTTGTGGAATAGAGAGCTGAGTGAGAGCTCCTCCATTTCGTGAGTTTTTGTCACACCCCTTCTTTGTTCTAGTTTCTGGTGGTGTAGTAGTTTTAATGTAGTTTGTGAATCAACCACACTCAGTGTCAGCCATTTTTCTAGGTAGGGATGTAACTAGATTAGTTAGATGTCATTTATTTCAGTTTAGAGTGAGACACCTTTGGGGTCAGACATTTTGGTCAGCCCTGGTGCAGCTTGGTGAACGTCGTGGAACGTCAATGCCTACCCTTTTGCTGAACCTGATCGTAGTCATTTTGAGGCTATTTTGTTCAACCCTACTTGGGGTAATTTTCAAGTCTTTGCTGACTGTAGTTATGGCAATCAGATGCCTTGGTTATTGATTGACTGCATTCTTCGCAGCCATCCTTTGTTACACCCCTGACTGTCGTTAGAACGGTCGTATCATTTAGGTAGTCGACAGTAACTACCAGTTTGTAAATGCATTATATTTCATTTTGAATAAGCTCAGAAGCTATTCTTGGTCATGTTTGAACCTAACAACTAGAAGGAATGTTTCGTTGCCTAGCATCGAACGCGGTTCCCAACGTATCATTAAGCAGATCTAGTGTGTGAATCTGTGCCACATTTATCATTTTTTTTCTTGTGTCGTGTGAGACACGTTTTTATTTGATGTTCTAGCAACTACTGAGTTGCAATTTTAAAAGCAAAGAGCTTCAGTTATTGTAAGTTTACTTTCATTTAGACGTCTTTGGTAGAAAGACGGAAGTGTATTACTATACTCAGATTTATTGCGTGCGTTTGATACACGGACTCTGTAGAGATCCGTAACACATGGTAATGTTTTTTATGAACCGGCCAAGTGCAGGTTTTGTATTGATTAAATCGCCGGCCTTGAATAAACTGGTTATGTAACCCAGTGACCTAGAGCACGCCTGCTTCATTGTGAGACAAAACTACTATAGACGAGGACAGAGTACAATTTGTATTCGCTTTTCCTTTCATTGCTATTTTGCTTATGGAAACCAGTTTCCACTCTTGTATTTGATCACTTGTTTTATGGATCGGTTTTTGTTAGTTTAGCGCTCTGTTGCGTGTATTGTCGTATGACAGGTACAGTTATGTAAGGTTTTCTATAGGATGGTGAAGTCTACCCTGTTTTAGCAGGAAGTTATTGTATGCTTTGTCCGGGGATGATCCCGTTGACCAGATGTTTTTGGAAGGTAACTGTTGTACAGGCCTATCCCAGAGTTATTGAACGCGAGCTTAGCGCCGCTGGTAACCCGTGTTATTGTGTGTCCGAGTTGTTATACTCGATGATTATATTCCGACTGTTGAGTCGAGGCTTTTTGGTGGAGAATGATCTCAGTTGGAGACACTCCGTGCCCAGGCTATTGTCAATGTTATTCGCCATAAACCTACGATAAACCTATAAACCGACATTCTAATAATAAAATGCATAATTGTTATAAAACAAGCCTAACTAACGATTCTTTCTATCTAACTTTGTTCTTTGCATTCTGGAACTGTTGACATAGCCGTGCAGTTGAAGATAATTTCCTTGTGAGGAAATGACTAGGACAGTTGACATTTTTGTAGCGACCTGAAGCATGCGCGAACCTAGAGTTCGTAGCTTGTGGAGCTCAGGCCATGCGATGTCAGACGTGGTCTCAACTACCCTACATGTTACTTTATTGTGTGCTGTTAGCACATAGTTATTAAGCATAATTAAATTGTTTGTTTTTCATGGCTGTACACTTAGCTTTTGGATGTAATTGTTTTCTTTTACGGACGTCATCGCCGTAAATTTTGTTAATTGATAGGACTTAGCTAGTTGAATTAATGTTAAATTTAAATGTCGAAATGGTACCATCCTAACCTAGATTTGTTTTGCTACCCTGTTAAATGTAAATTCAGATATTAGCTTGGTCTTGTAACTTGAACTAGGGACTTGCGTCGTGCCATATTCCTAGCGTTGCAGTTGTTGCTTTATCATTGTGAGTTAGATCTTTCGCGAGGGTTTTCAGTAACTTCTCAGGTAGGGGACCTGTTCTTTATCTTAGTTTATTTATTAATTTGCGGACTAGCCGATTATAACCCTCCGAACTAGGCTAGGGGCTTGTGAATTTTAATAAATTTTCACGGTGTTTTACATGAGTCTGGATGTTTATTTTCTCAGTCTAGTTTTAAGGTGAACCTTTCCTTAGACGGTCTATGACCATCGTCACCATGTACCACGATCCCTGTGGACTACGGACTCTCGTGCCGCTTTAGCCTTTATGGAAGGTCACCTGATCCTCACGGTACTTTTCTTTTTATTCGATTTATGTGTCGTTAGTTGAGTCATCGTGGTTGTTGACATCAACTAAACGGTCACATAAAATGGCGCCCAACTCATGTGCCGACGTTAACGTGGTGACCCTCAGTACCATGTTATTCTTTTTTGAGGATCCTAATGTTGATTAATGGTAAATTGACAGGACTGGGACGAACTTAGAAAGTCGTACTGCAGATCAATTGACCGCATGGCATTCATGTTTGATAGAAGTCCATGGGGTGAGGCTTTAGTGTTGAATAAATGAAGGATAGGATTTTCTTTGATGATGCCTCATCCTAAGTAAATGTAATACTTTGCTTTGCTCACCGTTGTCTTTGTAAATGTAGAAGCACTTAGTTTGCATACTCCAGCTGTACTCGTGATATTTATATAAATGAAGCAAGCTTTATACCACCAAGTAACTAATCATAGCTGTAAGCTCCAGTAGAAATTGTTCCCTCACTTTCTCATATATTTCTTATCTATGGATGAGGAAACTATTCGTCGTGTGTTTGGAGAGATGATGGCAGGTGTGAATGCCAATCTTCAACAGAATACTCAGGCTGTAAATACTGTAAGTGGTCATGTGGACCAGGTTAGACAGGAAGTCAACAATGTCAGTGGTCGTGTGGACCAGGTTAGACAGGAAGTCAACAATGTCAGTGGTCGTGTGGACCAGGTTAGACAGGAAGTCAACAATGTCAGTGGTCATGTGGACCAGGTTAGACAGGAAATAAACAATGTAAGACAGGACTTAGAGATTAACACTCAGTCTATGAACAATGTAAGACAGGACTTAGAGATTAACACTCACTCTGTAAATAATGTTAGGGCTGATTTAACTCAAGTCAGGGCAGACATGGACACATATAGGATCGAAGCGAGAAATGATCTGACGACAGGTTTAGCAGCTGTTAGGGTTGATGTCATACGACACCATCAGGAGGCTAACCAGCGCGTAGATTGCTTAACGGAACAGATGAATAGAGCTAGGGAGGAGGTGCAAAACCGATTGGAGGAGCACACAGCTCAAATTCAGACAACCTTGAATAAAGTCCAGATAGACATGAGAGCAGATCTGGAACATACCAGGGAAGAATTCGGGACTCGACTAGATCACGTCGAGGGATTTATCGGAAATGTGAAGAAGGACATGGCAACCATGAACGTTGGTTTAATCTTGATGAGAGGAGCTGCCAATGCCGTTAATAACAACGTGAAGACTATCGTTGATGGCATGATGGAGATTAAAGAGGAACTTAACACCAACAGGAGAAACATTTCTGAATTGACGGAAACCGTAGACAGTCTACGTGAGACAGTTGATGTTCATCATGAGGAACACAAAATTGACCTCATGTTATTGAGAGGTGACCTCAACGAACACGAAGCTACAGTCGAGGCTAAGGTAGCCGAGGTTAGAGACGATGTGGGTAAAATCCAAGAAAATATGTCCAGAGTTGAAAGAGATATCGATTCCTTACAAAAGAGATTTGAGGAAGTCGCGGTGACCGAGAGGTTAGACCTCAGTTATAACCTTAGGACGGCCATACGCGAGGTAGACACAAACCTCAAGGGAAAGGTTGACAGGATCGAGCTGCAATTGAACGACTTAGGCAACAAAGTCGCAGCCAGAACCATCCCAGGTCTTGAAGTAATAGAAAGACGCCTGGACAGACTCGAGACGACTCCAAGAGAGAGACACGTACACCCACAGATGGGAGAATCTCAGGAAACGCCTATATCTCAATCAGGAGGAATGATGCCTACCCATTTCCAACCCAGCGCGCCTATGGAATCGCAACCGTCACAATTCACTAATTTAGCGCAAGGTCAGACCTTGAACTTTGACGCTCACCCGTTTCAACCAGCATCTAATCGAATTAGTCATGAGACTAACACTCCTACGCAGAGTTACATGCAAAATACTTTCAGACCCGCGAATACGCAGGGAAATGTCACCATAATTCGTTCAAGAGAGGAGCAACCAGCTCGCTTCTCGGGAACTGGGAGCGGTGTTACTCCAGTGGAATTCCTAGCAAATGTCGAAAGCTACTTACGTGATACTATGGTAACTCCAGAGAGGGAACTAAGAGTTATAGAGCGACTGCTTGAGGGACAAGCCGGTACCTGGTTCAGAGCATTCCGATACTCATTCACAGGCTACCAAGACTTTAAGGAAGCGTTATTAAGAACATATTGGTCGAGCGACATCCAGCAGAGTATCCGAGCTGAGATGTACACTCGAAGGTACAGTTCCAATACACCTACTCGTTATGCGAATTACTTCGCAATACAGCTCGCGAAGCTCCGTTGTCTTCAGCCTCCATTGTCCGAACAAGATTTGGTGAACACAATTGTTTGGCAGTACCCTGCGGATGTACAACGTGTGTTAATCGCTGCAGGGGCATCCACTTTCCAGCAGTGTGACCAGATACTGCGAAGGTTGGACGCTAACACAGAACAGTTTCCTACACACCGTCAGCAGAAGGCTGATAGACGCGAGGATAGACATATGAATCTGACGACTGTTGATAAAGTGAGCCAGACGCCACAACAAACACAAACCACAGAGGATTCTGGGCGACGTGATAACAATTACAGTTATAACAGGAGAGAATGGAACAACACTCCGTATACTCGAAATCAACATGATGACCGGCGAAGTCATTGGGACCGGCGATTCGACCGAAGGACGGACGACAACCGACGTCATGAAAACAACCGCCGAGGGAATGAAGGAAGAAATCAGCAACACGGACGTATCCGTAGAGACTATCGATATAGTGGGGGTTACGACAGAAATCGAGACCCTAGATACCAGCCAGACAGGGATTGGAAAGGAAGAGCGCGGGAGAGCCGTGAGTACCTCCAACAATTGAGAGAATTGCAGATCCAAGAAGAGGGAGAACGGAACCCTACTTCGAGGGAAAATAGACATTCGGCGCAGGAAACGGAGCAGAACCAGCCCAGTACTTCTCGCCATGACAAAAAAAAAAAAACTCCGAAAAATCAATAGATTCTTGTTTGGTTGAGCACCGAGTAACTGCTTCTATATTACTCTGGGAGCCAATCCAAGAAGACTCGTTGGACGAACGACGAACGACGAACCACAATTATGAATTAACACGTCTACCCAAGATTGTAGCCACCTTGAATGAAGTCAGTGTAGTCATACTCATCGATACTGGGGCGATGATTAGTGTAATTTCCGCCGATTGCCATGCCAGACTTAGAGCAAACTCTGAGGTGACGGAGTTGCCCATTTCAGCTATAAGAGTCAGAGGTGTCATACCTGACCGCGTTGTAACGTGCAAAATCCAGATTTTGTGTACTGTGAAGATTTCGAGCCACGTGTACTTGCACGAATTTCTCGTAATGAAGGGCCTGCATCATGATGCCATTTTAGGCGCAGACTTCATTAGAAAATATGATGGAATCATTGACATGGGACGGAATACGGTAGAGTTCAAGCCGAACGAACCCATTCAGATGAGCCTAATTGAAGAAGAACCGGAATTCCTATCCGAAGTAGACGTAGTCGAAGCATTAAAGGGCAAGGAAATTGAGGCGACACTAGATGCCGACGAAGAGGCAGAATCGTTATCAGCACCCACACATGAGGATCTTGAGGCAATACTGAACGAATACCGAGATATATTCGACACCACACCTGGTGAGATATTAGACTATGAGTATGATCTTGTATTACTGGACGATTCCCCATTCCAGAAAAGGATCTATCCGATTGCCGAGAAACATCTCGAAGAAGCTGCTAAGAAGATCCATGAGATGGAAGCAGCAGGTACAATCAAGAAATCACCGACTCCTTTCTTGAATCCCATAATACCTGTGGTTAAGGTAGATGGAAGCTTGAGACTTTGTCTTGATGCCAGAGCCTTGAATGAACGCCTAGCTCCTGAGCACGACAGACCGCCCAAGATTAGGGACATTCTCAAGAAGTTCAAAGGAAAAAGGATATTTTCATCATTAGACTTGGTTCAGTCTTATTACCATATCAGATTATCTGAGCATACTCAGAAATATACTGGATTCTTGTTTGATCAGACTACTTATGTATTCCAAAAACTACCATTCGGATTGAAAAATGCCGGAGCCGCATTAATCAGAGCACTTGATGCCAAGCTGACTCATGAAGTGAAGCAGAAAGTAATATGTTATGTGGATGACATAATCATAGCTTCGGGAACAGAAGAAGAGCATTTAAAGATATTGCGCCTTGTTTTTGAGAATCTCCGACAGGCAAATTTTAAGGTCAAGTTTGACAAGTGTCGATTTTTTCAGGAAGAAGTGAAATTCGTAGGACACATAATCAATGGAGAAGGATATAGACCGAATCCGGCAAAGATTAGAACTGTTGCTGCATTTCCAACACCAACCCGTGTGAAACACGTGAGACAATTCCTAGGAATTCTCCAATTCTTTGCTGCTCATTGTGAGAAGTATTCCGAAACTGTTGCACCACTGCAAGGATTATTGAAAAAGAACTGCAGGTGGAACTGGAATGATGAATGCGAGATAGCTTTCAGGAGAGCTAAACAGATGCTTGTGGACTCAATTCAGTTAGAATATCCAGATTACTCTCGGAACTTTATTATAGAAACTGATGCATCTGCCATTGGTATAGGAGCCATTTTACTGCAAGAAGATGATGAGAAGAAACGTCATTACATCGCTTTCTTAAGCCGACGTTTAAGAGCACATGAATCTCACTACTTCACGACCGAGATAGAAGCACTTGCAATTGTTTACGCACTTGAATACTGGCAGAAACTTCTGTTAGGTCAGAGGATTATTGTGAGAACCGATCATCATGCGTTGACCTTCATCTTGAGAACAAGACTGGCAAGCGACAGGATCACACGTTGGACGCTGTTTCTCCAACAGTTCGATTTGGAAATAGTTTATCGACCAGGCAGAGAGAATGTGTTGGCCGACATCCTCAGCCGGAATCCTGAAGCTACTGTTAATGCCATAGACATCGAGGGAGAATGCGAGGAACACCTTCGCCGATTTCGTCATTTACCTGAAGGACAGCGACGTGAGGAGGAACTCAGACATATTATCCGTTTCCTAGAACGAAGAATGGATCCACAGGATGATCATTATGCAAGGATTGCTGCTGTTGCAGATGATTATTTGATTTATCATCGTGTCTTATACAAGTTTGTAGACGAGGACCACACTCAACTGCGTGCAGTTATTCCTAGGAGATACCAAGAATCTGTTATTCTTATGGTACATTTATCCATTGGACATGGTGGAACAGACAAAACCATTGCAACTATCAAGGAGTCTTTCACGTGGAAAGGGTTAGGAGCCACCGTTAGACAGTGTTTACGTGCTTGCGACGCATGCCAGCGGAACAAATACACGTCACACTTGCTGAAGGAACAACCTAGACCAATACTACCAACTCAACCTAGAGAGTTGTATGCACAGGACCTGTATGGCCCAATACCTAAGGCTCGTCGTGGGAATCGATACATCGTTGTAACGGTGGATGTGTTCACGAAATATACGATGCTTCATCCAATTCAAAAAGCTACTGCACATCAGATTATTCAGAGGATTAGACGTCAAGTGATACCGGAGGCAGGAAAGCCACAATTCTTGTTGACTGATCACGGATCACAGTACACCTCAGCAGAATTTGCCAATGCCATGAATGAGCTTGAAATAGGTCATGTTTTATCATCTATTCGACATCCAGAGAGCAACCCAGCAGAATGCGTGATGTCTATTATCGCAAAATTCTGTCGATTATATTGTCAAGAAGAACACTGGCGATGGACTGAAGTCCTTGTCATTATGGCAAAATGTATTAATTCAACAGTACATGAAAGCACTGGTCAAATACCTATGGTCTTGCATTTGAACCAGATGCCGCTGAGAATATGGGATCGTGTGATTGTAAATCCACCTTGTTTACAACCATCACAAGCCAGCAGACTTTTAGCTGCGAGAGAGACTATGGACAGACAAGCTGCCAAGCGCTTGAGAAGAACTAGACGCCAGAGGTTTAGAGAACCACTAGTAGAAGGAGACCTTATCCTTATAAGGAGACCCGGAATTTCTAGTCCTATAGACCGCATATATGGGAAATTTCTATCCTTGTATTATGGCCCTAGTCGTATCCGACAGCCTTTAAACAATGGAAGTTATGTGATAGAAGACATTAGGACAGGAGAACGCATTGGAACCTTTAATGCAGCCAATGTAAAAAAATATCACTCTTGAATGAATTTCAAAGCAAATAGAAATGTTATCCCAACATTTTATTTGAAACGACAGAGAGGCAGATGAACCCGCTGAGCTATGGTTCATGTGATATTTTTTTATGACAGAGCATTTATGATGGGATGTTGTACTTTTGAACACACCCAGGAAGCCACGTGAAGCTGAGAGATCACGCGATACTTTGAAGTAGCGGTGAATCGCACTTTTGACTTTGGTCTAAACTGCCAATTATTATCTGAGGTCTTATTAATTATTTTTATCTTTCCTACGAGACTCAGAATATTCCATTTCGTCATGCTGCATTATTAAAACATTTTGGAGAATGTTTATTTTTACTTTAGGTAAGGTAATACCCTTGCAGATACGCAAAAAGGAACGTAAGTAGTCGCTCAACGTTTTCGTTTTGACGACCTACTTTCTAGAGACACCCAGTACCGCAGCACTGCGTCTTGAGAATCCGCCTTGTGTAGGCGTGGAATTACATTTGTCCTACGAGACGTAGAAGAATATCCGCTGTTTAGCGTTAAAAGTGATTATAAGGTGCCATCGAGCAAGCAAATACTAATATTCACCGTCGATGAAGTCCAGTGAATTAAATAAGAAGCTTGGGAAATAATTATTGGCAAGTATAGTGTATTGCACAACATTGCTGTGACATCACATGTTACCCACGCGTATGTGGAGGGCAGATGCCTAGTGGAAATATACAGGTAATAGTGTTACAATTATCCTGAATAAGTGTGATTATAATAGTATGAGATATTTAAATTGCCAAAGTGGAAATTTCATCTTTGAAACGTCGTATAATTCACGGATGCTGCGTGATACAAAAGTAGCGTCACTAGCACGTGCAGCATTATAAAATAGTATTAGCTCACATGCTAATCCACATCTGCAAGATTAAGGCTGTGTCGTATCTTATAATTGAAGCCTATAATAGTCACGACGGACATTATAATTTTGGAAGTGAGAGGATGAATAATCACGCAACTTATTTCGCTACCCACGTGATTGGCCTTTTATTCACCATGGTTGAAGCAGTCACCATGGGCTAATACCATCCCAGTATGGGGGGGTGACGTTTCTACAGGAACCAGCATGATGGTGGAACTTCCAGAACGATGAACGAGAGGGAAGGAGCCAAAATGCCATTTCCAGGCATATCCACGAAGATGTCGACAGGGACAAATCGAACCCTGGTCTTTGGGGGAGTCCAGATGGGAATCCTGATGAGGAGGATACCGATCCAGAGAGCCAGAGAGGTTTATGTACAACCCTTGTTGTGGAATAGAGAGCTGAGTGAGAGCTCCTCCATTTCGTGAGTTTTTGTCACACCCCTTCTTTGTTCTAGTTTCTGGTGGTGTAGTAGTTTTAATGTAGTTTGTGAATCAACCACACTCAGTGTCAGCCATTTTTCTAGGTAGGGATGTAACTAGATTAGTTAGATGTCATTTATTTCAGTTTAGAGTGAGACACCTTTGGGGTCAGACATTTTGGTCAGCCCTGGTGCAGCTTGGTGAACGTCGTGGAACGTCAATGCCTACCCTTTTGCTGAACCTGATCGTAGTCATTTTGAGGCTATTTTGTTCAACCCTACTTGGGGTAATTTTCAAGTCTTTGCTGACTGTAGTTATGGCAATCAGATGCCTTGGTTATTGATTGACTGCATTCTTCGCAGCCATCCTTTGTTACACCCCTGACTGTCGTTAGAACGGTCGTATCATTTAGGTAGTCGACAGTAACTACCAGTTTGTAAATGCATTATATTTCATTTTGAATAAGCTCAGAAGCTATTCTTGGTCATGTTTGAACCTAACAACTAGAAGGAATGTTTCGTTGCCTAGCATCGAACGCGGTTCCCAACGTATCATTAAGCAGATCTAGTGTGTGAATCTGTGCCACATTTATCATTTTTTTTCTTGTGTCGTGTGAGACACGTTTTTATTTGATGTTCTAGCAACTACTGAGTTGCAATTTTAAAAGCAAAGAGCTTCAGTTATTGTAAGTTTACTTTCATTTAGACGTCTTTGGTAGAAAGACGGAAGTGTATTACTATACTCAGATTTATTGCGTGCGTTTGATACACGGACTCTGTAGAGATCCGTAACACATGGTAATGTTTTTTATGAACCGGCCAAGTGCAGGTTTTGTATTGATTAAATCGCCGGCCTTGAATAAACTGGTTATGTAACCCAGTGACCTAGAGCACGCCTGCTTCATTGTGAGACAAAACTACTATAGACGAGGACAGAGTACAATTTGTATTCGCTTTTCCTTTCATTGCTATTTTGCTTATGGAAACCAGTTTCCACTCTTGTATTTGATCACTTGTTTTATGGATCGGTTTTTGTTAGTTTAGCGCTCTGTTGCGTGTATTGTCGTATGACAGGTACAGTTATGTAAGGTTTTCTATAGGATGGTGAAGTCTACCCTGTTTTAGCAGGAAGTTATTGTATGCTTTGTCCGGGGATGATCCCGTTGACCAGATGTTTTTGGAAGGTAACTGTTGTACAGGCCTATCCCAGAGTTATTGAACGCGAGCTTAGCGCCGCTGGTAACCCGTGTTATTGTGTGTCCGAGTTGTTATACTCGATGATTATATTCCGACTGTTGAGTCGAGGCTTTTTGGTGGAGAATGATCTCAGTTGGAGACACTCCGTGCCCAGGCTATTGTCAATGTTATTCGCCATAAACCTACGATAAACCTATAAACCGACATTCTAATAATAAAATGCATAATTGTTATAAAACAAGCCTAACTAACGATTCTTTCTATCTAACTTTGTTCTTTGCATTCTGGAACTGTTGACATAGCCGTGCAGTTGAAGATAATTTCCTTGTGAGGAAATGACTAGGACAGTTGACATTTTTGTAGCGACCTGAAGCATGCGCGAACCTAGAGTTCGTAGCTTGTGGAGCTCAGGCCATGCGATGTCAGACGTGGTCTCAACTACCCTACATGTTACTTTATTGTGTGCTGTTAGCACATAGTTATTAAGCATAATTAAATTGTTTGTTTTTCATGGCTGTACACTTAGCTTTTGGATGTAATTGTTTTCTTTTACGGACGTCATCGCCGTAAATTTTGTTAATTGATAGGACTTAGCTAGTTGAATTAATGTTAAATTTAAATGTCGAAATGGTACCATCCTAACCTAGATTTGTTTTGCTACCCTGTTAAATGTAAATTCAGATATTAGCTTGGTCTTGTAACTTGAACTAGGGACTTGCGTCGTGCCATATTCCTAGCGTTGCTGTTGTTGCTTTATCATTGTGAGTTAGATCTTTCGCGAGGGTTTTCAGTAACTTCTCAGGTAGGGGACCTGTTCTTTATCTTAGTTTATTTATTAATTTGCGGACTAGCCGATTATAACCCTCCGAACTAGGCTAGGGGCTTGTGAATTTTAATAAATTTTCACGGTGTTTTACATGAGTCTGGATGTTTATTTTCTCAGTCTAGTTTTAAGGTGAACCTTTCCATAGGCGGTCTATGACCATCGTCACCATGTACCACGATCCCTGTGGACTACGGACTCTCGTGCCGCTTTAGCCTTTATGGAAGGTCACCTGATCCTCACGGTACTTTTCTTTTTATTCGATTTATGTGTCGTTAGTTGAGTCATCGTGGTTGTTGACATCAACTAAACGGTCACAATACACACCATGGGCTGATGACCAATATGTCTCAGGCCCCTTAAATGAATGGACAATAACAAGCAAAATATAAAGCTGAATAGTACACTGGTTTGAGAACTGTCCTTTACAGACGCTAAGCTGTGGGTTCGATCCCGGCTCAGTCTGTTGGAATTTGACGATTTTACCATGTCACAGACTCATGCCGATATATATCTTGCCTCAGTAAATAACACCAAGAGGGAAAAATTATGAAAACCAGGTGCCTCTAAAAACAAACAGACCTTCAAAGCATCCTTACATCCATAATATTGAATTGCAACATGTGAACGTGACTTTTCTGTGACGTATTAATGCCCTTAAGACGTTTTCAACATAACTATCAATGCTTTGAACTTAAAGCAGATGTATTTCCTTCTTCCCTTGCATGCAATGAAGGTCGGTTGGAACCATTTCTGCAGTGCCAGAACGATAACCAATATTGTAACTACTCACAGCGCAGGATGGTGTGCAGTGGTCTAAACAGTAGATTCGTCACGCGAATAAAATCGTATATTTAGATAAATTGCATCAATATTTACTCGACAGTAAAGAATAATACAAACTGATGATGATATTTAAAGGGCCAGAACATCGAAGTTTTCTGCTCCTAAAATTTAACAGGAGGAGTCATTTTAGAGGGTAGTTAGTTAGTTATTGTCATTTTAAGGGGTGGAACCACGAGGTCATCTACCCCTCATTTTAGAGGCAAAGCAACAGAGTATGATTTTTGAGGAGGTTTACTGTACTTGAAAAGCTGGTTGAAAGGAAAGAATTATATAATCATGCCTCATTAAAAATCGAATGTGCTGCCATCAAGAATAGAAAGCTTACCCTCGGGGAGTGTCTCGTAATGATACTGTGCTCGTCTCCAGTTTCAACTGTATCGCTTATGCCTTGTTGCAGTTCATAACGGAATGTTTGTTCATTCTCAAACGACTTTGTGAGATGTTCCATTTCTATACTCAATGATAGGCTATGCAGAACGCTTACATAATCTTAATACTGTAATGCACAGCCCGAGAGGTTGTAGGAGGGAGCAATTAGATGCAGATTTGCACAGAAGCTAACGATCAGAAACACAAGGTTAGCAAGCGCTTCAATCACCGAAAAGGCCCGGGTATAATTTAAGATTAAGTTTAGTTCTGGTCTGAGGGCTGAAACGGGTTTCACTCAGCCTTGTGTGGCAAAACTGATAAGAGTCGGGTTCGATTACTACCTCAGCCTTCGTAGAAGTGGCTTTGCATGGTTTCCCGCTTCCGGTTACTAGTAACAATTACATTTTACAGTAGCGAGATGGTAATGACGTTACGTTTTTAATTAAGTAAATATAACGCTGTTACTTTTATGAGTAACGAAAATGCTCGTTACTTTTTCAAGATGGAGTCATCAGTTGTCAACAGCACGTGGGAATGGAACTAACAACATTCCATTATGAACCGGCACAACTCTATGTTCAACACAAATAATAACCATAAACAAGCTGTGAATTTATGATGGATTTGAAAGGTACGTATACCCGCGCCTATCTGTTCCCCGCTCTGGGTCCATAAATGTTCCACCCCTGACATGTTTCTGTGTAGACCATATACTTAGAGGCTTGAGAACAGAAAACTTTCCACATTTTTCTCTAATGCACATCGGACTTACATAAAAAGTCTGTAAGACATTAGGTTAGGCCCTCGATCACGGTTTATGAACTATTCTTGGAATAGAACGTGCCAAATACTGTAGCTTTTGTAGTATATAATTTGTACATGTTTCTTTAGTCAATTGCGAGAAATACATTTTCTACTAGAGAGCCTGAGAACAAAAAGCAACGTTTTATTACTTACTTCCAAATCGTTTAAAACGTTCGGGCAGGGGGAGGATTTGGAACCGATTCTCTGTATATTTTTATAATGTACGCCAAGTAAGTTGTTAAAATCATTCGTTGGGTATTACTTCTTTGGTGAGATTGAACTTAAAACGTAATTGTGTCTAGACTTGTGCCATTGTTATGAAGCAGAAAGAACAGAAAGTGATTCCTTGGCCGTCATACGCCGGGATATTTAACTTCTTAAAATTTGATGTAAAGTGTGCACAGGTGGGGAAAAAAATACAAGGCAGTCGCAGTTCGCAACGAACTCAAAGAAGCATGTGCAGGTACGAGAGCAGTAAGTCGATAGCTTGATTTCATTATTATTATTACTATTATTATTATTATTATTATTATTATTATTATTATTATTATTATTATTATTACATCACAGTTATTCTCAGATCATTGTCTGGTAAAATTCAAAGCAATTATGCAGATTACATTGAATCAAAATATAATCATCACCTTAATTTAGATCACTGTCAATGAATTTACGAACTATTCTAGTTGTAGCCAATATCATTGCCTTCTGTATTAAAACATACAAGTTAGTGTCTGGATCAGGCTCATTTACCTCTTGTAGAAGATGTTTGGAAACCACACCAGTGCCTGAGATGACGTTTGGTACAATTCAAACTCTCTTGACCTGAGATTGCTTCCTGTTAAGTTCCACCAGCTACAAATATTTGGACACTTTTACAGCATGTTTAGCCTGAAGTTTGTGTGTATTCCGAATGGCTACATCAGTTGAAGATCACTATGTGAAGTAGAAGTTCCACTCTTCTTGCGGTGAGCACAGCTCGATCCCAATACAATCTAAAATGACCATTTTATGCGTTTATAAAGATTAATATTAATATTCTGGTTACAAAGTATTGTATATTGTAAGTTCATAGAATTCATATTTCATGAAATGAAATATTTTAGGAAATGAGATGTGCTACCACACGACGTGGAGATAGTTCATTTTGTATTTCCATATTACTGGAATCCACGATTACGTTCAAATGAAGTAAATTTTAGTAGTTAGAAAAATGTTATGTAGCAACTAAATTTGTATAAAAAATTAACGATTCATTACATTGACAATAGTAACTGTAACATCGGTACTGTTTTTGGCGAGTTACAGTGACTTGAAGAGTAACTTATCCAATCATGTATAATTTTCATTAAAGGAGTGTTCTCTTGTGGGTTTTGAAAACATTGAGATAATAATCTTCATGAAACATATATGAAAATTGTCTGTTGACATTTTCTTGTCACTTGTATTAAAGTTTACGTTTTCAATCTACTTACCCGTTTCATTGAAAGAGTGAGCAACAATCTATCTCCTGCTCTTCCCTCTGCCAACATGGCCACAATAGCTTCCATTTGGTCGGCAGTAGAGCGTGTGAATGGTGTAACGAGGCACACAAGTAGCACCTTGAAGACAGCTCGGTTAGAACGTGGCAGGATATCCTATTCGTGAAACGAGTGGAAAATTTCCTTTCTAAACTTTCTGGGCAGGTGAGACTTTAATGGATGTGACTTGGCAAAGTGCTGAGGCTTGTGATCAACGACAGTATTCACTCCATTACTCAGCCCAACCATAAGGTCAGCTTGACGTAGAAGTTCATAACCAAACTACAGTACTCTATATGACCATTGGATACAAAGAAAATATCCCTTCAATTACATTTGACCCTTTAAATTGAATTGCATTATTTGTTTCATTATACAGCTTCCCTGTGTTTCAGTCTTAAGACACATGAAGCAATTTTCCATTTAGTTGTTATGCTTGTGGTTCCCTTATAATAGCTTTAGTTATTATTATTATTATCGTGTTTTACTGTAGTGTTGCCTACAATCCGTCTGTATCTCTTGTTACTGTGGTATCGATATTAGTGCGGATTTACTTGGTATTGGTCTTTGGATAAGGAAGAAGACTTCCGTTATTCGAATTAGGTATCATCCCTACATTCTACTAGATTTATAAACCATGAAAATAACTTCTAGGTCCGGTTAGGGTACGAGTGGGATTCGAACAGACGTTTCTTCTTAATTATTCTGACACGATTGATAGCATCCCTTTGCATCCCTTATACCATGATTAGAGTCTTCAATGACTGAAAGGGAAATTAGAAGTACCCTCACTGTACAGATACCAAAATACCCAACTTACCAGATAAATTCGCCCACATCCAGCTGCTTTTGACTGGAGACCATGATATCCCAGGCTCTTAAATGAAGTAACAAATTACTAACATGTGTCACATTTTTAAAATTTTTAAGCGTATGGCTTTTAGTGCCGGGAGTGTCCGAGGACATATTCGGCTCGCCAGCTTGTAGCTGATTCTAGGCGGACACCCAATGGGTGAGTTACAAGTACCGTCGCGAGTGGAGTGTTGTCTGGGGAGGAAAGTTTGATAACGTTCAGGCTTTTAGGTTGTGTTATGTACATTGAGTAAACCTTGGCAAGATTGGTTTCAATGTAAAAATAAACATTTAATTTTTCATAGAATTAGCTTGTTGTTGTTGATTCTTTAGGTGCTTTGTGACAACTTGGTCATGTAGCCCCGTGTAGTTGAGGGTGTGTAGAATTTGTCTGATAACCTGTGTCACTGTGATGTCTCGATTATTGTCTGTATTTGTAATTCAGGTTGGATTTGGGTAGAACGCGGCAGTAAACTCACATTAGATACCATTCTGACATTAGCCTGGAGTAGAAAACCACTAAAAGGATGGCTGAGGCAGGAAACGATCTTCCCCTCTTCTCAGTTTTGCCTCACGAGGTTAAGCGTACCCCAATATAGCCCTCAGACCAAACTTATATTTCTTCCTAGAGCCGGGAATCGAACCTCGGCCTCCGCGGTGACAGTCAAGAATGCTATCTACTACGCAACGAGGCTGACGTTATAGAACTTTCTGGCTTATTGAAGTAGGAAGGGTGTTTAAACAAATTACTCGTAAATCTACTAATATGAATAGAAAGGGTTCCATCTTAAATTGTAAGGTCTTGTTTTTATCCATAATGAGCAATGAGATGGGCAATAGAGTACCCGAGAGTGGCGCACAATATTGCAATTCAAAACTAAAAAGGAAAAGCTTGTGGTACGTTGCATCTGTGTGAATAAACACATGCTCAGAATAATGACTGACTCAATGATGAAAATGACCGGACGAGTTTTCCACTTAAAACATAGATCTCAAGAGCTTAACGGGGAATCACCGCAGTCGATCACTGGGCATACAAGTTATCTCCTCATTGTATCATGGGAATTGAGGAAGATTTGCCTTCAGCGAGGGCATTAATTCGGATGAAAATGAAACGTTCTCTTCTCGTGTGTGTGAGTGTGGTAGAGCGGGAAAGCAATTGTGATTGTATCAGGCAAATGGAATGGCTGCGAAGGGAGTCCTGCCTACGGTCCAGCCATTAAAACATCTTAATCCTGGTCAGTATATCTCTGTCGCGCGACGGGAACCCCTGAGTTAGTCTTTGTTCTGGTCAGACGTCCCGCCCTGGCTAAATACTCGTATTTATTAGTGAACGATTCGCCGATTAAAAGGGAAGAAGTTGTTCTCAATTAAGGGCTCTTGTACCAGCGTCGAAGCAACGTTCATAATTCGCCCATTTATTAGCTAGATATCAAATTGAAGCCTCCGTGGCTTAGGCGGCAGCATGCCGGCCTCTCACCGCTGAGTCCGTGGTTCAAATCCCGGTCACTCCATGTGAGATCTGTGCTGGACAGAACGGAGGCAGACAGGTTTTTCTCCGGGTACTCCGGTTTTCCCTGTCAAAATTTCATTCCAGCAACACTCTCCACTATCATTTCATTTCATCTGTCATTCATTTAATCATTGCCCCAGAGGAGTGCGTCAGGCCTCGGCAGCCGGCACAGTTCATATCCTCGCCGCTAGATAGGGGCTTCATTCATTCCATTCCTGACCCGGTCGGAGACTGGAAGCAGGCTGTGGATTTTCATTCATTAGCTAGATATCAAATTATTATCTCCGTGAAATGTTCAGTAAATGGTGGCACCGTATCAACAACAAAGTATTTGAGCCCTGCTCTTAGAACCCTTACATCTCTTCTCCAATGAGGATATTTCTTGAAGTCTTCCTATATTCTTTCTAAGATCATTTCCACAAGTATTTCAGAGTCCACATTACTCTTGGATTTCTCACACACACCCTGGAATTTATTTCTCTTTTATTTGAGATTTGTATTTGGAATGTAGCACAAAATGTTCACAAGCTTGATCATGTGTCTCCACACACTGAGGTATAACTGACGATCTATCACCCTAGGGAGCGACTTAACTTCCCTGATACTGCTGTCATGGTGTACCGTAGAGGGGAGGTATGACGTCTGTCAGTCTTCTCTTTTCTGTAGTGTGATGAATTGACAAGCTATGAGGAGTCGAACGGGAAAGAGGATTGTAAAAACAGTCACTCCCTGGAGTTCCATTTCACAGGTCTGTGAGGGAGCCTCATTCAAAGGGTGGATGTAATCTTGTAAGTCTCCATAAGCCAAAGCACAGGAGCCCAATTCAAGCAAGTGAAGTGAAAGGGAGACTTTCTCCTTCCCATTCACTGTGGAATTATCGCTCACTAGTCGAAACTTTGTTCATGATTTCCTGTAGAACGTGTGAAAGATGCCAGTTCCTAATGTATCAAGTGCAATCGTCTAATTGTGTTGTATTGACCATGAGAAAGTGGATCTCATTCATCGATGCATTTAATATTCATTGATCCAATACTTCGCATGTACGGTATTCCCTCTTACTACCATATGGTGTCTGCCACAAAGTCGGAGGCGTGGTGGCTTAGTGGTCATGCACTTTGCCTCTCACCAATGCGGACCGCGTTCGGTTTCCTGTGAATGCATAAGAGATTTTCGAAGTGAAATGCCATGTCCTGTCGTCGGATTCATCGTTAAAAGGAGGTCCCGTGGCTCATGGTTGCGAGATAAACGCTCTCGCTAAACTACAAGCATCCAACAATAATAAGTATACTAACCTCTGCCATAAGGGTACCGGGTTCGATTCCAGGCCAGATGATGAGGATTTTAATCTCAAAGAGTTAAATTATCAGGCTAGGGATTCGAATGTTTGTGACGGCTTCATTATCCATTCATTTTCATCACGGCACGCATATCGCCACCAGGCCTCCCACGAGGCCGCATGGAATTTAACTTGTTAATAGATAGTGTTCTAGAGGAGCGGTTATTATACTTAATGATTTGAGGCCCTCTTCAGTCGACGTGTATTTAGCCAGACCTCTAGCAATAATTTGCTTAATATAAGGTAAGAAAGTTTTTTCGTGTTTATTGATGTATCCATACACGTGGTTGAATGTTTGAAACGTGTAACCATAAATATGGTATACTATAAAATGTTCAATATAATCAAGGCCGCTCTTTCCCCAGAGGTTTTTAAAATTAGAAGGGTCAGGAATGACTGAAAAACATTCCTTCAAGTCGAATTGCCTACCAAATTTGCTTCTACTTTTTTCAGAACTTGGGCCCATAGAAATGTCTACCTACATTATGTTACTTGCAAACTGAAATTTAGTTCATTTAGGTAATTCAAAACATCACATTGACTAGCAAGGAGATATATTTGATGCAATGTTCTAAATAAAATTAGATAATTGTGAAAAGTCATTCTCATCCTGGAGTGAAAAATTGCAACACTAACACTGATCCGGGGAGCAAAGCTGAAATATAAATTTCCTTCTTATAGTGACGGCACAAATTTGGTTAGAGATTGCTTGGAATTGCACGCTACGCTTATTATATCTTTCGTGATGAATTTGACCCTCAGGGGTATAACTCAATGTATTATTAAGATACAACAGCGAAAATTAGTAGTAATGTAGAACCTCGCATGTGCCTTCCTATGAAGAAGTCAAAAGAACAGCGACTCCATACGTTCACGATGGCTGCTGGGCGTATTCTTAAGACTCAAATATACTTAACTCACGATGTAATAGCACAATTAACGTTAAAGATACTGAAAGAGGATTACCATACAACATACCCGCTACCATTATGCTTAGTAATATCACACTGAACAAAATTCTGATGCTTTTCAGTCGGTCAACACGATTGTACCCAAATGAGATGGGTTATTCCCGAATCCTGAAACAAATTACATGAGATTAATAAATACCCTTGGATGACCAATTTCGATGGTCAAGCGATCATCATCACCTTGGCTATCAAATCTATGTCTGAAAATATGGGCGAAAATATTTACAATATATACACTTATTTAGTTGCAGTATTAGTTGAGATAATGTAACTCGTCAATATTTGTTAGTTGAGGCATATGTTCTGTATCGTTGAGATGCTGGAATTGGTGATTGACCTCCAGAATTTGCTTGTTTGTAGTGAATATGTGGTTGTTGTAAATGGTCATTAATTGTATTGTACAGGCTACTTATCTGGTTGACTCTTGCGCGGTCCTGTTGAGAGCAGTTAACTTGTTCACGGTATGCACTGTATGTAATAATAATAATAATTATTATAATAATAACCCCCTGCACTACAGCACAGGAAGGGCCTTGGCCTACCAAGCGAACGCTGCCCAGCCATTTGGCCTGCAGATATTGGGGTGACGCATGGTCAGCGCGTCGGGTCCCCTCGGCCGTTAATCTTGGTTTTAGTGACCGGGGCACTGCCTCATTGTCAGGCAGCTACTCAATCGTCCTCACGAGGCTGAGTGCACCCCGTTCCAGCCCTCACGTCAGTTTCTAAAATCCCTGACGAAGCCGGGAATCAAACCCGAGGCCTCCGGGTGAGAGACAGACGCGCTACCCCAACACCATGGGGCCGGCATGCACAGTATATATCTCACTGAATTTAGCGCGAAGCGGTCGTCTTCCAATTAAAAATATAAAAGGTCCTTTATAGGGTAGTTCTTTCTCACTGATTTTCAGTTTAGATGCGCAATTACAATCTGAATGTTTCACTATTACGTTTTGATATTACGCCTGGTCGACATTTTTGCAATTTGAAGTCGCTATTGTTTTGCTTTGGCCATACGATACTGTATATAGGTTTCTACGTTACCACTAATTTTTCGTTATTGTAGTTTTAAAACATAGAAAGTTGTTTAATTTGACATAACTAAATTTCAGATATACCACTGGGCGCTATATTCAGTCTGATAATTTTATCACTAACACTTGTGAGGCCTCTTATATAATAGTCCTCTTCTAACAAGATGGTGGCTTGAGTCAGGACCCGAATGAGCAACTAACTTTGTAAGGTGGGGGGAAACAGATCGGATACCTCGCTTGCATTAGTCATATCAGTATTACACTGCATAGATCACGTAGACGCCACATTGAATGTATAAGACATTGACGATCCATTATTATTTTATTACAGTTAAAATGACGAAACGCAGCAAAAACGTAGTGTCACATAAAAGGATTTCTCTGCAGAACGCGTGAGACCTAAACGATTCCATACATTCAAGTTTGTGGATGGGCGTATTTTATAATGTTCCAATCAAGTTATCTGAATGCAAAAGCGGAATTACAACGAAACATTGTAAACTGGAAGTCTTATGTAGGGTACAAATCTTGAAGTTTATCACAATAATATTAAAGTTACTCCTTGATAAGGACAAAGAGTTGTAACTATACCCTATATGTTGGAAGAATTAGGCTATACATTATTTGATAAACATCTTGTTGAAACTCTGCCTCATCTTATCAAGAAGATTATACTTTTAGACAATGAGAATGTATCTTGGTCCATTAAAACGACCTATATTATGACTTTTGATTTTAAATATACTCGTATTTATAAATCAATCAATCGATTATTAACTCCCGTAGTATTGTCGTAACGAGGTAGCTCTATTTGACATTGATAATGTGGCCTAGGCTCCCAATAATCATAACGAATATGAGTGACAGTACTGTGAATATTTGGACTTGATACTTTTAGAATGATAACTCTATAAATTAAGTAAGCTTCGGTTTGGACATTTAGAAACATTCGGCTAAAACATTGTATTACCACGGATTGGGTTTATAGGGACCAAAAATATCTCAGTTGAATTTTTGTCTGTTTGTTATGGGGTTGGCGTTAAAACTACTGGAGTGATTGACATAAACTTTCGTATGTATTCAGAAGGCATCGCTAAAATGAAACTAGGCTGGAAATTACTGTATTTATGTAACACAATCAGGTAAGGTGTTTGACAAGAAGTATTGAATCCCTCAGTAACCCATTTGCGCAATCTGTATCTTTCTCTTGACATCACAATACCAGGTGTGAGAACTTCCTGATATAAGAATATCGCGAGGAGACATGTCCTGACATGGATGTGGTAACACAGTTCCAATGCGTGTACAGGCATCGCCGGCACCGTCTGCTATGCTTTTAAAACCTCCCCACTCCACTCCAAACAGCGAACATGCAGCAGCACTGAATTTTTTCGCTAATTACCTCGCAGCACCACTAAGTTGATCCGCGGTACCGTCGCTCCTATAATTATGTTAACAGCTAAATTCGAAGAATCTTCCGACCTGTTGGCTTTGTGTTTAGGTACATAACACGTTCGAATCGCTCTATCATTTCATACACGATCTTATCAAGAACTGCTGATTTTACAAATAATCAACTTCTTTAACACCTCGTAGTGGCCGCTGACAGACGATGATTCGCACATTATCATGGGGCACTTATTCAAGGCTGTTGCTGTTGATTCTTTAGGGACTTTGCGACATCGGTGTCATGTAGCCCCATGTTATTGGGCATGTGGAGAATATTTTCTGATTACCTGTGATGTATGTCTGTACTAGTGTGTGTATTTAATTCAGGTGAGGATTGGGAGAGAGGAGGTGTAGCCTTATGTTAGGTAACATACCGGCATTTGACTGGAGTAGACGTGGGGAAACCACGGGAATTATTTGTTTGGCAGAGCCGAGAATCCAACCTGCGATCATCGGATTTGCTGCAGATACCCTCACGGCCATGGCGCACCGCACCGCAGGAGACTTTCCGAGAAATTGTGGGAACAAGGACTGACGCTAGCTTGGGTCGCTTTTCTGAGAAATTGGTTCACCAGAGGTCAAGTCCACGCAGACAAGGGAAGCTTGCCTCAAGAAGACAAGAACAACCTTATTTGGTTACAAGCACAGCAATTCTCAGAATCTACACCACGCCATTTCTGGGCGAATCAGAACTTGGACGCTAATACAAGTTGGAGGAGTAGGAGGCAAGAACTTTGAAACGCAAAAGGAGATTGGTCGGCAGTCACGTGTGAGGGGTACTGAGAGATGGTTGAAGTGAAGTTTTATAAGACTTAACCCGTGGACTGAGAGTCATTCTTCTCTTTGAGACATTCGATTCTTATTCAAGATTCTAATTCATTCAGATTCTCAATTCTGATTATCATTCTTATTGTCAGTCTATTCTACGTTTGAGCATGTATAAGCTCATGCACAAGTACAGTTGTAATATGTTGGGGACACATCTCGTTCACTCATATTAATGATGACAGTTGTGTATTTGGTTGTCGTCATAAATGGGATTTATGAAGTCAGGTCACACAGCTCAATAATTTACAACACCAAGCATTTCAGGAAAATGACGGCAATTTTGAGCAGCAGATTACAGATTTGCTCTAAGACGAGCAAAACCCATCATGAAGACAAGAAGCGGTGAGCGCAAATGACATCATCTAATATCTCTCTGTTTTTTTAATTAGTAAATTTTTGGGGGCACAATAACTTTAAATTCATTTAGCTTCTGGTAATAAGTTAACGTTATCTCATGTCTCCGCATCCGTTTGTTTTAGCCGCCACGTTAATCGTAAATTCGAATTCTTCCATTATCATGCTTGGTTTATTTGTTCTTTTTATTATTATTAAATTCAATTCATTAAATTACGTTTCCGTGTTTCCTCCTTGTAGTTAGAATTAGCTATAAGCGGAACCTATCCTCTCATTATAAGTATCACGCTGATTGGAAGCTTATGTTTCCCCACGGGCTGAGTAAGAGGAGTGTAGGTGTCCTAATGCCATTAGACCCGATGGCGCCCATCCGGTATGAAGCTTTACAGTGGTTTATCTACGGTACTCCAGGTAAACGCAATCACATGTGTATGCTCATGTGTAGCTCATAGGGAAACCATTACTTTTGAATGCCCAACGTGTGGCCGAAAATCAGCTGGTTATTGTGGAGAGAGGAAAGGTTTTAATTCTGTGCGTTGTGTGTTTTTTGGGGATATGATGTGCCCTTATCCACAAGTCCATATTTGAGGTCCCAGGCACATGTTTAAATTCCAGGCAAAGTTTGAACGGCGCGCGGAATTTGTTCTCGAAGCATTTGGAAAGAATATGCAAGCAACAGAGAGGCTTGTGACGCGTAGTACGTCATCACAAAGGCTACATTTTACGATCAAATAGTTCCCGATATTTTGGAAATTTGGGAAGCACATCATTTTTCTGGCACGAAGAAAAGGAGAAGAATGAACTATATTGGAAAGAAATCGGATCAATAGAAGTCGAGATATTGGCAATTTTGTATTCAGGAATTACTTCGCTGTGACGACAAAGCTTGTGACGTGGACTCCAGGATGGAACGCCGTGGGAGTGTAAATTGGTGCCCAAGCAGAGCTCAATACCTTACTTCTTCGCAACGTATGGTCGCTATAACTTCACTTATTCGCAGCGCATGGTCGCTATATTATTTCTACGTTGTGAATGGTCACTTTGTTATCTTCAAGTGCTAGTAAGCAGTTAATCTACACGAAGTGTTGTAAATCTTCGGACCAATTAGTGGTCAAAGTGTTAGAATATTTCACGCACTTGAAACTTTGAATATTTTTTTGTGAAGTGAATTCAAGTGTTAGACTTCAACATGCAGTTGACACTTAGTCAATTCTTAGCTGTATCCGACATATGGTAGACTTAGTCTACAAGCTATATTTAATTCTATTGGAACATAGTTGTTGTTTCAAATTTCACCGGTGACAAGCTGTTGGCTTGGTAACTTAAAGATCAACCACGATAACATCACAATATTCATCATATACCAGTCTAGCTTGGTCAGTCCACTTAGCCAACGTATGGGACCAATTGTGTCTGACGCAATTTGGGAGGTGCGTAATCTCACCCGGTAGAAGTTCAGAGAGGCTGGAGAAATCCATTTCCCGATGTCACGACTTAGCCTACGAGGGACCAGCCGTGTTTGACGAATGTCTGGGAGGTTCATAACCTCGACCCATAGCATTCGTTACGACAGGAACTTCAGGTCTGAACCAAAGCAAATAAGATTGTCAGAGTATCAAATTTTACTGAATTTGCACAGTTGTATCGCAGTTACATCTGGTTTATTACCATGGATCTTAGAGATCGAATCCCCTTTATGCTAATGGCAACCGCTGTTGAGACTTTCGTCATGAACATTGCAAGACAATAGTATTTCAAGTCAGCTTTAGAACTAGCAGTCATGAGCTGTTAGACTAACTACGGGTGGCAATGGAGGCCGATACACGGATTTACGTACGGGTCCGATAGGACTGAAGAATGGAAATTATCTGGAACCAACCAGAGGGTTGACATCATCAAGATCTACAAAAATGTAAGCCACATTAGAATGATTTTTATTCTATGATAATTGGAATTCTCCATTTAAACAGAATTATCAACACACACCTGTGTTTTGTTTGCTGTGGCAAACTAGGCTACGAAGCAATTCAGGCCTATGTCTGAGCATTTTCTGTGTTCAGAGGCCCTGATTATACGTTATGAATCTAGTGACAACATCATGAGCATCTTAGTTTATTTTTCTATTTTTTGCATCGCGGTCATCAGCTATAGGATCTGTCGATCTTTATTTTTTATTTTTAGGAATGTATAGTTTTTTTCCATCTACGAAGTCGAGCTTGATTGTTTTCAAATTGTTTTGTCAAAGAAATTCCAGTTTGGAAGATGACAATAATAATAATAATTTTTCACGGATGATAATAATAATTTCATTTTCTGATTTATTGATGATAATAAGAACACTTTTGGTAACTTCTAATAATCATGACATGTTATGTGGATAATAAATTTGGAAGTTGGGAACAGCTTAGCTACTTCGGATAGTTTTTATCCGATGACTAGTGGTTTTACCCACGCCCACATTCTGAAGTAATAGAATGGATTTTGCATTAAGGAATTAAATCATGTAAGTCGCGGAAGGTTATCAAGATATAAGAAGCCTGTATCAAATAGGGTTTTCTTGCATTTGTATAAATAATACATTATTTGGGAATGTCACTATATGACAATTGTTGAACAGAGTACACATGATCTAAAATGCATTAATGTTATGGTGAAATTTGTAATGAATTTATTGGAGGAGCTAGGATGCTTCAGGTTGGAAAGACAAGCGGTGGCTGGATAAAAGTATTAATGTGTGATAATAATAATAATAATAATAATAATAATAATAATAATAATCTGTGAAAAAATGTTATGTGTAGTAAAAGGTGAATTTTATAATTCAAATAGTGAAATAATGTCACATGAATGAATATGGTGTTGCGCGAAGCATCAGCCATAGTGATGGTTAGATGGCTTATATAAATATGTTGATAAGTATACATGAAAGGATTATATTTACGAATCACACTCTCTTCGAAGTGTTATAGATAACTCAATGGTTATTTCATGCAACCATCATGGTTAAATCTCACATGATTTTCTCGTGTCTACATATATTTCCCTGTATTGAACAACCCGATTTTGTTGTAAACAAATCTTTAGTTTTTGACGATACCTTACCGTAGGTCGAATATGAATGTGATCAGATAATTATTGACACATAAGTGGAATAGGCCGGTGCTTGAAGTAATATTGTCATTGTTATTTAATAAACAGCCACTACCGTCTCACGGATAATTTTGATCTTATTGGAGTTCCAAATCTTATAAATTTTTAAATTTTGTGAAAGTAAATATTTCATATTTAAATGAATATTAATAATTTATTGGTGATAATATTTGTTACTACTGTTATATGATGGAAATAGTCAGATTGATCTTTCCAACGATCTGAACAATGAAGTTTAAATAATTATATTTGTGATTTAATTGTCTGATGGATGATATGTTTTGGTTTACTGTCCAATCAATGGAATTTATAGTTTTTGAATCATGTTATTCATGATTGTAATTATCGGATCGATAACAGATGATATAATACATTTTTTCTCAAGATCGAAGTTCTTCGAATCCATGCTCAAATGTTTTAACAATTGTTATTGTTGATGCTCAGATGTCCGTCAAATTTTTATTGTTTTCTTGTGATGACTCAATGATATGATAATTAACACACCGATTTAATATGTGAATTTTTGATTCTTGGAAAAGTGATAGGAATTTATTTAAACAATTGAACTTATAAAGGCAAGTGATTTTTGATAACAAGTGAACTAGTTAATCTATGCAAATATTCTACGAATGAAAATAGTCATGTAGGATTCAGGCTGGACGATTAAATTTGCCCTGAATGGCCTACAGTTGTAAATAATTTTGATACATTTTTGGAAAATGCTACAGGACTGATATTTTGGCACTAGTTCAAATTTCATAATGTTTCATATATGTTGATGCTTCTATTTGTGTGTTATATGAATGAAAACTTTTTCATGAATCCTAATGCTATTTTTGAATCTTTAAATAGTAAATTTTATCTATAAATAAAATGAGATTTTTTAGAAATTGTGGTATTTTCAAATCTCCCGTCTATCCTTATTGGTGCATCGAGCCGAAAATCAGTGAATCAAATTAGTACTTGTTTTGTTGTTTTATATTCACCCATATGGTGCCCTGAGGTATTTTGAATCTCTTGCTAACTGATTTTCGGTAACATGCATATGTGGTGTTGGTCTTCGGTCTAAACGGGCACAATATATATTTCGTGCTGTACCAGTATGACGGGGAAAGAGGAAGAAATGAAACTTAGAAGTGGTCAGGTAACGGGTGGTGACGAGGTGGCGAAGAATGTGAAGACTAACGAGGGTAGTCCAGCTGGGACGAACAATGGCTCAAAGGAAATAGCGGAGGTATTCACAAAGAGTGAGGTTGACAAGTAAAGTTCACCGAACACTAGTGATGGGATTATGGCGTAACTCATGCAAATTAACACTAAATTGGATGCAACGAATTATAAATTAGAAGCTACTAGAAGGTTAATATTCAAGAAATTAACACTTAATTGGATGCTACTAACAGAAAGCACTAACAATGAATTAGAATCTTCTAATATTCAGATGGAAAATGATAATAGAGAAATTAACAGTAAATTAGTTAAGAATAGGGCGGAAACTAATAATAAAATTTAGGAATTAAATAAAAGGGTAAACGGTGTAGTGGAAAGTAACGAAAATATGCGTAGGGAATGTGATAGCATGAAGGAAATTTTTTCGGAGTTCAAAGAAGCGATAAGGGAAGAGGTGAGAGAAGTCACTTAAAAGAAACCGTAGAGGAAGTCAGGGTTGATGTGGAGAGGAAGCTTGAAATTGTAGACAGTAAAGTAGACATGATTAGTCAACAGGTGATAGAAAGAGTGCAGGAAGTAAGGGTAGAGATTCTGGAACGTAGTAAGAAAGAAGATAAGACTATAGAAAAGATAGGATTGGAAATTGGTAAAATAAAAAAGCATTAAGCAATCAGGAAATTAAAAATGCAAAAAGCCATATATGAAGAGAACATGCGGATTAGGGACAGCTTTAAAGGTAGTATGGAGGAAGTTAGTAGGAGATTAGCAGAAGTGGAGAAGCGGATGTCAGGCCAGAATGAGATAGTTAAGGAACATGAAGTGCAGAAGGCAGAAATTCGGAATTCGAAGAATAAAGGAAAGAACGAGCAGATTAAAAGTAATTTATTAGAAGAAATGGTGCAAGGTTATATCATACGAGTAGAGGGGAGGCAAGAAGATAGAAACCATAGTAGTAGAAAGAAAGAGCAGAATAACAGTAATTTTTAAAGGATATGGAAGCCAGGTTGAAAGAAAGAGAGAAAGAAATTAATGTGGTGTGGAAGGAAATTGTAGTCGAGATGAACGTAACAATGGGAGGAGAAGCGAGCTGTAGTATCACCATTGATAAGTGTAGTACAGAGGAGGGGGAACCAATAATTGTAAGGAGAGGAGAGAGAGTAACAATAAAAAGAGAAAGAGATAAATTGGGCAGTGTAAATTAAGGAAGTAATAGTCAAAAGTAGAGCATTTATGTTGGGTTGCAGTAGTGTAGGTTCTCCAACCGGTACTCGTGTATATATAGAAATAATTATGACCTAGAAGTGAAAAGTGACTTACTACGGGAGTTAACAGATGTCCAGGAAGTAATTGAGAGTAAGAATCTATACCATATAGCCAAGATCTATGTGTCTGGGGCGCCCGTCTTTGCTTTATTTGACTCCGGGTGTGCAGGAAAAGTTTGAGTGCCATGTTTTGTTCTAAAATGAAGGAGAGAGGTACCATTTTTGAGGAGTTGCCTATTAAATCTACTTATGTAATAACTGCAGTTGGGAAGAGGTCTCATTTAATCTCAAAACAAGTACTGGTGGAACTAGAAATTGATAGTCATGTGGAGAGGCAGGCTTATCTGGTAATACCGAACCTAGTGAATGCAATTATCATTGGTTCTGACTGGTTAAGCAAATTTTCAGTTAAATTATGCCATGAGGAGAAGTGTGTAAAAGTTAATTGGAACGAAAAGGAAGTAATTATACCGTTTAACGATCCAGGTAAGCAGTGTGGGGTGCCTCAAGAGGTGTGTACTTAGAGTACTGTGATTTCCGCCAGTAGTGTCGAAGATGTCGGGCAGGTGTATGAGGCTATAGAACCTGTGCCATTATTTTTTGTGGGGAACGTGCAGACGTATCGGACTCTGGAAGACTCCTTACGGATGGCTGCATTTTGAGATGATTTAGGGGAACAAAAAAGTGTTCAGCTCTATAATGTGTTGTTAGACAACAAGAGGATTTTTGAGGATAGAATTGGTAAGGCCAATTGTTACACACACTCGTTAAACGTGCATAATTATTCAGTGTTTGTAGGACACATGTAACCAGTTCTATTTCGATATAAGAATGCAGTTCAACAGCAAATTGATCAGATGCTAGCAAATGGCATAATTGAGCACTCTAATAGTCAGTATTTTAATTCACTCAAAACTGTTCCTAAGGCAGTTGGAAAAGTTAGGACTTGTCTTGACGCACGCACCCTCAACTCACATATTAGTTTTGACCAGTTGAGATCTTTATCTATTAAAGAATTAATGCAGAGTTTTGAAGGTAAACAGTGGTTCACGTGCGTGGATCTCAGCTCTAGTTACCGGGTGAGTTAGCCGTGGTCGCTACAGCATGACTGCTGGCAGTCGCCCATATCCGGGAGGCCCCGCCGGCAACCTTGAAGATGGTCTTCTGTGGTTTCCCATCTTCCTTCCAGGCAAATGCCGGGGTTGGTCCCTAACTATAGGCCACAGCCACTACCTTCCAACTCCTCGACCTTCCATTCCAACTTTCCTCCCCAACGGTACTTGTAGCTCACCCATTGGGTGTCCGTCTCGAAGCAGCAACAAAACTAGCGAGCCGAACATGTCCTCCGACACTCCCGGCAGATCGGCCCTTGACGGCATTCAGTCACCAGTATAATCTTTTCCAGTTTCAAAGGGTACCCTTTGGTTTGAAAAGTAGCTCAGCAGCTCTTATTAGGGCACTTAATATTGCACTAGGCAGGGTCACAGGTGAGTTCGTTACTATTTATATTGATGATACGGTCATAAGTTCCAGAACTTATGAGGAGCACTTGGGTCATTTAGATGATGTTTTAAGAAGCTGGACACGGCAGGTTTCACTCTGAAACTGTCTAAGTCCGAGTTTTGCAAGCAAGAGGTCACTATTCTGGGTCATAAAGTATCACGATTAGGGGTAACACCAGAGATAAGTAGGGTACAGAAAATACTGAATACTAGCGCTCCAAGGAACGTAAAGGAATTGAAATCGGTGCTTGGCTCATGTAATTTCTTTCGCCGCTTCGTGGTGAAGTATGCATGTCTGGTAGAGCCATTCAGAGAGTTGTTGAAACAGGTACTAGATGGCATTGGGATGAATCTCATACCGAGACATTCCAGGCGCTGAAGCGTGGATTTTAGGAAGCAGTGGTACTGCGCTATCTGGTGTATTCCTTGGAATACACGTTCAGTTAGAGTTAGCTCTTGCTGCTCTTTGCTTTTTTCAATTAGCCTCATTTATTTAATTTTCCTCCTTGCAGACACCATCGGAGACCCTCTGTGTTCTATTTGCTCCGTACACGCGCTTATGTTGTTTTTATGTCTGTTCTAGATGTGTATCATCTATGGAATGTACCTAGCAGCATCTTGCGGCTACCCGATGAAGTTCTCCAAACTCCTCGAGTCAAGAGGATTTACACACCAATCCACCAGGCGTCGTCTTTGTCGTCAGCTAACATCTCCTTGAAGACACTGCTCTATGAAGAATAACAATTTTTGTACAGAGTTTTTTATTGTTCTTATGTTTCCCATTCTGCTATATTCTGTTTTGTTCCCTTCCTCTTCCTTTTTGCCCACCCAGCTACCTCGTGCTCTCGCCCGTTCGCTCTCACTTTTTATTGAGTCGTCAACGTGTGAGTTCGGCCTTTCTCAGATGCTACCTCCTCTCAACCGAGGTACAATTTTAAATCGCCGCCATGTTGTGGTATTGAATGTAAGCTAACGGCTACCAGGAGCCATCAACCTTAAGCGGCTATGAAAAAGCTAATTACAAATCTTCAATGATTTTAAACGCATTTTATTGGTTTTAATCCAAGTTGAATGATTTAATTCGAAATTTATAGACAGAGTGGGGAATTACGCACTATTGTGCAATAACCGTCTTCGTGGGATTTTCTTTGTCATGTTTTAGCTTACGAAGCTTGCTTGAAAACATGAAAATTAATACTTCGTGTACGAAATAAAGGGAATAACTTCCTCACACCGTGGTATTTCTGCTAATACTCATAGCTGACTATAAAACTTAGCTTTTTCCACCGTGGGATTCTTACCGCTCCATTTAACTGTCTACAGTTCGGGAATTTCCCATTTAAATACATTTCAAACCACAAAGAACTATGCTCAATACTGTCAAATTGCTGGAACTTCAAGTTAAATAGAACTAATAACTGCAACCCACAAACTTTCCAACGCAATAAACGTATTCAAGTTCAAATTAAACTTAAGTGTTCTCCATAAACTGCAATAACTTTTCGCTTGTGTCATGAACTTTCTGTGCTGCAATAGTGAAATTTTCCTATCTATCAACAAACTTTAGTGCAAAACAGTGTCCATTTAACTATCTACCTCGCCGCGTTTGACTGAGAGCAGAACTTTGAATTCCTATATCCTTTTCCCCAAATACCTTTTACTACCCAAATTAATTTAAAATTTAAATTTAAGTCAAAACTCTACGAGGCTTCGCTTAGAATTAAGCGCCCTTCCAACTTTGCTCCATTTCCCATACTCTGCGTCAATATATATGGCTATAGCCCACATTTTAATATGTATTGTTTTTCCCTTCTAAAACTAGGGAGTTCTACTTTTTTCAATTATAAAAGAGTTATCTAATTGTTTAATCCAGACTTCACAAAAGGTGACCATCCCTATTGGAGTTTAAAATCTCTTAAATTCTGCATAAATAGAAGTGGTTGTAAGAACCACTTATTCATCCCTTCTCTTTTCTTATCCTGCTGATTTCAGGAATTCCTAAATTTTGCCTTTACTAAGGTATCCAAGGGCCTTAATTTTGAAAAATTAATATACCACCTAATTAATTTATGGAAATATTAAATAATTTTATAATTACTTTATTATTATCCTTTTAAGCTTGAAGCTTTTTAATTATAACTACTTTTCAAACCGTTGTATGGGTTTAGCGCTTGTAACAGGTTTCAAACCTTGAAATTGTCAATTGTAATCCTTTATAATTAACCTAAAGGGTTCGTAACTTTTTATTTATACGCTTGTCATATAACTTGTGTAAGCGTTTTGTACAAATAAGGGTCTGAGACTTCCAAGTTGTTAAAACAACAATCTATTACTTTAGCTTAAAATAGCTAAATTGTTCTAAACTCGAAATAAGATTCTCATAATTGTTAAATAAACTCTTTATTGTTTTCCGCTTTATCTCTTTTGCTAGAATGGTGGAATTTTGAGTGTGTTGTCCAAATGGGGCAAGTTTCCACGAAGGTGCGGAACTCCGAGTAAGAGTATGTGAAAGAGTTTTGGGGGAGTTTTGGAGAGTTCTATTAAACGGGGGAGCGTTATCCAAGGGGAGCACGATCGAGAAAGGGCTATTAACTTACAGGGTAAACACTGTATGTGAGCTATTCACTAATCGCTGAGCGCGCACGTTACGCTCGGCAGTCTGAGCACTTCAAGTTTACTACAATGAGAATTGCATGCACAGCAGTTCTATAACTAATGATGGACACTGGCAATTCAAGGTGTCAGGAGGGGAAGCAAGATTTAAAACAATGTGTAATAATAACTGTATGCAATGGTCTGTGATAAATGTATCTTCTGATTTATTGATACCAGAATTGTTAGCCAGTGTTCCTCTTATTAGGAACGTGAAAGAACAATGTAAGAAGTACAACCTATGTTTAGATGTCAAATTGGGAAGGAAGTTATAACTTTGTGAGTGTAGTATTCTGAGATCACACTTACCCCTGGCAGGACGTCACGGTGCAGATGGGCAAGGCCTTTGGCAAACAACAGACCCCTAGTCCAGTGGGGACCTCCTTCTTATGTCTTTGGGAACTGCTGACTCGGTGTTACTTCACTTGTTGGTGTTCCAGATACCTCCAGTGTTTGTGTATGTGAGTGATGCAAGCTGTTGGCTTAACCAACTGTAATAAGTAGTGGCCTGCTTGCGGTGTTCCGAAAATATATTGGAGGTGCTGTCCTTCCAGCCTGGGGTAGTTTTGGGGTAGAAGAGGGTGTTGAATGTTGGGCTAGAAGCGTAGTATTTGTGGGGTGGTTATCGGAGTATTTGTAGATTCCTGTAGATGTGTAGCTTGTAGATGTGTGTAGGTCCAGTGGCGTGGGACACATCTCTCTTGGGGGTGCGCAAGGTCCTAAGGGTTTGGGGACCCCGGGGCCTTAACAACACATCGTCGATATTTAGTTTGTGTCCGCACAAACTGTTTTCAGAGTTAAGGTTGGTTTCCTCTTCTTCTTATCCTTCTCCCTGGTCATCTTCATCTTTTCCTTCTCCTCTTCTCGTCGTGGGGATGATGTGTTTGGTGTAGATGCTGTATCTTCTTGGTGTGTCGTGTAGTCCCTCGGAAGTGTGTAGGGGGTAGTGTACGCTCGGAAGGGGTGGGTGTTAGGGTTGGAACATTGTTTGATAAGCAAGTCATATAAAATTGATGAACATTCATAGGTATCAAAATATATAGGTCTTAAACCATTCAAAGTCAATGCTATAGTTATATAATCTCATAGCTATCTTTCGGAATCCACGTAGAAAGGAAAACAAATATTTTGAATAATCATTTGTGCTGTCAGTACAGCTGGATGAAAAAAGTGCTTTCTACGTGCATCTGGTGTATCAACAAAGGATAAATGCATAAAAGATTGAAGATAAAAGAGAAACAGGTGCCCAGGGTGTAAATTTAAGGGTATGTATGAAAATGAGTTTTATTGTGTAGGGAGAAATGGGACACCTTTACAAATCAACGTTAAAAGAAGGAAAGGAAAGAAAAACAAGTGTAATCATATGTGTGTGTATAAGTATTAAATCATTCGATGTTAGATCTGGTGAAGAAGAGTAATACATATTCAACAAAATAGCCGTAGTCATCTGATAGTAATATATCCAATGATAATAATGATAACAATGATATCAATTATAATACAATAATAACAATAGTTGCAGTATTCCAGAATATAATTATAACCTGGGATCCATCATATCATACAATTCTCCGGTGGAGCTCTTGACTTGGCCATTCATTTTATACCTTACGCACTATCTTTTTGTATACGTATGTGCTATGCAGCCGCTCCTAATCATGGTTCAGTGGCAAATCCGTTGTTCCATTTTTATTTAATTTATACCCTAGTGGTTTTCCCACCGTGGGTTGGGAATTCCACCCTGGCATCGAAGGTTCGGCCCTTATAGTCTTTGTGCCGCCCTTAGACACCGCATGTCGCCCCTCATTCGAGTGTTTTATGTTTGCGTCCACAGCTTACAGCGTCCCCAATGATGCTGAATGCCAATGGCCACTGGCGCCATCACCTTATTGGTGTGCCTCAATCGACGAAAGTGTGAGTGTCTGTACAAGAAGGAGAGGGTGTGGTATTTCTGAGTTGGAAAATATATTTACAATAGGTATGTGTACAATCCTCGTCATCTGCAAAACAAAAATGCGTTATTGGCCAGTTATCTGGAACATGTACATACAGTCGCTTCCTTGCTTTCCTGAAAATAGAGTATATTATTGTTATTACACCACATATATATAGCCTTTCAATTGCTGCGCATAGTACATAATCCTATTATGGCGCCACTTAAGCCTAACTTAATCTAGGTCGCCCGTACTCTACCGTACTACTTATATCTATACTCCTAGTGTATATGTGTAGGTGTGTGTGTCATCAGTGTATACAAGTGTGTGAATATGTGTGCTTGCGACGTTGGTGGTCCACCTTATCTTTTATTATGATAATTTGCTGATTTCTGCAGTAGCTACTTTGGAACTCATTTCTGAAATATAAATACATTGTATAAATATGCCCTTGGCCAAATGTATTCCTTATATATATATATATATATATCGCGCAACGCTGTGGTCGGTCAACTTCGCTTGCTGTACCGTATTGTCGCATATGTTGCGCGCATCGTGCAGCGGTATTTTATGGGTTGGCTGGCTTCAGTGCCACCGCCCTTGGAGCGCCTATCGCTGTTTTTCGCTTGTACAGCGTTTTGTCGGCCTTACCCCTTTAGCGTGACGGTTTTCGGGTGCCGAACGCGCTGTCTATTGCCTTCGCGTTCAGGCCGCTGGCATATCTTGGCATCAATATGGCACTGTCCTCTGCGGGACGTGGCCTCCGCGATGTTTGTGCCGAGTGAGTGTATCTTATATCTAACTCCATACTAATCTATATCTAGTAAAAAGTTTGCCGAGATAGTTCCTTATTCTGTTGCCGAAATACGCCTTGTCAGTTACTGCTTTGGAACAGCAACTGACTTACTAAATTTGCTTATCATCTAAGTTGCTCCCGAAATATGCAACTATATCTTATATGGTAAATTTCAAACGAGGAATACCTCCCTTATCGGGGGTTCCGTGCGTGCAAATCCTGGTGGCACCGGCAGCCTCCAGGACCGCCAGACCGAAGTCGTTGAACACTTTCCTCCTTATATACTATTCCCCCCCTTAATAACTAATTGTGTGTATAGGCCTGTGTATGCATTGCTAAATAGCAAACAATTCATCCGGGATTTCCATGGCTTGTTGCCGCATTATAAAATCACTTTTCGGGCGTCCCCGCGCTAGTCAATTGTGGCAATTTTCGGGAGACCCAATCCCTTGTGGTGGTCGCTACCTACCATTTACAAACTTACGGTACATTTAAAACCGACATTTAGCTCACGGGTCGCTATCCGACATTTGTGGGCTTGCGGAACATATTTAGGCTGCGATATTCACACTCTTGGCGGGCTGGATATATCCTCATGGTCACGCTCAGGGCGGATGGGATCTGGCCTCATGGTCACGCTCATGGCGGATGGGCATCCAGTTATCGTCTTACGCATTCATTTATTCATTATTAATCATTCATTATTTCATTATATTCCAGTCTCCACCATAGTTCCGGCTATGGGATTTCATTTCACATGAGGTTCCGCCAGTTCAGGACTTTTTGGCTTCACTCCCTTGCGAGCGGGAGACTACCCCTCGCGCCTCAAGCGGTGGACTTACATACAACTAACTATGAAGTCCAAGTCAAGCTGGTCGTCTCTAGGCGAGTATTTTATGTCCGATACAGAGGTGGCTATGTCTCCTATCAGACGGGTAAGTTCTCCCCTGCAGGTCTGGCGCCGTTGACTGTAACGCATAGTGGGTGAAATCAGTTTACCTATTTTTAGTCTTTTATAGGTGCTTTGGGCCTGTTAACTGGTGTTAGTCCTGTTTCCCAGTGTAAATGCTTGTATTTTGCCTATCATCTGGGTATTCGAGATGTGGTGTTCCCAACTGTGTGCTAAATGCTGGGTTTACCCGAAATATATTCCTATTTTATCATGTATGTCTGTGTAACTGTGTGTTTGTATGTGAAAATGAGTTTTCCCCTGGAATAACTATTTTTGTCTGTGTTTTTCATTTCCTGCTGAGGGCTTTCGTAAATTGGAAATCGCCCGCGCTATCTCAGATCTCTGTCCTGAACGGACCTATTTTGTGTTTGGATTGTCACCTAGCGTTATATCGCTGGTGTCTGGAGTTTAGAAAATTTTCCCGGTCGAGAGAATTGTGCATTTAGGGCTGACTGATTTTCAGTCGGTCGCCAGTTTCGTCTACTCGCTCTTGTAACCATCTGTGTGCCTATCTTAATTGTATGACGTTTTAAAGCCGTCCTTAGTGTATCCGTCTGTGTCTGAGAAGGGTCAATACCTCCTGTTTTCAGTCGGTCGACAGTTGCCCTCTCGTGTATGTATGCTGATCTCCTCGTCCCTCTGGAGGTCGCTCGCTCGATTATCGGGTCGTCCTTGCCTACTTAGTCCTCCGGACCTCTGATCATGTGTGTTTCTCATGAGCCCTGTATGTCTGCATGTGTGAACGAGTTTTATTGTATGTGTCTGTATCGGGATTCTAGTAGTGTGCTTCGTAGCAAGGTGTCGTTGATTAACCTAATCCTTGCTACCCCTGTTCCCTGTACTGATGTGTTTATAGTGTCAGCCGCCGTGCCTGTAACTGGTATCCATGGTTCGAGTCCTAGGCTTTGGCTTTCTTTTCAACAATTAGTGTCCTGTCTCTATTAACTGTTTGTGTGCAGCCCTGAGTGATATGTATGAGATTCTTCTGTACCCTACTCCACTTCTGTTCATAAATTGGCTACCCTGTCTGTAGTACTGAGTTTCAATGCCATGTGGGCTGTACGCGACAAGGTATTGTGTAGGCTTTGTGGATTCTGCATATGCCCTATGTCGGTGATGTGGGATCCCTAATTCCCTAATTTTGGTCCCTTGGCGTGTAGTATAGGGTTGAAGTGTGTGTGGCAAAATATACCCTGATTGAAATGATTTGTGAAATGCTGACTGTCTCTTGTATTTTAATTACGTGAGATTTCATGTGTACAAAATGGTATGAATGATTATGTTTTACTGTTTTACCATTGAGAGTGCTGCTAAGCCTTGCTAGCTATCTCTCCTTCGATTGTGTTCGTGCGCCACGTTTTCGCTGACGCGTACATTGCTCAAATTACCGTGTTGTAGCAAGCAACCTTGACAGCCTAGTCGCCTGCATGTTTATAATCTTACCTTGTAGATTAATCACCTATGTGGTATGGCCCATCTGATTGTGTTAGTCTGTGTAATATAAGTGTAAAGAACCTACCATTGATTATGTGCAATTTCCCCTGACGTTCCCTGATATGACGGCTGCTACCGTGTCGGTTTATTTAAATTTGTGTGTAAAAGAACCTACTGCTATACACGTTTGCGTTGTGAATGTTATTGAGTATATAACATCTGAAATTCCTGGTATACATATAACATACATGCATAAACACTTGTAAATACAGAATAATATTTTCCTGCCATCTATTGGCATCACACTTTACAGATATATGTCCGTCTTGTGGGCCCCTGGAAGGGTTTGCCCCTGTTCTAGGGATGATGTAGAGTTTATGTGCGTGTGGGCCAGTGTTTTGTCAAATGACGTGTATTTGTTCGGCCCTACTCGCCGTATGTGTAAGTGTTTGTCTCCCTGTTGTTGTTGTTTGAGTCTTCAGTCTTTTGACTGGTTTGATGCAGCTCTCCATTCCTCCCTGTCCTGAGCTAAACGTTTCATCTCTACATAGCTACCACACCCTACATCCCAGGCAATCTGTATAACATATTCTAACCTTGGTCTACCCCTACAGTTCTTGTCCTCGACCCTTCCTTCCATAACTAAGCTTGCTATTCCTGGGTGTCTTAGTATATGTCCTACCAACCTATCTCTTCTCTTTATTAGCAGTCGCCAGAAACATATCTCCTCTCCCACTCGTCTTAATACCTCTTCGTTTGTAACCCTATCTACCCATCTGATCTTCATCATTCTCCTGTAACACCACATTTCAAATGCTTCAATTCTCCTCTTTTCTGCTGCACCAATAGTCCAAGTATCACTTCCATAGAGCGCCACACTCCAGACAAAGGCTTTCAAAAATGACTTCCTAATACCTAAATCTATATTCGATGTCAGCAGATTCCTTTTTTGTAGAAATGCTTTCTTTGCCTGAGCCAACCTACTTTTTATATCCTCTTTGCTTCGTCCATCACTGGTTATTCTGCTTCCTAAGTAACAGAAGTCTCCTACTTCCTTCAGCTTTTCACCTGCCAATTTGATCTCCATAGAGGTTTCTGATTTATTTCGGCTGCATTCCAGTATTTTTGTTTTACATTTATTAATTTTCATCATGAATTCTTTCCGTAAGACGGAGTCCATACCATTCAAAAACTCATTCAAATCCTCAGGCTTGTCGGCCAAGATGACGATATCATCAGCAAATCTCAGAGTTGAAATTACTTCTCCTTGAATCTTCACTCCCACTTTACATTTTTCTCTAACTTCCTTCATTGCTTGTTCAATGTAAAGATTGAAAAGTATGGGTGATAAGTTGCAGCCTTGCCTCACACCTTTCTGAATACCAGCTTCTCTCTCATGTCCTTCAACTCCTCGAATGACTGCTGTCTGGTTTCTGTATAGATTGTATATCACCCTCCTATCCCTGTACTTTATTCCAATCGATTTCAAAATGTCAAACAATTTAGTCCAATCAACGTTATCAAAAGCCTTTTCTAAGTCTACAAAAGCCATGAACGTTCTCTTATCTTTCCTTATTCTACCTTCCTAAATCAGCCTAAGACTTAGTACAGCTTCCCTTGTTCCTACATTTCTCCTGAAACCAAATTGGTCTTCGCCCAACTCCGTTTCTATCTGGCTTTCAATCCTCTTGTAAATCATTCTAGACAGGATCTTTGAAGCATGAGTAATGAAGCTGATTGTACGGTAATCTTCACATCTGTCAGCTCCCACTTTCTTTGGTATAGGGATGATTACATTCTTCTTGAAATCAGGGGGTACCTCACCTGTCTCATAAATCCTACACACCAAGTGAAATAACCTGATCAGACCTTCATCTCCTATGCAGCGTAGCAACTCAATCGGTATATCATCTATGCCTGGTGCTTTGTTCCTGCTTAAGTCTTCCAAAGCTCTATCAAATTCTGATCTCAATATTAAATCTCCTTTCGCATCCTCATCAATTTCCTCCTCCCTTTCCATTACATGATTCTCAATCTCCTTTCCCTTATACAAACTCTCTATGTAAGCTTTCCATCTCTCAACCTTTTCTTCCCTATCTGTTAGAGGCTCTCCATTTTTGTCCTTAATATTACAGCACTTAGTCTTCTTTTCCCCAAAAGTATGCTTAATCCTTCGATAAGCTGTGTCTACTTTTCCTAATTTCAGACAATTTTCTATACCTGCACATTTCTCTTTCAACCATTCTTCTTTTGCTTCCTTGCACTTCTTGTTAACCTCATTTCTCAGACGTCTGTATTCTGCTTTCCCCTTTTCATCTCTTACATTCTTGTGTTTCCGCCTTTCATCCATCGATTCTAGTATATCCTGAGTGATCCACGGTTTTCTACCTATTCTTTCTTTCCTACCAATGTTTTCTTCTGCGGATTTTGTTATTTCATTCTTCAAAAGTGCTCATTCGTCTGCAATTGAAGTTTGTTTAGGGTTTTTCATTAGTCCTTCTTTATACTCTTCTTGAATCTTTCGTTTACATCCTTCTCTTTCAGTCTGTCTATTGCCCACCTTTTTGGCTTTTGACTTTTCTTCAGTTTCTTCAACTTTAATCTGCATTTCATTACAACCAGATTGTGGTCAGAGTTTATGTCAGCACCAGGATATGTTTTACAATCCAAAATCTGGTTTCGAAACCTCTGCTTGACCATAATGAAGTCGATTTGGTAACGTCCTGTATCTCCTGGTCTCATCCATGTGTATATTCTTCTATTGTGGTTATTGAATAAGGTGTTAGCTATGACCAACTCATGCTCGGTGCAGAATTCTACCAGCCTGCTTCCTCGATCATTCCTTTCACCTAATCCGAAACATCCTACTATCTTCCCTTCTCTCCCTTTTCCTACCACAGCATTCCAATCTCCCATTACTATAACATTCTCATCACCCTTGATATACCTCAGAATTTCGTCTATTTCTTCGTAGACCTTTTCAACATCCTCATCATCAGCTTGACTGGTAGGCATATAGACTTGTACCACTGTGGTGCAGGTAGGTTTAGTATTGATTTTTGCTACAATAATCCGTTCACTATATTGCTCATAATATTCCACCCGCTGTCCAAGTTTCCTACTCAATATGAGGCCAACCCCTGCTTGGCCATTGTTTGATTTAGTGCTAATGACCCTATAGTCTCCTGACCAAAAGTCATGTTCTTCCTGCCAGCGCATTTCACTAATCCCAACCAAATCCAACCTCAACCTATCCATTTCCCTTTCTAAGTTTTCTAACCTTCCACTTCCTAGCAGACTTCTAACATTCCACGCTCCGATCCCTAGAATGTCAGATTTCCTCTTTGTCACTTCTGTGATGTCTCCCTATGGGTCCTTAGTTTGAGCCTGTCGCGTGGCTTGCTTAAACTTTAGGCCGCGAACATTTCCGTTGCTCTAAACCGGAGCTGCCCACTCTGGCGAATAAGTCCCCTATAATTTGTCTTGCTGTAAACATTGCTAGTATAATCGTTGTCCTCTATACATTTTGGTTAACATTAGAAATACATATACGATATACATATATGAACCCTGTGGCTCCTTAAGTATACTTCCATAGGTCTGTATTTCGGAATCTTCGTCCGGAAGCCTTTATGTTTACTGGACCCTTATTTTGAATACTATAGGTGCCGTATCCATGTGTATGGCTGGGATGAGATATGTATAAACGTGTAACTATGTTGTCCGTGGAGCGTCGCCTGTGTTAATGTCTACTGTTCGTTACTACGGCTCTGGCTTTGATTTTGCCATGCCACGCCTATTGAGGCTAACGCGGTCTATATTTCTGTATACTATCGTATATCACCCTCGGTCAATCGACCTTAACTAACGTCTGAGCGCTATCGCTCGATGGGGTGATTAATTTTGGCCTCCGGCAAACACTTAGGAGTGTTCCTGTTGCCTAACTGCGGCGTTTCCAGCAGGGTGAGTTTGGGCCTTCGTGTTCCGTAATGCCCCCTTGTTTGATGGGGTGCCCTTATGCCTGAAGGGATTATTCCGCGCCGCGGTGCATTGTGAGTGTCTGTCTAGATGGCCCGTGGGGCTACGGAGCAAAATTTTCCTATTTCCCCGTGTACTTTGTGTATGAACGTGCGATGTGTACTGAGGTGTGTGGACTGTATTTGGAGCGGTTGAAATCAACACCCTTCTGTGTGTTTGGCCTGAGGGGATCGGTGCCAGTGTTCGCCGGGGTTCTGACATAATTGCCCTTTTAATCACCGCTGTGGGTCGTGTAGGTGTTCGTGTCTGCAGTGTATTCGAGGTCGGATCAGCAGGCTCCTGTTTTAGGGCCACGGCCTCCTCCTTCCCCTTCGTGTTGTCTGTTGTGCTTATGGTCACCTGTGCGAGTTCCTTTGTGAGCTGTGCAATGTCATCAGTGGGGTGTACCTGCCAGCTGGCTATAAATTCTAGTGTCATATTGTGTGCCTGTAATTTTGTGTAGTGTTGCCATAAGTTAGCTTATTCCCTGCTCAGTTCTATGGCTTGCTCAGCTACCCGCGTGTTACTGGTTCCCACCCTGATGTGTTCATTCTTCAATCTGTGATATTCCCCATTCTGGGAATCGTGTTGAAGGTGTAATTGCCAGTGTGATCTGTTGAAGTGTTCCCGTATACTTGAGATTGGTCCCCTGATTTTATAGTCCCCCTTCTTGTGCGTGAGTGCGCCAAGAATTCTTTTGTACTGAGCTCTGAGGAGCTCTGGTATCTTCTCAGGTAATTCTGTTTTACTGCTATCCTCTTGTGCCATGCTATAAGGCCCTGGTATAATTCGATGTTATTCATCATGTCCTGGCGTGTGAATGTGGACATGTTGTCTGCTTTAGGATGTATGTAGTGTGTATGAGTGTAATAATTGTAAAAATATTCACTGTAGTATTATTTCCTTTCGTTTGTTTCTATTTGTAACTGCCTACCCAAAAATGTGTCTTGATCCCTGTGAATTTGTTTATACCTGAATGTGTCTTGAGGCAAGGATTAACAGTGTGTTGGAGGTCGTATGGTAACTAGCGCCCTTTGCTAAATTTTACTTGTCTGGGCTGGGAGGGCTAGTGTGAATTTTTTTACACAATTATTGGACCCTGGGACAACATATTTTCTATCTAATGCGATAGTGTGTCTGTTAACTCTTTTCTGCTGCTATAAGAAAAATGTTCCTGAACTTGGGACACTTTATTTTGTGTTACAACTGTGCACAATAATTTCACTGTAGGGCTCGAAAAAAATTCCGTAATTTACCTTACTTCCCAGTGTATTCGATATTGGCTTGGCTGTCACGCGAGAGGTTTTGCTATTGTGCTTCCCTATGGGGTGGGTGGGAGGGCTAATATTAATTAATGTAACCCACGTAAAAAATCTATGGCGTAGCTCAAAGAATTTTTTTCCCTATTTGCTTGGCTGCTAAGGTACTGGAATCGGTAGCCTCTGGTCTCTTTGTCTAAGTCCCTGTCTCTACGGAGATTACCAGCGCCTCTACCACTTTTGATCTGACCTGAAATGGGGGTAGGTCGAACAAGGGTGTAAATGGTGGAATTTTGAGTGTGTTGTCTAAATGGGGCGAGTTTCCACGAAGGCGCGGGAACTCCAAATAAGAGTATGTGAAAGAGTGTTGGGGGAGTGTTAGAGTGTTTTACTAAAAGGGGGATCGTTATCCAAGGGGTGGACGATCGAGAAAGGGCTATTAACTTACAGGGTAAACACTGTATGCGAGCTATTCACTAATCGCTGAGCGCGCACGTTATGCTCGACAGTCTGAGCACTTCAAGGTTACTGCAATGAGAATTGCATGCACAGCAGTTCTATAACTAATGATGGACACTGGCAATTCAAGGTGTCAGGCGGGGAAGCAAGAGGTAAAACAATGTTTAATAATAACTGTATGCAATGGTCTGTGATAAATGTATCTGCTGGTTTATTGATACCAGAAGTGTTAGCCATTGTTCCTCTTATTAGGAACGTGTGAAATCAATGTAAGAAGTACAACCAATATTTAGGTGTCAAATTGGGAAGGATGTTATGACTTTGAGAGTTTAGGATTCTGAGATCAAACTTACCCCTGGCAGGACGCCACGGTGCATATGGGCAAGGCCTTCGGCTAACAACAGACCTTTAGTCCAGTGGGGGCCTCCTTCTTATGTCTTTGGGAACTGCTGACTCGGTGTTACTTCACTTGTTGATGTTCCAGATACCTCCAGTGTTTGTGTATGTGAGTGATGCAAGCTGTTGGCTAAACCAACTGTAGTAAGTGGTGGCCTGCTTGCGGTGTTCCTAAAATGTATTGGAGGTGCTGGCCATCCAGCCTGGGTTAGTTTTGGGGTAGAAGAGTGTGTTGAATGTTGGGCTAGAAGCGTAGTATTTGTGGGGTGGTTATCGGAGTATTTGCCGATTCCTGTAGATGTGAAGCTTGTAGATGTGTGTAGGTCCATCGGCGTGGTACACATCTCTCTTAGGGGTGCGTACGGTCCTAAGGGTGTAGGGACCCTGGGGCCTTTACAGTAGTGTGCATAGTTTTTATTTTATTCAATACAAGCTGTACCCGGCATGCGTTGCAATGCCAATCAAAGAAAGTGTTGGCGTTGAAATTCTGTTTCTTGAAGTGCTTTTGGATACACAACATGTTAACTGCCTCTAAGCTATCATAAAATGGATTTTCTAATTTAGAACCATTCGTGGGAGCGTGCACAACAACTTTCAAAAAGTTTCATCGCTGTCACTCATTTGTTGAATCTAATCGTACGCTACCTATTGTGAAATGGATTTACTAAGTCGAAACCCTTCCCTGGCGTGTACACAATGACTCATCAATGATTCATCGCAATCGGATGAATTGTATATGCACGTATACGGGGTTTTGTTTAAACGATTCGTGCGCTGTCACTCATTTGTTGAATCTACTCGTGCGCTACCTATTGGGAAATGTATTACTAAGTCGAAGCCCTTCCCTGGCGTGTACACAATAACTCATCAAGGTTTCATCGCAATCGAAGAATGTTATATGAACGCAATAGGGAATTTTGTTGAAACGCTTCGCGCGTCGTCACCCATTTGTTGCATCTACTTTTGCGCTACTTATTGTGAAATGGATTTACTAAGTCCCCTTCCCTGGCGGGTACAAAATAACTGATCAATGTTTCATCGCAATCGGATGAATAGTATATGAACGCATACCTGATTTTGTTTAAACGATTTGCACTCCGTCACTCATTTGTTGAATCTACTCGTGCACTACCTACTGTAAAATGTATTTACTAAGTTAGAAACCGTCACGTAAGTGTCCACAACATCTCACCCAAGTTTCATCGCTATCGTCGTTCATTTGTCGAATCTACTCGTGTGCTACCTACTGTGAAATGTATTTACTAAGCCAGAAACCTTCCTTGGAGTGTCAACCATATTTCACCCAAGTTTCACCGCTAACGGCAGAATGGTATATGACCTTATACGGGACTTTGTTGAAACGCTTCGCGCGTCGTCCCTCATTTGTTGAATCAACTTGTGCGCTGCATATTGTATAGGGGATTTACTAAGCCAGAAATTTTCCATGACGTGTACACAACATCTCACCCAAGTTTCATAGGTACGGACGAATGGTACATGTATGCATACGGGACTTGGTTGAAACGCTTCGCGTGTCGTCGCTCATTTGTTGATTCTACTCTTGAGCTACATATTGTAATATGGATGTACTCAGCCAGAAACCTTCCCTGGAGTGTACACAACATCTCACCCAAGTTTCATCGCAATCGGATGAATGGTATGTGAACGTATACGGGACGTTGTCGAAACGCTTCGCGCATAGTCACTCATTTGTTGAACATAAACGTGCGCTTCGTATTGTAAAATGGATTTACTTAGCCAGAAACCTTTCCTGGAGTGTACACAACAATTCACCAAACATTTATCACTATCAGACGAATGGTATATGACTTTATACGGGACTTTGTTGAAACGCTTCGCGAGTCATCGCTCATTTGTTGAATCTACTGGTGCGCTACCTATTGTAAAATGTATGTACTAAGCCAGAAACCTTACCTGGAGTGTACACAGCATCTCACCCAAGTTCCATCGCTATCGGATGAATGGTATATGAAATTAAATGGGACTTTGTTGAAACGCTTCGCGCGCCGTTGCTCATTTGTTGATTCTACTCGTGCTCTACCTATTTTTAAAGGGATTTACTAAGCTAGAAACCTTCCCTGGAGTGCACACAAAATCTCAGCCTAGTTTCATCGCTATCGGACGAATGGTATATGAACGCAAACGTGACTTTGTTGAAATGCTTCGCGCGTCGTCGCTCATTTGTTGAATCTAATCGTGCGCTGCCTATTGTATAGTGGATGTACTAAGCCAGAAAATTTCTCTGCAGTGTACACAACATTTTACGCAAGTTTCATAGCTATCGGACGAATGGTATATGAATGCATACGGGACTTTGTTGAAATGCTTCGCGCATCGTCGCTCATTTGTTGAATCTACGCGTGCGCTACCTATTGTAAAATGGATTTACTAACTCGGAAACCTTCCTTGGAGTGTACTCAACATCTCACCCAAGTTTCATCGCAATCGGACGAATGGTATATGAACACATACGGGACTTTGTTGAAATGCTTCGCGCATCGTCGCTCATTTGTTGAATCTACGCGTGCGCTACCTAGTGTAAAATGGATTTACTAAGTCAGAAACCTTCCTTGGAGTGTACTCAACATCTCACCCAAGTTTCATCGCTATCGGACAAATGGTATATGAACACATACGGGACTTGTTTGAAACGCTTCGCGCATCGTCACTCATTTGTTGAATCTACGCGTGCGCTACCTATTGTAAAATGGATTTACTAAGTCAGAAACCTTCCTTAGGGTGTACTCAACATCTCACCCAAGTTTCATCGCAATCGGTTGAGTGGTATATGAATGCATAGGAGACATACACACACACCCACAGACAAACTATCACGTAAGATTGATTTTTATATATATAGATTTACGTTTTATTAATAAATTGAGTTGTTATGTAGGATTCAGGATCAAGGTGTATAGAGTAAAACATTGAGATTGTAATAGTTAAAGGCCATCGCTTTTAAATTTATTTCGTTAAGTTTACAAGGTTTAACGACATTTTATTTATCGATGATCCTGATAGCCTAGGGCACAACAGGATGATGCTGAATTATAGCATTTTTATTTGGATGAGACACTAGCAGTGTCTAATAAAACTCATTGCTCGACATTGGAGTATTGTACAAAATTTTGTGTGGTCAAACAAGTCTTTCTATGCAGATATGATGTATTGTTATGAATAAACTGCAGGCACGTTTTTACGTCTGCTTGTTACGTTTTATATAACTTTTTTCGTTATGATTAATCGTAATGGGAGGTTAGAATAAATACTATTGTCAAGATACTGAAGCTCAATGCCCATTTACCCATTTCATATTTTCCTATGTTACCCGAGATTGAAGAGTTCTTAAGCTCTCGTTGTGTTTTTTTGCTTTTGATCCTGTTGAGGATGGACCATAGTGTTTATTAGTTGATCGATTCATCCTTATTTGTTCCTCATTTTCAGTGTGTGGTGTGCTAGTTGGATTGGTAAGTATTTTAGCCGGGGAACTGCCGATTGCATCGATCCATCATCATCTTGGGATTCTAGCTGTCACATCACTGGTAAATAAGGGCACAGTACCTCCTGTAACGCCACGGCCGCCTCCTTCCCTCTTCCTTGCCTATCCCTCTTAATCTACCCCTCCTTCCCTCACGAGGCCCCTGTTCGCTTTGCAGCTGAGGCCGCCTGGGCGTGGTGCTGGTCACACCTTTCCAGTTGTATCAACACCGATCAGATGTTCCCAGCTCTAGGACACTGCCCGTAGGGACGGTAGAGGTGAGTTCCCTCGCTGAGTCCGTGGAAGCCACCAACCTGGAGTGTAAATTCGATTTTTAAAAATCATTCTGCCCCTAAATGAGTTTAGAGCATAGTTCTCCTTGACTCTCATGTTACTCAAGTGCAATATCAACTCACTGTAAACCTAGTCGAAAAGTTCAGTGGAATACAATATCGTAGCAGAGCATACAGCAATAGTGATACGGGATGTATATACACAATTCCTCGAGAACTCAGTCTCACAATTACTTTCCTGATAGTGTTTATTTTTGATTTGATGGGGGAAGTAAGACGTCTTATATCAGTGTTCAAATGGTAATCTCTATTATTTTTCAATTCTAGTAACTACCTTCTTGTTACGAAATAATATATATGCATATGATCTCATCCACCTCAAGTTAAAGTAAATTAAGCAAAGTATAATCCCAGCATATTGTCAAATATGATGCTTAGATTCTGCACACATTGAACTTCCTTAGCCTCTAAAGTATTTCGTAAGATAATATACAGTGTGGTCCACCCGCCCCTTATTATTTAGTTTTATGAAACCCAACTAACATCGCATTTCTCCCGATGGTCGATATTGCTCTGCGCTCTGACTGTGTGACAGCAATGTAATTGGGTCATGGGTTTAGCAAAGAAAAAACCGACCTTAAACATTTCCCCGCCAAATACTATGGCCCATTCTACTAACATATGACATACTGCTCCTTGAAATAACACACATACACGTAATACGATCGAATTAATAGCTTACGCCACGTGATCTGTAATAGTAGAAAGTTAAATCAACACCATAAACCGTGATTGAAGACTTTGAGATGGACTTAAACTTTTGAGGTGGGACGGCTACAGTAACAACAGCACGTTTAGCGTGCGGTATCTACCATGTGTAGGTGGCTGAGAGGGTTAAAGCCTGACCATACGTGATGGGCGCGTGCGGGTAGAATGCTGCTTCGAATCTAGTAGTAGGCATACTTTTTTGAACGAAAGCCCACATTCCATTTTAGTCGGGATGTAACTGAAATTAAAATCCACAGCCTGCTTTCAGTCACCGACCGGGTCAGGAAGGGAATGAATGAAGCCCCCATCTAGCGGCGAGGATATGAACTGTGCCGGCTGCCGAGGCCTGACGCACTCCTCTGGGGCAGGGATGTAACTACATGCCACATTTATTGCCTTAAGACGTATTTTTGAGAAGAGTACGTTGAATTCTGCTGATTTATGAAGAGAATACGATCGAATTGGTACGTTATGCCACGTGACCTGTAATGGCAGAAAATTAAAAAACTGACATGAATATTAACATAACATATCGAAGTGTTGCTCCGGAGGTCCGGGTTCGATTCCCAGCTCTGCCAAGAAATGCAATACTTGTCTGAGGGCTGAAATTCAGTACACGTAGCCTCGTGAATCAAATAAAGAGAAGAAGTGGGTTCGATTCCCACCTCAGCCACCCTGGAAATGCTTTTCCGTGGTTTCCCACTTCTACTCCGGCCAAATTCCGGGACTGATTCTATCTTAAGGCCACGGCCGCCTCCTTCCCAATCCTTAGTTGCAAATACACATAACAAGCCCTCAATAACTCAGGTTATCAGAAAAATTCTACACTCACCCAAGTAAACGGGGCTAAATGACTGCGATGTTCTAGCCCCTCAAATGAAACAAAACAACAACATATCGAAGGATATTCTGATCGCCAGTGCTTGCATCGAAGTATACGTATTCCTTAGAAATTCCCATGGTATTATTAGCATACTTTCGATTTTTGCAAAAAATGAAAGTAGACTTATGAGATCTACACAGGGCCAAAAATTGTGTGTCTGTCTGTGTGTGTGACGGTGTGTCTGTGTGTGTGTGTACTCTGAATGTCTGCCCCATCCCCCCATCAATTCGAACACGGTGAAACCGAATTGAACGAAATTTGGTACAGAGGTAGAACTAGCAAAGGGGCACCTCAGTGTCATGATTTATATCGCCGCCATCTTGACGGAAACGTAATGGTGGCCACCCAAAAGTTCAAAGCTTAAATCAAATTACGAATAACCTAACCATCCGATCTCTACCAAATTTTGCAACAACATCTATTTATGTGGCGAGCGTCTTGTGACTAAACTACTAGGTAATCTGCCCAATAGTCTGCAGATGGTGGCCATGTATGTGTGCAAATCTATTCCCCCTATCAATTCAAACACGGTGAAACCGAATTGAGCGAAATTTGGTACAGATGTAGCAATAGCAAAGGGCACTCCAGTGTCATGTTTTATATCGCCGCCATCTTGACGAAAACGTAATGGCGGCCATCCTAATGTTAAAAGCTTAAATCAAATTGCGACCAACCTAACCATTTGATCTCTATCAAATTTTTCAACTACTTACCTTTTTGTGGGAAGCATCTTTTGACTGAACTATAAGGTCATCAGCCCAATAGTTTGCAGATAGCGGCCATGTATGTGTGCAAATCAATTCCCCATATCAATTCAAACACGGTGAAACCGAATTGAATGATATTTTTTTCAGAGGTAGCACTAACAAAGGGCACATCATATTCATGTATAATATCCGTATACCACGTTGTATTTCAAGAAGCTACTACAACCAACATTCAATTATACTCCTTGAAAAGGACAAAGAGTTATAACAATACCCATGTATTTAGGAGAAAGTAGGCTATAGTTCTTTACCGAACATCTTGTTTTGTTATTAAATTTTAACAAAAAGTCTTAGCATATCTTTAGGCCCGTATCACACGACACTCGCTGGCAAGGAAGCTGCTGTGATCGCTCGTACAAAATCCTGTATGATTCTGTTCTCTTCGTCAGTACACCTGCTTGTATGACCGAAGTGTATCACACGCTAACATTTTGTACGCTAAGTTGTACGAAATAAAACCGAAGGGCTGTCGTTTGAGGGCATTATTTGCAGTTCTTTCGCCTTATTAATGCAAAGCGGTCGCGAAACTTGCTTTAAGTAAATTAGAAAACATGCCAGGTACGGAATGAATGCATTCCAGTTAATATTTAAGATATAAGTGTAATAATTGAATATTTTACCATACGCGTTAATAAGAAGCCCAACAAAAACCTCCGGAGTGTGTTGGAAATGTGTGCAAGTGTTATTGGGCCCGCTCGCTCTTTCGAAGATCCCGGGCTCAAGACTATCCATCGGCAGATTTTTAAAATTCTTTTAAACTATTTTATTATACCCTCCCTACCTCATACAGCAAGATTTCAACTTGGTTTTGTTCACATTATTTCCGAAGACGATAGGGAAAGTTATTTTCTTGTCTCATTGAATTGGTTCTTTCCCCCCCCCCCCTTTTTTTTAGTCGTTTACCCTCCAGGTTGGTGGAACCCACGGACTCAGCGTGGGAACTCACCACTACCGCCTCTACGGGCAGTGTCCTAGAGCTGGGAACATCGAATCGGAAGGGATACAACTGGTGAGGTGGGATTGGCACCTCGCACCTCGCCCAGGCGGCCTCCCCTGCAAAGCGAACAGGGGCCTCATGAGGGAAGGTAAGGGATGGTTAGGATGGATAGACAAGGAAGAGGGAAGGAGGTGGCCGTGGCCTTGAAGAAGTTACCATCCCGGCATTTGCCCGAAGACGAAGTGGGAAACCATGGAAAACCACTTCGAGGATGGCTGAGGGGGAATCGAACTCCCTCTACTCATTTGGGCCACCCGAGGCTGAGTAGACCCCGTTCCAGTCCTCGTACCACTTTTCAAATTTCGTGGCAGAGCCGGGAATCGACCAACCCAGGACCTCCGGGGCGGCAGCTAACCATGCTGACTGCTACGCTACGGAAGCGACTTATTTTCTCTAAATACTGTTCAAAACCATGGATGGATACTATTCGTTATAATTATAATTTTTTTAGTCGATTTTACCCTCCAGGTTAGGTTTTCCCACAGACTCAGCGAGGGATAATTTCATTACCGCCTCTACGGGCAGTGTCCTGGATCTTGAAACACCTCATCTGGGGGATACAACAGGGGAGGTGGGATCAGCAACTCGCCCAGGCGGCCCCACCTGCAATGTGAACAGGGTCCTCTTGAGGGATGGGAAGGGAGGGGAAGATCGGGAGGGATAGGCAAGGAATAGGGAAGGAGGCGGACGTGGCCGTACGGTAGGTACTGTCCCCAATAATCCGGATAGTAGGCTGTCAGATATCCGCCCCCTCAATCGGATTGCCAATAATCACTCGCACCGGCACAGCTACATCAATGAAAATGGCACTGACAGATACTACCGAGATTAGAGCACAGTAGTTAACAAGAAATTATTGTGGAACACACCAAAATATACGGGGGTTCATACTTACCTTTTACTTACCTATTCAATTTAATCTCGGGTCTGAGTTTTCAACTGGATCACTTAATAGTATGCCCTCACAATAACCTCCACCACGATATTTAAAATGAACCAAGTCGGAAACAAGAAAATTTAAACTGCACAATAATTTATTTCACATAAAGAGAAAAATAATTTAACAAAATTTAACAACAAAATTTACGTGGCAATCAGAAGCCATTGTCAATACAACCATGTCCTCCTGTAGGACTTGTAAACTTCATATACAAAATTTCAGCTTTCTCTAGCTCAAAAGAACGTAATAATAACAACAATGCACTTTGGAATGGATAAGGGAGCTGGGACGAGACATATAGCATTTGTTTCCTTGTTCATGAACTTCACATTTTATTTATAACCGCAAGGCTGCTATGTAGATGACCTTGGCCTCTATCATACAGTTATCTGGCCACCTGCGATACACCCTGCACCGTGTCGCAAGCTTGCTTCGTCAAATGGACGCACCTGTCCAGCCAATGTTAGCATATGCTAGTTACCTCAGAGCCTAGCTCCTTTTCAAAACACTTTAAATGTTCACATCTCCACTCAAATATTATCACGCAAATCTTTTAAATGCTCCATTCAAATATCAATGGATTACTCTAATAATCCCAAATCTTGTTTAATTGTATATTCCAATTGTTGAACTAGCGTTATTTAGAGTATAATAACGAAAACGCTTAATGTTTATAACAAACTGTTCATTAATTATTTATAACATTTTAAATTGTTTATAACATTGTCAAACGACAATTGAAAAATTTATACACGCCTCTATTATTCCCGTTCGTTTTAAATTATTATTAAAGATATTTACATAGTTATTTACATTATTTATATTATTTATATTAGAAATACATTAAACCACACGTTTATCCGGTTGATAATTACTTAAATCGTGGTGATATAATCGACCAATGAAGGTTAGTTATATTTAAATTTTAGATTCAGGTTTAATAAGATTTAATAATTATTATTATTTGTGACGGTAACCTCCATTCAAAATCGTTATCTCAAATTATTTAAACATTCTTGTTAATTGTAACAGTAACTTCACATGAATAATTTTCAATGGACCTGAACAATACACTCAGCGGAAAAATACCTCGCTCAAAACGCACAAAATTGCACCAAAATTGGCCCATAATTCATCATATATCTCATTATATGTGGCATCAAAATCTTCCACAATACACACAAAAAACCTCCACTTATAAATTTATCATCTTCATCAATATTACTGTGGGAACCTCCTTCACTTATTAAAGGGCATTATTCATCAGCGACTTTTACACGTCCACTGAACTAACGATTATACATCCATAGTTCCTCTTAAAAATTCTTATATTCATCAATTGTATCAAAAACTGTTATTATATTTAACCTTCGTGGGTTTCATTCATGAATCGATATGAAGTAAAAATTTGCCAGTCACAAATAAATTTAATAGCGAATACGATTAGACACGCCTCCCTGGCCTATCAAAATTGAGATTAATATCATCAAAGTATCGCAGTATAAAAATACTATCTTCAATCAAAGTTCATCTAAACTGCATAAATAGTCGAATAGAATACAATTAGACTGTGGACTGCAAACATTATTGTTCCAATCTAGAATTGAGAAAAACTCCTATCAAATGTTCATTACTATAGTGTACTCAATAAATCGTACACAAAGTTCATATTTCATAAAATTGTCTATAATGCAATGGTATTTCAGAATTGACGATAAATGTCTATGTTGCAATCATGTTCATAAAACGACTAGTATTTCCAAGATCGTCGATAAAGTAGTAGATTTTAACGCTCTAAAATCTTTTAATCATTCTTCTTTCTTGAGGATGACAGAAAATAGGTCAAAGTAATTTACTGAATAGAATTACTTTAATAAAAAGACACGCTGTCTGAACTCAAATTTGCCATAGAAAATCGTTAACTTTACAGTCAAATCGTGACTACAAAAATATGCAAATTACTGAAAGAATATATATTATCAGTCTCAACTGATCCAAAATTATATAAATATGCCAATGACATCATAATGTCTCAATAAATCGTAGAAAAAGGCATAAATCAGCAAAGTGTACAGAGTACAGAAATATCAAGCAAGAATATGGGGCAAAATATATGGGACAGAAAATATGGGAAAAATGGTTGCTCAGATATCGCTAAATGGCTCAAATAAATCAAGAAACGTTCACGACTACCTTATCTGTTGATTGAAGTTCTAGAGGAAAATTTCCAAAGAAGACTGCTGATGGTTCCATTTCACCACCGTAAAGATGTGCTCCGACCTCGAACCTGGAACCTGCGCCCTCGGAGAATAGAACAGCTTCCTCCTCCGGAAATTGCACTGCTCCGTGTAGACGATAGACATCCTTCTGGCAAAACTCTTCTGTGTGAGCCGGGTCCACCCTGGCCTCTCTTGAAAATTCCCTGAAGTTCTGGTAGAAATTCGCCATAAAGTTTATTGCAATTATTTCCGCAGAAATGTTCATAATTGTGGAGTATGAAGATATTTCCACTGCCATTTGATGTAATTCAGCGATGGATTACGATGCATGAGTGTAGTTGGAAGTTCACTACATGCTCGCTTTTGTAGAATGACGATTAACGAAGCTCCATGCTGCTATTTCACTCCATTGATATATGTCCCAATTGCATTAAAGTTTTAGTCTTCCATCTCCACTTCCGTTATAATAATAATCGAAAGTACTGCCAGATTATATAGTTCCATTGTAGAATGTAGCAGTGTATCACCAAATGTAATCTTCAGTATCACGGTTGCAATACCTATGTCAGCCGTAGCGTAGAATGTGGTATTATAAAAGTGCTTCTCAGGTGTCGAGAAAATCACTTTTGTCTGCAGTCTTAAAATGCGAATATCTTCCAAAGTATAATAGTGAAAATGTTCAACTTTCGTACACGCCTCAATATTGTAATGCACAATTGAATTAGCATAAATGCAGTAGCTAACTCTTGATAGATAATCTTGTAGACTCGTTTATGTGTGCGCTCCAACTTCGCCTAGTTTCAGTAACCGTAAAATTGTACTGCTGCACGCTCAGTGCTTGTTCGATGCTGTGGGCTCTACCACACTTGCTAATGACGACTTGCTTCACTGAATAACTCGAAGTCTGACAATATGAGAATCAGAAAAATTGAGCCATGAGAGCCTCCTCTCTGCTGTGCAAGGCTTTTTATCAACTTTTTAAGGGGCGTATCCATCCCTTCCATAGCTTGTTCCTCCGTCATTGCTAGAAGTTCTAACTTTGGCTATACTTGACGGATTTTCAAATTTCAAAAACTCATAATTAATTTCTTCAAAATTCCAAATCAATGCCATAACTGAAAATAGATTTCCACAATTTTGCATGCCAAAAGTAATTAAATATGGTAGTTTCAGTAATCTCCGTCTCCCTCCAAACTATCATTCATTGGTTCGAGCCTCTCCTCCAATAGCGTAACTTCTTCCTCAGCACAATTCCTTGCTTCCCTGCGACTGCGTCGTAAATCTCAGATCTTTCTCGAACAAAATCATGACGTCACCAAGAATCTCAGCTCATCCAGCCTACTTGCATGAAGTCTGCGTCATCCGTGCCTACGTCATGAATATACACGTCACAACTATGACGGCCATAACTTTATTCACATATGCCAATACCGCCACCGTGGTCTCAGTATAATTCAATTTACGGGGGCATTCTCCCTTAACCACGTTTTAAAAACAGTTGCAAATTGTTTTTAAACTCTGATATAAATATCTGAATTCACTTGAACACGAAATTGAATTATTATTGGCTTACTCTTGGATAATATTTCTTCAAGTTTCCAGCATTGAACTTGCCATATACGACATCATTCTCATCATCGTAGAGTTCATAACAGTTGTTTCCATAAGCATTCGTAATTCTGAACGGACCCATAAACACTATTCCAAACTTGGGATAGATTTTCTTACTCACATCAGCCTTGACAGGTCTGCGTAGTAATACCAGATTTCCAATTTCTAAGGGAGCACCAAAACGTTTTCCAGCTACTCTTTTCAGTCGTTTTTGTGCTGCTCTCTGGAATTGTTCTTTCGCTCTGTCAATTCTCTGCTGCCTTCCTAGGTCGGGATCTCTAGGAACGTGGTTGAAAAGATTGTCCCACGGCCTTTCTGGGTTTCTTCCTAGATGAAGTCTCATTGGCACCTCTCCTGTGCTCTCCTGCACTGTAGAATTTAGACACTCCTCAATAAGGGGTACAAATCTCACCCAACTAGTATGATCTTTCGGACAGAAAATTCGACAAAATTTCGAAAATTCAGCCATGTATCTTTCTGAAGAATTCGATTCCGGATAGCGCACGCTTGAAAATACGTGCTTAATACCGAGCCTTCCCATATCTGCAGTAAATTCTAAGGATGTAAACTGAGCTCCATGATCCGATAGTAGATAATCTGGTTTACCAGCTTTTGGAAATACAGCATGTTCCAGTCTGCTTACAACGTTCCTCGTGTTAGCTTTTTGCATGGGACTCATTGTTACAAATTTCGAGAAGACATCCACGGTAACCAACAGGTACTGATTACCCTGGTATCCCTTCGGACAGGGGCCAAATATGTCCGTCGCCATGAGTTCATTCGGTTTAGAGGGAATCATAGCCTTAGGTTTTCCTTTTAATAGAGCGGAAGCATACTTTGCTCTTTGACATTTATCACATGAACGAATGACATTAGCAATGCTGGAACGCATGTTAGTCCAAATAAACCTCTCTTTAAGAGTATCAAGAGTTTTATCTAGACCGGCATGTCCAGTTGCGTGATGAGCTACCCACACTAAATTGACAACAAGTTTAGGTGGCACGACTATTCGGAGCTTTGTATGCGCAGAGTCAGCATACTTACATACGACGTCTCCACTCAAGACAAAGTGTCGTGAATCTCTCTGTGTAGCTGCATAGTCAACATCAGTATTGTCCATGTAACCCTTAAGGAACCTGTACATTTTCCTGATTGGAGCGTGTCTCTTCTGTGACACACCGATTCGGGCTAACCTCCAAACGGTCTCTTGATCTTGCTGCTCCAATTGTACATGGTGTATCTGCACATTTTTGATAGGGTTACGTGATAAAGCATCAGCCAGTAAGTTGTCTTTCCCAGGCTGATGGACAATAGTGGCGTTAAACTGTTGGGTGAACAAAGCCCAACGTGTCAATCTATCACTAGACATGTCAGTTTGCAGCATAAACTGAAGTGCTTTGTGATCTGTAATAATGATAACCTTGTGTCCCAGCAGCATTTTCTTCCACGCTTGCAAAGCTGTTACAAAAGCTAACGCTTCTAGTTCTGTCGTAAAGTAGTTTTCCTCGTGTTTCTTTAATTTCCGACTAGTGAACGCAATGTAGTGCTTGTTGCCTGCCTCGTCTTTTTGGTATAAGACTGCACTAATGCCTATTCTTGATGCATCAGACTCAATATAGAACATCTTCTCAAAGTCTGGGTACTCCAGTTTAACGTTGTTTCTGAGCATCTCCTTTGCTTTCTCAAAAGCCTCGTCTGCTGCGGTACTCCATTTCCATCTATTATTCTTCTTGAGTAAGTCATACAGAGGAGCCATAATTTCAGAGTATCTCGGACAGTGACTGCTGATGAATTGGCATGCGCCTACAAATTCTCTGACTTGTTTCACCTTAGTTGGCTTTGGGAACCTTGTGATCGCATCTACTTTCTGCATGTTCGGATGATATCCATCCTTATCAATAGTATGCCCCAAGTAGTTGATCTCCTTCTTCATGAATTGACATTTTCCAAAATTGACCTTAATATTGGCCTTCCTTAAATTTTCAAACAACTTTCTCAAATGCACTAAATGTTCTGCGGCGTTGGGTGAAGATACAATTAAATCGTCAATGTAGCAGATTACATTTTCCTTTACTTCGTCAGTGAGCTTGCTATCAAGTGCTCGAATAAGTGCTGGTCCACTGTTGACCATTCCAAAAGGCATTCTCTGGAAGACCCATGACGTCTGGTCAAATAAGAATCCAGTGTACTGCATACTTTCTTCTTCCAGTTGAACTTGGTAAAACGAAGATGTCAAGTCAAGAACACTGAAACATGCTCTCCCTTTGAACTTTCTAAGCAGATATCTAATCTTGGGTGGTCGGTCATTTTCTGGAAGAATCTTTAAGTTGATGGTCCGAGCATCGAGACAGAGACGTATCTGACCATTACTTTTCTTGACTACAGTGATGGGGTTTATGTAAGACGACGCCTGTTTTTTATAATTCCGTCTACCTCCATTTTTCTGATCAACCCTCGTACGTCTTGGTAGTATTTCTCAGGTATGGGGTATATTTTCTTTTGGTAAGGGGTTTCATCGGTCAGCCTTATCTTATACTTATAGTCTTTAATCAATCCAGGCTTTTCATCAAATATATCTTGGAATTCCTTTATCAAATCCTCAAATTCCCCCTGAATTTCTTCAAATCCTTCAGTTTTTCTACTGGGTATTTCTGTTAGATTCTCCACTTCATTGATAATGGTATTTAAAATCTCTTCCCTAAGGTCTATCTCCAGACTGTTTTTCCCGTCCTGTTCTTCGATCTCTTCTGTGATCATGTACCCATCATTAAAGCTAATAATCCTATTCTTCATATCAATAATGGCTCCAACTTTCCATATAAAATCGATTCCTAGCACAATGTCGAAATGGATCTTGTTCACCACAATAAAGATCTGTTCATAATTCCTTCCATTAATTTCAAAGTTCAACAACACTTGGATCTTGCATTTCACTGCCTTGTCTTGGAAAATTTCTCTCACTTTGACGGTAGAAGCAGGTAAAACTGTCATGTTTTCTCCCTTTAATAGACTTTGATAGCATTCATCAGAAATGATAGAAATAATTGCGCCGGTATCCATAAGAGCTTTGTTCTGTTGGCCATCTATCAGTACAGAAATAATAGGTAAGGCTCATGGTCTTTCCTCTTTGACGATTCCCCTCTCTTCTAATAAATCCTCATCAGTTACTTCGTAAATTTCATTAATGGTAATTATGTGTGGTGTGGCAATGTATTCATTGTTTCTCACTTTCGTTGAGAAATCGGCTTTTTTTTTTTTGTGTTACCAATTTCAAAGTTCCCCTGCAGGCTTGTAGAAGGACCAGGATCGATCACTACATCCTGTCTTTTCTTCTGGTTTTCAGCTTCCTTCTCTCGTAATTCCTTCAAATACTGCTGACTTTCTTTCTCTCTCTCTTGATATTTGTCCGGTGTCATAACCTGACCTTGAGAATTCTGGTTCCGATTCTGGTACTGGTTATTTCTGTTGTAGTTCCTATTGTACCCATTGTTATTATAATATCTACCTCTTCCGTTATTATAGTTCCCTCTATTGTTATTCCAGCCTCGTCTTTGCTGATATGGACGGTAACCTTGTGATCCGTTGTTGCGAAAATAATTGTTCCTGTGAGGACCTACATTTTCAGTTTTCTCTTCAGCAGGCTTATCAGTTTGCTGAACTTGATCCATGTAGACTGTATTAATGTCTTTGAATTCGTGCCTCTGACCTTTTTGAACCAAATTTGGCATCGGACTCGTGTAGTCAAGCCTTCTCAATAGTTCGTCCATACTGGTCAAATCCCTGATATTTGACGATATAATAAGTCTTCTTACCTCCACAGGTAGCATACGAGAAATAGCATCTATCAACTGCTCTGTCGACAATGGGGGTTGCAAAAATCTCAACTGGCTCGTGAAGAAATCAGCGTACCGTGTTGGAAGAGTACCCGAATACTTCCTCGAGTATACCTCAGCTCTTAATGAATTTTGTGCTTCTATTGACCAGAATCGTTTTATCAGTGCCTCTGCAAATTCATCGAAATTGATACGTGCAAGGGCACGTCTCTACCATTTCAAACATATATTTAATCAGGGACGCTGTTGTTGAAGTTTGAATCGTGCGCTTGGTCGCTCAGTACCGCCTGTCACCACGAGATGGTAGCGCCTGTCGGTCTTGGAGAGATTGCAAGTAGTTCCTGTTTCTCCCCAATAGGTGGTGCGGGCTTCGCCTTATAAACTCTATATACGCATGACATAATTGAAAGACAATTATGATTCTACGTCATAAAACAAATGCTAGTGCATTCATGATACCGCCAAAATTATGAACTTATTAATGACATTGTTGTTTTGATGTGTCTTTCTCTGATTGGACAATATTTATTTACATGAAGACAGTTCGATAAATGACGAGCGATTCCCCGCCATTTTTGTGGAGTCCATTAGCTGTCGAGTGTAAAACATCAAGCTATCTGGTCGTAAAAGAGGTCTCCACTAATGGGGGCTTTAAGCCCTCATTCTCTACAAAATATGCATATATTCAAGAAAAAGGAATTGCCTGTTTTCTTCAGGCTGTAAATTTTCATCGTTCCGCCGTGAAGAGGAAATGTGCAAGGATAATCGCAACTGGATGCGATCAAGTGCTTGTATCTACACGAGGCATGCGCGTGTTAGCCATTTTTTGTGAAGCACGGGTAGTTATGTAAAATTAGGTGTTAATTACTCTGTTATTATTGTGTCTCCAATGAGAAGGATGTAAGGTACGTTTTTTTTAATTTTAATTTTATTTAATTATTTTATTTTAAGAGCTCCAAGTTTGGTCGTGTACGAATGTTGATCTTCTGTTGTGTTCTAACTTGTAGGCCAAAAATTTCTTTTTCATTTTAATAACATTTCCTTATATATATTAAGTTTCTTATTTATTTTTTGTTTACCTTCTGGAGACACGTTTTTTTGTTATTTCACGTTTAAATTATTATTTATTTTCCTTTGGCAAGCTTGGGTTTGTCCCTTTTTTTTAAATCCATGTAAGATCCGTCCAGTTTTAAAACGACTTGCATTATTAGTGTTTGATGTAATTGTTTTTTTTCCATCGTTCATTTCCTTCTACTAATGTTTATATTTAATCTTATTAGTTGTTTGCCGTAGTTTCGTTCCGGCATGTTTTTGGTGTGGCCATAGCTTTTGTTTACCGTGATGCATTGTGGTCTCGTCAGTCTTTTTGGCGCGGGTCTCAATAGCAGACGTGTTGTGAATTAACTTAATCCTTTTTTAGTGTAATCTTGTTAATGTTAATTTCGTGATTTTTGGTAATGTCCTTGTGTTTTCCGCCGGCGAGCATATCATTTATTATTTTTATTTTCTATCCCATTTAATTTTTTTGAAAGTGTAATTTAGTTTTCAATTCCTTTTGTTTTGGCGTGGCCTCAACATCTGCATGTCGGATCGTGATTGCATTACCTTGCAATTCATCAAGCCCGTTCTGAGTATGTTATGCATGTAATATTTATTTTAACCTTTGGGCTGTTTAATTTCTTTTTAATTTTAAATTAACTTTTCCTTTTCTTGGCTTTTGCAAGCAAGCATGTTAGGCGCTATCTGGCATTCTTGTAAATTTTGTGGTGATTGATGCATGTTCAGTTTAGGTGAAGGTTCCTTAAATTTTTAATATTAAACCTATTTTCTTTTTTAAAATCTTTGGTTGTGGCATTATTTCACCGACGGCAGTTCCGTTGGTTTTGGGGGGATGTTTGTACGATAGCCTGTGTGTGTTGTCCCCTTATCCATCTTCCTTCCACTCCTTTGGAGCTCTTCTGTCGGGACATATCATCTGGAGGTGATGTTGCTGCGGAAGTGACCCGGACCCCTGAATACAGGTAAGTTGGCCCATCCACGTTTCCCGTACTCGTCCCATTCTGGTAAGCAAAGCGTTGGTTATCGAGAAGCCGACGTGCTGCTGGCCAAGCGATGGTGTCTCTACTCGTAGCATTTTGGTAGCAGTGCCCGCTCATGTTCACTTCCGTAACTATCCCCTCCCCAGTACCCACAAGCTGTTTTATGGACCCCTCTAATACTGATGGGTCAGTTGTTGGTGGGATTTTGTCAGGAAAATGTACTTAATGTTATGTTTTGCTAATACTTGTCGTTATTGTGTTTCATGTTGCCTCTGGATATCCATGTGGTATGCTGGATGTAAGGTGTCCTGTTTTTAAACGAGGCGTTTACCCCTGTATTTTACCCTGTTTGTGTGCAACATCCCCAATGAAATTGCAGCTCGGTGAGTGACTGACATGTGTTCTTGGCATGGGAAATGGGATTGTTGATATTCTGATAGCTTTCTGCTGCGTGTGAAGGCATCCTGGAGCCCCGTCGGAAGCTGGTAGCCTGATGTTTTGTGCCTATTTTGTTAATTTAGCTTCCTGTTCTCGAGCCAAGCAAGCGGTGACGTCTGCAGTCCTGGGCTACGTTGTGCATGATGTTTTTGTCAAAATTTCAGGTGTCTAGGCAGTGTTGGTGTTTAAGAAGACTGTTGTGTTCCTGTATGTTTCTTGTGCATGATATTCTGTGGTGATATGCTGTCCTCGTAATTTATTTATTATGGAACTGTCACGCCTACTGGTGTTATGGCAAAGTGTAGTCCGATTAAAAGGGCTAACCTATGGAAATCTGCCCGCCCTATGTCCCTATTGTGGTGCCAGAAGGCACATTTAACATGCATGTCACTATTTTTTGGCTAGGAATTCTTCCCAAATTCATTCAAGGTAAGTGTTTGTTTTGAAGTGTTTTTATCGCAGTGTGCGATTTGTAATTTTTGTTCTTAAACTTACATTATACTGCAATCGTTCTGGGATAAGCGTATATGTTGTGAAAATCGTGTCTGTATGCATGTGTTAACGTTAGATTTTGATTTAGATTTGTAGGGTGGGGTAATTTAGGGTTTGTTTTGTTTGCAAAAGTAAGGTTAGGATCGTATTTTTATTAGTTGCTTTCATTGTAATTTTGAACTGAACATAATATGTAGGTGTGTTTTACGTGGAGATATCTACTGTCTGGGGTTAGCTAGGATTAGAAGTATGGGATTCTTTCTTGGTTTGATCCCTGGGCAGGTTGTATATAGGACTTGCACGATTCAAACTGGCTTGGTATGGGACTGGCCTGTTCGATGATATGCAAGTATGTGTCATGTAATGTAATGTAATTGTAAGGGTATTGTGTTTTTAATTGTATTTGTTTGTGTTATGATATCTCTACGACTACATAACTTGCATATTTGAGTATTAATGGGAATTATTTTTGTGGGTGGTAAAAATTATGTATCGCTATTATTGGAGTATGTTGTGCGATGAATATGTTGTTGTGAATATGAGGTCTCAGTTCGTGAACAGCCATAATGTAATGTGCTTTCCTGCTTAATTAATATATATAGGGTCTTCAAAATTTACTGGGGTTAAATTTCTGTTGGACATTATGGTCATCAGGTTCTGTAACTCAGCTTGTTTTGCATTTTAAGCCAGTAATCTGTTGTTGCTGGAAATCAGGGTCATCAGTTGCCTCATGCTAACTGTAAATGACATTGGCCTTCTGTTTTAGTTCATGCTATGGCAATCCCGGTCATCAGCCACTGTAGTTTGAGTAAAATTTTCTGCTTTTGATTAATAATCCTAAATTTTTCGGCTTTATCGTTTGGAATGGTGCGTAAATGTTCCCTGTTAGCCTCGTCTTTCAACAAGAGCGGCTTGTTTCTCATCTAACCGTATTTTCGGGCCATGTTAGGCATCCTTTGGTTGTACGTGTTCGTGTCTAACCTGAACGAGGAAACCTCATTTGTACTTCGTGTACTGTTGAACTTAGTTCTTTTTATGTTGGATTTTTCTCACCCAGGCGGATGTCGGCTGTATTCTCATCGGGTGTCGAACCTCAATTTCGTTCCTTGTGTGAGTGTATTGGTGTTTGGTTTTCTGCGCTGCCATTTCTCCTTCGTTTTTTTTTTTGGTCGTTTCGGTAACTGCGTTTGAATTCCTCAGTGTCCCCATGCCAAGTAATGCGTGCTGTCACGAACCAGTATATGTAGAGGCACACATGTCAGATTAATTAATTCTCCTATTCTAAACCTTAAGCCCAAGGCAACAAAATTTCTAGAGTGCATCTATCACACATTAAACGAGGTGGAGACGTTTCTAATGAGGAAATGCTACCGTAAATTTTGTAAAACTGAATTTGTATAATGTAGAGTATCCCTAACCTTCATTGAAGCCTTCAAGCTTCTGTTCCTTGTGGAATTTTGAATTTAATTGGGTTTGCAAACTCTGATGGGATACAAAATGTAAATGTTGGGAAGTTCCCATTGTAATGGTAAATTGTAAAAGTGTACCTAATTTTGGTGTTTCATAGGAGATGCTAATATGTAAGTTGGGCTCGGTGGGAGACCTAACTCATGGTAACCTTGTATTCCTGTTCCCTTTGGGAATTGTAGTGGTCATTCCTCTACCGTAGTTCCTTGTATAGTCATCCAACTCATGTAATCTTGAAAGGTACTTCGAATCTGTAAAAAGGTAAACTTGTTAATGAAATTTTGTAAGCACGGATCTAGGGCTTGGTCAGAAATATTTCCTTCATTTAAATTCAACCTTGTTTCTCTTTTGTAAAATGTAGTAAGAAATTGTAATTTTGTAAACTTTTATTTTTGAAATTAGATTAACTTCTATTTTTGTAAATGGCTGCCCACGCGTCACATAATGTCTTGCACATTGCTTCTACCTACTTCGTCTAAAACGACCTACATTGGACTTGTTGAAAATTTTCCTAACGTGTCTCGGACTCTGAAAGCACTGCTGGTGCTGGTGTACTGCGTTTCTGAGGATTTTTGGACACAGTGATGCTGTTGACTAAGTGGTTTGCGAGGTGATCAATTATCCCATCACTGATAATCTGACCCTGCATTCTTCCTAACCAAAACGATGCGGTTTCATCCATCAATTGGAGTTAACTGGTGATCATTATCTTCGGGAAGCATCTCTGGTGAATCGACAAGTTAAGGAGGACTGTCTATGCCTTGGCATATTCGTGAACGGTGTTCACGCTTAAGGGAGGGAGACTGATACGTGCAAGGGCACGTCTCTACCATTTCAAACATATATTTAATCAGGGACGCTGTTGTTGAAGTTTGAATCGTGCGCTTGGTCGCTCAGTACCGCCTGTCACCACGAGATGGTAGCGCCTGTCGGTCTTGGAGAGATTGCAAGTAGTTCCTGTTTCTCCCCAATAGGTGGTGCGGGCTTCGCCTTATAAACTCTATATACGCATGACATAATTGAAAGACAATTATGATTCTACGTCATAAAACAAATGCTAGTGCATTCATGATACCGCCAAAATTATGAACTTATTAATGACATTGTTGTTTTGATGTGTCTTTCTCTGATTGGACAATATTTATTTACATGAAGACAGTTCGATAAATGACGAGCGATTCCCCGCCATTTTTGTGGAGTCCATTAGCTGTCGAGTGTAAAACATCAAGCTATCTGGTCGTAAAAGAGGTCTCCACTAATGGGGGCTTTAAGCCCTCATTCTCTACAAAATATGCATATATTCAAGAAAAAGGAATTGCCTGTTTTCTTCAGGCTGTAAATTTTCATCGTTCCGCCGTGAAGAGGAAATGTGCAAGGATAATCGCAACTGGATGCGATCAAGTGCTTGTATCTACACGAGGCATGCGCGTGTTAGCCATTTTTTGTGAAGCACGGGTAGTTATGTAAAATTAGGTGTTAATTACTCTGTTATTATTGTGTCTCCAATGAGAAGGATGTAAGGTACGTTTTTTTTAATTTTAATTTTATTTAATTATTTTATTTTAAGAGCTCCAAGTTTGGTCGTGTACGAATGTTGATCTTCTGTTGTGTTCTAACTTGTAGGCCAAAAATTTCTTTTTCATTTTAATAACATTTCCTTATATATATTAAGTTTCTTATTTATTTTTTGTTTACCTTCTGGAGACACGTTTTTTTGTTATTTCACGTTTAAATTATTATTTATTTTCCTTTGGCAAGCTTGGGTTTGTCCCTTTTTTTTAAATCCATGTAAGATCCGTCCAGTTTTAAAACGACTTGCATTATTAGTGTTTGATGTAATTGTTTTTTTTCCATCGTTCATTTCCTTCTACTAATGTTTATATTTAATCTTATTAGTTGTTTGCCGTAGTTTCGTTCCGGCATGTTTTTGGTGTGGCCATAGCTTTTGTTTACCGTGATGCATTGTGGTCTCGTCAGTCTTTTTGGCGCGGGTCTCAATAGCAGACGTGTTGTGAATTAACTTAATCCTTTTTTAGTGTAATCTTGTTAATGTTAATTTCGTGATTTTTGGTAATGTCCTTGTGTTTTCCGCCGGCGAGCATATCATTTATTATTTTTATTTTCTATCCCATTTAATTTTTTTGAAAGTGTAATTTAGTTTTCAATTCCTTTTGTTTTGGCGTGGCCTCAACATCTGCATGTCGGATCGTGATTGCATTACCTTGCAATTCATCAAGCCCGTTCTGAGTATGTTATGCATGTAATATTTATTTTAACCTTTGGGCTGTTTAATTTTTTTTTAATTTTAAATTAACTTTTCCTTTTCTTGGCTTTTGCAAGCAAGCATGTTAGGCGCTATCTGGCATTCTTGTAAATTTTGTGGTGATTGATGCATGTTCAGTTTAGGTGAAGGTTCCTTAAATTTTTAATATTAAACCTATTTTCTTTTTTAAAATCTTTGGTTGTGGCATTATTTCACCGACGGCAGTTCCGTTGGTTTTGGGGGGATGTTTGTACGATAGCCTGTGTGTGTTGTCCCCTTATCCATCTTCCTTCCACTCCTTTGGAGCTCTTCTGTCGGGACATATCATCTGGAGGTGATGTTGCTGCGGAAGTGACCCGGATCCCTGAATACAGGTAAGTTGGCCCATCCACGTTTCCCGTACTCGTCCCATTCTGGTAAGCAAAGCGTTGGTTATCGAGAAGCCGACGTGCTGCTGGCCAAGCGATGGTGTCTCTACTCGTAGCAGAAATTACTAAAAGTGTACCGAAATGCTCTGAACCATTCAAGGGGTCCTCCAGCTAGAAATCTTTCTACGATTCTCATCTCTCTTTCTCTAGGAATATGGGCTTCAATAAAATAGTCTTTCAGGTTCCTGATATACTCTATCGGTGTTAGACTATCTGTATTACTAAATTTCTGAGGCTTGTCCTCAAAGTTTCGGATGACTGTCACATTTCTTGGATATGAATCCATGTAATTCTTCCCACTATCACGATATTTCCATTCAGGTTCAATATTCCTATCCTCTTCTTCTTCCCAGAATCTGAATATACGTTCCTCAGGACTAATATCTCTCTCTTCTGTAGCGAGGTTACATCTTCTCACGTAATTTCTATTATCTTCACAAGTCAACCCTTCTGGATCCTTATCTGTGATTTCCGTGATGACTTTCCTAATCAACTCTTCTTTATACGTTTCCATCATGCTAGCTTCTCCTAGTTTCAAATTCTGAAGTTTGCTCGTAGTTTCATTGACATCAGAGACAACCTTATGAATTTGTTCCTCTAACGCGGTTTTTAATGCTTGCACGTCCTGACCTATTTGAGTTCTATCCTCTACCTGCTTTTCGGATAGCGAATCCATCCTTACATTCAAGTCCTTTCTAATTTGAACTACCTCATTATTTATATCTACCTGTGTACTGGCAAGTTTTCGTTCAATTCGCTCCTGAATCTGATTGACATGTTCCCCACTTGACCTGTTCCATTCATCTTTCCAAACCGTTACATTTGCAGTTAACATTTCAGCAATATCTACTTCAATGTCTTCCTTAAGTAAACGATTATGATCTAAGACTTGGGTCCTCATGACCTCTACATCATGTTTTAATTCAGCTAGAGAAGCTGTTGTCCTAACAGACTCGTCAACCAATCTAGTTGTTAAAGCACTAATGCTACGAGTACAAAGCGTTTTTGAAGTTTCAATTTCTTCTCTAACCTTATTAACATCAGTTTGAACTTTGGCAATGTCTACAAAAACTGTATTAACTTCTATTTTCATCTTATTGATATCGCTTTGCATATCATTAACATCAGAATGAATATTATTTATGTCTACTTGAACGTTTGACACATCGGTTCGAACATTTCTAATCTCTCTTTGAACTTCTTCTACCTTGTCTTGTACAGTAGCAACATCATTCCTAACAACGATTACTTCTGCTCTAGCACATGAAATATCACCCCGGACATTGGCAACATCAAGATTCAACATAGTAAGGTCTTTCTGGACCGAATCAACTTTTCCCTGTACATTGGAAACATCAATCTTAACATCTGAGACATCTTTATGGACATTGGATAAATCTTTATGGACATTGGATAAATCTACTTTAACATCTGAGACATCCTTGTGAATGTCAGTCACGGCATTCTGGATTCCCTGGGCACTGGTCTGTAAACGCGACACATTATTTTCCAAGTTTGCAGAACTGGTCTGAAGAACTTTCATATTCTCCTCCATTCGACTAGTATTCCTAGCTTCCATCTCCTCCATTCGACTAGCATTCCTAGCTTCCATCTCCTCCAACATCTTTCTTATACTCTCATCTGCCATCTCAATAATATTTCAATAATAGACTGCGTCAGGGACATACATCAAACAGAGCAAGATAACAACATCTGAGCAACATTTTTCACCATATATAAGTTTGAGCAATTTTCTGTCTTAAATCTAACTTATAATTACCTTATAATTAACTTTCGTAGACACTTCATGTTGAAACAAACTCAAGCACATGTTCAAATTTCCTTGGTTCATTCTAAATATCCAAACACAAATAATTTACATTTACAATCCAAATAGTTTAATTTTATCTTTAATATGACTAAACATGTCATAAGCCGGTCAAATAAAATAAGACTCCAGATCATAGGCGATTTTTCTAAGTTTCCAGCCTATTTAACCTCTCTCAGGTTGTATATGATCTGATCTTTTCTGAGTGTAATTTTCCTAATACAACACAACATTTAATCCCTATATAATCACACTCTCAAATTCTACAATTGGCCAAGACATCTAACAAAGAATCAACCTCTTTATTTGAGTCTTCACAATCCCATCGACATCGATAACTTGGTAATCCAATGTTATTCGAACACTCCACACGTTGATTGTGCAAATCCAACTGGCGTTCAACCTGGTAATCCAGTTTTGTCGATCCCCACGAAATTGCGGTGCCAATCCTACTGTCCCCGATAATCCGGATAGTAGGCTGTCAGATATCCGCCCCCTCAATCGGATTGCCAATAATCACTCGCACCGGCACAGCTACATCAATGAAAATGGCACTGACAGATACTACCGAGATTAGAGCACAGTAGTTAACAAGAAATTATTGTGGAACACACCAAAATATACGGGGGTTCATACTTACCTTTTACTTACCTATTCAATTTAATCTCGGGTCTGGGTTTTCAACTGGATCACTTAATAGTATGCCCTCACAATAACCTCCACCACGATATTTAAAATGAACCAAGTCGGAAACAAGAAAATTTAAACTGCACAATAATTTATTTCACATAAAGAGAAAAATAATTTAACAAAATTTAACAACAAAATTTACGTGGCAATCAGAAGCCATTGTCAATACAACCATGTCCTCCTGTAGGACTTGTAAACTTCATATACAAAATTTCAGCTTTCTCTAGCTCAAAAGAACGTAATAATAACAACAATGCACTTTGGAATGGATAAGGGAGCTGGGACGAGACATATAGCATTTGTTTCCTTGTTCATGAACTTCACATTTTATTTATAACCGCAAGGCTGCTATGTAGATGACCTTGGCCTCTATCATACAGTTATCTGGCCACCTGCGATACACCCTGCACCGTGTCGCAAGCTTGCTTCGTCAAATGGACGCACCTGTCCAGCCAATGTTAGCATATGCTAGTTACCTCAGAGCCTAGCTCCTTTTCAAAACACTTTAAATGTTCACATCTCCACTCAAATATTATCACGCAAATCTTTTAAATGCTCCATTCAAATATCAATGGATTACTCTAATAATCCCAAATCTTGTTTAATTGTATATTCCAATTGTTGAACTAGCGTTATTTAGAGTATAATAACGAAAACGCTTAATGTTTATAACAAACTGTTCATTAATTATTTATAACATTTTAAATTGTTTATAACATTGTCAAACGACAATTGAAAAATTTATACACGCCTCTATTATTCCCGTTCGTTTTAAATTATTATTAAAGATATTTACATAGTTATTTACATTATTTATATTATTTATATTAGAAATACATTAAACCACACGTTTATCCGGTTGATAATTACTTAAATCGTGGTGATATAATCGACCAATGAAGGTTAGTTATATTTAAATTTTAGATTCAGGTTTAATAAGATTTAATAATTATTATTATTTGTGACGGTAACCTCCATTCAAAATCGTTATCTCAAATTATTTAAACATTCTTGTTAATTGTAACAGTAACTTCACATGAATAATTTTCAATGGAGCTGAACAATACACTCAGCGGAAAAATACCTCGCTCAAAACGCACAAAATTGCACCAAAATTGGCCCATAATTCATCATATATCTCATTATATGTGGAATCAAAATCTTCCACAATACACACAAAAAACCTCCACTTATAAATTTATCATCTTCATCAATATTACTGTGGGAACCTCCTTCACTTATTAAAGGGCATTATTCATCAGCGACTTTTACACGTCCACTGAACTAACGATTATACATCCATAGTTCCTCTTAAAAATTCTTATATTCATCAATTGTATCAAAAACTGTTATTATATTTAACCTTCGTGGGTTTCATTCATGAATCGATATGAAGTAAAAATTTGCCAGTCACAAATAAATTTAATAGCGAATACGATTAGACACGCCTCCCTGGCCTATCAAAATTGAGATTAATATCATCAAAGTATCGCAGTATAAAAATACTATCTTCAATCAAAGTTCATCTAAACTGCATAAATAGTCGAATAGAATACAATTAGACTGTGGACTGCAAACATTATTGTTCCAATCTAGAATTGAGAAAAACTCCTATCAAATGTTCATTACTATAGTGTACTCAATAAATCGTACACAAAGTTCATATTTCATAAAATTGTCTATAATGCAATGGTATTTCAGAATTGACGATAAATGTCTATGTTGCAATCATGTTCATAAAACGACTAGTATTTCCAAGATCGTCGATAAAGTAGTAGATTTTAACGCTCTAAAATCTTTTAATCATTCTTCTTTCTTGAGGATGACAGAAAATAGGTCAAAGTAATTTACTGAATAGAATTACTTTAATAAAAAGACACGCTGTCTGAACTCAAATTTGCCATAGAAAATCGTTAACTTTACAGTCAAATCGTGACTACAAAAATATGCAAATTACTGAAAGAATATATATTATCAGTCTCAACTGATCCAAAATTATATAAATATGCCAATGACATCATAATGTCTCAATAAATCGTAGAAAAAGGCATAAATCAGCAAAGTGTACAGAGTACAGAAATATCAAGCAAGAATATGGGGCAAAATATATGGGACAGAAAATATGGGAAAAATGGTTGCTCAGATATCGCTAAATGGCTCAAATAAATCAAGAAACGTTCACGACTACCTTATCTGTTGATTGAAGTTCTAGAGGAAAATTTCCAAAGAAGACTGCTGATGGTTCCATTTCACCACCGTAAAGATGTGCTCCGACCTCGAACCTGGAACCTGCGCCCTCGGAGAATAGAACAGCTTCCTCCTCCGGAAATTGCACTGCTCCGTGTAGACGATAGACATCCTTCTGGCAAAACTCTTCTGTGTGAGCCGGGTCCACCCTGGCCTCTCTTGAAAATTCCCTGAAGTTCTGGTAGAAATTCGCCATGAAGTTTATTGCAATTATTTCCGCAGAAATGTTCATAATTGTGGAGTATGAAGATATTTCCACTGCCATTTGATGTAATTCAGCGATGGATTACGATGCATGAGTGTAGTTGGAAGTTCACTACATGCTCGCTTTTGTAGAATGACGATTAACGAAGCTCCATGCTGCTATTTCACTCCATTGATATATGTCCCAATTGCATTAAAGTTTTAGTCTTCCATCTCCACTTCCGTTATAATAATAATCGAAAGTACTGCCAGATTATATAGTTCCATTGTAGAATGTAGCAGTGTATCACCAAATGTAATCTTCAGTATCACGGTTGCAATACCTATGTCAGCCGTAGCGTAGAATGTGGTATTATAAAAGTGCTTCTCAGGTGTCGAGAAAATCACTTTTGTCTGCAGTCTTAAAATGCGAATATCTTCCAAAGTATAATAGTGAAAATGTTCAACTTTCGTACACGCCTCAATATTGTAATGCACAATTGAATTAGCATAAATGCAGTAGCTAACTCTTGATAGATAATCTTGTAGACTCGTTTATGTGTGCGCTCCAACTTCGCCTAGTTTCAGTAACCGTAAAATTGTACTGCTGCACGCTCAGTGCTTGTTCGATGCTGTGGGCTCTACCACACTTGCTAATGACGACTTGCTTCACTGAATAACTCGAAGTCTGACAATATGAGAATCAGAAAAATTGAGCCATGAGAGCCTCCTCTCTGCTGTGCAAGGCTTTTTATCAACTTTTTAAGGGGCGTATCCATCCCTTCCATAGCTTGTTCCTCCGTCATTGCTAGAAGTTCTAACTTTGGCTATACTTGACGGATTTTCAAATTTCAAAAACTCATAATTAATTTCTTCAAAATTCCAAATCAATGCCATAACTGAAAATAGATTTCCACAATTTTGCATGCCAAAAGTAATTAAATATGGTAGTTTCAGTAATCTCCGTCTCCCTCCAAACTATCATTCATTGGTTCGAGCCTCTCCTCCAATAGCGTAACTTCTTCCTCAGCACAATTCCTTGCTTCCCTGCGACTGCGTCGTAAATCTCAGATCTTTCTCGAACAAAATCATGACGTCACCAAGAATCTCAGCTCATCCAGCCTACTTGCATGAAGTCTGCGTCATCCGTGCCTACGTCATGAATATACACGTCACAACTATGACGGCCATAACTTTATTCACATATGCCAATACCGCCACCGTGGTCTCAGTATAATTCAATTTACGGGGGCATTCTCCCTTAACCACGTTTTAAAAACAGTTGCAAATTGTTTTTAAACTCTGATATAAATATCTGAATTCACTTGAACACGAAATTGAATTATTATTGGCTTACTCTTGGATAATATTTCTTCAAGTTTCCAGCATTGAACTTGCCATATACGACATCATTCTCATCATCGTAGAGTTCATAACAGTTGTTTCCATAAGCATTCGTAATTCTGAACGGACCCATAAACACTATTCCAAACTTGGGATAGATTTTCTTACTCACATCAGCCTTGACAGGTCTGCGTAGTAATACCAGATTTCCAATTTCTAAGGGAGCACCAAAACGTTTTCCAGCTACTCTTTTCAGTCGTTTTTGTGCTGCTCTCTGGAATTGTTCTTTCGCTCTGTCAATTCTCTGCTGCCTTCCTAGGTCGGGATCTCTAGGAACGTGGTTGAAAAGATTGTCCCACGGCCTTTCTGGGTTTCTTCCTAGATGAAGTCTCATTGGCACCTCTCCTGTGCTCTCCTGCACTGTAGAATTTAGACACTCCTCAATAAGGGGTACAAATCTCACCCAACTAGTATGATCTTTCGGACAGAAAATTCGACAAAATTTCGAAAATTCAGCCATGTATCTTTCTGAAGAATTCGATTCCGGATAGCGCACGCTTGAAAATACGTGCTTAATACCGAGCCTTTCCATATCTGCAGTAAATTCTAAGGATGTAAACTGAGCTCCATGATCCGATAGTAGATAATCTGGTTTACCAGCTTTTGGAAATACAGCATGTTCCAGTCTGCTTACAACGTTCCTCGTGTTAGCTTTTTGCATGGGACTCATTGTTACAAATTTCGAGAAGACATCCACGGTAACCAACAGGTACTGATTACCCTGGTATCCCTTCGGACAGGGGCCAAATATGTCCGTCGCCATGAGTTCATTCGGTTTAGAGGGAATCATAGCCTTAGGTTTTCCTTTTAATAGAGCGGAAGCATACTTTGCTCTTTGACATTTATCACATGAACGAATGACATTAGCAATGCTGGAACGCATGTTAGTCCAAATAAACCTCTCTTTAAGAGTATCAAGAGTTTTATCTAGACCGGCATGTCCAGTTGCGTGATGAGCTACCCACACTAAATTGACAACAAGTTTAGGTGGCACGACTATTCGGAGCTTTGTATGCGCAGAGTCAGCATACTTACATACGACGTCTCCACTCAAGACAAAGTGTCGTGAATCTCTCTGTGTAGCTGCATAGTCAACATCAGTATTGTCCATGTAACCCTTAAGGAACCTGTACATTTTCCTGATTGGAGCGTGTCTCTTCTGTGACACACCGATTCGGGCTAACCTCCAAACGGTCTCTTGATCTTGCTGCTCCAATTGTACATGGTGTATCTGCACATTTTTGATAGGGTTACGTGATAAAGCATCAGCCAGTAAGTTGTCTTTCCCAGGCTGATGGACAATAGTGGCGTTAAACTGTTGGGTGAACAAAGCCCAACGTGTCAATCTATCACTAGACATGTCAGTTTGCAGCATAAACTGAAGTGCTTTGTGATCTGTAATAATGATAACCTTGTGTCCCAGCAGCATTTTCTTCCACGCTTGCAAAGCTGTTACAAAAGCTAACGCTTCTAGTTCTGTCGTAAAGTAGTTTTCCTCGTGTTTCTTTAATTTCCGACTAGTGAACGCAATGTAGTGCTTGTTGCCTGCCTCGTCTTTTTGGTATAAGACTGCACTAATGCCTATTCTTGATGCATCAGACTCAATATAGAACATCTTCTCAAAGTCTGGGTACTCCAGTTTAACGTTGTTTCTGAGCATCTCCTTTGCTTTCTCAAAAGCCTCGTCTGCTGCGGTACTCCATTTCCATCTATTATTCTTCTTGAGTAAGTCATACAGAGGAGCCATAATTTCAGAGTATCTCGGACAGTGACTGCTGATGAATTGGCATGCGCCTACAAATTCTCTGACTTGTTTCACCTTAGTTGGCTTTGGGAACCTTGTGATCGCATCTACTTTCTGCATGTTCGGATGATATCCATCCTTATCAATAGTATGCCCCAAGTAGTTGATCTCCTTCTTCAAGAATTGACATTTTCCAAAATTGACCTTAATATTGGCCTTCCTTAAATTTTCAAACAACTTTCTCAAATGCACTAAATGTTCTGCGGCGTTGGGTGAAGATACAATTAAATCGTCAATGTAGCAGATTACATTTTCCTTTACTTCGTCAGTGAGCTTGCTATCAAGTGCTCGAATAAGTGCTGGTCCACTGTTGACCATTCCAAAAGGCATTCTCTGGAAGACCCATGACGTCTGGTCAAATAAGAATCCAGTGTACTGCATACTTTCTTCTTCCAGTTGAACTTGGTAAAACGAAGATGTCAAGTCAAGAACACTGAAACATGCTCTCCCTTTGAATTTTCTAAGCAGATATCTAATCTTGGGTGGTCGGTCATTTTCTGGAAGAATCTTTAAGTTGATGGTCCGAGCATCGAGACAGAGACGTATCTGACCATTACTTTTCTTGACTACAGTGATGGGGTTTATGTAAGACGACGCCTGTTTTTTATAATTCCGTCTACCTCCATTTTTCTGATCAACCCTCGTACGTCTTGGTAGTATTTCTCAGGTATGGGGTATATTTTCTTTTGGTAAGGGGTTTCATCGGTCAGCCTTATCTTATACTTATAGTCTTTAATCAATCCAGGCTTTTCATCAAATATATCTTGGAATTCCTTTATCAAATCCTCAAATTCCCCCTGAATTTCTTCAAATCCTTCAGTTTTTCTACTGGGTATTTCTGTTAGATTCTCCACTTCATTGATAATGGTATTTAAAATCTCTTCCCTAAGGTCTATCTGCAGACTGTTTTTCCCGTCCTGTTCTTCGATCTCTTCTGTGATCATGTACCCATCATTAAAGCTAATAATCCTATTCTTCATATCAATAATGGCTCCAACTTTCGATATAAAATCGATTCCTAGCACAATGTCGAAATGGATCTTGTTCACCACAATAAAGATCTGTTCATAATTCCTTCCATTAATTTCAAAGTTCAACAACACTTGGATCTTGCATTTCACTGCCTTGTCTTGGAAAATTTCTCTCACTTTGACGGTAGAAGCAGGTAAAACTGTCATGTTTTCTCCCTTTAATAGACTTTGATAGCATTCATCAGAAATGATAGAAATAATTGCGCCGGTATCCATAAGAGCTTTGTACTGTTGGCCATCTATCAGTACAGAAATAATAGGTAAGGCTCATGGTCTTTCCTCTTTGACGATTCCCCTCTCTTCTAATAAATCCTCATCAGTTACTTCGTAAATTTCATTAATGGTAATTATGTGTGGTGTGGCAATGTATTCATTGTTTCTCACTTTCGTTGAGAAATCGGCGTTTTTTTTGTGAGTTACCAATTTCAAAGTTCCCCTGCAGGCTTGTAGAAGGACCAGGATCGATCACTACATCCTGTCTTTTCTTCTGGTTTTCAGCTTCCTTCTCTCGTAATTCCTTCAAATACTGCTGACTTTCTTTCTCTCTCTCTTGATATTTGTCCGGTGTCATAACCTGACCTTGAGAATTCTGGTTCCGATTCTGGTACTGGTTATTTCTGTTGTAGTTCCTATTGTACCCATTGTTATTATAATATCTACCTCTTCCGTTATTATAGTTCCCTCTATTGTTATTCCAGCCTCGTCTTTGCTGATATGGACGGTAACCTTGTGATCCGTTGTTGCGAAAATAATTGTTCCTGTGAGGACCTACATTTTCAGTTTTCTCTTCAGCAGGCTTATCAGTTTGCTGAACTTGATCCATGTCGACTGTATTAATGTCTTTGAATTCGTGCCTCTGACCTTTTTGAACCAAATTTGGCATCGGACTCGTGTAGTCAAGCCTTCTCAATAGTTCGTCCATACTGGTCAAATCCCTGATATTTGACGATATAATAAGTCTTCTTACCTCCACAGGTAGCATACGAGAAATAGCATCTATCAACTGCTCTGTCGACAATGGGGGTTGCAAAAATCTCAACTGGCTCGTGAAGAAATCAGCGTACCGTGTTGGAAGAGTACCCGAATACTTCCTCGAGTATACCTCAGCACTTAATGAATTTTGTGCTTCTATTGACCAGAATCGTTTTATCAGTGCCTCTGCAAATTCATCGAAATTACTAAAAGTGTACCGAAATGCTCTGAACCATTCAAGGGGTCCTCCAGCTAGAAATCTTTCTACGATTCTCATCTCTCTTTCTCTAGGAATATGGGCTTCAATAAAATAGTCTTTCAGGTTCCTGATATACTCTATCGGTGTTAGACTATCTGTATTACTAAATTTCTGAGGCTTGTCCTCAAAGTTTCGGATGACTGTCACATTTCTTGGATATGAATCCATGTAATTCTTCCCACTATCACGATATTTCCATTCAGGTTCAATATTCCTATCCTCTTCTTCTTCCCAGAATCTGAATATACGTTCCTCAGGACTAATATCTCTCTCTTCTGTAGCGAGGTTACATCTTCTCACGTAATTTCTATTATCTTCACAAGTCAACCCTTCTGGATCCTTATCTGTGATTTCCGTGATGACTTTCCTAATCAACTCTTCTTTATACGTTTCCATCATGCTAGCTTCTCCTAGTTTCAAATTCTGAAGTTTGCTCGTAGTTTCATTGACATCAGAGACAACCTTATGAATTTGTTCCTCTAACGCGGTTTTTAATGCTTGCACGTCCTGACCTATTTGAGTTCTATCCTCTACCTGCTTTTCGGATAGCGAATCCATCCTTACATTCAAGTCCTTTCTAATTTGAACTACCTCATTATTTATATCTACCTGTGTACTGGCAAGTTTTCGTTCAATTCGCTCCTGAATCTGATTGACATGTTCCCCACTTGACCTGTTCCATTCATCTTTCCAAACCGTTACATTTGCAGTTAACATTTCAGCAATATCTACTTCAATGTCTTCCTTAAGTAAACGATTATGATCTAAGACTTGGGTCCTCATGACCTCTACATCATGTTTTAATTCAGCTAGAGAAGCTGTTGTCCTAACAGACTCGTCAACCAATCCAGTTGTTAAAGCACTAATGCTACGAGTACAAAGCGTTTTTGAAGTTTCAATTTCTTCTCTAACCTTATTAACATCAGTTTGAACTTTGGCAATGTCTACAAAAACTGTATTAACTTCTATTTTCATCTTATTGATATCGCTTTGCATACCATTAACATCAGAATGAATATTATTTATGTCTACTTGAACGTTTGACACATCGGTTCGAACATTTCTAATCTCTCTTTGAACTTCTTCTACCTTGTCTTGTACAGTAGCAACATCATTCCTAACAACGATTACTTCTGCTCTAGCACATGAAATATCACCCCGGACATTGGCAACATCAAGATTCAACATAGTAAGGTCTTTCTGGACCGAATCAACTTTTCCCTGTACATTGGAAACATCAATCTTAACATCTGAGACATCTTTATGGACATTGGATAAATCTTTATGGACATTGGATAAATCTACTTTAACATCTGAGACATCCTTGTGAATGTCAGTCACGGCATTCTGGATTCCCTGGGCACTGGTCTGTAAACGCGACACATTATTTTCCAAGTTTGCAGAACTGGTCTGAAGAACTTTCATATTCTCCTCCATTCGACTAGTATTCCTAGCTTCCATCTCCTCCATTCGACTAGCATTCCTAGCTTCCATCTCCTCCAACATCTTTCTTATACTCTCATCTGCCATCTCAATAATATTTCAATAATAGACTGCGTCAGGGACATACATCAAACAGAGCAAGATAACAACATCTGAGCAACATTTTTCACCATATATAAGTTTGAGCAATTTTCTGTCTTAAATCTAACTTATAATTACCTTATAATTAACTTTCGTAGACACTTCATGTTGAAACAAACTCAAGCACATGTTCAAATTTCCTTGGTTCATTCTAAATATCCTAACACAAATAATTTACATTTACAATCCAAATAGTTTAATTTTATCTTTAATATGACTAAACATGTCATAAGCCGGTCAAATAAAATAAGACTCCAGATCATAGGCGATTTTTCTAAGTTTCCAGCCTATTTAACCTCTCTCAGGTTGTATATGATCTGATCTTTTCTGAGTGTAATTTTCCTAATACAACACAACATTTAATCCCTATATAATCACACTCTCAAATTCTACAATTGGCCAAGACATCTAACAAAGAATCAACCTCTTTATTTGAGTCTTCACAATCCCATCGACATCGATAACTTGGTAATCCAATGTTATTCGAACACTCCACACGTTGATTGTGCAAATCCAACTGGCGTTCAACCTGGTAATCCAGTTTTGTCGATCCCCACGAAATTGCGGTGCCAATCCTACTGTCCCCGATAATCCGGATAGTAGGCTGTCAGATATCCGCCCCCTCAATCGGATTGCCAATAATCACTCGCACCGGCACAGCTACATCAATGAAAATGGCACTGACAGATACTACCGAGATTAGAGCACAGTAGTTAACAAGAAATTATTGTGGAACACACCAAAATATACGGGGGTTCATACTTACCTTTTACTTACCTATTCAATTTAATCTCGGGTCTGGGTTTTCAACTGGATCACTTAATAGTATGCCCTCACAATAACCTCCACCACGATATTTAAAATGAACCAAGTCGGAAACAAGAAAATTTAAACTGCACAATAATTTATTTCACATAAAGAGAAAAATAATTTAACAAAATTTAACAACAAAATTTACGTGGCAATCAGAAGCCATTGTCAATACAACCATGTCCTCCTGTAAGACTTGTAAACTTCATATACAAAATTTCAGCTTTCTCTAGCTCAAAAGAACGTAATAATGACAACAATGCACTTTGGAATGGATAAGGGAGCTGGGACGAGACATATAGCATTTGTTTCCTTGTTCATGAACTTCACATTTTATTTATAACCGCAAGGCTGCTATGTAGATGACCTTGGCCTCTATCATACAGTTATCTGGCCACCTGCGATACACCCTGCACCGTGTCGCAAGCTTGCTTCGTCAAATGGACGCACCTGTCCAGCCAATGTTAGCATATGCTAGTTACCTCAGAGCCTAGCTCCTTTTCAAAACACTTTAAATGTTCACATCTCCACTCAAATATTATCACGCAAATCTTTTAAATGCTCCATTCAAATATCAATGGATTACTCTAATAATCCCAAATCTTGTTTAATTGTATATTCCAATTGTTGAACTAGCGTTATTTAGAGTATAATAACGAAAACGCTTAATGTTTATAACAAACTGTTCATTAATTATTTATAACATTTTAAATTGTTTATAACATTGTCAAACGACAATTGAAAAATTTATACACGCCTCTATTATTCCCGTTCGTTTTAAATTATTATTAAAGATATTTACATAGTTATTTACATTATTTATATTATTTATATTAGAAATACATTAAACCACACGTTTATCCGGTTGATAATTACTTAAATCGTGGTGATATAATCGACCAATGAAGGTTAGTTATATTTAAATTTTAGATTCAGGTTTAATAAGATTTAATAATTATTATTATTTGTGACGGTAACCTCCATTCAAAATCGTTATCTCAAATTATTTAAACATTCTTGTTAATTGTAACAGTAACTTCACATGAATAATTTTCAATGGACCTGAACAATACACTCAGCGGAAAAATACCTCGCTCAAAACGCACAAAATTGCACCAAAATTGGCCCATAATTCATCATATATCTCATTATATGTGGCATCAAAATCTTCCACAATACACACAAAAAACCTCCACTTATAAATTTATCATCTTCATCAATATTACTGTGGGAACCTCCTTCACTTATTAAAGGGCATTATTCATCAGCGACTTTTACACGTCCACTGAACTAACGATTATACATCCATAGTTCCTCTTAAAAATTCTTATATTCATCAATTGTATCAAAAACTGTTATTATATTTAACCTTCGTGGGTTTCATTCATGAATCGATATGAAGTAAAAATTTGCCAGTCACAAATAAATTTAATAGCGAATACGATTAGACACGCCTCCCTGGCCTATCAAAATTGAGATTAATATCATCAAAGTATCGCAGTATAAAAATACTATCTTCAATCAAAGTTCATCTAAACTGCATAAATAGTCGAATAGAATACAATTAGACTGTGGACTGCAAACATTATTGTTCCAATCTAGAATTGAGAAAAACTCCTATCAAATGTTCATTACTATAGTGTACTCAATAAATCGTACACAAAGTTCATATTTCATAAAATTGTCTATAATGCAATGGTATTTCAGAATTGACGATAAATGTCTATGTTGCAATCATGTTCATAAAACGACTAGTATTTCCAAGATCGTCGATAAAGTAGTAGATTTTAACGCTCTAAAATCTTTTAATCATTCTTCTTTCTTGAGGATGACAGAAAATAGGTCAAAGTAATTTACTGAATAGAATTACTTTAATAAAAAGACACGCTGTCTGAACTCAAATTTGCCATAGAAAATCGTTAACTTTACAGTCAAATCGTGACTACAAAAATATGCAAATTACTGAAAGAATATATATTATCAGTCTCAACTGATCCAAAATTATATAAATATGCCAATGACATCATAATGTCTCAATAAATCGTAGAAAAAGGCATAAATCAGCAAAGTGTACAGAGTACAGAAATATCAAGCAAGAATATGGGGCAAAATATATGGGACAGAAAATATGGGAAAAATGGTTGCTCAGATATCGCTAAATGGCTCAAATAAATCAAGAAACGTTCACGACTACCTTATCTGTTGATTGAAGTTCTAGAGGAAAATTTCCAAAGAAGACTGCTGATGGTTCCATTTCACCACCGTAAAGATGTGCTCCGACCTCGAACCTGGAACCTGCGCCCTCGGAGAATAGAACAGCTTCCTCCTCCGGAAATTGCACTGCTCCGTGTAGACGATAGACATCCTTCTGGCAAAACTCTTCTGTGTGAGCCGGGTCCACCCTGGCCTCTCTTGAAAATTCCCTGAAGTTCTGGTAGAAATTCGCCATGAAGTTTATTGCAATTATTTCCGCAGAAATGTTCATAATTGTGGAGTATGAAGATATTTCCACTGCCATTTGATGTAATTCAGCGATGGATTACGATGCATGAGTGTAGTTGGAAGTTAACTACATGCTCGCTTTTGTAGAATGACGATTAACGAAGCTCCATGCTGCTATTTCACTCCATTGATATATGTCCCAATTGCATTAAAGTTTTAGTCTTCCATCTCCACTTCCGTTATAATAATAATCGAAAGTACTGCCAGATTATATAGTTCCATTGTAGAATTTAGCAGTGTATCACCAAATGTAATCTTCAGTATCACGGTTGCAATACCTATGTCAGCCGTAGCGTAGAATGTGGTATTATAAAAGTGCTTCTCAGGTGTCGAGAAAATCACTTTTGTCTGCAGTCTTAAAATGCGAATATCTTCCAAAGTATAATAGTGAAAATGTTCAACTTTCGTACACGCCTCAATATTGTAATGCACAATTGAATTAGCATAAATGCAGTAGCTAACTCTTGATAGATAATCTTGTAGACTCGTTTATGTGTGCGCTCCAACTTCGCCTAGTTTCAGTAACCGTAAAATTGTACTGCTGCACGCTCAGTGCTTGTTCGATGCTGTGGGCTCTACCACACTTGCTAATGACGACTTGCTTCACTGAATAACTCGAAGTCTGACAATATGAGAATCAGAAAAATTGAGCCATGAGAGCCTCCTCTCTGCTGTGCAAGGCTTTTTATCAACTTTTTAAGGGGCGTATCCATCCCTTCCATAGCTTGTTCCTCCGTCATTGCTAGAAGTTCTAACTTTGGCTATACTTGACGGATTTTCAAATTTCAAAAACTCATAATTAATTTCTTCAAAATTCCAAATCAATGCCATAACTGAAAATAGATTTCCACAATTTTGCATGCCAAAAGTAATTAAATATGGTAGTTTCAGTAATCTCCGTCTCCCTCCAAACTATCATTCATTGGTTCGAGCCTCTCCTCCAATAGCGTAACTTCTTCCTCAGCACAATTCCTTGCTTCCCTGCGACTGCGTCGTAAATCTCAGATCTTTCTCGAACAAAATCATGACGTCACCAAGAATCTCAGCTCATCCAGCCTACTTGCATGAAGTCTGCGTCATCCGTGCCTACGTCATGAATATACACGTCACAACTATGACGGCCATAACTTTATTCACATATGCCAATACCGCCACCGTGGTCTCAGTATAATTCAATTTACGGGGGCATTCTCCCTTAACCACGTTTTAAAAACAGTTGCAAATTGTTTTTAAACTCTGATATAAATATCTGAATTCACTTGAACACGAAATTGAATTATTATTGGCTTACTCTTGGATAATATTTCTCCAAGTTTCCAGCATTGAACTTGCCATATACGACATCATTCTCATCATCGTAGAGTTCATAACAGTTGTTTCCATAAGCATTCGTAATTCTGAACGGACCCATAAACACTATTCCAAACTTGGGATAGATTTTCTTACTCACATCAGCCTTGACAGGTCTGCGTAGTAATACCAGATTTCCAATTTCTAAGGGAGCACCAAAACGTTTTCCAGCTACTCTTTTCAGTCGTTTTTGTGCTGCTCTCTGGAATTGTTCTTTCGCTCTGTCAATTCTCTGCTGCCTTCCTAGGTCGGGATCTCTAGGAACGTGGTTGAAAAGATTGTCCCACGGCCTTTCTGGGTTTCTTCCTAGATGAAGTCTCATTGGCACCTCTCCTGTGCTCTCCTGCACTGTAGAATTTAGACACTCCTCAATAAGGGGTACAAATCTCACCCAACTAGTATGATCTTTCGGACAGAAAATTCGACAAAATTTCGAAAATTCAGCCATGTATCTTTCTGAAGAATTCGATTCCGGATAGCGCACGCTTGAAAATACGTGCTTAATACCGAGCCTTTCCATATCTGCAGTAAATTCTAAGGATGTAAACTGAGCTCCATGATCCGATAGTAGATAATCTGGTTTACCAGCTTTTGGAAATACAGCATGTTCCAGTCTGCTTACAACGTTCCTCGTGTTAGCTTTTTGCATGGGACTCATTGTTACAAATTTCGAGAAGACATCCACGGTAACCAACAGGTACTGATTACCCTGGTATCCCTTCGGACAGGGGCCAAATATGTCCGTCGCCATGAGTTCATTCGGTTTAGAGGGAATCATAGCCTTAGGTTTTCCTTTTAATAGAGCGGAAGCATACTTTGCTCTTTGACATTTATCACATGAACGAATGACATTAGCAATGCTGGAACGCATGTTAGTCCAAATAAACCTCTCTTTAAGAGTATCAAGAGTTTTATCTAGACCGGCATGTCCAGTTGCGTGATGAGCTACCCACACTAAATTGACAACAAGTTTAGGTGGCACGACTATTCGGAGCTTTGTATGCGCAGAGTCAGCATACTTACATACGACGTCTCCACTCAAGACAAAGTGTCGTGAATCTCTCTGTGTAGCTGCATAGTCAACATCAGTATTGTCCATGTAACCCTTAAGGAACCTGTACATTTTCCTGATTGGAGCGTGTCTCTTCTGTGACACACCGATTCGGGCTAACCTCCAAACGGTCTCTTGATCTTGCTGCTCCAATTGTACATGGTGTATCTGCACATTTTTGATAGGGTTACGTGATAAAGCATCAGCCAGTAAGTTGTCTTTCCCAGGCTGATGGACAATAGTGGCGTTAAACTGTTGGGTGAACAAAGCCCAACGTGTCAATCTATCACTAGACATGTCAGTTTGCAGCATAAACTGAAGTGCTTTGTGATCTGTAATAATGATAACCTTGTGTCCCAGCAGCATTTTCTTCCACGCTTGCAAAGCTGTTACAAAAGCTAACGCTTCTAGTTCTGTCGTAAAGTAGTTTTCCTCGTGTTTCTTTAATTTCCGACTAGTGAACGCAATGTAGTGCTTGTTGCCTGCCTCGTCTTTTTGGTATAAGACTGCACTAATGCCTATTCTTGATGCATCAGACTCAATATAGAACATCTTCTCAAAGTCTGGGTACTCCAGTTTAACGTTGTTTCTGAGCATCTCCTTTGCTTTCTCAAAAGCCTCGTCTGCTGCGGTACTCCATTTCCATCTATTATTCTTCTTGAGTAAGTCATACAGAGGAGCCATAATTTCAGAGTATCTCGGACAGTGACTGCTGATGAATTGGCATGCGCCTACAAATTCTCTGACTTGTTTCACCTTAGTTGGCTTTGGGAACCTTGTGATCGCATCTACTTTCTGCATGTTCGGATGATATCCATCCTTATCAATAGTATGCCCCAAGTAGTTGATCTCCTTCTTCAAGAATTGACATTTTCCAAAATTGACCTTAATATTGGCCTTCCTTAAATTTTCAAACAACTTTCTCAAATGCACTAAATGTTCTGCGGCGTTGGGTGAAGATACAATTAAATCGTCAATGTAGCAGATTACATTTTCCTTTACTTCGTCAGTGAGCTTGCTATCAAGTGCTCGAATAAGTGCTGGTCCACTGTTGACCATTCCAAAAGGCATTCTCTGGAAGACCCATGACGTCTGGTCAAATAAGAATCCAGTGTACTGCATACTTTCTTCTTCCAGTTGAACTTGGTAAAACGAAGATGTCAAGTCAAGAACACTGAAACATGCTCTCCCTTTGAACTTTCTAAGCAGATATCTAATCTTGGGTGGTCGGTCATTTTCTGGAAGAATCTTTAAGTTGATGGTCCGAGCATCGAGACAGAGACGTATCTGACCATTACTTTTCTTGACTACAGTGATGGGGTTTATGTAAGACGACGCCTGTTTTTTATAATTCCGTCTACCTCCATTTTTCTGATCAACCCTCGTACTTCTTGGTAGTATTTCTCAGGTATGGGGTATATTTTCTTTTGGTAAGGGGTTTCATCGGTCAGCCTTATCTTATACTTATAGTCTTTAATCAATCCAGGCTTTTCATCAAATATATCTTGGAATTCCTTTATCAAATCCTCAAATTCCCCCTGAATTTCTTCAAATCCTTCAGTTTTTCTACTGGGTATTTCTGTTAGATTCTCCACTTCATTGATAATGGTATTTAAAATCTCTTCCCTAAGGTCTATCTGCAGACTGTTTTTCCCGTCCTGTTCTTCGATCTCTTCTGTGATCATGTACCCATCATTAAAGCTAATAATCCTATTCTTCATATCAATAATGGCTCCAACTTTCGATATAAAATCGATTCCTAGCACAATGTCGAAATGGATCTTGTTCACCACAATAAAGATCTGTTCATAATTCCTTCCATTAATTTCAAAGTTCAACAACACTTGGATCTTGCATTTCACTGCCTTGTCTTGGAAAATTTCTCTCACTTTGACGGTAGAAGCAGGTAAAACTGTCATGTTTTCTCCCTTTAATAGACTTTGATAGCATTCATCAGAAATGATAGAAATAATTGCGCCGGTATCCATAAGAGCTTTGTACTGTTGGCCATCTATCAGTACAGAAATAATAGGTAAGGCTCATGGTCTTTCCTCTTTGACGATTCCCCTCTCTTCTAATAAATCCTCATCAGTTACTTCGTAAATTTCATTAATGGTAATTATGTGTGGTGTGGCAATGTATTCATTGTTTCTCACTTTCGTTGAGAAATCGGCGTTTTTTTTGTGTGTTACCAATTTCAAAGTTCCCCTGCAGGCTTGTAGAAGGACCAGGATCGATCACTACATCCTGTCTTTTCTTCTGGTTTTCAGCTTCCTTCTCTCGTAATTCCTTCAAATACTGCTGACTTTCTTTCTCTCTCTCTTGATATTTGTCCGGTGTCATAACCTGACCTTGAGAATTCTGGTTCCGATTCTGGTACTGGTTATTTCTGTTGTAGTTCCTATTGTACCCATTGTTATTATAATATCTACCTCTTCCGTTATTATAGTTCCCTCTATTGTTATTCCAGCCTCGTCTTTGCTGATATGGACGGTAACCTTGTGATCCGTTGTTGCGAAAATAATTGTTCCCGTGAGGACCTACATTTTCAGTTTTCTCTTCAGCAGGCTTATCAGTTTGCTGAACTTGATCCATGTAGACTGTATTAATGTCTTTGAATTCGTGCCTCTGACCTTTTTGAACCAAATTTGGCATCGGACTCGTGTAGTCAAGCCTTCTCAATAGTTCGTCCATACTGGTCAAATCCCTGATATTTGACGATATAATAAGTCTTCTTACCTCCACAGGTAGCATACGAGAAATAGCATCTATCAACTGCTCTGTCGACAATGGGGGTTGCAAAAATCTCAACTGGCTCGTGAAGAAATCAGCGTACCGTGTTGGAAGAGTACCCGAATACTTCCTCGAGTATACCTCAGCTCTTAATGAATTTTGTGCTTCTATTGACCAGAATCGTTTTATCAGTGCCTCTGCAAATTCATCGAAATTACTAAAAGTGTACCGAAATGCTCTGAACCATTCAAGGGGTCCTCCAGCTAGAAATCTTTCTACGATTCTCATCTCTCTTTCTCTAGGAATATGGGCTTCAATAAAATAGTCTTTCAGGTTCCTGATATACTCTATCGGTGTTAGACTATCTGTATTACTAAATTTCTGAGGCTTGTCCTCAAAGTTTCGGATGACTGTCACATTTCTTGGATATGAATCCATGTAATTCTTCCCACTATCACGATATTTCCATTCAGGTTCAATATTCCTATCCTCTTCTTCTTCCCAGAATCTGAATATACGTTCCTCAGGACTAATATCTCTCTCTTCTGTAGCGAGGTTACATCTTCTCACGTAATTTCTATTATCTTCACAAGTCAACCCTTCTGGATCCTTATCTGTGATTTCCGTGATGACTTTCCTAATCAACTCTTCTTTATACGTTTCCATCATGCTAGCTTCTCCTAGTTTCAAATTCTGAAGTTTGCTCGTAGTTTCATTGACATCAGAGACAACCTTATGAATTTGTTCCTCTAACGCGGTTTTTAATGCTTGCACGTCCTGACCTATTTGAGTTCTATCCTCTGCCTGCTTTTCGGATAGCGAATCCATCCTTACATTCAAGTCCTTTCTAATTTGAACTACCTCATTATTTATATCTACCTGTGTACTGGCAAGTTTTCGTTCAATTCGCTCCTGAATCTGATTGACATGTTCCCCACTTGACCTGTTCCATTCATCTTTCCAAACCGTTACATTTGCAGTTAACATTTCAGCAATATCTACTTCAATGTCTTCCTTAAGTAAACGATTATGATCTAAGACTTGGGTCCTCATGACCTCTACATCATGTTTTAATTCAGCTAGAGAAGCTGTTGTCCTAACAGACTCGTCAACCAATCCAGTTGTTAAAGCACTAATGCTACGAGTACAAAGCGTTTTTGAAGTTTCAATTTCTTCTCTAACCTTATTAACATCAGTTTGAACTTTGGCAATGTCTACAAAAACTGTATTAACTTCTATTTTCATCTTATTGATATCGCTTTGCATATCATTAACATCAGAATGAATATTATTTATGTCTACTTGAACGTTTGACACATCGGTTCGAACATTTCTAATCTCCCTTTGAACTTCTTCTACCTTGTCTTGTACAGTAGCAACATCATTCCTAACAACGATTACTTCTGCTCTAGCACATGAAATATCACCCCGGACATTGGCAACATCAAGATTCAACATAGTAAGGTCTTTCTGGACTGAATCAACTTTTCCCTGTACATTGGAAACATCAATCTTAACATCTGAGACATCTTTATGGACATTGGATAAATCTTTATGGACATTGGATAAATCTACTTTAACATCTGAGACATCCTTGTGAATGTCAGTCACGGCATTCTGGATTCCCTGGGTACTGGTCTGTAAACGCGACACATTATTTTCCAAGTTTGCAGAACTGGTCTGAAGAACTTTCATATTCTCCTCCATTCGACTAGTATTCCTAGCTTCCATCTCCTCCATTCGACTAGCATTCCTAGCTTCCATCTCCTCCAACATCTTTCTTATACTCTCATCTGCCATCTCAATAATATTTCAATAATAGACTGCGTCAGGGACATACATCAAACAGAGCAAGATAACAACATCTGAGCAAAATTTTTCACCATATATAAGTTTGAGCAATTTTCTGTCTTAAATCTAACTTATAATTACCTTATAATTAACTTTCGTAGACACTTCATGTTGAAACAAACTCAAGCACATGTTCAAATTTCCTTGGTTCATTCTAAATATCCTAACACAAATAATTTACATTTACAATCCAAATAGTTTAATTTTATCTTTAATATGACTAAACATGTCATAAGCCGGTCAAATAAAATAAGACTCCAGATCATAGGCGATTTTTCTAAGTTTCCAGCCTATTTAACCTCTCTCAGGTTGTATATGATCTGATCTTTTCTGAGTGTAATTTTCCTAATACAACACAACATTTAATCCCTATATAATCACACTCTCAAATTCTACAATTGGCCAAGACATCTAACAAAGAATCAACCTCTTTATTTGAGTCTTCACAATCCCATCGACATCGATAACTTGGTAATCCAATGTTATTCGAACACTCCACACGTTGATTGTGCAAATCCAACTGGCGTTCAACCTGGTAATCCAGTTTTGTCGATCCCCACGAAATTGCGGTGCCAATCCTACTGTCCCCGATAATCCGGATAGTAGGCTGTCAGATATCCGCCCCCTCGATCGGATTGCCAATAATCACTCGCACCGGCACAGCTACATCAATGAAAATGGCACTGACAGATACTACCGAGATTAGAGCACAGTAGTTAACAAGAAATTATTGTGGAACACACCAAAATATACGGGGGTTCATACTTACCTTTTACTTACCTATTCAATTTAATCTCGGGTCTGGGTTTTCAACTGGATCACTTAATAGTATGCCCTCACAATAACCTCCACCACGATATTTAAAATGAACCAAGTCGGAAACAAGAAAATTTAAACTGCACAATAATTTATTTCACATAAAGAGAAAAATAATTTAACAAAATTTAACAACAAAATATACGTGGCAATCAGAAGCCATTGTCAATACAACCATGTCCTCCTGTAGGACTTGTAGACTTCATATACAAAATTTCAGCTTTCTCTAGCTCAAAAGAACGTAATAATAACAACAATGAACTTGGGAATGGATAAGGGAGCTGGGACGAGACATATAGCATTTGTATCCTTGTTCATGAGCTTCACATTTTATTTATAACCGCAAGGCTGCTATGTAGATGACCTTGGCCTCTATCATACAGTTATCTGGCCACCTGCGATACACCCTGCACCGTGTCGCAAGCTTGCTTCGTCAAATGGACGCACCTGTCCAGCCAATGTTAGCATATGCTAGTTACCTCAGAGCCTAGCTCCTTTTCAAAACACTTTAAATGTTCACATCTCCACTCAAATATTATCACGCAAATCTTTTAAATGCTCCATTCAAATATCAATGGATTACTCTAATAATCCCAAATCTTGTTTAATTGTATATTCCAATTGTTGAACTAGCGTTATTTAGAGTATAATAACGAAAACGCTTAATGTTTATAACAAACTGTTCATTAATTATTTATAACATTTTAAATTGTTTATAACATTGTCAAACGACAATTGAAAAATTTATACACGCCTCTATTAATCCCGTTCGTTTCAAATTATTATTAAAAATATTTACATAGTTATTTGCATTATTTATATTATTTATATTAGAAATACATTAAACCACACGTTTATCCGGTTGATAATTACTTAAATCGTGGTGATATAATCGACCAATGAAGGTTAGTTATATTTAAATTTTAGATTCAGGTTTAATAAGATTTAATAATTATTATTATTTGTGACGGTAACCTCCATTCAAAATCGTTATCTCAAATTATTTAAACACTCTTGTTAATTTTAACAGTAACTTCACATGAATAATTTTCAATGGACCTGAACAATACACTCAGTGGAAAAATACCTCGCTCAAAACGCACAAAATTGCACCAAAATTGGCCCATAATTCATCATATATCTCATTATATATGGCATCAAAATCTTCCACAATACACACAAAAAACCTCCACTTATAAATTTATCATCTTCATCAATATTACTGTGGGAACCTCCTTCACTTATTAAAGGGCATTATTCATCAGCGACTTTTACACGTCCACTGAACTAACGATTATACATCCATAGTTCCTCTTAAAAATTCTTATATTCATCAATTGTATCAAAAACTGTTATTATATTTAACCTTCGTGGGTTTCATTCATGAATCGATATGAAGTAAAAATTTGCCAGTCACAAATAAATTTAATAGCAAATACGATTAGACACGCCTCCCTGGCCTATAAAAATTGAGATTAATATCATCAAAGTATCGCAGTATAAAAATACTATCTTCAATCAAAGTTCATCTAAACTGCATAAATAGTCGAATAGAATACAATTAGACTGTGGACTGCAAACATTATTGTTCCAATCTAGAATTGAGAAAAACTCCTATCAAATGTTCATTACTATAATGTACTCAATAAATCGTACTCAAAGTTCATATTTCATAAAATTGTCTATAATGCAATGGTATTTCAGAATTGACGATAAATGTCTATGTTGCAATCATGTTCATAAAACGACTAGTATTTCCAAGATCGTCGATAAAGTAGTAGATTTTAACGCTTTAAAATCTTTTAATCATTCTTATTTCTTGAGGATGACAGAAAATAGGTCAAAGTAATTTACTGAATAGAATTACTTTAATAAAAAGAGACGCTGTCTGAATTCAAATTTGCCATAGAAAATCGTTAACTTTACAGTCAAATCGTGACTACAAAAATATGCAAATTACTGAAAGAATATATATTATCAGTCTCAACTGATCCAAAATTATATAAATATGCCAATGACATCATAATGTCTCAATAAATCGTAGAAAAAGGCATAAATCAGCAAAGTGTACAGAGTACAGAAATATCAAGCAAGAATATGGGGCAAAATATATGGGACAGAAAATATGGGAAAAATGGTTGCTCAGATATCGCTAAATGGCTCAAATAAATCAAGAAACGTTCACGACTACCTTATCTGTTGATTGAAGTTCTAGAGGAAAATTTCCAAAGAAGACTGCTGATGGTTCCATTTCACCACCGTAAAGATGTGCTCCGACCTCGAACCTGGAACCTGCGCCCTCGGAGAATAGAACAGCTTCCTCCTCCGGAAATTGCACTGCTCCGTGTAGACGATAGACATCCTTCTGGCAAAACTCTTCTGTGTGAGCCGGGTCCACCCTGGCCTCTCTTGAAAATTCCCTGAAGTTCTGGTAGAAATTCGCCATGAAGTTTATTGCAATTATTTCCGCAGAAATGTTCATAATTGTGGAGTATGAAGATATTTCCACTGCCATTTGATGTAATTCAGCGATGGATTACGATGCATGAGTGTAGTTGGAAGTTCACTACATGCTCGCTTTTGTAGAATGACGATTAACGAAGCTCCATGCTGCTATTTCACTCCATTGATATATGTCCCAATTGCATTAAAGTTTTAGTCTTCCATCTCCACTTCCGTTATAATAATAGTCGAAAGTACTGCCAGATTATATAGTTCCATTGTAGAATGTAGCAGTGTATCACCAAATGTAATCTTCAGTATCACGGTTGCAATACCTATGTCAGCCGTAGCGTAGAATGTGGTATTATAAAAGTGCTTCTCAGGTGTCGAGAAAATCACTTTTGTCTGCAGTCTTAAAATACGAATATCTTCCAAAGTATAATAGTGAAAATGTTCAACTTTCGTACACGCCTCAATATTGTAATGCACAATTGAATTAGCATAAATGCAGTAGCTAACTCTTGATAGATAATCTTGTAGACTCGTTTATGTGTGCGCTCCAACTTCGCCTAGTTTCAGTAACCGTAAAATTGTACTGCTGCACGCGCAGTGCTTGTTCGATGCTGTGGGCTCTACCACACTTGCTAATGACGACTTGCTTCACTGAATAACTCGAAGTCTGACAATATGAGAATCAGAAAAATTGAGCCATGAGAGCCTCCTCTCTGCTGTGCAAGGCCTTTTATCAACTTCTTAAGGGGCGTATCCATGCCTTCCATAGCTTGTTCCTCCGTCATTGCTAGAAGTTCTAACTTTGGCTATACTTGACGGATTTTCAAATTTCAAAAACTCATAATTAATTTCTTCAAAATTCCAAATCAATGCCATAACTGAAAATAGATTTCCACAATTTTGCATGCCAAAAGTAATTAAATATGGTAGTTTCAGTAATCTCCGTCTCCCTCCAAACTATCATTCATTGGTTCGAGCCTCTCCTCCAATAGCGTAACTTCTTCCTCAGCACAATTCCTTGCTTCCCTGCGACTGCGTCGTAAATCTCAGATCTTTCTCGAACAAAATCATGACGTCACCAAGAATCTCAGCTCATCCAGCCTACTTGCATGAAGTCTGCGTCATCCGTGCCTACGTCATGAATATACACGTCACAACTATGACGGCCATAACTTTATTCACATATGCCAATACCGCCACCGTGGTCTCAGTATAATTCAATTTACGGGGGCAGTACCATCCCGGCATTTGCCCGAAGGCGAAGTGGGAAACCACGGAAAACCACTTTGAGGATGGCTGAGGTGGGAATCGAACCCCCTTTACCCATTTGGACCACCCGAGGCTGAGTAGACCCTGTTCCAGTCCTCATACCACTTTTCAAATTATTGGCAGAGCCGGGAGTCGAACCCAGGACGCCCGGGGTGGCAGCTAATCACGCTGACTACTACGCAACGGAGGCGACTCTATTCGTGATAATTATAATTTTAATAGTTCAATATTTATAATAATATGACACGTTCTGTATTAACTGCCTTGCTGCGAGGCTCAGCGGTAACGTTCTCGCTTGCTGTGCCCAAGGTTGCCGGATCGTATCCTGGCGCAGTCAGCTGGCATTTGAGTGTGCGCAAATGCGAGGGAGCCGTGTCAGTAAATTTACTGGCACGTTGCAGATCCCCTTCGGAGCAAAATTCCGGCACCCCGGCGTATCTAAAAGCCAGAGCAGTTAAAAGGGACGTAAAACCAATAATGTTATAATTATCTGTATTTACTGTATGTGTGGGGCAGATGGCCTCGTAGTTTCGCCCCTTAAAACCTTACTAACTAACTGACTAACTATTACTGTAAGTGTATAGCAAGCGCTTTGCGCACAGACGCCGTTGAAAGAAATTATAGTTTCGGTCTGACGTAATTATTCGTGAGCCTACCCACATAACAAATCTATTTGTTATGTGGGTCGTCGGAGCGAGTCGGAGTTTTTCTTTTAACCAAGGTGGTCAAAATTTCGAACACTTGCTACCTTGAATATACAGGATACATTGCTTTCGTTCTACAGATCATTATGCCGTCGTCCAGTCTGGCTGCGTACCATCGGATAAGTACGGTCCTTTTGAGGACCAAATAAAAAATCACTCGTTGGAACAGATAGATATGCGTCCATAATACATCCACAATAAACGACATTAAGAAAAAAATGTACTAGTTCAAGGTTCGAACCTACTACAATGTGATTTCGTTGACGCCACCATAGCTACCGAGAACCATGATCAATGGCTGGCACGTATTGAATCTATTCGTAGACTTTTCCTGTCCAAACGTAAGAAGGTGTTATTCGGAGCTCTGATCGTTTCAATCATGCATTATATTTGAGGTCATTGAAAGAACATCGCCACTATTGATTTCTACTATATTCGCGAGGATGTACTCAACGGTAAAGTTGTACAATGGACGTAAAGGAACAGGTACTAATGTTTTTAGGATGACTGTGATATACGCGTTAGTTGCGTTGCCTTCCTCTAAAAAAAAATAAGGGGCTGGTGGACCACACTGCATACATTCTCTAAACTCAATCCTTAATAATCTCTAAAATGCTATAGTGGGATCCAGTGTGATTAGAACTCATGACAATTATAACATTAGGCTATTCAATAACTTTTGTCAGTAAGCACTAAAATGGCTAATATAAATACATAGACATAGGAAAAGCATTGTAAACGTTTAGTAGTTTAATTATGTTATTAACATGTTATCAACTAAATTAATAATTTAACATCCGGTTCCATTACAAATTGGCATATTCATAGAGCAGGGTAAATACCAATTGCAATATAACCCGAATAAGAAAGGCAAATACTATTCATAGAACAATCTGCAATTCACGCAAAAGTTAGTGTATTTCTGATTTGTAATACAAAAGGCAGCTTATAGAGGTAAACACTGTCAAGAATACAAAAATGCAGCATAAAGTCATTATGATTAATAAAACATAAACGTCAACTTATCAGTTGTAGAACACACCTTAACGGTGTGTATAATACTTCAGTTCTAGTAGATATTGCATACAATATATTGCGCATGGTACCTTTCGTCATAAGGTAAAGATTTAAAATCTTCCGTAACAGCAGCGGTATCAAGAGTGTAAAATTAGTCTCAAAATGTCACTTAGGTTTCCGTGCCCTAATGACTAAAAATTAAGTAAAATTATACATAAAATGCAAAACTCATTCAGACGACCACGTGTATTAGCGGCTAACATTCTCGGCTTTCGCCTTGTAGGTCCAAGTTTGAATCCCGGCTATGTCAAGAAATTTTAATTCTGGTCTGAGATATGGAATGCGCTACACTGTGCCTCCCGAGGCAAAACTTGGTATTTGTTTTCCGTAGTTTCCCCCTTCTACTCGAAGCAAATACCGAGATAGTTCCTAACTGATGGTCTCAGCAACCTCATTTCCAGTCCTCATTTGAATTAGAAATGCACACACTACTACAGCCATCACAGTAAAACATGTTATCAGAAAAATTCCATACACACTCAAGTTCATGGCTCTATATGACCATGTTGTCACAAAGCCTCTAAATTAATAAACAACGACAGAATCGGTATTTGTTTCCGCGGTTTTCCACTTCTACTCGAAGCAAATAACGTGATAGTTCCTAACTGAAGACCACAGCAACCCCCTTTCCAATCCTCATTTGAATTACAAGTACACACACCGCTACAGCCATCACAGTAACATATGCTATCAGAAATATTCCATACACACTGAAGTTCATTGGACTATATGACTGATGTCGCAAAGCCTCTAAATTAATCAACAACAACAACAGAATCACTTAGGCTCATTTAATCTTAATACTAAGTTTCATGATGAAATCTCCAGCTGTCGTAACGTTACGCCACATGCAGGTTTAGCCAATGTATTTCTTTTTTAATTTTAACTCTCTAAAATGACGCCTGTTAATAACATTTAAAAATACGTATTCAGATTTTTATGGCGTTCAGATTCCTAATGTTTTTATCGTAGTTTGGATAGAAAATGGATTGCCATGACCTCTTACCGAGATAGATAGAATCCTGGTGTTAATATATTGACCTACTGTTGCCATGGAGAATATCAAGATAGGGACTTCTTAGCCTCTGAGTCCTAAGATGATATCCAATTAACTACGGAATCAACTGTCCAGTGCATACCCATAAGTTATCTTCTGAAAAATGGGTATAATAATGTTTTCTTGCGATTCTGTTGAATCATTCTTCAGTACATCCCCCAGGAGCTCACGACTAATGTGATATGGGATTGGTGACCACGGGACGCCAGCTGAGTGCGGTATTGCTTCCGCTTACTTGTGCCGGGCTCCCTTCTGTCATCTTTCCTGTCGACCACCCTTTGGTCACCTCCGGTTCACTTACGACATTACGACACTTCCCTTCCTTCAGGGGCTTACAACATGTGGGACGCTGGTTAGCGATCAGGGGGACCCAGCTGAGTTCGCGATTGCTTACACCTAATTGAGCCAGGGTCCTCTCTGGCATATTTACTGTCAGCCTGCCTTGATCAACTCTTGTTCTCTTCCTACCCTGACGGTATTGGGATATCCGAGGTCTAAGGAGTCTTTCAAATTCCCGCCTTGATTGGACCTTGTTTCATCTTTCCTGATACCCTCATTCTTCGAAGGGTCAGATGTCTTGTTTTTCTTTTCGTCATATCTCCTGCCTTCTGCACAAGGTCATAAAGGAGGCAGGGTGTGTGTAGTCCCACCACAGGAGGTGCTACCCCCTCAAGGGTTCACGGCTGTTGAGTTTGGGATGATACCTGATCAGGATCTTTTTTTTTCTTTTTCCAGTTTTTTTTTCTTTTTTTTTAGCGTATGGCTTTTAGTGCCAGGAGTGTCCGAGGACATGTTCGGCTCGCCAGTTTTTGTAGCTGCATCGAGACGGACACCCAATGGGTGAGCTACAAGTACCGTTGAAGAGGAAAGTTGGAAGGGAAGGGCAAGGAGTTGGATGGTAGTGGCTGTGGCCTATAGTGAGGGACCAACGCCGGCATTTGCCTGGAAGGAAGATGGGAAACCACAGAAAACCAACTTCAAGGTTGCCGGCGGGGGGATTCGAACCTCCTCGCCTCCCGGATGTGAGCGACTGCCATTAGTCATGCCGTAATCACCACGGCTAACTCACCCGGTATTTTTCCAGTGATTCTATCCTATTTCCATTCCTATCTGCCTTTTATGGCACACCTTTCCAAAACCGTCAATTCTCTTTTTTTGAGGGTTGAGAGCATTTCCTTAACCTGCATTTGATTTCCCTTATTCCTTCTTTTTTGTCCTTTTGTTCTCCTAATCCGTAATTTGGTTGTAAGTTGTAGTTATTTTTAGTTCTAGCGTTCATTTTATCATCATTTTTCATTTTCACCCCCAAAGAATTTGAGGCCTATAACCTCCATGTTAGGCACTTTACCATCAATTATCATCATCAAATTACAATTTGAGCAATATCCGTTCCGACAATGAACACTGAAAGTCTGGTTTAAGTTCTATTCACAGTGGAAAGAATTTCTTGTATGAGATGCTTGGATTGCATTTCTCAGATATATAATCCACTCTACTCTTTCACCTGACCGCAGTAGTGGACTTGCCAGCGTTATTGGCGAGAAATTGGTATCACCGATTACCAATATTAATGCAGAAGCCAAAATACCGGTTGCATCCAAATAACTTCTATAGTAACCACTCAGTAGGAAAGTTCATGAAGTTTTATAAAAATCGAGTGAACCTAATGGAATTCTATTTTAATAAGGTGCAAAGGTATGTTCAGTTTCTGTCATTTAATATCACGCCATTGTATTTTGTGATATAGTTTGCATTTTGATATTGCGGAATTTATATTGACAATTAGTGTCAAGTCTTTGTTATGTTATACTGGGTTGACAATGCTGTGCGAGCAGTTGAGTAACTAACGAGATTTCATGTAAAGAGGCTCATTTTCTATACCGGTAGAGGAGAGCGCAACTCGCATCCAATCGGCCGTGTCTCGCCTTGAGCTACTATTGCCATGGAAACGACCGGCCTAGCCATTCTTTCATGAGTTTATTTTCTAACTTAATTAGCCTGTGCTTGCGTGCCAAAAGGCCGAACTCAAAAGAATGAGAAAGACAAACGAAAATTCATATAGCCAGCGGTTTCTTCTGGGTTCTTAACTATGTGTATGCAAAATTTGATTGTGATTGGCGGAACGGTGTAGATTTGTATACGGAACAGATATACCCACATACATACCCACATACGGACTTTCACTTTTATATATAAGATATAACACTACGAAAGATAAACATAGATACACATATTCCTTTATCTTTTTAAAGTCCACTTTTTCTCATCATGTCCAAGCGGTCACGTTGATCCATTATACAATAATACCTGCATAAGGAAGTTCATCTTCTATTTCTAATGGTGCTTCCTCATAACCTGTATAACCAGCCTGTTTAGAGGCATGTACGAGCTGTAGACATTCGACTAATATATTAGGATCAATCCAATAGGTATCATTGATGAGTGGTTTGAACGTTTTAAGCGCATCGCTCGATGCAGATCTTCCACGGCGAGCAATGACTGATGCTTTAAAAAACTAGGGAAACGATAATGGTTTTATAGGTGTAAGAACCTCATGCTCATCCTCCTCTTCTTCCTCCTCATCATCATCCTTTTCACCTTTGTCCACAGACTCCTGAATGGTTTGAGTTGCCTTTCATCATGTAGAAATATTTTGAGATGTGTAGGAGTGCTTTAACATAGATTTGTCATCATCGTCCTTTTCACCATTAATGCAGACTCTTGAGTGGTTTGAGTTGCCTTTGATAATGTTGAAAGCTTTATAGATGTGTTGGAGTGCTTTAGCATTGCTTTATTATCATAATCATCATCATCCTTTTCACCTTCGTTCACCAACTCCTTGATGGTCTGTGTTGCCTTTGATAGCGTTGAGGGCTTTTCGTACGAGGATGAGTGCCTCAACATGGCTTTTAGAGGAGGTGTTAAATGTTTTGAACAAACATCTCGCTATCAACACGTGTTCATTTTAGTGTATTAAACTTAAGGTTAATATAATCGTGAGCAGCAGTATTTTTTTCTCGGGCTCGCCTTTTTGCATTTTGAAGAGTTCTTATCACTTGTAACTGTGATTTATTTAGTACACCACATTGATGATCACTCGCACTCAAGGCCTCGCCCTCTTTACTTTTTAAGACGCCTCTACACCTTTTTGACCTCTCATTTGATCATCGCCAAAATATGATTCCATCCACATTTTGTCGCTTGTAGTTATAAGAGTAGCCTTTATAGAGTACACACTGTTTACCTTTGTTGGTTGCAGTGAGTTCCATAATAGCAACTAACTTGTCGGCATGACTTACTTACTACGAAGGTTACAACAATTCTGGTCATGGAGTCACTTGGTGTCAGCTTATTTAGTCACTTATTTCCTTCGTCACTTTTTGATCTGGATGGCTGCTTTTGGTCACTTTTTTATGTAGATGGTTGCATTAGTCGCTCTTTGATCTAGATGGTTGCTTTTTTTATCTACATGGTCGCTTTTGGATCTGGATGGTCGCCTTAGGTCGCTTTTTTACCTAGATAGTTGCTATTGGTCGCCTCCTGATCTGGATGGTCGCTTTTGGTCGTTTTTGTGCCTAGTTGGTCACATTTGGTCGCTTCTTTATCTAGATGGTCACTTTTGGTCGCTTTTGTTATCTAGATGGTCGCTTTTGTTCGCTATTTTTTCTAGATGGCCACTTTTGGCCTCTTTTTGGTCTGGATGGTCGCTTTTGGTCGCTATTTGTTCTGAATGGTCGCACATGATCGCATTTAGATCTGGATGGTCACTTTGGTACCTGGATGGTCGCTTTTGGTCGAATTGTGATCTGGTAATATAGATTACCATAGCTTATCTTAGGTTAGGTTATAATAGGTAGGTTAGGTTGGGTTAGGTTATGTTAAGCTACGGCTGCCATCCTGTTAGGTTAATCTAGTTAAGCTAAGGCCGCCATCTTGAAAGGGCCGCGAGTGCGAGTTAGATTAGATTAGGTTAGGGCTAATATTTGGTATGCCCAGTCGCGATGAATTTTAGTTAATTTCAATCCATGCTGTAGACACTGTTTCAAGTTTCGATAATGTATTACAAATTTACATTTATCAATCCCAATAGTAATCAACATTTTCGTTCGCGATGTGATGTACGGAGATTTCCTATTCTCAAGACAAAATGGTAAATCATTATGATAATCATGTAACTGATTAGGATACACGAGATTTACCTCTCAAATATATCCTTTATCATCGTTATCATTTACAGTGTTAACATGTAGGACATCAATTTCAGGTTGTGTCATCCAGCGAAAATATTTTAGTGGTAGATATTAACTCAAAGCCTAAACATATTGGTTATTTGCGTCGAGGTAGACAATAAACTTTGACTGTTCACAAGGGTTAAAACTAAATATGTATTTATTATTCGCTTTAGAATAACGCCCACTATATTGGCCTAATTCATCTTGAATTAATGAGTTTATAAAATTAATCATGTCTATATCAGTCATCAATTCTACAAGTACTTTCGTTTCTTTCAACATTAAACTGAAACTTAACCCAGGAGTATTAAGATACTGACGAGGATCAAGGTCGTAAGTTTTCATACAAACATTCTGGAAATTTTCATAAACAGCTGCTAATAATAACACATCTGTCTTCGAATATACTGTATGTCTTGAAACTTGACCTAAAGTTTGAATGTCAAACTGTGTCCATACACATTGTGTATGTAAATAATCCTGATCAACTGATATGACTTGTGTTTAAGAAACTGCAAAACACTCTTCAATGTGTTCCAGACAATTAATATATTAATAAGGGAATATGCCCATTTGACGAATCGATTTAAAATCATTTTCCTTAGGAAAGACACGTTCAATTTCACGAAACTGATCTGATTTTAAATTACTAGCATGCTTATCATGACTACTCGGCATAAATCGGAATAAATCTAATATTTGCAGTGTTATAGTTATTTCATCGTCAGTTTTGATTTATTTTGTGATCGATAGTGTATGTATAGTTCGTTATTATTTGAAATCACATCAATTTTCTCATCTAAGGCTCCAAATTCTTTAACGATAAAGTGGTTATCATATTTGCTACCGTTTTCAGAATGACTGGAATGAATTTAGTTACTCACCAAGAATTGTGAGCAGCAGCAAAATATTTTTCTGTTAAATGGTCATGATCGCGAACCCTGTTCGTATATAAACATTCACCGCATATAAAACACTTAGTTTCAGTTTCAAAACGTACTTTCTGTGATGATGTTAGTGGCTCCATTGGAATGAGAGTATTTAAAATAGAGGATGTACGGATTGCATCCTTTTCAAGCCTTTGCATAAAAACTTTAGGAGAATCAGGTCCTCTATAGAGCTCGAACTTATTTGGCGAGTCATCTTAGTTGCATTTAATATAATAAGCAAAGCTAAAAGCTTCATGAATGTGAGTAGTGTGTGTAAAAGGTTTGGTTGGATTCGATGAACATGTATTCTAAGGTATTAGCAAAGCTTCAAATTCAGCATATATAACAAATGGCACTCGAAACTGCTTCACAATGTCCTTAAATTTCAGAAATTTATTTCTATGAGTAGGTTATACCGTAAACACATGATTACATCCCCATTTCTGATGCTGAGTTAGTTCATCCTCTTTCTTCAAACATAGCAAACACATATAACGCAACCATTTCTTAGGTTCAACATCTGCATGGATTTTAAGAAATCGGTTGTACAGTTTCATGCAAATGAGGTTCGGTAAGTTCTCCTTACTATACATTCAACTGTAAATCTCCATTCTGAAATCACCAATTGGCTGGGTGATTCGCTTTTTGTTCTGTTCTTCCAAGGTCATCACGCAATTTATTCAAGTTTTACATCTTAGAGCGTCGTATTATGTGATATGTATGAAGTGATTTCACTGATTCCAATAGTGTCTTCTTTTAATTTCCATGTCGTAATTTCAAAAATATGCGTAGGTGTCACGTGATTTTTTCCTCGGGAACATTGTCGTCCCTGTTTCCGTACAAGGGAAAGTAATATCCCAATCCTGTCTGTGGGATTCCTGGTGTCCATTCCCTTTACCATCTGGCTATAAAATATCGCCTGTCAGGCTCCAGGTGGCCCCCTCTAATAAACAAGGGTAGGGCCTCAGCTATTGTGTAGTTTTCTGCTAGCCGTACGAAATATTATAATCGTTATTTTTACTTCTGAATTTAAGTTCGCTGCAGCTCTGCAATGGTGCAATATATATATATTCACAACCACACGGAACTGAAATTACCATGAAAACCAGTCCCCTATAAGAGACAACAATTTATGCGAGGGATGCAACGCGAAGAACACGGACCAACCATGGGACCTAATGTCAGACATATAGGACAGTCTGGCAGACACTGAGGCGTACTTACGCTGTCTGATCGATTCCATACCCCACCAGATGGGAGATTGCTTCATGGTGGTTTGAAGTTATGCAAACCCCCTCAATACAATAGTTCATTTGATGATCACCAATATTACACTCATCGAAAGCGTCACCACAGTCAGGACCGTTAGCACATGTCAAAACGGGCACATTAAATATGTTGCACTGACAGTGGGAGCAGCCATATCTTCCACCCACCTGCCCAAAAGGCACTGCCAATGTGCTCAAGGAGATGCGATATACCGTGAGATAGTTAACAGTATGTGTATGCCCCGTGGGGTAGGCCACCGGTCTATCACATCATATGTCCCGGTCAATGTCGATATTCTGCATTGCCCTGCACATTCTGTATTGACATGAATTACCAATGTTGTTTTTGGTGCGTCCCTCTGTTATGATAATATTTTGCCACTGCAACTCGGTGTGGGCATTTACATGGTGCACATGTTTCCACAACTTCTGAGATAGCAGTACGAGCAGAGGATGCCCAAAAGTGAGACTTAAAAGAAATTGTGCGAAGAATTACGTTTTTTGGGAGTAGTGGAGTGAGGCGGTTTCCAAGCCACTCCAGAACCCTCCTTGCCCCACTACTAAGCCTCAGCCATGTTAAATATCTCTCGAATGCATGGTCCGATTTTGACAAATGAGGTGTCGTTGGACTCGGGCTGACGTCCTCTTTGCTATGGACCACTCGTTATATTTTTAGATTTTTTGATTTTTTTTCGTTTTCGAAAGTAGGAGATAACTTGAACAATAAACATGATAGAACGTTATGCAATGGCTCAAACGAATAGTCTTTATGACCTTTATTTTTTATAATGAATCTTTTTTACTTTTTATGCTTTTTTGAAAACACTCGAATTTTGAAAATCCTATATTATGGAAACTAGGAAGTTTACAAAAAAGTTTGTTTCATGTAAATCAATGATCCCAACCCCCTCTACCCCCCAAATAAATGTCAAGTCTCTAGGATGAAAACCTGTAGTAGTGGGGTAAGGAGAGAGCTACTACACTTTTTCTTGAACCCTCCTCGTATTTGCCCCGAACCTGATATCTCGCTAACCAATCATGGGATTTGAACATACAGGGTGTCCTAGCACTCGTAGTGATGCCCCCTACTTTCCTATAGCCTCTTAATTTAATGAAAAGAATAAAACTTAAAGGTCATCCGCTTTTAATAGCTCGCGATCCAATCATGCTAGAGGCATGAACGAGGGGTCCAAGGACTCGGGCTGATGTCCTCTTTGCTATGGACCACTCGTTATATTTTAAAAAAAATTGGAAACTCGATTTTGGGGTAAACACGTGTTTTATGTGATTTTTGCTGATATCTCACGAACTAATAACGCTAGAGACGTGTACGAGGTGTCCTAGGACTCGGGATAACGCCCCCTTTCAAATGTGGTAGATATTTTTTCCAAAAAATAATTCACAAAGGGCCTAACGCCATACATGTTGAGAAAAAAAATATTTACCGATACTTGTTTATAATGTTCATGAAGCGTGGTAGTTGAGAGAGACGATACGGCTGAGTGTGTGTGTTTCAACGAACCTGTCGCTGACCACGGTGGCTATGCTTAATAGAACAATCGCTATTTCGGCGGGTCGGTGCATGACAGAGCGAGGGTTCGTTTTCTGATATTTTACCTTTAACGTGTAAACGGTGATGAGAACTTGGTTCTATGTTGGTCGAAGCGAGTACAGAAAACAAACTTGCCGAGGAGCAAGAGGTGAATGTCATTTGAGCTTATTGGAAAGCGCCGATCTGACTTGACAACAGGTGACGCTTGAAGGTGAAATAATCTGACCATCGTGGTGGCAGGGAAGTGCGAAAGGCATGTGAACATGTGTGAAACCACATGAGGGATAAACCAGTGACACCCTGTCTTGCTTCGTACGTGACAAAATGCAAGTCCAGGTGAAATTTGATCTGGCACAGGTGTTCGCCTGGGACGTTAGCTGTCCACGTGCACGATAAGAGAATGTTCAAAGCGTGGGAAAAAAAGATTATACATGCAACGTAGCATATATAAAGACATGTCGTTATCATTTCCACGCTCACTTAGGTGACTACCTTTGAACACACTGCGTTGCATGAAACCCCTGGTCTTGTTTATCAGTTTTGGTGTTGGTGGAAAATACTTAACCTTGTTGTGGGGTAGGTATATATTTATTTATTTATATATTTATAGATTTTTATATAAATACATGCAATTATTTATTGATTAGGTAATTAATGATTTTATTTATTTATTTGTTTGCAGATAACGTGTATAGCCTACCTGTCGTGTGTCTGTGGGAAATATATTAAAGAAAGAGAAAGACAGACAGCTAGAAAAGGAAACCATTTCCACACTAGCCCACGAGACGGGAAATAGCAAAGCATTACACGTCAAGGCGAGATTTGTTTTTTATATATAACCTGTTTGATTTTGTTTTGTTTATGAAATGCATAAACTATATGGAATGGATATACTTAAGGTGGTTTATTTTATTACTTTTTAGATATTTGGAAAAAAAGGGTTCACTGCTATAGCAAATACAGTTGAAAACCAAGTGGCTTTAGAGTGGAACCATTGTCAAGCAGTCTACAGGTGAAAACTCAGGTGAGAGTGTTCTTTCAAAATAATGTCTTTTACTGCTGAGGATACGTTAACTTGGGAACCCCTAAACAGTTGTTTCAAATCGCGTGTGTGCTCTGGCCGCGTGGTCAATGTTAGAAAAAGTTTGATTCCCAAAGAATTTTTAGAATCTTGTTTTGAAATTTTCAAAAATGAAATTTGTACAGCGCAAAGGTTGCATATGGCTTTAAAGGTGAACGCAGAACTGGCGTGCGAGTTCATATATAAAAAGAAGGACTTAGAGCATAGAGAGACATTTTATATTTGCAGTAAAATGCAAGAGCTATTCATAGCCCATAATTTGGAACAGTGGTATGAAACCCACGTGGTGAATGCCTTGCTATCAAAATTTGATAAACTGCAACAAGGACCGAGTGGCCTTGCCTTGGACAAAATTCATCATTTACAAATCAACATTTGTCAATTCAACCCGTTGAATGCTGGGTAGCTATATTAAAACACCACCAGCAATAGCTTCGAAAAATGCTGTGGTCAATATAAAGAATCGTGACAATAATTGCTTTCTGTGGTCTGTGGCTGCGTATTTGCAGCCAGTACAACAGCATTGTTACAGACCAGGAAAGTACAAGGCCAAGTTTGAAGAATTGAAACAAACGTTAAGTTTAACTCGAGTATCGTTCCCTATGGACTTAACCGAGATCCATAGGTTTGAACAAGATAACCAGGACTTTTCGTTCATGGTGTATGGCCTTAATGGTAATGAGATTGTGGGTCCTCTTTATGCCACAAAAGAACCGAAACGACACCACATTCATCTTTTATATTTATCTGTAGGAGAAGTGAATCACTATTGCCTCATTAAAAGCTTATGTAGATTGCTAAGCAGTCAACTGTCAATGGACAAGCGTCCAAAAAATATTTGTGACCGTTGCTTGCAATATTTTAAAACCCCTACGCTTTTGGAACGTCATAGGGTAGATTGTGTTACTCAGGAAGCGGTGAGATTGATATTGCCACAAGGGGACAAGGCTGTGTTAAAGTTTAAGGACATTCACAAGCGTGACACTGTCCCCTATGTGGTGTATGCAGATTTCGAAGCACTCACTACACCCATGGCGGGATGTGAACCAGATCACACCATTAGCTCAACCACACCCATTCAAAAACATGAACCCTTTGCCATAGGATTTAATGTGGTGTGTGCCTATGACCCCACACAATCCGTTTACAAATACCGCGAGGGGCCAGATTGTGCCAAATGGTTCTTGGATGAACTTGTCAAGTTGGCTCATGATGTACAGGAATTAATGGACCACCCAGTACCCATGAGCCTATCTCCAGAACAGCAGCAGCGGTATGAGCATGCCACGACATGCCATATTTGCGAAGAGCCTATTTTAAGTGGAGAGGAAAAAGTAAGAGACCATTCGCATTTTACAGGGGAGTTTCGTGGAGCTGCGCACAGCAAATGCAACTTGAACTTTCCAGCTCCTCGTTTCATCAGTGTCTTTTTCCACAATCTGGCGAATTATGACATTCAGTTTTTGATTCGTGAATTGGGCCATGTCAACAAGGGCTCGTTTACCATTATTCCCCAAAACCATGAGCGTTTTACAGCCCTGACATGGTGGTTGGGCGACTTTAGCATTCGATTTTTGGATTCCTTTAAGTTTATGGCATCCTCGCTAGACAGCCTTGTGAATGGCTTGAATGAGGAGGAATTAAAAAATACTAGAATGCATTTTAATGATCCTGAGCAATTTCAATTGTGCATTCGGAAAGGTATATTCCCGTATGATTTCTGCAACAGCTGGGACGTGTTAAAGCAAAGAAAACTCCCACCACAAGAGAAATTTTACTCGAAACTAACACGCAGTACCGTTTCCGATGAAGACTATGCATATGCATGTCAAGTTTGGCGAGTGTTTGGCATGAAGACGCTAAGTGAATATGCTTTGCATTACCTAAAACTGGATGTATTGCTGCTCACTGATGTGTTTGAAAAATTTCGTGACTTGTGTCAACACATTTACGGTCTTGACCCGGCTCACTATTATACGAGTCCTGGGCTTTCGTTCGATGCCGCTTTAAAATACACTCAAGTGGAATTGGATTTACTCACTGACGTAGACATGGTTCTATTTTATGAAAAGGGCATTCGTGGCGGCTTTGTATCACTTAACCAGCGCCATGCCGAAGCGAACAATGTCTACATGCCTGATTATTCACTAGACAATCCAGAATCGTACTTAATGTACTATGACGTGAATAATTTGTACGGTTACGCCATGAGTCAGCCTTTGCCCTATGGGAAGTTTGCTTGGCTGACAGACAAACAAGTGTCAGAATTTGATGTGATCAAGGCTAGCCAAGAAACAGGCCGTGGATATGTGCTAGAAGTGGATAATGAATATCCCTCATCCTTGTATGATGAACATGCTGATTTCCCATTCTGCCTTGAGCAAATGGTTCCCCCTGACAGTAAAGTGAAAATTGAAAAACTCATGGGCACACTTTACAACAAAAATCGGTACGTGCTACATATCCAAATGTTGGTGCAATGCCTCGCCCAAGGCTTGGTGTTAAAGAAAATCCACAGGGGTATTTCTTTTGCTCAAAAAGCATGGCTTGAGCCATACATGCGACTCAACACTGAGCACCGACAAATGGCAACACAGCAGTTTGAAATTAATTTTTTTAAATTAATGAACAACTGCATCTATGGCAAGTCTATGGAGAATAACCGCAAATACCGTGACATTAAATTAGTGAATGTCTGGGAGGGGCAGTGGGGTGCCCGGCGGTACATTGCCAAGCCAAATTTCAAATCGATCAAAATTATCGATGAGGACTATTGAAATGAGTAAGAACAGCTTGACCATGGATAAGCCCATTTACTTGGGTCAAGTCATTTTAGACTTTTCTAAATCGGTCATGTATCGATTCCACTATGAGTTTGCCAAACGCCATTTTGAGAACGTCTCTCTTTTGTATATGGAAACGGACTCATTCATTTACCACATTCGCCACTGCAACCCCTATGACGTCATGAGGCAATATAGTGACTGGTTCGACACCTCTTGCTATAGCGCTGACAACGTGTTTCAGCTGCCCATGAAAAACAGGAAGGAAATGGGCGTTTTAAAAGATGAATGCGGTGATTCCATTATGACGGAATTCGTAGGGTTGGCTTCGAAAATGTATGCTTACCGCACACTCGACTCTAAGGAAGCCAAAAGAGCAAAAGGTGTAGGTAGGGCAGTGGTAAAATCGCTACGTGTAGACGATTACTTAGCGGTTTTACGCATTGGCAAAGCTATGTCTCATACACAGTGCAGGATACAATCCAGCAACCATCATCTGTATCTTGTGGAACAGAGAAAACGCACCCTAGCCTCCATGGATAACAAACGTGTGTGGGCTGACGACCTGCTCACCAGCCTGCCCTGGGGTTATGATCGCAAGGAGGCGGAGGTGTGATTTCACTGTTTAATCGTTTATGGGACATAGCTTTATGTAACTTGTAGATTTAGTATTTTGTAAATATTGTTTTTTTGTCATTGTAAATAGTAGATTTTGTAAAAAGTGGCAATCCACTTGGACCTTTTGCTCTTTAAAAAGTTCTATGCAACCTTATTTTTTTAAAATTTTTTGATTGGTTAATAGTGTGATTATTTTAACGCTGTACAAAGTTGAGTTTTTTTTTTGTAAATATGAAATAAGTAAGATTTTTAGTAGCTTTTTTTTTCTTTTTTTTGAAATGGTAAAATGGTAAACTAAAAAAAGTTCTTTTGGGATGAGTGTGCATGTCGAGAATCTGCTTTTGGGAATAAATAAAGTGGTTGTGTTTGTTAAAAAAGACAGGTGTGAATGTATGAGTGGAGAGAGAAAGCTGATGTGTGTGGTTGACCAGAGCAAACACGGTGAGGTAGGGTGGGTGTGTGGGGAGGGGGTAAATGGTCACTTTTATACTCATTTTGTTATGTCATTAGTTTTGTTTTTCATTGAAATGTGGCAGACAATCGACATTATTTTTGTAAAAACAGTCTTACCTGCAGTAGTTGTAGACCTCGACGTTTCTCCAAACACCCATAAACACATTGCAGTATTATCAAGGTCAAGCACTCGCATGAACATCATTGTCAAATCTCAACTTTCGACATACACCCAATGAAAAAATGTGAAAACAGCAAAATGGAAAATCCATGTTTCCATATCACAAAAAAAAACTCAAAACTCAAAACGGACATTTTAAAAACTGGAAATGGTCATGTGTGAAATTTGAAAATTCAAAAACTTCAAACGGACATTGTTTAAAATGTGTCATCAACAAACTGGAAAAATCCATATCATCAAAAACGCAAAACTTGAAACGAACTTTTTTAAAAATCTGTAAATTGCAAAATGACAAATGGCAGTGTGTGAATTCATCATGTGTGAAATGTGTAAAATGAAACATAAGCCATCAACATCACGATTTCTTAAAATTAAAAATAACAAAACATCGTGCTCTGGCAAACCTTTGTTTTTATTTCATAGTCATAGTGAATTGACAAAAGAAAAATAGAATACAAACAAATCCCAATTCCTCACTCCTCAATGTTTATGTCCATGCATCATCAACTTTCCTTTCATAGCACTCATGACCATCAGGGCTGCCATCCTTTCACCCACTGAGGCATCACTGGATGTGAAACGCTGTTTAGCTTTCTTCAATAACAATTTATCTGCCACATGTCTTAAACCAGGATGACTATGGCGATAAGAAAGGTCATGTTCCTTGCATGCTTGATCCAAAAGATTAATGGGTACGTCACCACGTTGTAAACGTTTTTCAACATGAGTTCCAGGGCCGCAAAAACGATAACCTGGAAGATGGATTTCGAAAGGTAGGTATTGAATCACTTTGTCAATGACGCCATTGCCAGTACAGGTCTGGCATATCCTTTTCCATCGATGGTAAAAAGGTTTGGTCTTCCTCCTCCTCTGTGGACGATGTTTGTGTTTGTTGTTGTTGTTGTTGCTTTTTCTCGCCATGACACCCGTGGAATGATTCAACAAAGTCTTTACACGGACTTTTATGACCGTGATACAGTTTCACTAGCTGGCAAGTCGCACACTGACGCATAGACGATATTTTTGCCATGGCCACTTGCTTATGGTGATCGTAATCCGTACAGGGTTGCAATTCACTCAACACAGGGTCTTGAGTCCATGATTTTGGTACATGTTGCCAGATTTCTTTCACTGCATTGGCGGCCACATAATAAATGAACGACTTGGGCAGCGCCAAGAGTTCCTCCTTGGTAAAACTGTCTAGTTTCTTTTTGAACACAAAGAACTTGCCGATGGCCTTGTCCGTAGCATTGCCTTTCTCCATGATATCACGTGCTGTAGATGTTTACACGTCGCTTGTAGAAATCTCACTGGCGTCATTCACAGGTAAATCATGAGTTATAATTTTGTTTAACAACTCCCAGCAGGCAAGGGTGGTTAACCAATGAAAGAGATGCCACGCATGTGATAGGGCTGTATGGGTAATGTTGCCACAGGAACAAGTATCCATGAGCGTTTGCAGGGAGGGGCAGCCCAACTCCATGAGGTCGATACATTGGCAGTAAGACTCCAAAAATGGTTGCAACCATTGACGTTTTTCATTACCTTTCACAAATACCACATTGGCCGAGGACAAGTGTGCTTTCATGACCACGTCCAAATATTTATAGGAAATGGTTCCCTGATTCCAGTCTAGTTGGCTATGATTTTCAATCCACTGGGTTTGTTTACGGTCTTTTTCACACAACAAATCAAAAGCATGGGGTGGTTTAAATAGCAAATGCGTAGCTTGCGATATCCAAAACGTGGTACAATCGATCATGGCCTCTTGTTTAAATATAAATTTGTTGTCACCAATTTTAAACCCTTGGCAATCCACAATGAGAGTGCGCAACATGTTGACGCTTGCCTGGACCAAGTTCAACTGACTGACTGGCGATCAGGTGTGATCATGACATGGACTTACCTACCATGCTAGTTTCAAATAGAGGTTAGGGTAGGACAGGGGGACATGCAAACATTAGAATTTAAGAATTACATCATTTTATTATCATAACACGTCTTACAGGCTTTTCTCATTTTTGGATAAGGACGATAGCAACTGATACAACAATATAGTCTCTTGTGTTTGTAACGTCCATAACACCGATAATGTCCCAATGTCTCTAAACTAGGCGTTTTTGATTGTGAGCTGCTCACCGAAGCACCATGGATACCATACGGTCCACACGTATCGTAACTTGTTTTTTCATCACCCAGAGACACAAGTGAGGGATAGCTTGAATGACAGGGTATATTTCCCACTTTCATTCTGCACAGGTAGGGGCAGGTGGGTGACCAGCGCTGATGTTCCTGCATGGGTTCATCGCCCTCCTGCCATTGGTCTATGAAGATGGGACAAAAGGCACATTTCACGTCATCTCTTGTTTTTAAATAGTAGAATCCAGCGGCCGCCAAGGCTTGAGGGTTTATGAAAGGCACCGGCCACGTGGCAAAAGTCTTGAAACGTTGTTCCTCAGAGTTTAAATTCATGAATGTAACGTCTCTTGAGGCTTTAAGCAAGACATGACTGAGCGGCTTGACGTGGGATGACCTGCTATTTATACACTCGTCACTTGGTTGGATAGTGGATAATAGTTGACTTGTTTGTGATGAATAATCAAACAGTAGGCCGTGGTATTGGCTGGTACATTGTCATGCGTTTCAAAATCTAGCCGAATGTCGATATTGGATGGCTTGACAGACTCTTCCAGGTAAGAACAGTCAAAGACAATCAGTGGCGCTCTTGCCTTAAACGCTTGGGGTAGCAGCATGGGGCCGTTCTCTTTTTGATAATACGACCATCGAAATTTAGAAAACAAGTCGTACAGAGGGCCAAACTTATGTTTTGAAAAATCCAAATCCAGTCCTTCATAGGGAAACACGGCTCCGTTGAGGAAAATACGTGCATTTCTCAATTGCAGGTGATCAAATTGCGTGGCATCTTTGGTTTGTTGATACTTGCGATTCGTTTGAAAACCCACGATCAGGTAGAGAGGTCTCTCTGTATAGCGAGCTGTTTTTACAGACCAACTGTGTGTGTTGGTGGTGGGCAATAGCGGATACTCATGGAGTGCCCAGCTTCTAAATTCCATGGGTAGAGGCATATCTCTCTTTACCATCTTGAGTATGTCCAGTTTTTTGCTATCGTTAAGGGTCACATGAGGCACTTTCCATAGCAAGCGTTGTAGTTGAATTTTTGAATCTATGGGGGCATTGTCGGCTCCCTTGAGTGCATTATTATCACTCCTGTCTCTCACCAGATAAAGCACTTGCCTTGCGTTGACCACAATGCGTTGGTGATCTTCAGCAAAGCCTAGAACCAGTTTAAGAGGTAAATATCCAGTAAAGGTCCCAGCGGTGTGTACCATCCAGTCATTGGTCGAGTCAGGACACCAACCTGCCATGCAATGTGTTTTAGCTTCTTCCTCACTATAAGAGGGGTATAGTTTCATGACACTGGAAATGCCCACATTTCGAGTGCTATCCACCACGATATCGTTAATGACATACCGCACTTCAGAAAACAGAAAGGCCAAACCATGGTTGGCCAACTTGGATGTGGTGGGTGTAGAGCCATCGGCTTTGGTGAGCCGACCTTCAATCTGAATGACACTTTCATGCGGTAGGGTGTAAATATCTTGGTTGTTGATAACAAATTGAATTTCATCATTGTTATTGAGACCAGGTGTTTGAGCTTGATAGGAATGCAGGTCAATTCTTACCACTCCTGGTTGCTCCTCGATGTGATTCGCTATCTCTAGAATAGAATTCATTATGAGGGTTGACGTGGTAAGCCAAATGCTGTAAAATCTGCTTGTCTTGAGATGTTAACGTGTATTCACGTGGCAAACAACTAACACCATTCCTAGACGGTGTAGTTGCTTTATACACAAACTTCATTGTGGCTTTAGCACCAACTTGTAAGTCACAGGTGTGGTAGAATCTAGATCAATGAGTTGTTGCTCTCTATTGATCAGTCATAATGTTGTATTACTAATACTATCGACAGCCACAGAATGAAAAAGCACCACTGGAGGGTTTTCATGAATAATATACCCATTGGGTGATGTCACAATAAAGTCATAAAGCGAATGCGATGGTTCTTGATTGGTGTACACTTGGCTAATAATATTACTCGTCACCGACACATGATGGTCCTCAATGAATTTCACTTCATGGTCCGATTCATGTTTTTTGTTGGGCTCCAACACACGTGGTTTAAATCCTAGTAATGGGCCAATGGAATCGGGGTGTGTTTTAAAGTCAATGTTGAAGGTAGAGAAAATACTGCAGCGATGAGTGTTGGTATTGCCTACAAGTTCAAACTTGTGCGTTCCGTCGAGAAATGACTTTAAACCATATTGATTGATCAACACCACATAAATGTGTTCATAAATGTCATCGATCGTGTATCCACCAGAGTTCAAGGTGAGCACAGAATCATCATAGTAAAACTTGTTGTTCACATTTTCACGTATGTTGTATATTCGATTGTACGTTTCAAGAGAAACAAGACCTTAACCATAGGGTTTTTCACTCAATTCGATAGGCGGGTAAAAGTCTAGGCTGACTTCAGGTCCACGTCCATGCAGTGTAAACGTTTTACTTTCTGTCGACATACTGGTGGCGTTTTTGCTTATGCAGCGTCTTATATAAAAAAAATTAAACACAAACGTCCACACTGTTGGCTGTTAAACGTTCGCTCTCGTTTCACATTATAATATATCTTGATCCTGTTTCCAAAATAGGTCACTAGTTCCATGGGCGGGGGCAAATTCCCAAAACTGTCAAAGTACCATACCATGGATCCCTCTTTGACATAAGCTACATAATGCGTTCCTGGTCCTCGGTGATCATCCAAATTGACAACAGCACATTCCTGTTTCCAGGGTCGTGGGGGTAATTGGTTTCGCATAAACACACCTCGAAAATGAGAAAGCTTTAGTTGTTTAGCATAGCTTTCCACTTGTTGATGCGTCAGGGCATGTCTTGCTATGGCTGAGGTTATTTTTTTTTAATATTTCGAAATGGTGAAATCCCAAATCCTTGTTGATAAAAGGCTGGCTTTAAATTGGCATTTCTAGCCCCCATGGCAATCGCTTCCATCGTTTCATTGTGTCGCTGACTTTCTTTGAGTTGTTGCTTGCCCTGCTGCGCGGCTTTAATCGTTTTCGCCACTGCACTGGCACCGCCCAAAAGTGAACCCAGAGCAGCCAAACCGGCAAATAATGCAGGTAAAAATCCCGCTCGTTTGGGGACGGGAATCACTCGCCCTTGGTTTGAAACCTGTCGCCGACGTTTTGGAATAACATGTCTCTGTGCTGCTCGAAGGGCTTTCCTTATGGTCAATACATTATTTTTTATTTCTTTCTTTCGCAAGGGCTTGTCCACGAATGTCGTAAGCCCAGGCTTTGCCAAGGACAAAGTCCTTTTTTTAGTCTTTCTCACCACATACCTTTGTTTCACCATGATGATAATGACCCACAACCTTCCACAAGAAAGTTTAAATCACAACTAACGTTAGATGGTTATTTCATGGCTGTATATTCCAATTCCACATAAAGTGGTAAATCGTTTATGGTTTTTCCCGCTTGCTTTTCATCCCATGTCAACATGAGGTGAAAGGATAATTCGTCACCTGCATTGACCATTTCATGGTTATGGACCAACATCCTATGACCATTTATCTTTATTTGTAAATGGTTCTCATCAGGTATGGCATATTTGATGTGAATGGTTCCATCATAATGTAATCGATAGTGGCTTAAACCCGAAGCAAGCACATAGGTCAAGTGCTGATCATGGACTAGCGGTAAATGGTTTCTGTCATTCAAAGGTTTTTCATTTGTCAGATACACTAAAAATACAGATGGGATGAATTTATAAAGCCTTTTCATTTCATGGGTCACGTAACGCTTGGTACAGACATCGTCTTCGTCTTGCGGGTCTTCCACGTGAATAATCCGATGGTGATTAGCGCTATAGCCATTCACCGTAAGCTGGGGCACTTTGTCATAAAACTCATACACTTTGTTATCCACATACCTTTTCGTAGTAACGTCTGTAGACACTTGAGGATGTTTTACATGGGTTAACCGCTTTCCTTTAAAGTCATAATCTCTTTGTTTTGTGCGTGGCACTACTGACCTATCCACATAGTGTTTATTAGCAGGATGTGTTTCCTGTTTAGGATCATGTATGGGGACAGGCCTTGCTTTGGCCATCAACGCACGTCCAAAGGCATCCATCGTCAACCTGTAGTACCAGTCTACTGTATCTATGACAAGGTTCGGTGTCCTGTATATAGACAGCCTGCTAGCCTGTCTAAGTCTTAGTTGAAATGAAGATTATTAAGCAGCAAGAGTCATTCCCCGTGGGGGACATGGTTTCCCATCTCTGTCCCACATCACGTGAACAACGCCATGGTTCACTCGTTCCATCTTCCATTCGCTGCATCATTGTGGGGCCTTCAGGCTGTGGAAAGACTAATCTTTTGCTAACGCTCATTACAGCGCCCAATGGTCTGCCTTTTCAAAATATTTATATTTTTGCAAAATCTCTCTACCAACCCCTCTACGTGTTTCTGGATCAAGTCATGTCTGGATTACAAAAAGAGAATATGGGTTATTTTACATTTTCCATGCAAGAAAATGTGATTTCACCGGATGAGGTAAAGCCAGATTCACTCATGATTTTCGATGATGTATCCACTGAACGTCAAGGTATCATTCAAAGCTATTTAAGCATGGGTCGTCACAAACATATCGATTGCTTCTATCTTGGACAAACGTATTCAAAAATGTCCAAACAGTTGATTCGTGACAATGCCAATGTCATTGTTTTATTTCGCCAGGACGAGAGGAACAGTCGTCACATTTATAATGAACATGTGAATCCGGATATGACCTTTCAAATGTTTACAGAATTGTGTGCCAAGTGCTGGAACACTCAACGTCATGCCTGTTTAGTAATTGACAAACAAAGTGAACTCAACCAAGGACGGTATCGCTTAGGGTTTGATCATTTTATTGCTATTTAAGGCCCTGTCTCATTCCCCGGCAAGTCATTTGTCAAGACACCATGGCGTTAGCAGAGAGTCAATTGAAAAAGCATATTATTAGAGCAAAAAATACTATTCTCCAAAAGTTTCGTCAATTGAAACAATCACGTGCCAATCATGCTTTGTTTATTCAGCAACATTTAGCACCTCCACTAAAAGCCATGTTGAAACCCACTTTCAAGCCATCTGAAACGCTACCCACCGTTTCACAAGCCACGCAGACGCTGCATGAGGACCCTGAGGAAGAGGAAGAGGAACAGGAAGAATTGACTAATGTTAGCGAAGTTGAGGATGAGGAGGAACATGTATTTACGCCTCAAAAAAAGGCCGAAATCCTTGCAGAGTTTTTGAGAAAAAAGAAATCCTTGGCCATGGTCGAAACACCTTGCCCTTCCAGAGCGTCTCCGTTTTCACAACTCTTGGCCACCCCTCATCATAAAGCTCAACTGAAAACCATTTTAATAAAATATTATGGATCAACATTGGAACCCTATTTCACCGATCTATTTTTTGGAAACACAGATACCACGTATGGTGTTCGCTATGAGGATGATAGTTTTAAAATTGGCGATTCATCCATTAAATTTGCTCGTACTAAAGCTGTCATTAAAAACATCAACTATAAATTAAAGCCAGGACCCTTAAAGCTGCTCTTTTCTTGAACACCTTGTGGATGTTACCTACTGGCACAATCCCAATAAGCTCATCCAGCGGCTACAGTTGTTGCATGCTTCACGTCAAGCTGACCATACCGGTCATGATTGGGAAATTCAAGAAATTGAACTAGAACTTCGAAATGCCAAAATTATTGTATAAGCCCTCACCCATTAAAATGGGTATTGCTCACGAGTTGCATCGCCCAGCTAGGCGTCACTATCCACGACTCAAGGTGATTTCACGAGGTGTGGATGAACTTTGGCAGGCTGACTTGGTTGAAATGATACATTGTGGTGTTTGAAGCCATATTTTCAGTGTTGCCTTAATAAACAAGAGTTTAGTGCTTTTCAGTCAGTCAACACGAATGTACCCAAAAGAGATCGGTTATGCCCTAATCCTGATGATGATCACTTGACTATCGAAACTGGTCATCCTAGTGTTTATTAATCTCATGTAATTTATTTCAGGATTAGGGCATAACCCATCTCTTTTGGGTAAATTCGTGTTGACCGACTGAAAAGCACTAAACTCTTGTTGAAATGATACCCTATGCTGGTGTTAACGACGGTGTACGCTATATGTTGACCGTCATTGATGTCTAATCCAAAATGGCCTTTGTTGAACCTGTGCGTCGCAAGTCTGGCCCACTAGTTACCAAGGCCTTTCAACATATTATTCAACACTCCAAACGTCAACCTCAGCTGCTACAAACTGACCAGGGGAAATAATTTTTCAACAAGGACTTCTCCAGTTTTCTCAAATCTAAGGATATTCACCATTACACCACGTATAGCAATCTCAAAGCCAGTGTGGTCGAGCGGTTCAACCGAACATTGAAAACCCATATGTGGAAAGCGTTTACCGCTCAGGGCAGTTATCGCTGGTTGGACATGTTATCTGAGCTAGTATCACGTTACAAAGACACCAAACATAGAACGATTGGGACCAAGCCACGCCTCGTGACCAAAAATATTCAGCGATTGGATAAACTGTTTAACCCCATAAAAACAGCTGATCCTAAACGTCACCGACTGAACATTGGGGATTTTGTTCGTGTGAGCAAATTTAAGTCTGCCTTCAATAAGGGCTACACGCCACAGTGGGGGACTGAACTATTTCGAATTCGTCAAGTCAACTTGGACACTCCAGTCACCTATTTACTCGAGGACCTCAACCACCAACCCATAAAAGGTAGATTTTATCTCCATGAACTTCAGAAAACAGCATTTCCTCAGCATTATCTTGTGGAAAAAGTGTTGAAACAAAAAGGAAATAAACTCTATGTCAAATGGTTAGGGTTTAACTCCACGTTTAATTCTTGGATCAATAAATTACATGTTGTGTGAACCTGTGTACTTTTTATTTATTCACACATGTTCTACACCACTAATAGCTCTGTGTGTACAGCGCTCCGCGTTTCGTGCATGTTCATACATGTTTGTCTTTCCCTTTCCACCTGTGTTCTCTCATACATTACCCCTCCCCCTCTCCCTCCCTTCACTTCCCACCACTGCTGTTCGCAGCTCTTGCCTATCTATTGGTTGTGACATCATTCCCACCAATTGCATTATACTTTTTACAGATTCAGCGATTCCCAAGCTTTGAACATTCTCTTATCGTGCACGTGGACAGCTAACGTCCCAGTCGAACACATGTGGCAGATCAAATTTCACGTCAACTTGCATTTTGTCACGTACGAAGCGAAACAGGATGTAACTTGTTAACAGTTATCACGCACGTGGGCAGCTAACGTCCCAGGCGAACACCTGTGCCAGATCAAATTTCACCTGGACTTGCATTTTGTCACGTACGAAGCAAGACAGGGTGTCACTGGTTTATCCCTCATGTGGTTTCACACATGTTCACATGCCTTTCGCACTTCCCTGCCACCACGATGGTCAGATTATTTCACCTTCAAGCGTCACCTGTTGTCAAGTCAGATCGGCGCTTTCCAATAAGCTCAAATGACATTCACCTCTTGCTCCTCGGCAAGTTTGTTTTCTGTACTCGCTTCGACCAACATAGAACCAAGTTCTCATCACCGTTTACACGTTAAAGGTAAAATATCAGAAAACGAACCCTCGCTCTGTCATACACCGACCCGCCGAAATAGCGATTGTTCTATTAAGCATAGCCACCGTGGTCAGCGACAGGTTCGTTGAAACACACACACTCAGCCGTATCGTCTCTCTCAACTACCACGCTTCATGAACATTATAAACAAGTATCGGTAAATAATTTTTTTCTCAACATGTATGGCGTTAGGCCCTTTGTGAATTATTTTTTGGAAAAAATATCTACCACATTTGAAAGCGGGCGTTAGCCCGAGTCCTAGGACACCTCGTACACGTCTCTAGCGTTATTAGTTCGTGAGATATCAGCAAAAATCACAAAAAACACGTGTTTACCCCAAAATCGAGTTTCCTTTTTTTTAATATAACGAGGGGTCCATAGCAAAGAGGACGTCAACCCGAGTCCAACGACACCTCATTTGTCAAAATCGGACCATGCGTTCGAGAGATATTTAACATGGCTGAGGCTTAGTAGTGGGGCAAGGAGGGTTCTGGAGTGGCTTGGAAACCGCCTCACTCCACTACTTTTGGGCTATGAAAGAATGTGTAAAGTGCTGGCAGAAAGAACACGACCTTTGGTAAGGAGACTATAGGATCATTAGCACTAAAACAACAACGGCCATGCTGTCCCACGTACAAACCATTTAGGCTTCGATCACATTGGAGGCACGCTTGTGCAAGTAATTTGGTGGCGCGCGAGTGCGCAAGTGTGCACATATAAACAAAATCTGTAGGGGAGCGACAGAAACAAGAGGTGTCGTGTCCATCACCGCACACACTGCCCGCCACAAGCAAGTGCACGCTTGCGCAAGCTTGATCCGACTCCACTTCGAAACAAAAATATTTGTTTTGTAGTTGCACGCGTGCTTGATCTCAGTTGATTTCTGAACATCGATGCAGTGACAGTCCAGTGTTGATTTCATGTAATATAGTTTTTGACCAATCATATTAAAAACGAGTGTTTTATTTTCCAAACCTGATATCCAGGTTATTTTCATAAAATATTCACTGAAAATATATTCAATCGGCACTTCAATCGGTTATAATTAATACGTTACATTAACTTTTGGGAAGAGAAAAGCCTACAAATATTTTAATATTGGCAGATTGAATATCATTTTTAAATTCATCAAAATAATATTTTAAAGTAAATACCGTACTTAATAAATCTTAAAGTCTTACCTCAAAGTCACAATCAGCTTCTCTTCAGGTGATACACACTTTCGGAAATGTGATTGCCTCCTTATTTTAGGTGTGTTTTGTCCAGTATGTAGTAGAAAGTGTCTGGTATCATTCTGAAGTATTCAAAAAACTTATCAGGCTGTCTAAGCAAATCGTTGAATATTCGTGCAATCTCTCCATCTTCCTCTCGGTACAAAAAATACTCGTTCACCCACTCTTCCCTGATTTCCTGCTCATCCAAAAAAAACTTTAAAACACCATTTTCCAAAAAATGTCCTCATCGTCTGACATATCTATTTTGACTGACCTGTTTATAATAATTAACTTGCACCTGCTTGCATTTAGTGTGAGCACATTGCTGTTCACACCAGCTTGTTCACGCGCGTGTCACCAAATTACTTGCACAAGCGTTCCTCCAATGTGATTGAAGCCTTATTCACTCTTTCTAAATTCAGCTTTAAGCACATGATATGAATGCGTTGTCATTGTATTGGTACCGGCAGACTTAACAAACGTTTTCGTAGAATTTCAATTATAATTCCTTACCAAGAAGTATGAATTTTAATTAAAACATAGCAATGGCCACATTTAATTCATGTACCTGATTCCCCCAACTGTTCCATATGATAAATTCAGATTATTGATCTTCGTCTCATAATTCACTCACATGAGTTAAACAGTAGACTATTTCTCACAAGAGTTGTTTTTCAACAACTGTTTCTCCTTACCTCACATCTACTTCTGCTGATCATTCAGCACAGTGATCACTGTGTGCAAGTAACATAACCCGTCCCTGCATCTTCCTCCATTCCGAAAATAAAGATAAAACAAGAAAGACAGAAAGAATGAAAGAAAGTAACACTAGGAACTTACACACAGCTCCTGATGAATCGTGTCCGTCATTAGTAACCATTGTATGCCTGGCCGAGGACTCTTCAGCATTACGGTCAAACAATTACATGACAGGTTGATAGTAACGGTTAGATGCTGTCATACTAAATAATATACATTCTTTCATCCTGATTCCTAATGTTTACGACTCATGCACATTCTGTATACAGTAGTAGTAGACCTATTGCGTAACACAAATTTTGTGCTTTGCTACACTTAATATTTGCAAACTGAAGACACATCGAAGACAATATATAATTTAAATTTATATGTACTGAGCCCGTAAGGCTCTCGCTCAATGCTTCTTTTTAGTGACGTCAAGATAGGCTACAGTTAAGAGGGACTATGACAACATTGAACTTGCTCCAATCCAATTGCATGACTTGGGAAGTTGATATTCGTGCTCTGAGAACCAGAAACAGCTATAGAAGAAGGCAATGGAATTAATTTACGATTCTTTTTTGATTTAATGGCATTTTCTATACTTTGGGAACGCATTGGAAATTGGATGGATATTCTAGGATTTTTCATAATGGTTAAAATATTAATTTGCATCGCAAAAGCGAAACAGTCAATTAGTCACTAAACAACTCAAAATGTGAACCGAGGAAGGAAGTGCAAGTTGCTACACGAACACTCCAATTTTGAGACCGGTCAAAGGTGGGCGCGTATTGCATCGTACTAGAGATAACGTGGTCTAAGGTATCAGACGAAATTTGAAGTTGTGAGAGAGATTAATATTGAACTGTGTGTGTCTTTAGACAAGAGAGAAGTTGCTATAGTCAGCAGAATAATTATTTTTTCGATTTAATAAAAAGTAGTATCATTTACTGAACGTCGAAATCAGGACTTTTTACTAGCACTAGGTGCATGAGGAAAAATTGAGAAACTGCCACGAAATAATAATACGAGAGTTACATCGTAACAAAATATGAATCTTCATGACGTACGAACATTGATTCCGACAAACACTGTATTTTTGCGTTCAAGATTACGCAGATATTGGTAGATTTCGATAGCACATTGTATTAAATTGAGTTATACAATTAACGTCTAGAATCTTTGGTGGAAGCGAAAAGGGGCAATTTTGGAATAATCCACAAAGTGTAGAATCAGTGAATTAATTTTAGAGCACAAACCATTTAACGTAAATTCAGTGTTAGAATATGTCGACGACATGATCAACTTAGCTACACCAACCGACCATATGGCAGCTATTCTTACCACCTTTGAGATGGAAGGTGATATGGTGTAGGATGCTGATGTTTGGGGGAGCTAATTTGGATCCACATGATGAAACGCAGAATACGGCAATTGAAAGCTCAGGGAGAAGAGTTTAGGCCTAACACCATGACCGATGCTCGAACCAAGAGGAGCGAATTTCGACGCTGATGTGACTTTGTAAAACAATCTTTTCTGCAAATGGTTGAGTGTTGTAGAGTAGTTTATGTGACCGCACTAATTGCACAACTCATAATTAGGCATTCTTTTTAACATGGTAGCGGAATTATTGAATCGTTTTGTACTGCAAAGGTCAGTCAGTAATTTTTATCTTTGGTTTTGTGCGTATTGAGGAGCACGGGATTCTTGAAGGCTTTAGAGAGCCGTATTGTAAATATCATAGCAAGTTTTCGTATCATATTACACTGCAGAGGTTAGGCAGTAGTATATCTTTGGTTTTGTGTGCTCTGGGAGATGCGCTTAATTTTTTGGAAGGCTTTGGAGAGCCACATTGAGTTTGTATAGGCGAGACGCTGGCCGCAAAGAACTCGTTTAATTTATTTTTGAAGGCTGAAACCGCAGAGAGAGAGATTGCAATGTTAGGTGTCCAGCTATATCTACATTGCGTTCGTATAGTTGAATTGAAAGGGCTGTGGAGTGAGCCTGCACCTTGAAAATCTGATTGAGAATGTGTTAAAGAATCACCTGCCGAATGTAGTGGATCATTGTTTTCATTTTTACGCAACTATTGAGACGACTGTTAGGACAATCAGTAGAGGAGGATTTGAACACGCTCGGGCGTGGGTTCGATCAAGCGAAATTAGATGGTTACATTCGGTAGAAGCTGATGATTAAAACTTGTATTACAGCATTCTCGCATATTTAGGATTTACAGTTATGTTAAGATGTTTGAGGAGAGGTTTACCCATGATTACTGAGACATGAATAGACGGATACCTTATTATTGTTTTGATGACCAAATATACAATGCAGGGCAGTTATATTGTTGTGCCTGTAGAAGACCATGTAGGAGTTTGAGCTGACGAAAATCTCTCAAATGACGTTTATACAATTTGAGGTGACAGTGGGAGTTTTCCCTGTCGACCATCGAAAGTTTACGTGAAGAAATGGATCCACCGCTAGGGTGAAGTGTTATTGACCACTTCCGTGTACAATGTGAAGTGAGACATTTACCAATATACTTCGAAATTGTTGTTGATGATGCTGCTCAGGCACAATAATAGGACAATTTTCCCAATTTTGAGACGACGAGTTGCATTGCTCTGATAATTTGAAAACACAGGCTAGGCCAATAATGTGACATGAGACGTGGATTTTACTACGCAGTTGCCAACATAATTTTTCACACACTTAGATGTTTATTGGGCACAATAAGTGTCTAATTTACGTAGGCACGCATACAAATGGTGTGAATTGCCGGAGTGGTATGTGTTCATCTATTTTGTATTGTACTGTATATATTTGAGTATTAGGAAAATGTTTTTCATAGTATCCAAGTTTGCAGAGATTTTCTCTTCACTTGCGTAGATGCTCAACGTCTACAGCTTTAAGGTCAGATAGGAATAGCTATTGAATTAACGTAAAATAAATGTTAGGAGTAGCATCTTCATAACTTAGATACAGTATATTTATTGGTGCCATTAAATATAAGTAACATATTTTCTGATTGTCGACGTTTAGATTTCATTGCTATGCAGTAGATTCAGGGTGTGATTATTATTATTATTCACAAATTATTGTACTGCGTAGGGAATTAATTACGTGTCATATTCTTAGCTTGTTTGCTGTTAATTATTATGTGAACAGGACTTCGAGAGGGATTAGCTTGTATTCAGTTTAGAGATATGACTGGTTCTTTTATTAGATCAGCGGACTAGCCGAATATTAACCTCCGAAGTAGGCTAGGGATTTGTGATTTTAAAATAAATTTTAGTGAAATTTTACATAAGCCCGGACTACTCTTCGTTAGATTTGCTGTTTTGGGGGTGTGTTCCTTGGGCTGGTTTGAAACCCGTTTACCTCTCCTACATCCAATACTACCCGTTATTAAATTTACCGTAAGGGGCTGGTCTGAGAACACATCCTTTTCTCTAATAACCCTATAATAATAATAATAATAATAATAATAATAATAATAATAATAATAATAATAATAATAATAATAATAATAATAATAATAATAATAATAATAATAATAATAATAATAATAATAAACATAATAATAATAATAATAATAATAATAACAACAATTATAATAATGTGTGTACGAAACATCAGTCTATAGACTGGTTAATTGCAGCACTCCATGAACCTCTGTCCTGAGCTAATCGTTTCATCTGTTCATAGCTACCACAATTTACATCCGAGGCAATCTGTTTGACACATTTTAACCTTGATCTACCACTAAAGTGCTTGCCCTAGACCCTTCCTTCCAAGACTAAGTTTGCTGTTCCAGGGTGTCTTTAAGTTGTCCCACCAACCTATCTCTTCACTTTATAAGCAGACACCAGAAACATCTCTCCTCTCCCACTGGTCTTAATACCTCTTCATTTGTCACCCGAATCTACCCATCCGATCATCATTCTCATGTAACGCCACATTTCAAATGTCTCTATTCTCCCATCTCCTGCTGCGCTAATAGTCTTAGTTTCACTTTCATAGAGCGGCACGCTTCAGTGAAGGGTTTTCACAAATTACTTCCTAATACCTAAATAAATATAATAATTATGACAATAAAAATAATAATGATGATATAGGTCGTTTTCGTTGGAGCCATTTAGGTTAACTGCTCTATAAATTCCTTGTTATGATGTCACTGCCACCTATCAGTGAAACCAGAATTGTATTTGGTGACACGTGGCTGAGATGAATTTGATTTATGTTGTAATCACAAAATGTGATCGGAGATATTTTGAGGAGCTGACGTCGTACGACGAGGAATGCTATTGATATTTCCCGAATTTCTAAGATTCAACTGATTCGTCTGAGGATAGAATCCACAATGTAATAATAATGAGGAGGATATTGTAACAACGAGAAAACGTTCATAAAATTGAAATAATTACGATCAAATTCAAATACTGTTATAATTTATGGATATTTCCGTTACATGCATCTCGTTTTACGCAGTGCACCATTAGTTAGTAATTACTGATTACGAGTACAACTTGCTTACTAAACTATATTTTAGCTCATTTTGAGTAAATGTCCCAACTAGTCCTGGAAAATATTGCAGTCCCACTGAATAAACGGGAATCTGTTTATGTAGTTCTTTATCGCCAAATTCATTGAAATGTGGGTGATTGAATATGAATTATAAGTGCAAATGGCACTGTACGAATGCTCGGAGCAGTCAGAGCAACGTGAAAAAAAATCATTTTAGGAGTCTTACGTTTTTATCATTCGCGGTGGTGTTATAGACGCCGGCGTGGAGGATTATGACTTGGATGATGACCCTTCAAGAGTAAAATCACTACCAAAACCTGACACCTGGGTGGCATACTTTAATTTAGAATTGGGTGTTAGATTTGCCTCCCATATGTATGCACATTTAGTGACAATTAAATGGAGTTCCATAAAGCACATGCCCACTAATTGATAAGCGAGTTTGCGACGGAGGGAAAGTTTAGAAACCTAGATGTTACGTAAAATGTCACAATATGATCAGCAGGTCACAAACATTTTAACACAGGAATACATAGGATGCTAATTTGAAGTGTCCTCCCAGTTCAAAGCGGAATTCTATTGTAGTCTTCTACCTATTCATATGTTTTTGATGATGATATTTTCGTTCCATCGGAAGAGGATGTAGGCTATGTAATCCTGACATGGATAGGATAGAAAATGCGCTATCAAAATACGTTTTCGAATATAGGTCAACGCACATGTGTAGTCCAGTGCTCCTAAGCACCCTATAAGTTCGGACTGGGTAGCTGCTCAGTCAATGATTCAAAACGAGCTGACCATGGTCATTTTAGCATAGAGTCTTCCTGGGGCCCCTCCTATTCACTCTAGGAAATGCAGGAAATGTGTTTTATTCGGGCACATAACACAATTTTACTCCATAAGAATTGTATCCGTGCACAAAACTACCGTCACCATAATAATGCAAGTTATCAGACATATTCAGTTTACATCCTAGTGCATAGAACTAATAAACAAGAAGTCCCAAAATAATACATGAGGCAAACACAACATCTCTAAAAACGTGAATTCATTGGTCAGTTCCGTGACTGGTAGTGAACTGCGACTTTGCCTTGTTTAATCTCGTTGATAATAGCAATACCATATCATCAATTGGGCCTAATTGTATTTTTGCACAATGTCGGTAGTAGAAATGCTTCTGCCTCTGACTTTAGTATGCATTGTGATTCTGAAGATTGGCGCTCACTTTGTTAGTTTTGCCCACAGTTATTTGATTCCTTGCAGCGCGCTGCTAGAGATTTTCTGCTTCAGTAGATGAAATTGGTGTTTGCATTACTTCTATCTCGGGATTACCTTGTTAAGCTCTTTATACCGGAGAAAATACCTTGTTTGCAAAGTTTCTTGGTTGGAAAACGTTTGTTTGTGGTAATACATGTTTGTGGGAGGCTGCACACGTGCGTCCGTGGCTATATCAAGACTTAAGAGCCTTCAGGTCCTGAATAATGTATGAACTCTTTTCATGCGCTGTATTTCCTCTTCACTGTTGTCGTTAATATTTCTGTCTCTCAAAAAATAATATCTAAATTTTTCATTATGTGCCCATTTCATAGAAATTAAAGTTACATTTCTTTCTTCTTGCAAAGATTATATAGCTCTCTATTATGAGCGATAATAATAATAATAATAATAATAATAATAATAATAATAATAATAATAATAATAATAATAATATTAATTATTATTATAATAACAATAATAGTAATAATAATTATAATTATAACAAGGCTACTGAAAGACGAATTATTTCAAGTTCCAGGTCTCACAGTAATTTAACCCGAAGAAAATATTAAAAAACTGGCCATTTCGGTATTGTACTCGATTGTCTGGGAGCCCTACTGTGAAGCGATACAAAATAATGAAAAAAATTACGAGCCTTACAGTAGTCGCATATGATGTGTAACATCTGACATAGAAGAAACCTCACGTGAAATTGTTGATACACCGGTATTTTATAGTATTATTGGCACAAATATTAATCTATTGCAAAAGGGAGTGTTTTACAGATATTGTAGTTTATAATACGGAACTCATTTTATTAGATGATTTGTAGCTTCCACCAGCACTAGCCTAAATAAAGAATACGATATGGATCAACTAGATTAATAGACGCGATACCGCTCATAACCTTAAATTCCTTATAAACAGGTCCTCTTGATTCACAGACCAACACGTAATTTCATATGGATTCTGATAAATTGAGTCATTTTGATATGATAAATATCGTTTAAAATGATAATCTGATAGAAAAAATGTCTACCCCGCCCAGGATTCGAACCCAAGATCTCTAGATCCACAGTCATACGCAACAACCACACGGCTATTTCGACTACGCAAATATTGTGCACAAGATGGTGACTTTTTTCCACGTTCCAATAATACTGCATTACGGAATTAAGTTTCATTTATATTTTGCTTGTTTCGATAATGTTCCTGAGTGACATTGAGTTTAAAATGCCTTATGCCAATGCAATGCCGACTACTTACAATGTTTGATATTAAGGAATTTTATCATTTAAATACTGATACGAAGACTTCGAACATGCACCATGTCATTTGTTTAAATCACTTGACACCAGAGTTCGCATGAGCGTTTTCCGTTCAGTATGTCATATACATTCCACATGGCCGAGAGTGCGTCATGGTATCAATTTTCGACACCGCGCGCTGATTGTTTCTCTTGCCAGTGCCAGCTGGATCGATCGATCGAGTTGGCAGTGCGTCTTATACTTCCGTTCGATCCACCACTGCCAGCTAGGGCACACTTCCATTCGATCGATCGAGCGGGCAGTGCATACTTCCGTTGTCCACCACTGCCAGCTAGTACACTTCCGTTTTATCGATCGAGCGGGCAGTGCACTCTTCCGTTGTCCACCACTGCCAGCTAGTACACTTCCGTTTGATCGATCAAGCGGGCGGTGCATACTTCCGTTTGATCCACCACTGCCAGCTCGATCGTTCCGATCCACTTCCGTCCCCAATTTTCAAAATCACTCCCACAAAACTACCCAGCAACCGAGCGGAAAGTTGTTACACATCAAAAATCGCAGTGGTTGTCAAATCATTGTAACACATGGACATGATTCTAAAATCACGGGTTAGCTGACATAGGTTGCAATGCTAGGACTTCATGAAGATTAGTTTGTAAGTTAGATGCTAATTTATCTGTTACCTGCGCAGCTCGCTAGTTATTTTGCACTCCACAACGTATGATTGTCTCATAAATCTTGGCAGCTATGAAGGTTATTTACAAGTGATTGCCACACTTGAATATGCGCAGTAGAGTGAGTCATGTATCCGCCGCTTCAGGCAGCGTCAGATCAACATGGGATAGCTCTTGGGACTTGCCTCTCCAGATACACAGCGATATGAATCATGCGGTTGTTCTATTCTTGGGGATTCCTTTAAGACCCAATGTACCTTCAAATAATTTCCGGTCTATGATTGGGTTAATCCGTCTTCTTATGTATACCTATCATGGAAACAAGATGACATCGTAGCCCTGAACAGAAGAGATAATATGATAAAATTCATCTCAGTATGTACAGTACTTGTTGAATTAATCAACCAGTACTCTGACAATGGCAGTACAGCTGGACTGAGCAAACAGTCTCCAATGTCAGAGCAGTCAATACAAATGGATTTTATTAATCATATTATTACAATAGCAACAGATTGCATTCGTCATACAGATGCAGTCCGTAGGTTCTCCACATAATCATATAGATAACGTGACAGATACCAAATGTCCCTGTCCAGCTCGTTGTGTAGCAGCTAGTGTCCTTGACTGTAGCCCCGAAGGTCCGGGTACGATCCCTGGCTCTGGCATGAAATTTAATTCTGGTCTGAGGGCTGGGACGAGGTCCACTGAGCTTCTTAAACAAAACGGAGAAAAGGTGGGTTGTATTCCCTCCTCATCCATCCCGGAGGTGTTTTTCCGTGGTTCCTCACTCCTACTTCATGCGAATGACGGGTTGGTTCTTAACTGAAGACTATGGCCGCCTCCATCCCAATCCTCGCTGGAATTTCAATTCCTCACACTAATATAGCCATCAAAATAACACAGGTTATCAGCCAAAATTCTACACTCATCCAAGAAGACGGGGCTAAATTACCACGATGTACAAGCCCCTCAAATTAAACAACAACAAAATGTTTCTCGATGAAATTTAAATTAAGTAACCCGTCTATAAATCAATCAATACTCTTATTCATCTCACAGTGATTATCGAGTTGTAGCAGAATTTATACGCTTTTGATTCCCGTTTCTACAAAAAATTTGGAATGAGTTGACATGTGTGTCTATGAGGTGGATGGTTTTTGTGGCCGGATGCCCTTCGCCATTAAAATAGTTAATGCGAAACGAATGAATTAGGACAAAGAGTTGGAAGGATGTGGGCGTGGCCTATTAGGAGTTACCGTCCCAGCTTTGGCAAAAGTTGAAAATGTGAAACGATTATAAAGCATTAGAAGGAGTGCCATCGTGGGGGTTGAACCCACTCATTTTTCAAATCCGGAAATAAGCTGGCATCGTAGCCGTGTGCCCTTTTTCACCTGCCCCAGCCGGTAATAGCATAGAGCTCATTTCTATTTATATTGAAAAGTTCACCAGTTACACTCAGACCAGCTCTAAGGCATAGAGGGTGCAGGTCTCACGAGATCTGCCGGAGTTGGCAGGATCGAATCCCGGTAGAGACAGTTGGCATCATAGGATGGTTAAATGTGAGAGACCTTTGTCAATAGATTTATTGGCAACTTAAAATCCCCGTCGGGGGCCTCAATACGACACTCGGCGACTCGATAAAGCTGCAGTAGTGGAAGGGACCGTTGAACATACAACACGATTAGTGTTTTATTATTATTATTATTATTATTATGATTATTATTATTATTATTATTATTATTATTATTATTATTATTATTATTATTATTATTATTATTATTATTATCAATGGTTGCACACAAATTGTGCTTCTAACCAACATGTAGAGCAAGATCAGGCAGGTTTCTGCAGGAAATGAGCCCAGAACTGCGGTTCGTCTCAAATTCCACGCAGGCACATAGAATGCGCTTGTGAGGGGTAGAAGGAGGAGAGGCATAACTATCATTCAGCTGTATGTGACATAATCCATTTTAGCAGACGGTAAAGGGTAATGATAATATGATTAGAACAAAATTGTATCGTAGATATTAAAATACGACCCTTCGGCATAACCGTGCTTATTAAATCGTTCACAGCAACCACGAAAGGGAGTTGCAGCATGTCCTAAGATTGGGTGTTCGAATGAGCGCTGACAGAGGTGATCTTGACAGTGGTTTCCCCGGTTTGTATCAGACTCCCTCAAGAAAAATACCGGGATAGTTACTTACTTCAAGCCCCGGTGCACCTGCCCCTTTCCTAGCAATGATCTTTACACACCACACACTGATACAACTACTACAGAAACACTGGTAAATACAAAAATTGAACACAAACCTTAGTACATAGGGCAGATGACCACTATGTCCCAAGTCCCTTAAATGAACTATCATTACTATTAAATCACGTGGGCTAGAAACAGAGTCTGTTGAATGATTTAATATATTGTACCCGCTTGAGCGGAGAATGCTTGGTCACTACTCGACTATGCTCTTCGGCTTCGGGGTGCGTTACGTTCAACCCACAAGTGACCTCACATTCGGATATGCAAACACAATAAGGTTATCAAGACTAGAGGAAAAACTCAACATTACAGTTATAAACTATTAATATACTAAAATATATCAATCAAAAACATATATATATATATTCAAAATAAAATTTAATCATTTACTTGGCATTGTCCCGTCAAGTAAAAATCATAAAAATCACTATAAAATCACTTCAAAATCACTCTAAAAATCACTTCACTATCATACGAAATTGTCTTGCTTATTCTATTTAGTTCTTATCATTATAATTATTCATTTAAGTTTATATTCACTTAGGCATCAAGCGTGCCTATCACTTTAGTCAATTTTATGTCTTCTAAGGCTTTGGATATTTAACTGATTCTCAATACCCTTCAGGGCTTCCATTATCTATACATTTATCATTTATCTTCCATTCAGTTCCTAGACTGATTAACTACTTCCACAAAGCCTTAGGTATTTAACACAAATACATTTGCAACACAACATGTCATGGGTCTACCCATCAATCCTCCAAATATCTCTTCATGCTCCAGATGATTCATTTTTGTATTGTACCATGCACTGTTTTATTTTATTATTTTGGGATCTTTCAAACATATTAAATTCATTATTTCATAACCCGTTCACCGACAGTAGTGGCTACGCTGGCTAAAGCGCAGCATTTGGTCATGGGGCCAAGCTCTCTGCTGACTCGGTAGACGCGTGGGTTCGAGCCCCACCGTCGGCCGTCCTTGAAATGGTTTTCCGTGGTTTCCAATTTTCAACACCAGGCAAATGCTGGGACGGTACCTTCTGACAGGCCACGGCCACTTCCTTCCACATCCTTGCCCAGTTTCATTCACCATCATTCATTTCATATCTCATTAACTCCTCCCATGAGGTTGGCGTCAGGAAGGGCATCCGGCCGTAAAAACCATCGCCACAAAGATTTCCATCGCATCTCATCCCCGACCCCGTTGGAAAACGGGAATAATAAGGGGTAGACAGTAATTTCATAACCCGTTCATTCATTATTTCTCAAGAAAGGAATCACTTTTTATCAACAATTCTAATAATGACCAAATCTGTCAAAATTCACTTAATTACTTCAAACTTAAGCTTGATAGAATTGTATCAATCCCAGCATTCCAAATATGTGATTTATATTAATCTGGCAACTATTATTCAAAATTTTCTTATCGCAACAATTTATTGCTAGTCTCCGTTTAGAAACCTACTCGACAACGGAACTCATTATGTGGTCTTACACTATTCACTCACTAGAGGAAGGTCCGGGTCGGCTGGCCCCCCTTCCTCCTTGGTACTTTACTTGTGATTTATGATGTCTTGTGGATCGCCCTGCTTTTACACTACTGTTAACTACCTTTCAAAATATATGGTAATCGAAGCTTCATTTCACATGCAGCATACTTGCTTCCTCATTTATTATTATTATCAACATTTCGTGTTTCCAGGATATTTTGCACTAGTTCGGAGAGAATGTACGACGACTTCATTAATATAACTTCACTTACGACGATTTATTTCAACAATGCCAGTCTGGGGATCCTTAGTCCATCCAACGGGTCTCATATGTGAATACCATAACTTCAATATATTGGTGAGAATAACTCATCCACGGAGCCATAACTTCATTAATACACTAACCTGACCAGAACCAATAGTCTGCCAGTGGGTCATGCCCTCATACAATGACGAATTACCAACATTATTCTTACTTTTCGTCTCACGAACAAAATATACTCTGGATCACGCATTTCTTTGCTAACTCTGAGCTAAACTTATTTCAATTGCTTGGCCCTTCCGGCAATACAACTTTTCTTGAATACTCATAGTTTATTTATTTTCTCAACAACAAATTTATTACTTCGCGGTAAGACTCCCGGTCTACCTATTATTTTTTACTTCTTAAATTTGCCCTGATAGCCTACAATACAATCTTTACACTTTCATTCTTAGGTGATCCGTTTTCACCCATTACGTTAAATCTGCAAATTCCTTATCATGACAACAAATATCAAATATTACCGTTCCTTCAAGTACTTAATCTCCTATATCTGAGTTCCTTATAATAATAATTATTATTATTATTTCAACTTTCAAATCACTTTAATATAGCGCTTATTTACTTCACTTTTCATTTATTTGGTGAAAATTCAAACCATTTATATTATAGGAAGTACGTCCAGAAAGTAAGTTCCGTTTGGTAATAACATTAAATTGTGTACAGATACAGAAAAATTATTTATTGCACAAAATTCTACAACCCTTATACTACTTTTCTTCATAACTGCCTAAATGTTACAGGCATTTGTCGTAGCGTGGCACGAGTTTTTTTGTACCTTCTTCATAGACGTGTGCCGCCTGTGTCTTCAACTAGTTGTACGTTCCGCTGCAGCGCAGTTCCGCATATGCGCGGTAGACGCTCTGTATCAAGGAGAAGAAACGTGCGCAATTTGGAGAGCGCTGTCAGCCACGTACGCGTTGTTGTGAATGTTTACTCGTACAATGTCGGTGTTGATTGAAATTCCCGCCGCTTGTGAAATCAGATCTGTGATTCGTTTTCTGAATGCTAGGAAAGTGAAACCAATTGAAATTTATCGGCAAATTTGCGAAGTGTATGGACAAAATGCGATGAGTGATTCAATGGTGAGAAGATGTGTCAGACAGTTCAATGAAAGACGTAGTGAAGTGCACGATGAAGAACGAAGTGGGCGTCCATCTTTGGTTACAGAAGAACTGGTTCACGCGATTGATGACAAGATCCGGCAATACCACAGGTTTACTCGCTATGGAATTTCCCCAAATCTTACGATCACTAATTCATGAAATTGTTACCGAAAAACTGAACTTCCGTAAACTTTGCCGACGTTGGGTACCAAAGATTCTTACGGAGCAACACAAAACGAAACGGATGGGTAGTGCACTTCAGTCTTTGACCCGTTACAATGTAGGCGATTTGGATGGGACGTGTTTGACTACCCTCCGTACAGCCCGGACCTCGCTCCTAGTGACTTTCATCTGTTCACACATCTCAAGTCTTTCCTTGGCGGTCAACACTTCAACAATGACGACGAGCTGAAAGAAGATGTTTCCAACTGGTTGAAGACACAGGCGGCAAACTTCTATGAAGAAGGTATCCAAAAACTTGTGCCACGCTATTACAAATGCCTGCAAAAGTTCGGCAGTTATGTGAAAAAGTAGTTTGAGAAGTGTAGAATGTTGTGCAATAAATAATTTTTCTGTATCTGTACACAGTTTAATTTTATTACCAAACGGAACTTACTTTCTGGACGTGCTTCGTATTATTCTTCCAACTTTAAATTATTTCACGACGGCCCCTAATTACTTTACAATTACTTACATTGGCGAAAGTTCAAGCCATTTATATCATATTATTCCTTTAACTTTCATTAATTTAATTACGGTGCTTATTTATTTTACTTTCATTTAATTGGCGAAAATTCAAGCCATTTACATTATTATTTTCGATTCCTTCCTTTAAATCCATCATTTATTTATCATTTCATTTCCGGGTTTCATTATATGACCTTTTTACTGTTCCCAATTACATCTTTAAACTCAACGAGGCAATCCTCGCGGTCAACAATTGTTATTTTTATCCCAAACATATTTCAATTATTCAGTGCACTTTAAATGTATAGTGAAATCAAGGCTAAACTCCCCAGTCAGCGCTTGATTTTCGCTACTTCAGTGCATAGTACAATTTCAGTTATAATATAATCATTTGACTTACCCCGTGTGCAGCCGTTGAACATATTCCTGGATAGGGTCACCCATCTCATTACATTCCTTAGCACAAATTCATTATACTGTTTTCCAAACACTTCATTATACACTCACATAATCTAACATGATTTACATTGAAACACATTTTATCTTTTTATGTGGCACTTTATCTATAACACTAAAAATGATATTCTTCCTATTTACAACACTTACCACTTCCCTTCCCTATACACCATATCTCAGTGATTTTCCGGCAACTCCTATCGGCGGTCTCCACCTCGAAGTAAGTCCCTCGACTCAGCATCGAACGTGTAATAGCTCGAACGGTTCTTACTCCTACACTGGAATTACTGTCTCAGTCCTTTTGCTGCTTCGAATGTTCTATTATTCGGTTCTTTCTTATCGGCTTCTTTAAGCGATAACTGTCTTTTACTTATATCTGGCAATTTTTCGCACTTTAAGTCTTATATTTGGCCTTCCTATGCTTTTCGGACAGTACATTTACTTTCACGTAAATTGATTAGCTTGTTCGGACCTCGAACTGGCGCTTCTCTGAGCTCCTTTAGCTAAAACTTATCTCTTAGCGATGCGACGTTATTAGCATAGTTTCTTCGTATCTGATTGTCTTTAATGCCGTCTCTACTGGACGTAACGTAGCTGAACTTTATGAAAATTCTCTGACTTCGCGACAAATTTTCGAACTCACGTCCTGGAACTCGGAGTACCTTACTATTTCTGATGCCTGATCGCTGTTTCTTTAAACGGTAACTTAGTTCCGTAAAGACTCTTCATAATCTTGAATTTACCATGTTCAGCGCGGCGCACTCTTTAATATATTGGCCTACTCTTTAGGCGTAAATACTGTATTTTACTTTAGCGCGGCGTAACTTGCCCTCATTGAGGTTCTCGGTAAATCTGTGTAACTGACGTGACATGACCTGCACTAGGTCCCGGTTGTACTACACTAGCATGACCTGCATGAGATTCAACCTGTGCTGACTATACTATGGCGTGGTGACCTGCCCAAGGCCTGAGATATACTGAGTACATTGGCTTCGCATCAGCCCTCATTTATTCTGATCTACAAAAATATAGTCCCTACCTTTCCTGCGGAGCTTATCTTCTATACCGGAGCTCCTATCTGTTTGAAACATTATTTGGGGACGTGAAATGTGCTAACTTTAACATTCATTCCATGCGGAATTAATTTTAATCATTTACTTATTTTTAATTAATAAAATAGTTTATTATCCCTCCGTCAGGTCCCGCGGAGTAGTCTATTTAACTTCCATATCCATGAGTGTTAATTACCAATGACGCACTGTTGATGTTGCAATTTTAAGTCGTGTCAGCCTCATGGAGGAAAGAATAAGAGGAGATGCCCTGAGCACGTTTGAGTGAAGCCAAGTGCTGCAACCAAAGTGGGCGTAACCTTAACTCGTATTCGGTGTTCTGTGACTTGCATGAGGCATTGTGCATGGCTAAACCTTACTTTGGCCCTGGTTATGATCGCGCTCCGGTTATGCAACTTTGAAAACATAATAACAGTAGTGATAAGATATTTTAAAAAAACTTCAATTCTAATCTCAGCATGTGTAGGGGAAGACCGGGCAAAGTGAATAAACTAACTTTATATGAGTGTATCTATGTAATTACGTACGACAATGACATGCAATTTACTGTAGGTGTTCATTGTTATCATCCCATTTAATTGCTGTATTAAACAGAATCAATTGTGAAACTATTCTTAATTAGAATTCAGTAATAAGAAATTATGCCAAATTATTCACTTTGCCCGTATAGCCGGGCAAAGTGAATAACGGAATGCAATGTTTAAGACATGAGAATATTAATACTAAGCTTGTGTATATTTGACAGCAACTCCACATTGCATATAAATGGGATCCTTTTTTTCAATAGGTTTTATAACGTTCACCGGTCACCTGATATAACTAAAGCAACAGAGTTAATCGGATTTGTCCTACAATCCTCCAGAACATGCTTCACTGTTTCTTCGCACCAGCTGCCCTAATCGCTGCTTCGTTTGAAATTGTAAACCATCTGTAAGCAAATATTACAATATTCTGATTATTATTGATATATTTCAGTACTTATTTCAGGGTATTTAACACTCAACTGGTGACGTGGTTTCTGACTGACTCTGGGAGAGAGATAATTGTACACCCCTAAGGACTCATTGCAAAACGATGCTTGTTTGCAATACCTTCCCATCTCTGTCTAAACATCTGTTGAGCCTTATTTCGTCACCTTCAGTCTTATCGTTCACTTATCACGAGGTAGACACATTCTTAAGTGGCTTCGTAGACACCACGTCGCCAATTCTGTAACATTTTACCATGTGGGAACGCAAAATCTTTGATAAGTATTCCTAACAAGATAATAAATTATTAGTCACCATTAAGTAATTAGTGAACGAAGTATTCAACAACATTAAACCAAACGGACAAAGTGAATAAATATCCGCTTTGCCCTATTCACTTTGCCCAGCTATGCGCCATTATGGAAATGGTGACTGATCGCTTAAAAGTAATGTAGCAAGAAAGCAAACAAAGTGTGTAAATAAGAGGGTTGGATATACACTAAAACACAATGTAATCACTTTCAAAATAGTTATACCAATCTATGAATAATATTGTGTTTCTTACCTTGATAAAATTTTAAGAAATGCTATAAAAATTTGCAAATGCTTCTAGTCTCACACTGTCAATCACTGTATTCTTTGTACTACTGATTCTTATATCTCCAGTAGATGGCAGTGCTTCCTGCAAAAGCAACCCGGTGACATCAGTCGTGATTTTCCTTAACTTTTACATATTCGCTTTGCAAGGGTCATGCGCTTTTGCCCGGTCGTCCCCTACCCTATACACCAAAATAAGAACCTTCCTCTGAAAATCCCAAATTATCAAACGGCTGTCTGTCAATAATTGCGGTAGGCCTACGTAATTAATCAATTCGAGGCTAATCGTTAAGTTTCTACCCCCACAAAAAAAATACCATACGGTACCGAAAAGTATAGGCTATACCATATTTTTGTGCAAATATGCGTCCTTTTTAATTGTTCTGTTTATTAATTTTAAGGTTCGTATTCTTGAATATCAAAATGTGTACGACCAATGAGTGAAAGCGGCTGTTCTCAAAATTAGGCCTAAACTGTTGAATGACTCGACACCAATAAGAACATAAAACTCAATTTGGTTTAAATACCGTAATTAGTTCGGCATCATTAGTTCCATCATTAGTTCTTTGGTATAACTCGCATCATCAGACACCTGTATTCAATTTAATCAGTGTTTTAGCGTATTATAAGGTTATTCCGCGTCTTCCTTACAAAACTAGCCTCGCAAAGGTGCTCTCATATTTGAATTTAAATTTGCTTTTAAAACAATAACTCAGCATATTAGTGTCAAGTACCGTGATGTACAGAGTGTATTCTGCCTATCCAAGAAAATATCTTGACTTGTCATCGCAGTTTTGTGTCAATAAAATCCAGGACTAATTGGAGTGGTTTACGCCTTTAAGCATAGGAACAGCCATTTTCTTGCTCTCATAAGTAGGCGCGCCATTTGGCTTCAGCAGCTTGCGCTGGGCAGCGCAGCGAAGGCATCTCCTTCCGTTCTTTCCTCCATGGTCAGCCTTTCTGACTACCAACCTATAAAAATATATGATCCCTATATGAATCTTAACGATTGATATCTATGTGCGGTGCTTTCTCTCGTTCATGTTGTCCCCTAGCACTGATTAGCTTCTGTCTGGGGTTTCCGAAACTTCTGTATCAAAATTATCGCTGTGTCGGCTCCTTTAGGGGCCGGCTTGAATCATCGTAATAATCGTTAATCACTGGACTTAGTCCCATTAAATCTGACAGTTCTGTCGTCGTAAATATGATTAAAACGTGCTTGCCTGAAGGTTCTTTATGACTCGTTGCCTGATGCAATACTATCTTATGAACACGCAAAGTTTCTCTTATCTGATTATATTTATTTGACGCTTATAACAGATAGTAGTATTTATTACTTTCCTAATGGCTTTTAATAACGCAGCTGTGGGGTATGACTCCTTCACGGCTGGCGTAACCTTTTGCAATACTCCTTTCTTGGCTGGACTTGGGCAAAACTTTCATCTCACAGGTCTAGCGTTGGATTCTTGTGCCACCCCAGTTGGACAAAAATCCCTCCTTCAAAGATAAGTAAATTTTTTAAAAACTTGAGGAAAATTTATTTATCAAAAATATATAATCCAAAATTTCATATTTTATCGAACGTCCTATACTTTATATTCACTTCAATATCAACCACTATATGGGTACGTAAACGTCTTTACCCGTTTTGGCAAAACAACTAATTTTGAAAGATTTATACTATGATACGCTATTTTCTTTGAAAACTTCATGTACACGTCATCAGTTCTCCATCGGGTTAGGCTTGTCCCTACCCGTTTCCTTCCAACTTTGTCATTTCCATAAAACTTGAGATCCTATCATTCTCTTCTCTTGTCTTGCTATTCTCTTTCTCAATGCTTTTAATACGTTCCTTCAATTCTTCATATATGTCCTTCAATCCGCATTCACAGTTTAATTGATGCCATCTTCTTTCCCTTTCGTTGCTTCCATCCCATATATCAGTTACTAAGGTTTGATTATTTGCTCTCTCAAATTCCTCTGGAGAATGGTAAACGTTTAAGTTTGCCGCATTCATTATCATTTTTTTGATTTGTCTCTTCATGTTGTACCTTATAGGCATTGTTCTTTAGATCATTGATGATTATACAGGGTGTATCTTAATTATACCGACAAAAAATCAGGGACGCTCTGCGTGTTATGTAAAAGACGATGCCGCAATCGGATTGGCGGAGAAAATTTTTCCCTCCGTGAAAATGAGGTTACTTTGTTACTTCAGGGCGCGCGATTCAAATATACGAACTTGCCGTATTTGCTGAGTTAGAGAGCAAGCCGCTGGCCACCGCTGTGCTTCAAGCAAGGGAAGGAAATGTGATAGAAGGTGACAGAGATATGCTGGCGGGCATGCGCAAGTTTCCTCGATCGCCTCGGCTTGCCGCATGCCCTCCAGCATATCTCTGTCTCCTTCTATCACACTCCCTTCCCTTGCCTGAAGCACAGCAGTGGCCAGCGGCTTGCTGCCTGGCTCAGCAAATACGGCGAGTTCGTAGATTTGAATCGCGCGCCCGGAAGTAACAAAGTAACCTCATTTTCTCGGAGGGAAACATTTTCTCCGCCAATCCGATTGCGGCATCGTCTTTTACATAACACGCAGAGGGTCCCTGATTATTTGTCGGTAAAATTAAGATACACTCTGTATAAGGTCCATGTTAATTTTTCCGAAATTTCTTATATATCCTATTCTCAGGATCCGACATGGCTGGTCACTTTATCGACACTAATTCCCCGATTACCAATGGCCGATGGTATCGCTTGTTGCGGTTTCGACGCTGCCGTTTGTCAGCTTGAGTTTTTAAATGTTCATAAGTTCTGCAAATTCTCAATTCTCTTCCAACCTGATTATCCACGGGTACCAGTATGATTTGAACCCACGGTCTCTCTGGACGTTGATCTAAATATATTCTAATAGGCACCTCTCCAGTTGCCTCATGTACCGTGTTGTTGATACAAAATTCAATTGTTTGCAATATGTTGATCCACTTCCAATTCTCTTTTGAGCAATATATTTTACAGTACTTTTGCACCTCTCTCATCATCCTTTCCACTGGGTTGGCTTCAGGGTGTCGAATACTAGAGAGTATTTGTTTAATTCCTAATGCCTCTAATTCTCTACGGAATTCCAGGCTTGTGACACAGCTTCCGTGATCCGAAAGTAGATTTTCGTGTTTTCCTAAAATCGGAATCACGCGTTCCTTTAACCTTTTAAGAAACTGTTTCGTTGATGTCTTTTGAATTGGGCACAGTACTACCATCTTTGTGAACACATCCATGGATACCATGATGTGTCTGTTGGCTCTTTTTGCCTTCGGCACTGGACTTAAATTGTCCATGGATAGTATCTGGCATGGTCTCTGTGGCAAGAGTGGAATTGGCTTTTGTCTCATTAAGAAAGACTCTGACTTCACTCCTTGACAGGTATCGCATGTCCTCAATGCTTATCTGACCGTTTTTTCCATCTTCGGCCATATGAATGTTTGTTGTAACATTTTAAGTGGCTTGTCCACCCCCATGTGTACAAACGTACGGTGGGACAACCAAATTAATTTTCCCTGTAACCCCGCAGGTACTACAATTCTTGAACGTGTATGATCTGCGTCTGCGTATTTATGAAGGAGCCTGTTATACCAAAAATACTCTGTTGAAATTGCTTCAGCCTCAACAAATACAGGTGATATTCTGTCAAGTTTCCCCTCGAAGTATCAAATCATCATCCTCATCCATGGGTCTTGTCTTTGCATTTCACCAATCTTCCTTAAATCTTATATGGTGGTTTGATATTTATCATATATCTGGATATTATGTACGGTTTCTGTACTCTCTGGATTTCTTCTCAAAAAGTCTGGTATAACATTCTCCTTCCCAGGACAGTATTCGATTTCAACATCGTATTGCTGTACTATCGGCTGCAAAAATAACGGGCCGTCTTACCGTGCGGGAGTTGAGTTTTCGAGCCATCAGTTGGCATCACTAGGGGCGTTCTCAGGCGGGGAATGCTGAGAGCCGTGATTGGGCACCTGTCCTTGTTGGCAAAGGGGGAGAGGAGGGGCACAGATAGACGAGCGCAGTGCCAACTTTGATTTTCTTTAGTTTCGCGCTTGGAAGAATGTTACAGATGAGACGGTGTTAATAAATCTATATTGAAATGTCAAGTAACCCATTAATTGTTTAGTCTCGTTAGAAAGGCACTGTTGAGTTTTACTGTGTATGAATTTTTTTGAGAATCGAGTTTTCACAGTTAGGGACTAAATGCATTTTAATAAGAAGAAAAAGAAGGAAATCGCAAACGTCATAAACTAGTTATATTTTTAAGCATTTTTCTTACTAAGAAATAAGTTTTGAAAAGAAAAAGACAAACTAAAGAGCATAAAAACCTTATTAATTTTAAAAGCACTCACGTTAGTTAGTTAGTTAGTAATTGTTGTTTTAAGGGGTGGAACTACGAGGTCATCTGCCCCTAAGCACTCACGTTAACAGGAGGTTTGTTACATCAAATAACTGAACTTGAAGCGATGCTTGTGTAGCAGAGAATCTTTAAAAATGATTTAACATACCGTAAGCTTCTGATTCGTTCATCATGGATAAAATCAGAGGAGGCAATTGTTAGCAGCAAAATCTTTTTTATTATTCAACATCAATAAAATATTAAGCAACATAAAAAACATCAATAAAATATTAAGCAACAGAAAAAAACATCAATAAAATATTATGCAACAGAAAAAAACATCAATAAAATATTAAGCAACAGAAAAAACATCAAGAAAATATTAAGCAACCGAAAAAAAACAGCTCATTAACTTTATTCCCACATCAGTTTTTATAATTAATAATGACAAATCCCAACCTAAGTCAACCGAAACCACAGCCTCACTCTCATTTCTTGTTGTCTTAAACTAAGACATTTTCTTTGTCGCTTCATAAGATGCTTTTTAGTGTCTAAAAATCTTAAATATTAAATTAAATACCTCAAAAGTAAGACAGAATTTCAATATGTGTCTGAAATCATTTTTATCAAGACACTAAAAAGCATCTTGTGCGAAGCGACAAAGAAAGTGTCTTAATTTAGCCACCAAGAAATGACAGTTCTTTGTAGAAAATAGACGTATTTTCGTCTTATAGACGTCTAAGTTTTACATTTTCAGCAAAAATTAATTATTTCTCCCATGTTTGAAAAATAAATATTTAATAGCCTAGGTTATAAGGTAACATAGCTTATTTTAACCCTCGAAACATCTAATCTTCAGATAGCTCTACCCTGCAAAATGGCATTGGATTAGGCTTATGAAGCGGGTTATGACACGTCATTCTACGATGTGAAGACTTTTTAATAAGCTAAAAGTTTACGTCATGTTGTCATATAGCCTAACCGAGGTAAGTTAAGTTATTTTCAGAAATTTTAAAAGATATTGCTACTTTGCCAGAAATGTAAAATTTAGCCGTCTCTTAGACGTTTATTTTCGTAGGAAATTTAGTAACAAAACTTAACACTGGTCATACCAGGCAATTACAGATTACAACTTATGTCAGTCAACATTTTTAGCCTACTTTTCATATTTTGCAAAAACGAGGAAAAAGTAGACTTATGAGATCGGGCAAATGTGTGTCTGTCTGTCTGTCTGTCCTTCTGTCTGTCTGTCTGTCTGTCTAGCTGTGTGTGTGTGTCCCCCTATCAACTCCTAAACGGCTGGAGCAATCGAAACGAAATTTGGTAGGAGTAAAGATCTATAGTTGAATATCTCACGGCCATATTTGAAAATGATGTCAGTGCTACCAACTGCAATTGAAATTTGAACTCCATGTTGGATATCTTGGAAGGTATGAATGGGAGCTATTTCAAAATTGGCACACATATAGATAATAATATTTCAGTTTAATTTCTATGAGGCCATACATGGCAGTGTTGCCAAAATGATTATAAGCCTGCTGATATGTCCAATTTTAAAATGCATATAACTTCTACACTATCAATTGGAATTCAACCAAATTTCGTATGTTGTATGTGTATTTAACCAGATATGACTGAGCGTATTCTTAAGAACCACCAGGGCTGCCAACTGTTAATAAATGCTTTTAATTTCTTTTATCCAAATACCAATATATCAGAAAGTATGCAAGCCGACAGCTTTAAACCATGCACACGTATAGTACATGACATTCAATATTAATTTGGAGTAACTTATATACGTCAGTGCTACCAACATGATTCTAAGCCAGCTGAGAGGTCCAAATTTAAATACATGTAACTTCCACACTATCATTTGAATTTCAACCAAATTTCGTATGTGCTATGTGTACCATAACAGATATGACAATGCGTATTCTTAAGAGCAGCCAAGGCTGCCAACTGTTAATATGTGCTGTCTCTATTTTTGTTACCCTAATATTAATACAGTATATCAAAAAGTATGCAAGCCAGTAGCTCTAAACTTTGTACACGTATAGTACCTGGGATTCTAGATGAATTTGGAGTAACTAATATACGTCAGTGTTGCCAAAATGATTGGAAGGTATGAATGGGAGCTATTTCAAAATTGGCACACATATAGATAATACTATTGCAGTTTAATTTCCAGGAGGCCATACATGGCAGTGTTGCCAAAATGATTAAAAGCCTGCTGATAAATCCAATTTTAAAATGCATGAAACTACTATACTAACTAATGGATTTCATTCAAAATTGGCACAACAATAGTTCATATAATTTCAGATTGTTTCTGACCAATACATGCATGTCATTGTTGCCAACATGATTTTACGCACGCTGTTAGATCCAATGTTTAATTTCATGTAACGTTCATGCTATCCATTGGACTTCAACCAAATTTTGTATTCTGTACCTTAAGAGATGGAACTAAGAGTATATTCAGTCACCAGCGCTGCCAACTCTAGTTCTCTATTAGGCTACATTATGCCAGGTATACAGTATTTCGAACTAATTAGAAATTTCGATATTAGCAACTTAATTTCGCCATTATTCTATATAGATCCATATAGATTAATCATTGGCATGAATCTAAAATTTTAAGGAAAGTAGGCTCTTTAGTTCGTGACGGAACTTCTTGTTTTAAATAATTACTTCAACCAAAAATGTTAGTCAAATTTAAACTTCAAGCTTTCCTTCAATGCGTAAATAATTTCAACCGAAAATATCAGTGAAATTTAAACTTAAAGCGTTATTTCAATGAGTGAATTATTTCAACCAAAAGTGTCAGTCTACTTTAAACTTAAAGCGTTTCTTCAATGTGTAAATAATTTCAACAGAAAATCTCAGTGAAATTTAAACTTAAAGCGTTTTTTCAATGAGTGAATAATTTAAACCGAAAATGACTGTCAAATTTAAACTTAGATCGCTTTTTCAATTAGTGAATTATTTCAACCAAAAATGTCAGTCAAATTTAAACTTAAAGCGTTTTTTCAATGAGCAAATTATTTCAACCAAAAATGTCAATCAAATTTAAACTTAAAGCGTTTTTTCAATGAGCAAATTATTTCAACCAAAAATATCAGTCAAATTAGAACTTAAAGCGTTTTTCCAATGAGTAAATAATTTCAACCGAAAATGTCGGTAAAATTTAAACTTAAAGCATCTTTTCAATGAGTGAAGTATTTCAACCAAAAATGTCAGTCACATTTAAACCTAAAGCGTTTTTTCAATGAGTGAATTATTTCAACCCAAAATATCACTCAAATTTCAACTTAAAGCGTTTTTTCAATAAGTGAATTATTTCAACCAAGAATTTCAGTGAAATTTAAACTTAAAGCGTCTTTTCAATGAGTGAAGTATTTCAACCAAAAATGTCAGTCACATTTAAACTTAAAGCGTTTTTTCAATGAGCAAATTATTTTAACCAAAAATGTCAGTCAAATTTAAACTTAAAGCTTTTCTTCAATGCGTGAATAATTTCAACCGAAAATGTCAGTGAAATTTAAACTTAAGGCGTTTTTTCAATGAGTGAATTACTTCAACCAAAAATGTCAGTCAAATTTAAACTTAAAGCGCTTCTTCAATATGTAAATAATTTCAACCGAAAATTTTAGTGAAATTTAAACTTAAAGCGTTTTCAATGAGTGAATTATTTCAACCCAAAATGTCACTCAAATTTCAACTTAAAACGTTTTTTTAATAAGTGAATTATTTCAATCAAAAATTTCATTGAAATTTAAACTTAAAGCGTATTTTCAATGAGTGAAGTATTTCAATCAAAAATTTCAGTCACATTTAAACTTAAAGCGTTTTTTCACTGAGCAAATTATTTCAACCAAAAATGTCAGTCAAATTTAAACTTAAACCGTTTTTTCAATAAGTAAATTTTTTCAACCAAAAATTTCAGTGAAATTTAAACTTAAAGCGTCTTTTCAATGAGTGAAGTATTTCATCCAAAAATGTCAGTCACATTTATACTTAAAGCGTTTTTTCAATGAGCAAATTATTTCAACCAAAAATGTCAGTCAAATTTAAACTTAAAGCTTTTCTTCATTGCGTAAATAATTTCAACAGAAAATGTCAGTGAAATTTAAACTTAAAGCGTTTTTTGAATGAGTGAATTATTTCAACCAAAAATGTCAGTCAAATTTAAACTTAAAGGGTTTCTTCAATGTGTAAATAATTTCAACCGAAAATGTCAGTCAAATTTAAACATAAAGCGTTTTTCCTATGAGTGATTTATTTCAACCAAAAATGTCAGTCAAATTTAAACTTAAAGTGTTTTTTCAATGAGTAAATAATTTCAACCGAAAATGTCAGTGAAATTTAAACGTAAAGCTTTTTTCACTGACAGGTGAATCCACACCCCGCACCCTCTCCACCATTACCTAAAAGGACAGCTGCCCAATCACGGCTCCCAGCCTTCCCCTCCCGAGATAACACCAAGTGATAGCAACCTGATGGCGCGAAAACTCAAATCCCGCACGGCAAGACGGCCCGTTATTTTTGCAGCCGATAGTACATATATTGCCCATCGTGTCAGTCTTGGGCTTGATAAATCAGTTTTCATCAGGAATATAATTTGAATCCATACACGATTTTTCGCCTGTACTACAGGGCATGTAATATAGCTAACAGTGCAATCTCACTGATCGTGTAGTTTTTCCATGAGGTTTTAATCGCCTCGAAGTGAAAGCTAAATAGTTTCTCCCTCCAGGTTGCTTATCGATCTCCTGATACAGCATAGCTCCGATGTCTATCTGTGATGCATCTGTCTGTAATATCAATTTCTCATTGTAATCTGGATATCCTAGTTTCACGAAGTTTAGTAGCATGCTTTTTGCTCTTTTAAATGCATCTTTGCATTCGTCTGTCCATCTCCATTTTCCTCCCTTCTTCAGAAGATCTTGTAGTGGAGATACTGTACTAGTGTACGCTGGACAATGACTACTGAAAAATCCTATTAATCCCAAAAACTGTCTTACTTTTTGACCCTAGTTGGCCGTGGAAAATCCTTAATGGCTTCTAACTTACATGGGTTTGGCTTCACGCCGTTCTGGTCTATCACATGATCCAAGAGTGTTACTTCACGCTGACAAAAATTTGATTTTTCAAGTTTATTTTAAAATTTGGTTGCTGTAGATCCCGTAATAATTTCTTTAAATTTTCCATATGCTCCGTTACTGATTCTGAGGTTAAAAGAATGTCATCGACATATCTAATTGTACATGCCTTTACCTCATCTGAAAGATTCCTATCTGGACCCAGTATTAGAGCTGATCCAGCTGCTTTTAATCCAAAAGGTAATCTTCTGAAGCAGAACGTCTGTTGTTCGAAATGGAACCCTGTTAATAAAATGGTTTTCTGCTCTAATTCTAAATGATGATAATAGTTGGTTGTCCACGTTCGTGAATACTTTCATTCCCTTAAATTTTCTCAAAATTTCCTTTATGGGTGGTGCCGAATCGTTTTCAGGAATTATCCTTTGATTCAAGTTTCTTGCATCGAGAGATGCCCGTACCGAGCCATCTGGTTTATTTACTACCACCAATGGACTCACATATGGTGTATCAACCTTCTCAATTACTCCAGTTTCCATTATTTTTAGTAATGCCTCTTTAGGTTGATTAAAATGTTTCTCTGCTATGGGATACGGCTTTTGGAGAAATGGAGTCCATTCATTTACTTGAAAGGCGTATTTAAAGTTCTTAATCCTTCCAGGTTTAGAATCAAATACGTCTTTTTGTTTCATAATTATATCCCTCAATATTTCCTTATCCTCCGATGAAATTTTTGCTTCTTCCAATTTTTCTGATACGCACTTATCAAAATCATGCTCCATTTCCTTCTCCAAATCAGCGGTGAGTGTATTAAATTCCTCTTCTAAAGCTAACTCTTCCTCCCTAGTCATATCTAGATTATTTTCATCTTCTATATGCCATATTTGTTCATCATATTCTTGCTCAATATTTTGTAATGTCACATCTGTTCCTTGTGTGTTATCTTCTTCCCAAAAGCGAATGCAATTTTGCGATAAATCAATAATTACTTTATATTCTTTTATGAAACCAACACCTAAAATCATGTCATATGGCAGCTTGTTTACTAACAAGAAGCTGTGCGATACCACCAAGTTCCCTATTCGCAGATCAAAAAATACCCGGTGTTTGCACGTTAATGTTTTATCGCGGATAATACCCTTCATTTTCTCGGGTGATGTAGGGATTTTTAAAACTCTCCCTCTGCTTTCCAGCTCATTCACAAGTACATGAGTCACAAGAATTATAGTCGACCCTGTATCTAATAGACATCGTATTAGAATTCCTCCAACCCTAATCATAATTATTGGTAGTTCACGCTTTACTACAACTTGTCCTTCCGTAATTTCTTCGATTAGCTCTTCTGGCCTAGCGACCCAATTCACTACTTGAATTTCGTTCCATCCACCTTCGTAACTGAGATTTAGTTCTTTGAAAATTGGCGTTTTTTATCCGGATCCACTATCTCGGATTCCCGATTTTGCCTTCGTAATTCGAGACTTTGCCCACCCCTATCATCCTGGGTATCAGGTGAGGTCCTATTCTTTATAGCATCCCCCCAGCTGACATGCTGCTGTCTTCCTGGCTCATCACCAAACGCTGAGTAATGACCCATCTTTCCTCAATTTCGGCCTCATAATCAGAATCTGGATCCCTTGGTCGATAATTTCTGTTGTTTCCTCTATTTCCACCTCTTCCTTGATAAGGTCTTCCATATGGTGGCCTCCTTCCATCTGACCCCCTCTGGCCATACTGCCTTGGCGCATAATTTTCTTGACAATTTCTCCTTTGATAATTATTTCCTTGATAACTTCCCCAATTGAAAATCCCTGAATTATTGCTTCTTCGATAGCCATTTCCTCGATAATTCCCTGGGTTGGAATGTCCTCGATAACCATTATTTCCTCCTGTTCCCATCCTTTCAGTACTTTTAGACTTATCCAAGCTATGTTCTTTAATAATCTCTGTCTCAGTATTTGCCATATGAGTATGTTCCACCGTCCTGTTTTGACGTGGTGATATGTGTGCTGTCGTCACGTCTAGCTGGCGTAGAACACTTTCGACTTCAATTGCCGTTTTCGCATTTGAGGAGATCAGTAGTCTCTGTATTTCATATGGAATTTGCTTCGTGATCGCCAAGCATAAGTCATTTTCCCTTGGGGCGCAATCTAACTCCCAAAATTTGCATAATTGCGCGGTGAAATATTCTGAGTACTTCGTTGGAGTGCTTGTACTGTATTTCTTTGAATAGATGTCCAACCGAAAATTTTGTTGCTCGTCTTCCGCCCAGTATCTCTTCAGAAAGGCTTCCTTAAAATCTTCTATAGTATCAAAAGTATACATGTAGCTTTGTATCCATAATAAGTAGTCTCCATCCTTTAATTTCTCTATTGAATGCAACTGTCTTTCTGCAGGCACCTTACTATCCTTCAAATATTCTGACACTCCCTTAAGCCAGTATTTTGGTGTCATCGACGAATTATTTCCTTAATATTTCATAGGCTTCTCGGTATCTGGTCTAATAATCGTTATCACCTGGTTCTGGGCGGTATTATTATTATTATTAAAGGGAGTGGACGCAGATATGGGTTGCCCTGGTGTTCTGAACTGGCTTTCCCCTTCTTGGTAATTATTGAATATGTTATGGGGTCCTTTTTCTCCCCATTTATTCCTTAAAACCGCTGTACTTCCCCGATTTGATCTGTGACCTTTCACGTTGCCTTCTTCTATAGCGATCATTCTCGTTTCACTTTGGTTAACCCTTCCTTCGATTCTCTCTAACCTAGCAAAGGATTCTCGTTCTATTTTCTCTATGCGATCCTCATTGTTCTCAGTTATTTTCCCTACTTCCTCTTCTTGTCTTTTTAAGTTTTCCTTTAATAATTCAATTTCATCACTCATTTCCTTTTTGGTTTCAAGGATCTGTTGGTCTTTAACCTCAAATTTAATTTATATTCCTGTTTCTATTTCTTCTCGCGCAATATCTAAATGTTTCTCAAACTCCTTCCGGAGATCCTTTACGTCTCGTTTTACAGTCTTGACTTCCCCTTGGGCTTCGTCTTGGCGTTTCTTTAAATGAGCTACGTCTCCTTGTGTTTGTTCCATTCTCTTGTCAATCTCCCATATGATAGCTTTTATAGGGTCTATCTTCTCTTGAATTCCCTCAACTAATATTTTCTGGCTATCTATCTCTTCACCTTGTTTCTTCATCTTTTGATTCTGAGTTTCTATTTATTTGTCTATGAACTCCTTGTGTTGGCTTAATTTATTTTCCCTTTCCTTTTCGCTTTCCTCAAAGCTTTGATCTATTTGATTTAAGTTTCCTTGTATTTGTGCCTGTATTTTAATTACATCGTCTTGCCTTTGTTTTTCAAACGATTGGGCCTCTCCTGACAACCTATCGGTTTTCTCATTTAATTCCTGCGTGGAATTTTCGCATCGTTCTAAATTGCTCGCTTGCTGCTTAGTTATCTCATCCTCAAATTTCTGAAAATTTGCATTATTCGCTTCTCTTTCATGATTTAGCGTGTCCTTGAACGATTTCTCTATCTCTTTGAACTTAATATCCATTTGTTCTCTTGTCTCGGTCTTAATACCGTTAATTTTCTCAACGATCTTATCTAAGCGCGAATCAGCCTTTGCCTGCTCACCTGAGATATGGTTTATATTTTGTTTTACATTATTTATATTTTCATGCACAGACTCTATTTGAGTCTCTATACTTTCATTTATTTTTGCCTGTGCGGCTTCAACTTTATTATTCACTTCGCTAAGCTGGGTATTTATGTCGCCAAACTTGGTGTCCATTTGACTGTTTATTTCACCAATTTTAGCGTTTACCTGAGTGATCAAATTTTCTAAGTTATTTTTACATTCAGTGTTACCCTTATTAATGCTTTGCTGCATCGCCTTTTGGCTTTCCTGAAGTTATTGTCTATAGTTCCATTAATGTTTTCCTGCATTGCCTTTTGGATTTCCTCAAGTCTATTGTTTATAACTTCCAGGTCATTTTTGCTTTCGTCCCTATTTTCCTGAAAATTATTATTCATTTCTTCCTTATTTTCCTGAAGCTTATTGTTTATCGCTTCCTTATTTTCCTGAAGCTTATTGTTTATTGCTTCCAAGAACCCCTTCATCTCTTCGCTCATAGCCATTCTTTTATCAAATCTTTGAGAAAAGATGGGCTACTACCATCCAAGAATAAATCATGCACACGAGATAAACCTGGTGATCGACCTGACATGCTGTTATTGCTTTTTCTTATTTCTGAGGTGAAGTGTCCAACGGGTGTGTAAGTGTACGAATCCGTTGGCACGTCCCTCCTTCAAAATCTTTAACAAAACTTTAAGCAGGACATTTGAAAATTCAAAAATTGAAAATCTCGAAAGTTTCCACAAAAAAAACCGAAAAATTCGGGTTTTCCTGGTTTTTCCTCGAAAAACCCTCCCCCGTTGGGCGCCAAAAAATATACATGCAGGGGGTCATGTCTCCTTGAATTTATATACAGGGTTAACGCGGGCTTGCGGTCGCTATCCTTACTTTTAAAACTTTATTTTGACAGACTTTTCTTGTAACCATGTGTTCATAACCATGTACCTCATATAAGAATCCCCTGTACCCGCATGAGCGGATAATGCTTGGTCACTACTCGACTATGCTCTTCGGCTTCGGGGTGCGTTACGTTCAACCCACAAGTGACCTCACATTCGGATATGCAAACACAATAAAGTTATCAAGAATACAGGAAAAACTCAACATAACAGTTATAAACTATTTATTATACTAAAAATATCAATCAAAATATATATATTCAAAATAAAAAGCAATCATTTACTTGGCATTGTCCCTTCAAGTAAGATTCATAAAAATCACTCCAAAAATCACTTCAAAATCAGTCTAAAAATCACATCACTATCATTTGAAATTGTCTTGCTTATTCTATTTAGTTCTTATCATTATAATTATTCATTTAAGCTTATATTCACTTAGGCATCGAGCGTGCCTATCACTTTAGTCATTTTTATATCTTCTAAGGCTTTGGATATTTAACTGATTCTCAATACCCTTCAGGGCTTCCTTCATCTATACATTTATCATTTATCTCCCATTCAGTTCCTAGACTGATTAACTACTTCCACAAAGCCTTAGGTATTTAACACAAATACATTTATTTACAACACAACATATCATGGGTCTACCCTTCAATCCTCCATTTATCTCTTCATGCTCCAGGTAATTCATTTTTGTATTGTACCATGCACTGTTTTATTTAATTATTTTGGGATCTTTCAATCATATTAAACTTCATTATTTCATAACCCGTCCATTCATTATTTCTCAAGAAAGGAATTGCTTTTTATCAACAATTCTAATATTGACCAAATCTGTCAAAATTCACTTAATTACTTCAAACTTAGGCTTGGGAAATTTGTATCAATCCCAGCATTCCAAATATATGATTTATATTAATCTAGCACCTTTTATTCAAAATTTTCATATCGCATCTATGTATTGCTAGTCTCCGTTTAGAAACCTACTCGACAACGGAACTCATTATGTGGTCTCACCCTATTCACTCACTAGAGGTAGGTCCGGGTCGGCTGGCCCCCCTTCCTCCATGGTACTTTAATTGTGATTTATGACGTCTCGAGGGTCGCCCTGCTTTTACACTACTGTTAACCCGCCATCGGTATCGTTGTTAGGTTGCTCCTAACAAAAACATTCCTTATTAAGAAAAGTTTTTGTTTTAAGACTCAACCTTTTCATACTCCAGGTATTCTCAAATGAGCATAAGAGTCACATGTTTTGCTTTGTTATGCGATGATTCACCCTCACGATTCGCGTGCGGGAGGGGGGAAAGTGCCTACCGGTCGCGTCACAGGCAGTGTTAGGTGGCTTCTAGCCTCGATACCGTTGTCGTTACATTTTCTGCGCGTTCCTTTCTGGTGTAAAATTTTAGTGAGAAGTGACAAAGTGAAGTTTTAAAGGCCAATAGGCCTAGTGAATCTGTTCTTTTGAGCTAGATTGAAGAAGAGGACGACGTATTTACAGATGTTGACGACAAACGCTGTGCTTCTGACTGTCTAAGTGATGCTCCTATTGAACATTCCATGCATTAAACTGATACTGAGCAATCCAACGATTCAGATATTTTGTTCTAGCATACGGTTTGGCTTTTAGTGCCGGGAGTGTCCGAGGACATGTTCGGCTCGCCCGAGTTAGTAGCTGCTTCTAGCGGACACCCATGGGGTGAGATACAAGCGCCGCCACGTGTGGAGTGTTGCCTGGGAAAGGAAAGTGTGAATGTAAGGACTAGGAATTTGAAGGTATCGGCTGTGGCCTAGAGTTAGCGACCAACCCCGGCATTTGCCTGGAAGGAAATTGGGAAACCACAGAAAACCAACATCAAGGTTGCCAGCGGGGGGATTCGAACCTCCTCGCCTCCCGGATGTGAGCGACTGCCTGCAGCCACGCCGTAACAACCACGGCTAACTCACCCAGTATTCAGATAGTGAAATGAGTGAACAGGACAATGATAGAAAATAATGTGATTTACAAATCATGATCAAATTTGTTGTTTAGCAATGTAACCCAAGATTTTTTTGTTCCTTTTTATAATATTTAGTAATGTTTATGTAGATTTATGTGTATATAAAAAGGTAACATAAAATGAGTCTAATAAATCAAAATTATAATTACTTTCTAAAAGAACGAAAATAATGTAGGAGTCAAAATTGTAGTAGTTATTTTTTAGAAATAAACTATTGTGGATATATACAAATATGTAAGTATATACTTACTTAGATATATTAATAAATAATCAAAGACTAGTATAATTTATTCTAAATGCCATGTAGAGCCCGTATAAGCACTAAATCATATACCAAACCGATGTTAGGGAGCGCCTATACACGCTACCTCTCGCGTAAGTGAAGACTACCTTTCAAAACATATGGTTATCCATGCTTCAATTCACATACAGCATACTTGCTTCCTCATTTTTATTATTATCATCAACATTTCGTGTTTCCAGGATATTTTGCACTAGTTCGGAGAGAATGTACGGCGACTTCATTAATATAACTTCACTTACGACGATTCATTTCAACAACTTTATTTCCGACGAATGACAAAGCTAGGCACACATATAGTCTTACATGCAAATACCATAATATACCATTTCATTTCACTTGCGACGCTTCAATTCAACAACTTTACTTACGACGATTTATTTCAACAATGCCTTCGTCTCGCGAACAAAATATACCCTGGATCACGCATTTCTTTGCTAACTCTGAGCTAAACTTATATCAATTACTTGGCCCTTCCGGCAATACAACTTTTCTTGGATACTCATAGTTTATTTATTTTCTCAACAACAACTTTATTACTTCGCGGTAAGACTCCGGGTCTTCCTATTATTTTTTTACTTCTTAACTTTGGCCTGATAGCCTACAATACAAACTTTACACTTTCATTCTTAGGTGATCCGTTTTCACCCATTACGTTAAATCTGCAAATTACTTATCATGACAACACATATCAAACATTACCGTTCCTTCAAGTACTTAATCTCCTTTATCTGAGTTCCTTATAATAATAATTATAATTATTATTATGTCAACGTTAAAATCACTTGAATATAGCACTTATTTACTTCGCTTTTCATTTATTTGGTGATAATTCAAACCATTTACATTATATTATTCTTCCAACTTTTAATTATTCCACGACGGCGCTTAATTACTTTACAATTACTTACATTGGCGAAAATTCAAGCAATTTATATCATATTATTCCTTTAACTTTCAATAATTTCAGTACGGTGCTTATTTACTTTACTTTCATTTAATTGGCGAAATGTCAAGCCATTTACATTATTATTTTCGATTCCTTCCTTTAAATCCATTATTTATTTATCATTTCATTTCCGGGTTTCAATTATTTTACCTTTTTACTGATCCCAATTACAACTTTAAACTCAACGAGGCAATCCTCGCGGTCAGCAATTATTATTTTTATCCCAACATATTTCAATTATTCAGTGCATTTTAATTGTATAGTGAAATCAAGGCTAAACTCCCCAGTCAGCGCTTGATTTTCACTACTTCAGTGCATAGTACAATATCAGTTATAATAAAATCATTTGACTTACCCCGTGTGCTGCCGTTGATCATATTCCTGGATAGAGTCACCCATCTCATTACATTCCTTAGCACAAATTCATTATTCTGCTTTCCGCACACTTCATTATACACTCACATAATCTAACATGATTTACATGGAAACGCATTTTTTTCTTTAAATGTCGCTCTTTATCTATAACACTAAAAATGATTTCTTCCTTTTTGCAACACTTAACACTTCACTTCCCTATACACCATATATATGTGATTTTCCGGCAACTCCTATCGGCGATCTCCATCTCGACGTAAATCCCTCGATTCAACATCGAACGTGTAATAGCTCGATCGGTTCCTGCTCCTACACTGGAATTACTGTCTCAGTCTTTTTGCTGCTTCGAATGCTCTATTATTCGGTTCTTCCTTATCGGCTTCATTAAGCGATAACTGTCTTTTACTTATATCTGGCGATTTTTCGCACTTTAAGTCTTATATTTGGCCTTCCTTTGCTTTTCGGACCGTACATTTCCTTTCACGTAAATTGATTAGCTTGTTCGGACCTCGAACCGGCGCTTCTCTGAGCTCCTTAAGCTAAAACTTATCTCTTAGCGATGCGACGTAATTAGCTTTGTTCCTTCGTATCTGATTGTCCTTAATGCCGTCTCTACTGGACGTAACGCAGCTGTACTTTATGAAAATTCTCTGACTTCGCTACAAATTTTCGAACTCAGGTCCTGGAACTCGGAGTTCCTTACTATTTCTTATGCCTGATCGCTGTTTCTTTGAACGGTAATTTTACTTTATTGACTAGTTCCGTAAAGACTCTTCATAATCTTGAATTTACCATGTTCAGCGCTGCGCACTCTTAAATATATTGGCCTACACTTTTGGCGTAAATACTGTCTTTAACTTTAGCGTGACGTAACTTGCCCTCATTGAGGTTCTCGGTAAAACTGTGTAACTGACGTGACATGACCTGCACTAGGTTCCGGTTGTACTTCACTAGCATGACCTGCATGAGATTAAAGCTGTGCTGACTATACTATGGCATGGTGACCTGCCCAAGGCCTGAGATATACTGAGTACATTGGCTTCGCATCAGCCCTTATTTATTCTGATCTACAAAAATGTAGTCCCTACCTTTCCTACGGAGCTTATATTCTATACCGTGGCTCCTATCTGTTTGAAACATTATTTGAGGACGTGAAATGTGCTAACTTTAACATTCATTCAATGCGGAATTAATTTTAATCATTTACTTATTTTTAATTAATAAAATAGCTCATTATCCCTCCTTCAGGGCCCGCGGAGTAGTCCATTTAACCTCCATATCCATGCGTGTTAATTACCAATGACGCGCTCTTGACGTTGCAATTTTAAGCCTTGTCAACCTTTCTGACTACCAACCTATAAAAAGATATGATCCCTATATGTGTCTTCACGCTTGATATCTGTGTGCGGTGCTTTCTCTCGTTCATGTTGTCACCTACCACTGATTAGCTTCTGTCTGGGGTTTCCGTGACTTCTGTATCAAAATTATCGCTGTGTCGGCTCCTTAAGGGGCCGGCTTGAATCATCGTAATAATCGTTAATCACTGGACTTAGTCCCATTAAATCTGACAGTTCTGTCGTCGTAAATATGATTAAAACGTGCTTGCCTGAATGTTCTTCATGACTCGTTGCCTGATGCAATACTATCTTATGAGCACGCAAAGTTGCTCTCGTCTGTTTATATTTCTTTGACGCTTATTACTGATAGTAGTATTTATTACTATCCAAATGGCTTTTAATAACGCAGCTGTGGGTTATGACTCCTGCACGGCTGGCGTAACCTATTGCAATACTCCTTTATTGGCTGAACTTGGGCAATACTTTCATCTCACAGGTCTAGCGTTTGATGCTTGTGCCAACCCCAGTTGGGCACAGTATAAATACAATTAATTGAAATATTTTTAATAATAAGTAGATCCGTGGAAGTCTAAATAGCCGATGTTCATATATCCTTCTTTTATATTTTGCCTCTATCTACATACGAATTTTCAGTTTGATTGCTGTAATAGATTCGTAGATATTGAGAACCGTCTAAATATTTAGGATGGTCACCATGTTGAATTTTTATATTGAGGCCTTAGCGTTATATACTTTAACATGAAGATTATTATGTAGGAGTCTTATTCAAACTTCCATCGCATGATTAGGACACAAGGAATAAGAACGAGATTTTAACATTTCGCTCAGCCGCGATCTTGTGGTTATGGAAATAATGTAAATGAATTAGATGCCAGTGGATTAAAATGTATGTAAACATATAATGTACCAAGTTTCAGTGTGCTCGGATAGTTATATGGCGAGAAACGTCCATTTGAATATTTAAATTTCGCGTCGCCGCCATGTTGGAGTTTTGCTCACCAGGTTATTGAACGTCGCAGAGGTGAGATGTTTAAAGCCTCTATATACATACAAAATTTCAGTTTGATTGCTGTTATAGATTAATAGATATTGAGAACCGTCTAAATATTTCGGACGGTCGCTATTTTGGATTTTAATATAAGTAGGCCATAGAGTTATGTTCTATTAGATGAAAATTGTTGTGTACGTTCATTATTCAAACGCTGATTTAGAACGCATGATTAGAACACAAGAAATAAAAACTTACTTTTAAAATGTCGCACAGCTGCCATCTCGACGTTATGAAATCATTTGAACTAAATTAGTTGTCAGTGCATTTCATTTTGTATAGTCATTTGCTGTACCATGTTTCACTGCGTTCGGATGGTGAAATCGCGAAAAAGTCTATTCAAATCATTCAACTTCGCTTGGCCGCCATGTTCATTTTGTAGTAAACAGGTCACATAATTCACATTGGTGAACATCTACTGGTGCCCTTTATCACCGTACAAAATTTCAGGGTGGTATGAGTAACAGTTTCGGGGATATAGAATGCCGGGGATAGAGGCTATGAACATAAGTTCACCTATGGACTCTCAATAACCTGGTGAGCAATAATCCAACATCGCGGTGACGCGAAATATAAATATTTAGATTGACGTTTCTCGCGATTTAACCGTCCAGGCGCAGTAAAACTTGGTACGGTAAATTTTAATCCACTGGCATCTAATTTATATCAATTGTTTCATAACCACAAGATGGCAGCTGTGCGAAATTTTAATTTTTTTTTTCATTTCTTGTGTCCTAATCATGCGATTGAAGTTTGAATACTATACCTACACAATAATCTTAATGTAATAGTACATAACTCTAAGATCTACATATATAAAAATCTAACATGGCAACCATCTGAAATATTTTGACGGTTCTCAATATCTACGAATCTATTACTGCAATCAAACTGAGAATGTGTATGATGATAGAGGCAAGTAGGATGTATGAAAATAGGCTGTATAGTTCTTCACGGAACTACTGGTTAATTGTGTATTGATTATTCCTTTTGTAATTGGTATCACTTTAAATATGTTGTATTAGTTCAATTGTTATACCTTTCTCGTAGTTAATGTAAGGATATTAATTTGCTTTCATCTGACATGTATTGAAGCATCACCATGTAACACAGCTCCTAAATGATTCAACAACAACAATGACGGAATCTGGAACTGTAGCTTTCTTCGTGTATGTGACAAAATGTAACGGTCCATTTGAGACCCTGTCAATTGGAATGGAACAAGGTACCCATGGTGCTCCATAACGAAGACACCTCCACTGGAAAATGCTATGTCCACTACTATCGGACAAAATGGTGATGGATGGCGGACTGTCATTTGGGAGGTTAATCCGGAGCTAAACTCTACATGAGGGAAGATGATTGAAAGAAAAGGAGAAAGGTTTAGGAGTGGAAACGATCGTAGGCGAAGAGGAGGAGAATCCAAATAAAATTTAAAAAATAAATAGTGATATAACGAATAATTACACTGCGCGAAGCCCGTGAAGTAACTAAAACAAGCGGGAGCCTGAGAACAGTTAACGTAGAGAGCGGCGTGAGCTACGGTTATTTGCAGGCTATCGCTAAGTGTTCTTTCTCTCTCAATCAGGTATTTGGGTACAATGGAGAAGGTTGATGCTCTGGCAGGGCTACGTATGCCAAATAAGAAGGATTTATGTACTTTCCCTTCAAGGGTGAGATTTTCTGAAGCATTCTAAAATGCTAGAATTACTTAAATTAGCCGGAATAATTTTATTTCCCGACACTGTCGGATCCCTGACAGAAAGGCCTAATGCCCCCAGAGTGGGCAGAGATAAAGCAACTCCAGTGGTTGTAGCAATAATTTTATTATTATTATTAGAAATCTTCAAAGAGTACCAATTGTTGCATTTAAAGCAGGCTAAACTCTTATCCAGCAGAGTGCCGACTAAAAGTTTAAAATGGAGGAAAACCTCAAACCTGACTTGAACCAAACCACAATTTTAAACAGTGAAACATAAGTCAGGGTGAAAATCTCTACAAGTAGGAATTTGGCAGAGCGAGCTATACTTGTCTTAATGATTTACTACAATTAGCTGTGATAGCTAAGAGAAACTTAGTAAAAGTTGTTAATAGAAGTTTTGTTTTAAACCCAACAAGTGATGCGATTTTAAAGCTTATAATTCAGTGATTTGCATTTTTCTTTGAATATAGAATAATTCAGGAGAAAAATTAAGGAAGAGAAGGTCCTGCCTAACCGTTTTTCTAGCAAGAGAGATAGAAAACAGATCATTAAGAATTTATTTAACAAATTGAGGAAGTTTAAGAATAGTAACAATTAGATTTCAAATCTATTTTGAGCTAAGAACAAAGTCATTTGTTTTAGTAAACTTTTGAGGTCTCAGACCTACAGTAACAATAAAAAAAATTACATGAGTTTTCAAATTTTACGTACAATTAAAGGGCTTAAAGCCCATAAGAACAAAGTAAAGAAATTACAATGTGGCTTAATATTTCGTTGTATTGGTTAATAAGAGTACCAAATACTTAGAGAATGCCCTTTTTATGAGCGAAAAGGGTATGAATTCCTGGGCAAAGCAGAAGAAGAAAAAAAGAGATTAATAAGAGGTTTCTATAACCCCTTTTATTTACAGAGAGTTTAAGAAATTCCGCATTCAAATGGGACAGGCCGCATTAACGAAACCCGAAGAACAGAAATTAGATAAACGTTTAACAATTGGGAAATTAGAACTTCATGGTTGAAACAGGAAAAAATAATTATTAAAATGTGAATTATAACCACGGTTATTGAAGCAGAGTGAATAAATGGTAAATGGAGCAAAGTTTGGGAGGGCGCCTATGTTTTGGCGAGGCCTCGTAGAAAAGTAACTAGTTTAATTATACCCTAATTCTTCGTAAAAGGATTAGGAGTGTAGGAAACATGGGATTTGAATCCTGGACAATTTTATAAATACGAAAGAATGGCGACGCGGTAGATTGTTGTAGGGACACTGTATTAGCACTAGAGCTTGTTGATTGTAAATGTTCACTACTGCAGTATATATAGGTCCATTAAGTTACACTTGGACGGGTTTTTAGCGGTATTTAGTCTTGATATTGCAGTTTATGAGTACACGTTAACTTAAAGGTTGCAGTAATTTTGACGGGGTTAAGTATAGTTCATCACTGTTTAGAGTTTATTTTGAACTAGCAGAAGTACCCATTCTTCGAATGGTCTTCGGTATTAATAACCAGATGTTACCAATTGATCTACTGTTGCAATGTTTAGGGGTTTGGAACCTGTTTGTTGGCAAAGAAAAATGATTAGCTAAAATGTGCTCTCAAACTAAATTTACCTGAAGTGTTCTTCCTGGCGTGAAAATAAAATTGAAAACCTCGTAGACGAATCGCAGTACACGTCACATACGAACTGACCCTAACCGTTGTGTCAAGTGCCCAACTACAGAAAGATCCCTTTTATAAATTATAAAGGCTTGTGGTGCATGAAAATTCAGTTTTCTTTAGCTTCCAATGGCCAAAATTCCTAAAATCAGCAAAAAACAGTCTATTTCAAATCAGGAATTTCTGAAAATAATGTTGCTGTTTGGAGATATAATAGACCTTCTGTACGACATATTGCACGTTTAAGTCGTGTGAAAAAAATCTAGGGTACTCCTTGAACCCCTTAAGCGCATTGATGAATTTTACAGTTTTAGTTGGTTCCGTGATAACCTTATAGCCATTTGCAACCTTACACAGAAATGTAATAAATGGAGTGGCATTACTTATTCCAGAAATAGATGGAATGTTGGATGCCACCTCTTGAGATACTTTTGTCATGGTTAGTGGCTTGCATTCCTTCTTTAGTTTATTAAATGAAATTAGTTTTCTGGGAATATCTAAGAAACTGTTGGGTTTAGAGCCTTAAAATATAGTTTTCGGGGACCCTTTACGACTCTTGAGGGGCCCCGAGTTTTGTTTCTGACACCAAGGGTTTGAAAATGAGTTTGTCTCGTCGTTGTACGCCATAATAATGATAATAATTAAAATTATAGTAATAATAATAATGAAGCCTCCGTGGCTTAGGCGGCAGCACGCTGGCCTCTCACCGCTGGGTCCGTGGTTCAAATCCCGGTCACTCCATGTGAGATCTGTGCTGGACAAAACGGAGGCAGACAGGTTTTTCTCCGGGTACTCCGGTTTTCCCTGTCACAATTTCATTCCAGCAACACTCTCCACTATCATTTCATTTCATCTGTCATTCATTTAATCATTGCCCCAGAGGAGTGCGTCAGGCCTCGGCAGCCGGCACAGTTCTTATCCTCGCCGCTAGATGGGGGCTTCATTCATTCCATTCCTGACCCGGTCGGAGACTGGAAGCAGGCTGTGGATTTTCAATAATAATAATATAACAATATAGGAATAGGGATATAATAGACCTTCCGTACCATACCCGCACGTGTAAATCGCGTTAAAACATTCTAGAGTACCCCTTGACTCCTTAAGCACATTATATGTATTGATGAATATTTCAGCTTACTTTGGATCCGTTATAACCTTATTGTCGTTTGAAAACCCTCACAGTAATATAATAAATGGAATTGCATTGCGTCTTACTGAAGTAGATGACCTCTGAGATTCTGTTGCCATTGTTACCGGCATGCATTCCTTCATTAATTTATTAAGTGAATTTAGTTTTTTGGGAATATCTCGAAAAAATGTTGGTTTTAGGGCCTTAAAATGTGGTTTTCGGGGTTCTTTTAGGGCCCCCGAGTTTCGTTTCTCACATTGAGGGGGTGAAAATGAGCTTTGTCTCACAGACAAAAAAAAATTTTTTTTGCGTGCATCCGTCACAAAACAGTCTGAAACGGGCAAATATGTCAAATTTCTGTGGAAATGCAGAAAAAAACAAACATTCATTTTTATATAATAGAGAAGGGATGTAATAGACCTTCCGTACCACACCCGCACGTGTAAATCGCGTGAAAAAATTCTAGAGTACCGCTTGACCCCTTAAGCGCATTGTATGTATTGATGAATATTTCAACTTAATTTGGATCCGTTATAACCTTATAGCCGTTTGAAAACCTTCACAGTAATGTAATAAATGGAATTGCATTACGTCTTACAGAAATAGATGGACCTCTGAGATTCAGTTGCCATGGTTACCGGCAAGCATTCTTTCATTAATTTATTAGGTGAAATTAGTTTTCTGGGAATATCTCAAAATCTGTTGGTTTTAGGGCATTAAAATGTGGTTTTCGGGGTCCCTTTAGGGCCCCCGAGATCCGTTTCTCATATTGAGGGGCTGAAAATGAGCTTTGTTTCACCCTTCTACGCCTATTTCAGCATGTATTTTAAGGGGGTAGGGCCCCTTTCATGAGAGGTACGGAGAAGAGTTACATCAATGATTGGTGTCGTGCCTCTGAAGGATATCTGTATCAAATTTTACGTTGATCCACTCAGCCGTTCTCGAGTTAAAAGGACACAAAAAATTGTCCACAGACAAACAAACAGACAGACAGACAGACAGACAGACAAAAAAAATATTTTTGCGCGCATCCATCATAAAACAGTCTGAAACGCGCAAATATCGCAAATTTCCGTGGAAATTCAGAAAAAACAGACACACTTTCATTTTTATATAGAGAGAGATGGAGAGTTCCAGAACTGTAGTAGCAGTTTAAAGGAGCAAGTAGACATCCCATGGAGGTAGATATATTAAGTTTTAACAGCTATGAATTTAACAGAAATCCCTCGTTGCAGGGAAAGTATTCCCTTAGTTAGTTCATGAAATGCTGAATTTCATTACTTTAGTAGCAAGCCTGGTTGGTGAAGAATAACGGTACCCACGTGGGGAAGTTATTATTCAATTTTGCAGAAATCCCAACACTGCCAATAACTTTCATTAAATGCATTCAAAATGAGTAGGTGAGTGAGAGGGGTTCTATTACACTTGGCGTGGCTGTGCCCAATAAAACCAACATGGCGGCCAAACGTAGGTGAAACATTTAAATAATTAATATCTCTCGAACGCATGGTCCGATTTTGACATGCGACATGTCGTTGGACTTGGGTTGACGTTCTCTTTCTTATGGACCACTCGTTATATTTTGATTTTTTAAAATTTTTGTTTTCGAAAGTAGGTGATAGTTTGAAAAACAAACATGATAGAATGTTGTGCAATGGCTCAAACGAACGGTCTCTATGATCTTTATTTTTTATAAACAAACTTTATTATTGTTATGTTTTTTTTAAACAGTCCAATTTTGAAATTCCTATATTTCGGAAACTAGGAATTCTACAAAAATGTTTGTTTGACATAAATGAATGGCCCTGACCCCATCTACCACCAAATAAATTTCAAGCCTCTAGAACAATAACTGCAGGGGTTCTGTTACACTTGGCGTGGCTGTGCCCAATAAAACCAACATGGCGGCCAAACTTAGGAGTAGGGGTTCTCAAAAAGTTAGTACACACTTTTTGCTTATTCATATCGGGTGAACCCCTGGTCGGATGTTGACAAATGAGGTGTCGTTGGACTCGAGCTAATGGGGGCTTTGCTATGGACCACTTATTATATTTTTTTAAAAAATTTGGAAACTCGATTTTGGGGTAAACAAGTGTTTTTTGTGACTTTTGCTGATATATTACGAACCAATAAGCCTAGAGACTTGTACGAGGTGTCATTTTTTTCGTCGCATTGTCCTCTTGCCGAGGATGTTCGTGTTGAGCAGGAATGAAAAACCATTTTGAGGTAAAACCGTAATTTTAGACTTTTTGCTATATCTCGCTAGAGACGTGTACGAGGCGCCATAGGATTCGGGCTATCACCCCCTTTTTGAAACTATTTTTGAAAATTTGACAAAGGGCCTAACGAAACTTAAGTTGAAAAAAAATTCTTTACCTGTTAAAAATGTTCATGAAGCGTGGTTGTTGAGAGAGACGATACTGCTGGGTGTGTGTGTGTTACAACGAACCAGTCGCTGACCACGGTGGCTGTGCTCAATAGAACAATCGATATTACAACGGGTCGGTTTATGACAGAGCGAGGGTTCGTTTTCTCTGATATTTTACCCCGAAGGGGATCATTAACGTGTAAGCGGTTATGATAACTTGGTTCTATGTTGGTTGAAGCGAGTACAGAAAACAAACTTGCAGAGGAGCAGACTAGCAGGATGTGAATGTCATTTGAGCTTATTGGAATGTGCTGATCATACTTGACAGCAGGTGCAATGGAAAATTACAAAGACGCAGAGGTCGCTTGAAGGTTAAAAATCTGACAACCGTGGTGGCAGGGAAGAGCGAAATGCATGTGAACACGTGTGAGATGACATGTAAGCTAAACAAGTCACATCCTGTTTGCTTCGTACGTGACAAATTGCAAGTTCATGTGGAATTTGACCTGGCACAGGTGTTCACCTTGGACGTTAGCTGTCCACGTGCGCGATAACAGAATGTTCAAGCGTGAGAAAAAAATGATTGTACATGCAACGTACCATATATAAAGACATGTCGTTATCATTTCTACTCTCACTTATGTGACTACCTTTGAACACACTGCGTTGCGGGAAACACATGGTCTTGTTTAACAGTTTTGGTGTTGGTGGAAAATACTTCACCTTGTTGTGGGGTAGGTATTTATTTATATATTTATTCATTTATATATTTATTGATTTATATATATATATTTACATGCAATTATTTATTGATTGTTAAAGTTATAAATAAATGGTTATTTATTTGTTTGCAGATGACCGGTATACCTTACATGTCTGAAATACAAGAAACCATTGCACTTTTGACCCCACTAGAAGGAAACAGCAACAAACCAGTGCAAGTGAAGGTGAGATATTATTTTAAAACTAACTTGTTTCATTTTTTGTTTGATATTATTTTAATTTATTTTATGAAATGCATGTATTAACCTGAATTTAGGTATTTATAGCGGTTTATTTTATTTATTTTTAGAAACTTGTAAAGAAAAGCCTTACCGCCGTAGCAGTTGCTGAAAACCTGAGACGCACTAGAGCGAAACCATTGCCAAAGAGTGAACTATTTAAAACTAAGGTAACCCTAACTTAAAATGCTATACCATTTAACCACTACTGAAAACCACAAAACAAAAAAATCATTACCTGTACATGACTGGGACGATGATCGCTTTATTGATTAATGGCTATGTATTGGCAAAAGGTACAAGACCATATTGGTTGTTGTGCGGGAAAGTACAAGGCCATATTGGATTGTCTAAAAACAAAAATTAAAATTTAATTTAGGGACGGTTCCCTATGGACTCAACAAATATCCACAGGTTTGAACATGATAATCTGGACAAAACGACATGACATTCATTCATTGTTGTTTATATATTGGTTAAAGGGGGATGTAAACGACTATAGCTTTATAAAAAGAAAATAAGTACATGGGTTACTGTTAGTGCTGACATACAGTTTAAAATAAAATATTTTTTGATTCTGTTTTGATATATTAATGCCAATTAACGTTAACGTTTTATTTACAAGTATTGATTGATTGAGTGATTGAGTGATGGGTTATTTTGTTTGTTTTTATGGTGTGGTCATGCGCCGTTAACATAGTGAAGAGACAGTGAAAAAACCATACATGGTGCTTTAAGTACTCTGTGCAACGTTAATAACTTAAAATAAGAGAATGTTTTACTATAACACATCGCGTTAGTACCAAATACAACAAGTGAGCAAGTTGGTTTACCACGTGGATTAAATTTACAATCAGAACATTATCGTTGGTTAACATTTGAATCCTGGCCTGTAGGCTTCTTGTCAACACATAAACTTGCAAAAGCCGGTTTTGTTTATTTGAACCGAGAAGATGTGGTGCACTGTGTGTTTTGTCGTGTTGAATTTTCACACTGGGAAGAAGGGGATGATACCTTTAGAGACCATATGCGATGGTCTCCTTGTTGTCCATACATGCTTGGAAAACAAGTGGGTAACCTACCAGTGTATCCATTTTACCTAACCACAAGACCATTGGCTACTACTTACGTTGCTGAATCACTAATAAATAATAATAATAAAAATGATGTATTACCAGCCAACGGTAGTGTCGATATATGTGGTCCATATGCCACAGACAGTGTTGAATTGGCGTGTGCTTTTGAAAAATTGGGAGTTTGCAAGACTAAAGCACCAGCACACCCAGAGTACAGCTCTGTTGAAAAACGTTTAGAATCTTATAAAAATATTTGGCCATTAATATTAAAACACCTTACAAAACAGCTAAGTGAAGCTGGATTTTTTATACTGGTGAACGGGATAAAACAATATGTTTTTATTGTGGATTTGCTTTAAAGGATTGGAAAATGACTGATGACCCTTTTGTGCAACACGTTCGTTGGTTACCTAACTGTAGATACATGGTGTTGCTTAAAGGACAGGAATTTGTGAACACTATTCGTAAAGAAAACGTGATTGCAGCACAAGAGGTAAAAGTGCCTTTAGAGTTAGAAAACGCGGAGCAAATACATGAGGCTGAAAAAAAGACTTGTCTCTCGAACAGATACAAAAGTGTGACCAACAATTATGTAAAATTTGTTATCAAGATGATCTAGGTGTTGTATTTTTGCCTTATGGACACATGATAGCATGTGTCAAGTGTGCATTAGAACTTAACACTTGTGCTATATCCAGAAAAGTAGTATCTACTACAGTTAGGACATTTCTTGCATAACAAGTATAGGTTATTAGCCATGCATAGTGCAAAATCCCCAATTGCACAATATTATTAAAGCTTAATTTATGAAGGTTTTAAAACAATAGGTGGGTGGTTCGTTTTAATTGAATAAAAAATGTGAAATAATAATGGTAGAATATAAGTGATGACAATGGACAAAGAAAAAATATGTGTATAGAATAATAATGTTTTAGTTTTTAGTTTTGTCTTAAAAATATTATCATGAATACAAAAATATGTATATAAAGTTTGTAATTAAATGCAAATGATGTTACAATGCTGTTTTATTTTATACAAGGTTAGAATATTTAACATTGCAGAGTATACATGAAGATGACAATAGATGCACACATAAAACAAGTCTTTGCCTTTAAGATACTGTGGTATAGTTTTAAAAACAAAGCTTTTTGTAGAGATTTTTTCCACGACGAACAATAGGTATAAAAACGTCATTATCAGTATTATAATCATAATCACCATCATTACTATTATCCTCAATATTATCCTCAACATTACTAAAACCAGTTAAATATTCCTGTTCCTCTTCCTGTTCCTGTTCCTCTCCCTCTTCCTCTTCCTCTACAGTGTCCTCATGTAGAGTTTGCGTGGCTTTTGATAATGTTGAGTTTTTTTTGAACGTTGAACTATTGGGAGCAGCAATATTGTTTTCTTGCACTCGCTTCTTAGCATTTTTATGATTTTCTGTTGACAACAACAATATTTCATGCAGTACACTACATTGATGATCACTGACACTTAAAACCTCGCTATTTTTTCTTTTTAGCTCACTTCAACATTATTTTGAACGTTGTTTTGAACAACGCCAAATAACAGTTCCATTTTTATTGGTTCGTTTCACAATATATGAATATCCAAGAGTTCAGTGCTTTTCAGTCGGTCAACACGAATGTACCCAAAAGAGATGGGTTATGCCCTAATCCTGAAATAAATTACATGAGATTAATAAAACACTAGGATGACCAGTTTCGATCGTCAAGCGATCATCATCAGATCCATTACACTTAGGCTACAAAATCTATGTTTGAAATACAGGTGAAAATATTTACAATATGTACAATTATTTAGTTGCAGTATTGGTACTGCAACTGTCAGTGTATGCTAAATGCAGTATATATGTTATGTGAAATGCTAAATGGTGATAGATATCCGTAGATTGTACTTTAGAGAGATTATATGGTTGTAAACTATGGTTAAACTATAAAATTTTAGGCTAACTACTTATCTGATTGTCTTCCGTATAACAGCTACTCGCAGTTTTCGTGCTCACTGGAACTCACTATGCGGTAGACTGCGGTGGTTATCTTAACGACTGGTTTTCCCCTGCTTTCTCCCCCCTGCTCCTACGTGCTGTGGGGAGTGATAGCGATGTGTTTATGTGAGATGTTGCCAACCTAGATAAGATGTATGTTATTGAATGAGGTGGGTCTACAATTATTAAAGACCGTGGATTAGCCCTCGCCACGCGTGGAGCATAACCCATTCGAACTAAGCGTTGACGGTCTTATGAGGACGTCCCGGCACCTTTAATACTGCCGCGAATATGGGCCTTGGTTTATTGCAGAAGAAAAGTACATCGTACACCTGATCCAGATAACATTTACCTATTAATAACCCCCTAATTTCCCCCCTTTTTTTATCTAGCTTGGCTGTGTCGCTAAATTGTGTTTTGTTTCCGACAGGGTGTGTTTTTTAGTAGCGTGAAGAGGGGTGAGCTCTCCATGAACGTGTGTTCATTTAGATTGTTGGGATTGCTTCGTTTGGCTAGGTGTATCTCGATTGCTTCCTTTATGTCAAGAGCTCTGCCTTTCGATTCGTGATGGATTATTTTAAGGTCCGACTCTATGTTGGTAAAGCTGTGCCCTGCGTCACACATATGTTCGCACACGGCTGAATGTGTTCCGTATCTTATCGCATTCCTATGTTCATTATAACGTGTGTCTACTCGCCTTCCACTCTGCCCGATGTAATTAGCTTGACACTCGGTGTCTTGGCACGTTATAGAATATACCCCTGACCTTGAATATGGGTCACGAATATTTAGATTACTATTTAGGAGGTGCCTAGCGGTTGTGTTTTTCGTCGTGAAAGCTATCTTTATGCCTTGCTTTTTGAATAGGTTAGTGATTTTATATGTATTCGCATTCACATAGTTGAAACGCGCAATTTTTTTCTCATTATTGTCCGGTTTGGGAATCGTTTTATCTTTATTTTTATGTTTGGCTATAATTTGATTTATTTTGCTTGGCGAGAAGTTGTTTTCCTTTGCTATTTGCATAATAGTTCTTATTTCCTTATTATAATTGTCTTTTGACATAGGTATGTTTAAAGCTCTGTGCACCATTGAATTGAAACCCGCTAGTTTGTGCGTACTGGGGTGATTAGACTGATTGTCGATTGCATGCGAGGTTTGTGTTGCTTTCCGGAATATGGAATATGAAAGGTCGTTGTCTTTACGTTCAATAGTTATATCGAGATAATTTATTTTCCGGTCTATTTCGGATTCCTTAGTGAATTTGATAGAGTGGTGAAGGCTATTAATGGATTGGAGAATTGTTTCATCGCTTGTTAGTTCAGTATCGTAGATGCAAATTACATCATCTACGTATCTTTTCCATATTACTATTCCCTTTGTTGAAGTCTTTTCTAAGAACGCATTTTCTAGTGCATTGATGAAGATGTCAGCGATTAACCCACTTAGTGGCGATCCCATTGCTAGGCCTTCTCTCTGTGTGTATATTTTATTGTCGAATTGAAACACGTTTTGGGTGAGATACACACAGAGAGAAGGCCTAGCAATGGGATCGCCACTAAGTGGGTTAATCGCTGACATCTTCATCAATGCACTAGAAAATGCGTTCTTAGAAAAGACTTCAACAAAGGGAATAGTAATATGGAAAAGATACGTAGATGATGTAATTTGCATCTACGATACTGAACTAACAAGCGAAGAAACAATTCTCCAATCCATTAATAGCCTTCACCACTCTATCAAATTCACTAAGGAACCCGAAATAGACCGGAAAATAAATTATCTCGATATAACTATTGAACGTAAAGACAACGACCTTTCATATTCCATATTCCGGAAAGCAACACAAACCTCGCATGCAATCGACAATCAGTCTAATCACCCCAGTACGCACAAACTAGCGGGTTTCAATTCAATGGTGCACAGAGCTTTAAACATACCTATGTCAAAAGACAACTATAATAAGGAAATAAGAACTATTATGCAAATAGCAAAGGAAAACAACTTCTCGCCAAGCAAAATAAATCAAATTATAGCCAAACATAAAAATAAAGATAAAACGATTCCCAAACCGGACAATAATGAGAAAAAATTTGTGCGTTTCAACTATGTGAATGCGAATACATATAAAATCACTAACCTATTCAAAAATCAAGGCATAAAGATAGCTTTCACGACGAAAATCACAACCGCTAGGCACCTCCTAAATAGTAATCTAAATAAACGTGACCCATATTCAAGGTCAGGGGTATATTCTATAACGTGCCAAGACACCGAGTGTCAAGCTAATTACATCGGGCAGAGTGGAAGGCGAGTAGACACACGTTATAATGAACATAGGAATGCGATAAGATACGGAACACATTCAGCCGTGTGCGAACATATGTGTGACGCAGGGCACAGCTTTACCAACATAGAGTCGGACCTTAAAATAATCCATCACGAATCGAAAGGCAGAGCTCTTGACATAAAGGAAGCAATCAAGATACACCTAGCCAAACGAAACAATCCCAACAATCTAAATGAACACACGTTCATGGAGAGCTCACCCCTCTTCACGCTACTAAAAAAACACACCCTGTCGGAAACAAAACACAATTTTGCGACACAGCCAAGCTAGATAAAAAAGGGGGGAAATTAGGGGGTTATTAATAGGTAAATGTTATCTGGATCAGGTGTACGATGTACTTTTCTTCTGCAATAAACCAAGGCCCATATTCGCGGCAGTATTAAAGGTGCCGGGACGTCCTCATAAGACCGTCAACGCTTAGTTCGAATGGGTTATGCTCCACGCGTGGCGAGGGCTAATCCACGGTCTTTAATAATTGTAGACCCACCTCATTCAATAACATACATCTTATCTAGGTTGGCAACATCTCACATAAACACATCGCTATCACTCCCCACAGCACGTAGGAGCAGGGGGGAGAAAGCAGGGCAAAACCAGTCGTTAAGATAACCACCGCAGTCTACCGCATAGTGAGTTCCAGTGAGCACGAAAACTGCGAGTAGCTGTTATACGGAAGACAATCAGATAAGTAGTTAGCCTAAAATTTTATAGTTTAACCATAGTTTACAACCATATAATCTCTCTAAAGTACAATCTACGGATATCTATCACCATTTAGCATTTCACATAACATATATACTGCATTTAGCATACACTGACAGTTGCAGTACCAATACTGCAACTAAATAATTGTACATATTGTAAATATTTTCACCTGTATTTCAAACATAGATTTTGTAGCCTAAGTGTAATGGATCTGATGATGATCGCTTGACGATCGAAACTGGTCATCCTAGTGTTTTATTAATCTCATGTAATTTATTTCAGGATTAGGGCATAACCCATCTCTTTTGGGTACATTAGTGTTGACCGACTGAAAAGCACTAAACTCTTGTTTACTAAGGCAACACTGAAAATATGGCTTCAAACACCACAATATGAATATCCCTTATAGAATGCACGAGGCTTACCATACCTAGTCAAAGATACATCCATGTCAACTGTCAAACATAGACTAGGCTCTAGTAAAGACAACTTGACAATAAGAACAATAGTTTAATGTGGGAGCATATATGGATGCAAATGTGGGAAGCAAAAAAAAAAGTGGGAGCAAATGTGTGAGCAAAAAGTGGAAGCAAAAAGTGGGACTAAATGTGGGAGCACAAATAATAAACTTTGTTTTAACATAACCTAACCTAACCTAACCTCACCTAACTTCACCTAACCTAACCTAACATAATTTAACCTAACCTAACCTAACTTCACCTAACCTAACCTAAGCTAACTTCAAGTGGAAGCAAATTTCGGAGCAAAAAGTGTGAGCAAATATAAAAGATGGAGCAAATGTGGCAGCAAAATGTGGGAGCAAAAATTGGGAGCAAATGTTTGAGGAAAAAAAACAGAAACAAGTCAGAGTAAATATGGAAAGCAAAAGAAAAATTGGGTGCAAATGTGTGACCAGAAAAGTGGGAGCAAATGTGGAAAGCAAAACGTGGGAGCAAATGTGGGAGCTCAAATAATAAACTTAACCTAACCTAACTTCACCTACCCTAACCTAACCTAACCTAACCTAACTTGAAAGTGGGAACAAATGTGGGAGCACAAATAATAAACTTAGTTATAACCTAACCTAACTTCACCTAACCTAACCTCACCTAACCTAACGTAACCTAACCTAACCTAACTTCACCTAACCTTACCTAACTTAGCCTAACTTGAAAGTGAGAGCAAATGTGGAAGCAAAAAAGAGGGAGCAAATGTGGGAGTAATAAGAGGGAGCAATTGTGGGAGTTAAAAAGTGGGAGCAAAAAGTAGGAGCAAAAAATTGGGAGCAAAAAGTGGGAGCAAATGAGTGAGCAACAAGAGGGAGCAAATGTGGGAGCAAAAGAAAGTGGGACAAAAAGTGGGGAGCAAAAAGAGGGAGCAAATGTGGGAGCAAATGTGTGAGCAACAAGAGGGAGCAATTGTGGGACGAAAAAAGTGGGAGCAACAAGTGGGGAGCTACATGTGGGAGCAAAATGTGGGAGAAAATGTGGGAGCAACAAGAGGGAGGAAATGTGGGAGCAAAAAAAGTGGGAGCAAAAAGAGGGAGCAAATGTGAGAGCAAATATGTGGGAGCAAAAAGTGGGAACAAATGTGGGAGCAAAAGAGGGAGCAAAAAGTGGGAGCAACCATGACTGGTTGTTAAGACTTTTATTTGAACCAATGCACATGAATTAAATTTTGGTAGAGTAATCTGAATATTATTATTACTAATAATAATAAAAATAATAAAATTTAAAAAATAAATTGTAATTACATTTTCCAAGGTTGAATTTTCAAAGTACTGTCAAGAATAATAACTACATTAAACATATTCAGAGAATTCTAGAGTACTTTTAGTTTAATCATTGGCTAACTTAACCCCAGCTCACCTAATTTAACCTAACTTCACCTAAGCTAATGTTATACATGTTGTGACTTGCTTTAAGACTGGCTATGACGTCACAGATGAATGGTGGTGGGAGGCTGGATATATCTTTTTATTAAAAAAAATATTTGCCTGTTTTGCCACACAGATGAATAGTGGTGGAAGGCCGGCAAAAAAGGTAAATATTTTTGTTTAATAAAAAGTTATGTCCAGCCTCCCATCACCAGTCATCTGTGACGTCATAGCCAGTCTTAAAGCAAGTCACAACTTGTATAACATTAGCTTAGGTGAAGATAAGTTAAATTAGGTGAGCTGGGGTTAAGTTAGGTTAGCTAGCTCTATATCACTCTTAGCCAATCATTAAACTTAAAGTACTCTATAATTCTCCGAATCTGTTTCATGTAATTATTATTATTGACAGTACTTAGAAAATTCTACCTTGAAAAATATAATTACAATTTATTTTTTAAATTTTATTATTATTATTACTATTATTATTTATATTATTATTATTATTAATAATAATACTATTATTACTCAGATTACTCTACCAAAATTTAATTCATGTGCATTGGTTGAAATAAAAGTCTTAACAACCAGTCATGGTTGCTCCCACTTTTTGCTCCCTCTTTTGCTCCCACATTTGTTCCCACTTTTTGTTCCCACTTATTTGCTCTCACATTTGCTCCCACTTTTTGCTCCCACTTTCTTTTTTGCTCCCACTTTTTGCTCCCACAAGTTGCTCCCCACTTTTTGCTCCCACTTTTTTGGCTCCCACATTTGCTCCCTCTTGTTGCTCACACATTTGCTCCCACATTTGCTCCCACTTTTTGCTGCCACTTTTTGCTCCCCAATTTTTGCTCCCACATTTGCTCCCTCTTGTTGCTCACTCATTTGCTCCCACATTTGCTCCCACTTCTTGCTCCCACGTTTTGCTCCCAATTTTTTGCTCCCTCTTTTTGTTCCCACAATTGCTCCCTCTTATTGCTCCCACATATGCTCCCACCTTTTTGCTTCCACATTTGCTCTCACTTTCAAGTTAGTCTAAGTTAGGTTAGGTTAGGTGAAGTTAGGTTAGGTTAGGTTAGGTGAACTTAGGTTAGGTTATAACTAAGTTTATTATTTGTGCTCCCACATTTGCTCCCACTTTCAAGTTAGGTTATGTTAGGTTAGGTTAGGTTAGGTGAAATTAGGTTAGGTTAAGTTTATTATTTGTGCTCCCACATTTGTTCCCACTTTTTGCTTTCCACATTTGCTCCCACTTTTTTGGTCACACATTTGCACCCACTTTTTCTTTTGCTTTCCATATTTACTCTTAATTTTTTTTTCCCACACATTTGCTCCCAATTTTTGCTCCCACATTTTGCTGACACATTGCTCCCTCTTTTATTTTTGCTCACACTTTTTTTGCTCCCACATTTGCTTCCACTTTGAAGTTAGGTTACGTTAGGTTAAGTTAGGTGAAGTTAGGTTAGGTAAAGTTAAATTAGGTTAGGTTAGGTGAAGTTAGGTTAGGTTTGGTTAGGTTAGGTTATAACTAAGTTTATTATTTGTGCTCCCACATTTGCTCCAACTTTTTGCTTCCACTTTTTGCTCAAACATTTGCTCCCACTTTTCTTTTTTGCTTCCCACATTTGCATCCATATATGCTCCCACATTGAACTATTGTTCTTATTGTCAAGTTGTCTTTACCAGAGCTTAGGCTATGCTTGACAGTTGGCAAGGAAGTATCAGTGACTAGGTATGGTAAGCCTCATGCATTCTATAAAGGATATTCATATATTGTGAAACGAACCAATAAAAGTGGAACTGTTATTTGGCGTTGTTCAAAACAACGTTCAAAACAATGTCGAAGTGAGCTAAAAAGTAAAAAAGTGAGTTTTTAAGTGTCAGTGATCATCAATGTAGTGTACTGCATCAAACATTGTTGTTGTCAATAGAAAATCATAAAAATGCTAAAAATCGAGTGCAAGAAAACAATATTGCTGCTCACAATAGTTCAACGTTCAAAAAACCCTTTACATATCAAAAGCCACGCAAACTCTACATGAGGACACTGTAGAGGAAGAGGAGGAGGAACAGGAAGAGGAACAGGATAATTTAACTGGTTTTAGTGATGTTGAGGATAATGTTGAAGATAATAGTAATGATGGTGATTATGATTATAATACTGGTAATGCCGTTTTTATACCTATTGTACGTCGTGGAAAAAGATCTACAACAAGCTTTGTTTTTAAAACTATACCACACTATCGTAAAGGCATGGACTTGTTTTAAGTGTGCATCTATTGTCATAATCATGTATAACTCTGCAATGTTAAATATTCTAACCTTGTATAAAGTTAAACAGCATTGTAACTTCATTTGCATTTATTTAGAAACTTTATATACATTTTTGGTTTCATGATAATATTTTTAAGACAAAACTAAAACATTATCATTCTATACACATTTTTTCTTTCAGTCCATTGTCATCACTTATATTTTACTATTATTATTTCAATTTTTTTAAATTAAAACGAAACATGCACCTATTGTTTTTAAAACCTTCATAAAGTAAGTGTACAAGTTGCACATCATTATTCACTTCTTCAAACACACTCTCCGACATATGATTAAACCGTGTAGGCAGATATGTCTCAATGTTTTCGCATACACAAAGTACACGATCACCATATGGTGTTTTCAATTTCCGAATCTTGATAATCCGAAATGGAAGATGCGTTGGCAATTCGCTGAGGTTTTTTGTCTCTAAGCCACATGTTTGTCCAACAGCATTCAAAACATTCATTGTAGTAGTCTATAAACAAAACAAAAGCATATCTATTACACTCTAAAACAGCTTTAATAATATTGTGCAATTAGGGATTTTGCACTATGCATGGCCAATAAATTATATTGGTTATGCAAGAAATGCCATAACTGTAGCAGATACTACTTTTCTGCATATAGCAGAAGTGTTGTGCCCGTTTCCCAGACCTCACGTCGGCCCGGAAATCAACGTGATGTCCAAGAAATGGTACATGGTCGTAACAAACAATTTAGGAGTCTCTGAAATATATATCCGGAAAAACTACCAAAATTCCACTGCAAACACGGGCAGGCAAGAGATCTAGCATCTCGGGTCATTTAACGGGATAGGTGTGAAAGGTGTGAAAGGTTGCCTCAGATATATAGGATAGTATCACTCAGTCAGGAAATGTAACAAGCGGCAGGAATGATTTAAGATAACTAAGATAAAATGGTCTCTTTTATTTAAGAGCAGACGAAACAAAATAAATAAATAAATAAATAAATGCACTCCTAGAATCAAATTGGTTTCATGCTTATGTTGGGATCATAGATCCATAAGTCCTAGACTACCAATTTGATTGTCCTATATAATTTCTGTGGGGTAATGTGAATCGAAGTTAATGTTCCAGTGTTCGTCGAGTAAGCTGAATAAAATTAAATACAATATTTTTTTGTTGCAATGCACTGTCACTGATTTCAGCTTTTGAATGAATAAATTAAATTTGGCGTATCGCATTATTCATTTCCCCATAAACACATATTTCCAAATACACAAAAAATTCACACATAAATTTAATTAAAGTGAAGGATAATTATCATTGGTTAAATACGAATTTAAATTATCGTAAAGAAATAATTTACAAATATTTACAATTATCATCTGACATTGGAGCAGAGTAATGTGCAGATAATGTTGAGATAATATCATATTAAATGAATATTCATCAAAAATACCATTATTATAAATGATATAATAATTATGATTATTATTATTATTCCGAATCCTGGACAATATTGTATTAATAGGATCATCAAATGCAAATTCAATCATTGAATTCCAAAATATAAATTGTTATAAACAAATTATCATAAATTCCTTCCATAACATTATTATAATATTAGCGAAAATTAATTAATTATTTAATTAAAGTGGAAACGTTAATCAACCATTTAATTGGTTATAGATCTGCTATCCATAATTTAATTACGCATTCCTGATAATGCAAGGCCAGATTTGTCTGAATCCTAGAAATTAGTATAACTGTTTCATAAATTCGTATCAATAGCACTTCTATCACAGCAATTGCATTATTTTAATCGTTGAATACGTTAAGCATGCATCTAACAAAATTACTAAATGAGGATTGAGTTAGACATACACATCCTTCAAACATCAAACGCACAATACTAGTAGAGAAATTCTTATTATCTCTCACTTCCAATCTTTAAATATTCATATTATTCTTCTTCTTCTTGGATAGGCCACATGACTAGCATCCATAATGTTGTCACAAAATAAGACCACTTATATAAAGTGTCCATAACATAATTAGATCTACATGCTTTCTTTAATATGTGCTGTGCAAAATATATCATAATTCAAAAATGCCTGATACGACTCGAATCTGTCAGCATAATAATCCAGCGTATTATAATTACTAGGTTCGTTAACCAAAAAATTATTATTATTATTATTAACTGATCTATAATGCATAAAAAATCATCTAATAAAATCGTATAATTAGATAAATACGGTCAACTATCGCTGCTAAACACCCGGAAATATCGTTCGCAATCGCATCAAAATTTAATTGTGGAAATATTCACAATCCAAAAGAATAATTAATTTAAATTTAAAGAACAAGACAAGAAATTCAAAGTTATTATGATCGAAGAATAATGTGTGAAATAATATTAAATTAGCAAGATCTTATTCCTAAAAAGCTCTAGTATGTTCGAAAAACAGGCATAATTTCAAAGTCATCTGAAAATAAAACAATCAATTAGTCATGGTTATGGTTTGTCATGGGGTTGCAATGAGTGTAGAATGGACTCACTGCCCTTGAATTTGGTGTTATGGCCCACGATGTCATGGTGTTCAAAGATGCCTAAATCTGCTGGATCGATGATGTAGAAATTTATAAAACACCAGCATCACCGTGTAGATATTAAGGTGTAATTGTATCTTCAAATCCTGGTGTCCATCCATGTTCGTAAATTTTACCTTAAAGAATCTAAGCTGTCATCATGATCTTGACTGTATTAAAATTCATAAGTGTTCCCACGAGGTTCATTGTGCGTGAAGTTAACATTCCAGAAAATTCAAGTTCCCAATATGTCATTTGACTGTTCGGCACTGTTCTATTGCATTTCCACATTCTGTAAATCTTGATGCTCTGTTGTAATAATAACAGTAATGTTCATCTAATTGTGTTCTCTTCCTAATGTCTAGTAGAATAATACTCTTCTGAAACTAGTAGTTTTATCTCTTGAATAATGAAGTTGTGATTTTAGCATGATCAAACTGTGCTTACATGGGAAGTTGAACTGTTCGGCACTGTTCTGATGTGGTGTCAAATAATGTTAAATAAGTACTCACATTAACTCCATTGTCAACACACGTTTCACTGAGTTTAACATACTGCAGTACACACGTTACCGGTTTTCGTGCAGTGAAACGAACTCACGTTCACATAAGAACAGACTATCCCGGGCGCGCTAAGAAACTTCACAACCACGATAAAGACAGGTGTGTGAGTTTCAAACGTGTCGCAGCCTCGGATGAAATACTGCCAGTCAACTGCTCGTCGGTTCAGAGAAGCACACTGCCCTGCTCATCACGTGGTGAGGGTTACATGCGCACTCACATATTCCTAGAGGCTGACGTCATATCCAGCGGAGCTCGACACGGTATAGCCTGACCAAAAAAAAATGGCGTTCTGCCACAATAAAAATCTGTTAGTGGAATGATATTCGGAGACTGAGATACAATTATAGATGTATAAATATTAATACCAATTCGTATGTTACCCATAACATAATTTCGTGTTAAAGATGCCACAATAATCGTCGAGATCCTATGCTTCCAATCTCATCACAGCTGATGTGATCATAATTCAATCTTGATTTCGGTCACAGTGTTAAGTTCTAATGCACACTTGACACATGCTATCATGTGTCCACAAGGTAAAAATACAACACCTAGTTAATCTTGATAACAAATTTTACATAATTGTTGGTCACACTTTTGTATCTGTTCGTGAGACAAGTCTTTTTTTCAGCCTCATGTATTTGCTCCGCGTGTTCTAACTCTAAAGGCACTTTTACCTCTTGTGCTGCAATCACGTTTTCTTTACGAATAGTGTTCACAAATTCCTGTCCTTTAAGCAACACCATGTATCTACAGTTAGGTAACCAACGAACGTGTTGCACAAAAGGGTCATCAGTCATTTGCCAATACTTTAAAGCAAGTCCACAATAAAAACATTTTGTTTTATCCCCTTCACCAGTATAAAATTCCAGCTTCACTAAGCTGTTTTGTAAGGTGTTTATATATTAATGGACAAACATTTTTATAAGATTCTAAACGTTTTTCAACAGAGCTGTACCCTGGGCGTGCTAGTGCTTTAGTCTTTCAAACTCCCAATTTTTCAAAAGCACACGCCAATTCAACACTGTCTATGGCATATGGACCTCATATATCGACACTACCGTTGGATGGTAATACATCATTATTATTATTATTTATTTGTGATTCAGAAACGTAAGTAGTAGCCAATGGTCTTGTGGTTAGGTAAAATGGATACACTGGTAGGTTACCCACTTGTTTTCCAAGCATGTAGGACAACAAGGAGACCATCGCAAATGTTCTCTAAAGGGATCATCCCCTTCTTCCCAGTATGAAAGTTCAATATGACAAAACACACAGCGCACCACATCTTCTCGGTTCAAGTTTATGTGTTGACAAAAAGACTACAGGCCAGGATTCAAATGTTAACCAACGATAATGACCTGATTTTAAATTTAACCCAGGTGCTAAACCAACATGTTCACTTGTTGTATTTGTTGCTAACGCCATGTGTTATAATAAAACCTTTTCTTATTGTAAGTTATTAACGTTGCACAGAGTACTTAAAGCACCATGTATGGTTTTTTCACTGTCTGTTCACTATGTTAATGGCGCATGACCACACCTAAAAACAAACAAAATAACCCATCACTCAATCACTCAATCAATCAATACTTGTAAATAAAATGTTAACGTTAATTGGCATTAATATATCAAAACACCATCAACAAATATTTAATAATAAACTGTATGTCAGTACTAACAGTAACCCATGTACTTATTTTCTTTTTATAAAGCTACAGTCGTTTACATCCCCCTTTAACCAATATATAAACACAAATGAATGAATGTCATGTCGTTTTGTCCAGATTATCATGTTAAAACCTGTGGATATTCGTTGAGTCCATAGGGAACCGTCCATACATTAAATTTTATTTTTTGTTTTTAGAAACTCCAATATGGCCTTGTAATTTCCCGGTCAACAACCAATAAGGTATCGTATCTGTGGTTTCCCATCTTCCTTCCAGGCAAATGCCGGGGTTGGTCCTTAACTATAGGCCACAGCCGCTACCTTCCAATTCCTCGACCCTCCCTTCCAACTTTCATCCCCAACGGTACTTGTAGCTCACCCATTGGGTGTCCGTCTCGATGCAGCTACAAAACTGGCGAGCCGAACATGTCCTCGGACACTCCCGGCACTAAAAGCCATACGCTAAAAAAATATATGGTCTCCTACCTTTTGTCAATACATAGCCATTAATCAATAAAGCAATCATCGTCCCAGTAATGTACAGGAAATGATTTTTTTTGGTTTAGTGGTTTTCAGTAGTGGTAAAATGGAATAGCATTTTAAGTTAGGCTTACTTCAGTTTTAAATAGTTCACTCTTTGGCAATGGTTTCGTTCTAGTGGGTCTCAGGTTTTCAGCAACTGCTACGGCGGTAAGGCTTTTCTTTACAAGTTTCTAAAAATAAATAAAATAAACCGCTATAAATACCTAAATTCAGGTTAATACATGCATTTCATAAAATAAAATAAAATAATATCAAACTAAAAAATGAAACAAGTTAGTTTAACAGAATAATCTCACCATCACTTGCTCTGGCTTGTTGCTGTTTCCTTCTAGTGGGGTCAAAAGTGCAATGGTTTCTTGTAATTCAGATATGTAAGGTGTACCGGTTATCTGAAAACAAATAAATAAACATTTATTTATAACTTTAACAATCAATAAATAATTGCATGTAAATATATATAAATGAATAAATATATAAATGAATAAATATATAAGTAAATACCTACCCCACAACAAGGTGAAGTATTTTCCACCAACACCAAAACTGTTAAACAAACCATGTGTTTCATGCAACGCAGTGTGTTCAAAGGTAGTCACATGAGTGGAAATGAAAACGACATGTCTTTATATATGTTACGTTGCATGTACAATCATCTTTTTTCTCACGCTTGAACATTCTGTTATCGTGCACGTGGACAGCTAACGTCCAAGGTGAACACCTGTGCCAGGTCAAATTTCACATGAACTTGCATTTTTTCACGTACTAAGCTAACAGGATGTGACTTGTTTAGCTTACATGTCATCTCACACGTGGTCACATGCATTTCGCTCTTCCCTGCCACCACGGTTGTCAGATTATTTATCCTTCAAGCTTCCTCTGCGTCTTTGTGATTTTCCATTGCACCTGCTGTCAAGTATGATCAGCGCATTCCAATAAGCTCAAATGACATTCACATCCTGCTAGTCTGCTCCTTTGTAAGTTTGTTTTCGGTACTTGCTTCAACCAACATAGAACCAAGTTCTCATAACCGTTTACAGGTTAAAGATCCCCTTCGTGGTAAAATATCAAGAAAAACGAACCCTCGCTCTGTCATAAACCAGCCCGTCTCAAATATCGATTGTGCTATTGAGCACAGCCACCGTGGTCAGTTACTGGTTCGTTGTAACACACACACACACCCAGCAGTATCGTCTCTCTCAACAACCACGCTTCATGAACATTTTAAACAGGTAAATTTTTTTTTCAACAAAAGTGTCGTTAGGCCCTTTGTCAAATTTTCAAAAATAGTTTCAAAAAGGGGGCGTTAGCCCGAGTCCTATGACTCCTTGTGCACGTCTCTAGCGTTATTGGTTTGCGAGATATTGCAAAAAACTAAAATCACGGTTTTACCTCAAAATGGTTCTTCATTCCTGCTCAACACGTACATTCTCGGCAAGAGGACAACGCGACAAAAAAATGATACCTCGTACAAGTTTCTAGGCTTATTGGTTCGTAATATATCAGCAAAAAAACCATAAAACACTTGTTTACCCCAAAATCGAGTTTCTAAATTAAAAAAATATATAATGAGTGGTCCGTAGCAAATCCCCCATCAGCTCGAGTCCAACGACACCTCATTTGTCAACATCCGACCATGGGTTCACCAGATATGAAAAGCAAAATTGTGTACTAACTTTTTGAGCACCTTGTGTGTCAGAAGCCCTACTACTCCACTACTGCAGTTTTAGTCCTAGAGGCTTGAAATTTCTTTTGGTGGTAGATGGGGTCAGGGCCATTCATTTATGTCAAACAAACATTTTTGTAGAATTCCTATTTTCCAAAATATAGTAATTTCAAAATTGGACTGTTTAAAAAAAAAACATAAAAAGAAAAAAAGTTTCATTATAAAAATAAAGATCATATAGACCGTTCGTTTGAGCCATTGCACAACATTCTATCATGTTTGGTTTTCAAACTATTACCTACTTTCGAAAACAAACATTTTCAAAAAACATCAAAAATATAACGAGTGGTCCATAGGAAAGAGAACGTCAACCCAAGTCCAACGACTTGTCGTATGCCAAAATCGGACCATGCGTTCGAGAGGTAATAATTATTAAAATGATTCACCTACGTTTGGCCGCCATGTTGGTTTTATTTGGCACAGCCACGCCAAGTGTAATAGAACCCCTCTCCACCTACTAAAATGTTGTTTAATACCTTCTAAAATTGTTTAAAATCAATGTAGGTACGGTAGTTACTTTACTTGCATGATTATTGAAGTTTGAAGATTTATGCAGCCGTTACACTTAAAATTCAGACATGGCTTCGATTTGAAAATTACCTCATTTTAAAAGAAGGCGGGCCTCTGAGAGAGGACAAACTGTTCACTCAAATGTCTAGACAAGAAATGAAGGGCGAATTTGAACACCCAGTGAGCGAGAAGACGAAGGGGAGGTGGGGAGTGACAAAGGAACATAAAACAGAGTATCTAACATCTGGGCAATATAAACCCTTTACAAATATAATTTTCTTCATGGAGTAGGATCTTCAAGGAGATGATAGCTGACGACAAAAAAGACATCTGCTGAAATGGTTTATAAGTCCTCTTGAACTCGATGAATCCCCAAAACTTCGGCAGGTTGCCGTGTGGTGAGCCGTTACTTTGCAAGGAATACAAAACTGAAACAAACTTACTTGAATTTTAATATACATTCAACGAAAATGGGAAATACACAATAAGGGGTCCCTGTTGGTGTCTGCGAGGGAAATAATAGAAACTTATGAAAAAGGAAAAGCAAATAGCAGCAAGAGCGAACTCTAACTAACCGTGTATTCCAAAGAATACACCAAGCTGGGGCCGACACCAACGGAGAGAGGATGAAACAGATTAATTATCCACAGGTAGTGGAAAAATTAGGGAAATCGGTCTTGTAATATGAACGTTAATATTAAAAACTTTTACAACTCTAACCCTTCCATCCCTTCCGGGGTAGCATTCGGCCACCCTGCCAGAGACCCAGACTAGTGGTGGAGAAACGTCCTTCACTAGGACCAATTCTCATACCATGATATCAGGATTGAAAAGAAGCCACTTTTGTCTCCTCTGTAAAGAAGTTAAGTACTCCAATTTGCACCTTTTGGATAATGAATTACGAAGGGCTTCAATTTTACGCCAAATAATAGGCAAGCGAGAATCTCTATGAGAGTTAAGCAGGGGGGGGGGGGAAGAAATCTACTAGTAAGGAAATGACCAGGGGTTAATGGAAGTAAGTTATCCATGAGACGCACAACGAGGTGCAAAGAAGAAAGTAATAATAAATATTGAACCCTTAAATATAGGCATATTTAAGACTTCAAGTATTTTATTCTTCAGCTCTGAACTAGCTCAGTTGAGGAAAGTGTTGGTCATATTTCGCAAGAGTAAGCTGTCTGGGAGAACAAAGTGTCTTGCCACTGTCGCCAGTGTGAACAACAGGCCAGGCTATATTTATCCGCTCGCAGAAAAAGGATGGCAGTTGTGAGTTGAAAGTTCGTTAATTGTTTCAAAGTGGAGGTCAGTAGATTTCCCTTGTCCTGAGGAAGGAAGGCGATGAGAGCAGTGTCGCAAGTAAGGACAGAGATGGTGCCCGACGTCACTAAGTGGGAGGAGTTTACCAACTGAGATTTTCAATAATTTGAATGAAGAGCCAATAAGAAATATGATGCACCTTACGGCGGGAACTTATTTTGCCTCCGAAATCGAGAAGTGTGTGATCCTAATATGCGATTTTCTGCACGCGAGTATCATTGGAAAGAGCTAATTTTTATGAGTTTATTGAGATGTTTCCGAAGTCCGTGGGACAAATTTTAAGATTTATTACGGAGCGATGTTCCCCTTCCACTAACTTTTATGATAAACCATATAAATACGACGATCTGTGAACAGACGAGGACTCCGATGACTTAATAGGGTGAAACTCTGTCCGAATGTGAGGCACTCAGTTACTTTATCCTTTTGCGAAGTGCAATGCTAGCTAGCACTTAGAATTTGTAAGATGAATTTGTGTTGTGTGCGGAGCAACATGTGTAATGCTAATTACAGTGTATAGTAGGTGGATACCACTCCACAGTTTTAGGGAAAGTTTTCGGTACTACCCAGAAGTATATCAGCGAATTGAGTAACTGATTATGCAGAGTAGCTAGTTGGCTATATTTATAATAATAATAATAACTTTTCCTACAGCAAGATGTTCGTCCACGTGATTGAAGATATGGAGAATGTTGTTTCGTCAGCCACGATGGATTATACCATAGGCTAGGTCGTCAGATGGGACGGTGACCGTGGTGCCATCATGGCACTGGGCAAGCTGAAAGTGATGAGTACATAATTAATTTATAAATTTTGACGGGGCGGGGTTACACGCAGTAATGGGAAATTTTGTAAATATTTTTGCTTTGCTGTGTGTTTTAAATGTAGATTATTTTGTTGCTGACATAATTAAGTTTCCTTGGCTTCGCGTGACAAGCTTTTTAAATATTTTATTTGTGTGTTTTCTTGCGGCTTTTTCCTTTTTATTGCTTGGTTTAGAATGCTTGTTTTTATGTCGCTTTGCGCGCATGAAACCAGAGCACCAGTGAGATATTTTATGGTGGAAATGTTAGAAACTGGTGATAAATTAATCTTTATTAGAATATAACATTAGAATTGGGGGGAAAATTCCCGTTGTTTTGATTATAATTGATCAGGCTATGCGAGTTTATTTTGTTTTGCTTAGTGCAAATTTGTTGACACAGAAGGTCGTCGGCCTTACCGTATGCATTTCATTAGCCTTGTTGGTAAATCTATTCTTGGTCTGAGGTATGAGTTGGGGTCATTGGTCAAGTTTCGTCAGGTGTGTGTGCTATTGTGTGAATATTCGATAGTGAGCAGGTAGGGACATGTGTTTCCTCTACCGATGCTACTTTATGTACGGCTTATGTGACCTACGGGGCATAATTACCGACGACTGAATCTTGATATCCCATGGGGTGGATTTTTCAAGAATATTATTGTGTTGATTTATTATGTATCGCGTTTACAGGAGCCACTGGAGGCTGTCTTCGAAACTCAAGGCCTCAGGCTTGAGTTATTTTGTCCGCACACACTGAGAGCACATTAGGGAGCGCTTGATTGACCACTGTACTCAGATTGAGAATGTTGATTAGCCGTAGCTGCGCGCTACGCATTCTTCGACTTTAATTAGTTAAATGTCACGCCTGAAATATTATAATGTGTGGAATTAATTGGGAGTTATACATGCCACTATCTAACCAGTTTCCGACCATATTTATCGAAGTGTAATATAATTGTTTTTACGCCGGTTGAGGCCTGTTCTTATTTTGTTGTTGTTGCTTGTCTTGTTTTCGCGAAGACTTTAAGATATCTCATTAAGGTAGCATCGGCTAACCTGTGTTCTTTTATGTCACGTGTTGCATTTTGTTGATTTGTGAGCTTAAGACCGCTTGTTTTGGCTGCTATTCATTATAAAATACAATTCGTGTATTATTTCTTGTTTGTAATGGGTTAGACTATGTCAGCTTGTTTATCTTAGTATTAGCCATTTCGTATATTCCCATATTGTCGTGATTTCCAAACCGCAGAACGGGAATTCGTGACTTATTAGAGTGGTTGAACGGGAATGAATTCTCGTCAAGTACTCATTTATTTTAGTTGTCTGACAGCGTACACAACATATAAAACATGTTTTCTTTTAATATTTTTATTTCTATTTTTGATTCAGTGTAATATTATTTTTTGAGGTGACATTTTGGTTCACTTTGTTTAACAGCTGTCTAAGCTGAGTTTTGTGATTTTGATGTTTATCGGACTGATGATTTATTCAGTAATTTTTTGTTTGTTTGACAGCTAACATGGGTCCGAGGACACTGTGGTGCGATTGTGGTAGCCTTATCGCTGTGTAGTCAACAGGGTATGGGATGCTATGGTGTAGCACAGGGTTCTGAGGATTCTATGACACCGCATGTGGGCTATTGTGTTGCTTGTAGGTCATTTATGGCAAGCAAACGATCCAATGTCAAACATCATGATGGTTTTATTAATTTGTTTGGTTGTTTGTTTCGATTCAGAATTAAATTGTTATTATTTTTAACCTGTTATGTAAGTTATTCAGATATTAAGTTCCCCTATGAATCCTGGAATTTTAAGAAGCACGTTTCTCCTCAAAAACCTACTTTTTCAAGGACTGATCACGACCCCGAATATAAGTCTTGTGTAGTGCTTCTTTTCTAAGGGTACAATATGAATAAAGACTACAAGAATAAGTACATCGACAGAAACCAGTAATATACCAAATGAGAAAATAAGCTAAGCGATTAAAAGGAATGAACGCCATAGGTAACAATAATCTAGTAATAATAAGCGAAACCGTTAGGTTATAATGCGCACAAAAAGTGTTAACTAGAGTAATAAGTAATTTAATAAGGAGCGTGACGCAACGAGAAGGAATGCAAAGACACATCAAATGTAAAGACGAGAAAGGATAGGTTTGTTTAACAATAAATAGCAAGAGTAAAAAGTAGTTGCGTAGAATGCAGTCGACACGCATAACAAAAATATGTAGGGATGTTATTAAACCCCAATCAAAACAAACATCAGCTACGCGTTTAAACAAGTAAGCGGAAAGAGTAAACAATGCATCAAAACAAATAGTGTTACTAGATGACAGAGATAAGTAACTCGAGCGGTCTCTAGTCGGTACCAGTTTATCTGGACAAGGAAGTGAGTACCTCACTGAGTTACAGTAGCAAACCGCTTGACTCACTGGTTGACAGTGGCAGGCTGGTAGCCTAGTTTGAGATAAGGCAAACACATTATGACCTTCATCATGTGCGGAAGAAATAAACAGTAACTTACCCTTACGTAAGTTTATATACAAACAAAATTGCAGCGCACGTGCTGAATGTAAACGAACGAAGTGAATATAAACAAACACTGATTGAAGCGGAACTTTAAAGAGCGCACGCGGTCATGCGTGACTTGGACATGAGGACCCATTTGAGGGCAGACGAAACGAAGTGATCAATCAATTTTAAGTAATTTTTAAGATTTTTAAGCCAAAAATTTAGTAACAAAAAAGTGCTAAATTCTCGTAACCAGCGGACGAAAGCAGGGAAATTGAAAAATATTTGGGCTTATAAATCGTCATCCTTGAAGCTAGAGAAACAAGGTTGTTAAGATGGTTCAAACGCTGCTTCTGCGTGTGGGAGAGAAGGGAGAAGGCGTCCACGGCCTTCCGATTTAACAGAGAAAGAAGTAAAACACAACTCACAGCGAAGCGATGGTACATTGCATTAAGTTGAATACTGCAATGTAAGTGATGCGACCTTATGACCATGGTTTGACGCAAAGTGAAGATTGTTTGAAATAAAAAGTTTGAACAATTACCTGCTACGAGGAGTGACAAAAGGCACTAAAACAAACTATACTGACCGGCAAAAGTGGAACACTTCAATTTTTTATGTAATTTCTTAATTTATTCCACTAAAATGTATCGGTTTTCCAATATTTGCATTATTCATGTAAATGTTAGATGGTTGGCTACAGAAAATACTGAAACATGTTTTACAACACGCTTTAACTCGCAAATTTCGTTACATTTCACAAATCTAACAATTTTCTATTTTTTACTAATGTTTTTTGGGCTGGTTTTATTTGCCAAACAAAACAGTGTTAATGTTTGCACTGCACTGCACGGGAACACTGGTCACTAAAAACGAGTGTTGCCATCCTTAGCGTCCATGACAGCTTGTTAGGCTCATCGAAGATTGTGGGTAATTGGTGGTAATAAACCACCCTAAGAAATGTCAATTTCTATTCACGGATGTTTCAGATGTGTGTCCTAATGCGTGAAAAGCTTTTAAAATGTGATTACATCATTTTCATGGCTAATTTTATACTTTTTAAATTACTGTTCCACTTTTTTTGCCGGCAAGGCTTGGATTACTTTTTGTAAGGAAGTAAAGCAGTGACATAATTACTGAGATTAGAAAAGATAGTGTTCTCCTTTTCAGAACTGAGCTTGGGTCAGCACTAACAAAGTGACATTGAGACAGAAACCATATTTAGTGCCGTAAGCAAAGACTCCACGAGCCAGGAAACGCTTTCGAGGGCTTACTCTCCTCCAAAAAACGTTAACGTTCAATATAATGTCAATAGGACCTTGAATATTAAACAAAGTTAGAGGGAATATTCAAGTAGGAAGTGTCAACAGTGTGACTGGGGGTGTATTCCCCGATACTGTTGAGAATGAGACAGTTTAGTTGAAGATTAGTGTTTCGTTGTCAAATATCTCTGAGCTTTAAATATACATATCAAAGATGGTAGAGTTCAAGTTTCTCCTTCTTCAATACTCTATAACAATATATATATCTAATATATATATAACCCCTGGCACTACAGCCCTTGAAGGGCCTAGGCCTACCAAGCGACCGCTGCCCAGCCATTTGGTCAGCAGATATTGGGGTGACGCGTGGTCAGCGCATCGTTTGCACTCGGCCGTCAATCTTGGGTTTCGGAACCGGGGTGCTGTCTCACTGTCAGACAGCTACTCAATTGTTCTCACGAGGCTGAGTGCACCCCGTTCCAGCCCTCACGTCAGTTTCTAAAATCCCTGACGGAGCCGGGAATCGAACCTGGGGCCCCCGGGTGAAGGGCTGGCGCTCTATCCCAACACCACAGGGCCGGCATATTTCTAAATGACATGTAATTTATTTCAGGTGACATTTAGCCTATATTCATTTATGAAAAAATTGGCTTATGTGATCACCTTTTGTCCGCGTGTGTGAATGTGTGTGTGTGTGTGTGTGTGTGTGCGCGTATGTTTTTGGGTGTCTCCCTAATAACAAGTAAACGGCTGGAGCAATTTCAATGAATCTCAGTAGAGATATAGTTCTTTTCCGTCCGACCATGACCATTACCTTCAAATGTTATTACGTCTCACCAATCCAACATGGCGGCTGTGCGAAATATATCACCGGCATTCTGTACCTCCAAAACTGTTACTGTTATCACCCTGAAGTTTAGTGCGCTGATAGTAGAAACTATTGGATGGTCAACTATTTGACTTTCAAAAGTCTGTCATTTACAAATCGAACACGGTGGTCAAGCAAATTTGAAACATTTAAATTGTCCTTTCTCGCGATTTGACCATCTGAGCGCAGTAAAACATGGAAGAGCAAATGTTTGTACACATTTTAATGCACTGACATTTAATTTAGTTCAATTTGTTAACATAACCTCAATATAGTGGCTGTGCGAAATTTTAAAAATAAGTTTTGATTTATTGTGTCCTAATCATGCAATCGAAGTCAACGTTTGAATAATGAACCTACGCAATAATCGTCAACAAATAGTATAGAACTCTATGGCCTAAATATATAAAAATCCAACATGGCGACCATCCGAAATATTTAGACGGTTCTAAATATCTACTATTCTATGGTAGCAATCAAACTGAAATTTTGTATGTGAATAGAGGCTATTAACATAAGTTCACGCATGTGACTTTCAATAGCCTGGCGAGCACAAATACAACATGCCGGCGAGGAGAAATTTAAATATTTAAAAAGATATTTCTTGAAATATAACAATCCAAGCGAAGTGAAACTTGGTACGGTAAATGCTTATACAAATTTTATTTTATTTCACTGACTTCTAATTTATTTCAATTGTTTTCATAACCTCAAGATAGCTCCTGCGCAAAATTTTAAAACTTCGTTATTTTTAATTTTCTTGTGTCCTAACCATTCAATTGAAGGTGGATTAATAATACTACGCAATAATCTTCATCCAATAGTACATAACTCTATGGCCTACATATAAAAAATTCCATCATGGTGACCGTCCTCACTATTTACGAATCAATTACAGCAATCAAACTGGAATTTTGTATGTTGATAGAAGCAATTAACGCAAGTAGGATATATGAAAATAGGCTAATTATTTCTTCACGGAACCACTTGTTTAATTTTTATAAATGAAATAAGCTAAACATAATTTTATTGATTTTACTTTTAGAGATGTCGAAGGGGATCAGTATTGTGCAAGTAAATACATAGTCGCCATGTTGGATTGGTGAAAAGTATTTAGTTTTAAAGGGCACGGCCGGGGTCAGGCGAAGTAGTACTATGTCCTTACCAAGTTTCATTAAAATGGCTCGAGCCATTTAGAATTTATTATGGAGGGGGACACACATACACACGGACAAAAGACGATCTTTTAGGCCTATTTTTAGCCTATTTTCATTTATAAAACAAGTAGTTCCGTGAAGTACTAACGCCTATTTTCATGTAACCTACTTATGTTAATTGCCACTATCAACATACAAAATTTCAGTTTGATTGTCGTAATAGATCCGTAGATATTGAGAACCGACTAAACATTGCGGATGGACGCCATGTTGGATTTTATATATGTAGGTCTTAGAGTTATGTACTGCTACATGAAGATTATTGTGTATGTGTAGTATTCAAACTTCAATCGCTTGATTAGGATTGAAGAAGTAAAAACGAGATTTAAAAATTTCGCACAGCTGCCATCTTGTGGTTATGGAAACAATTGAAATAAATTAGATGCTAGTGGATTCACATTTGTATAAGGATCTACTGTACCAAGTGTCACTACACTCGGATGGTTAAATTGCGAGAAACGTTCATGTGAATATTTATATTTCGAGTCGCCGCCATGTTGGATTTGTGATCACCAGTTAATTAAAAGTCCTATAGTTGAACTTATGTTCATAGCCCCCATGAACATAAAAAAAATATGTTTGATTGCTGTAAGAGATTCGTAGATATTGAGATCCGTCTAAATATTTCAGATGGTCGCCATGTTGGATTGTTATATGTATATGCCATGGAGTCATGTACCATTACAGGAAAATCATTGCGTAGGCTCTTTAATCAAACTTTCACTTCAATCGCATGATTACAACACAAGAAATAAAAACTTCATTTTAAAATTCGCACAGCCGCCATCTTGAGGATATGTAAACAATTGAAGTAAATTAAATACCAGTGCAGTACAATGTGTATAATCATTGGCAGTACCAAGTTTCATTGCGTTTGGATTATTAAATCGCGAGATAAGTATATTTAAAACTTTCAAATTCGCTTGGCCGCCATGTTCCTTTTGTAGTTAACCGGTTTTTGAATGTCTCATAGATTAACTTTCAGCAGTACCCTTTATCTCCGTACAAAATTTCAGGGTGAAACCGGTAATAGTTTCACAGATATACAATGCCGGTGAGATATTTCGCACAGCCGCCATCTTGAGGTTATGTAGACAATTGAACGAGGTTGGATGTCGAAGTATTACAATGTGTATGAACATATACTGTACTAAGTTTCATTGCGTTTGGTTGGTTAAATCGCGAGAGACGTCCATTTAAAAGTCGCAAATTCGCTTGGCCACCATGTTGGTTTTGTAATTACCAGTTTTTCAAAAGTCACGTAAGTGAACTTCTGGTAGTTCCTTTATCACCGTAAAAAATTCCAGGGTGATATCGATAATAGTTTCTGAGATATTGAATGCAGGTGAAATATTTCGCACAGCCCCGCCATGTTGGATTGGTGAGACATAACAAAATTTGAAAGGCCCGGTCGGGGTCATCCGGAATAGTGCTATGAACTTACGGAGTTTCATTGCAATCACTCCTGCCGTTTAAAAGTTATTAGGGGCACACACACACACACACACAAAGACTGACACATGGACAAAAGGTGATCTCATAAGCCTTTTTTTTTTTCATAAAAGAAAATAGGCTAAAAATAGGATTTTGAGATAACCCTTTTTCCGTGTTTATGTGTGTGCGTCTGTGTGTGTCCCCCACTAATAACTTCTAAACGGACGGAGCGATTTCATTGAAACTCGGTAAGGTCATAGTACTATTTTGGCCAACTCCGACCGTGCCCTTCGAATTTTGTTACGTCTCACCAATATAACATGGCGGCTCTGCGAAGCATTTCATCGGCATTCATTATCTCCAAAACTATTACTGATATCACCCTAAAATTTTGTACGGTGATAAAGGACACTACACGTTCACCAATGCACCGGTGAGACTTTCAAAAACTTGTTAATTACAATACGAACATGGCGGCCAAGCGAACTAGAAACATTTAAATAGAATTTTCTCGCGTTTTAACCAACCGAACGCAATGAAACTTGGTACAGCAAATGACTATGCAAATTGCAATGCACTGACATCTATTTTAGTTCAATTGTTTACATAACATCAAGATGGCAGCTGTGCGAAATTTTAAAATTAAGTTTTAATTTTTGGTGGTCTAATCATGAAAACGAAATCAACGTTTGAATAACAAACCTACACATTAATCCTCATTTAATAGTACATAACTCTATGGCCTACATATATTAAAATCCAACATGGTGACCGTCCGAAATATTTAGACGGTTCACAATATCTATTAATCTATGACAGCAATCAAACTGAAATTTTGTTTGTCTATAGAGGCTATAAACATAAGTTCACCTTGGGACGTTCAATAATCTGGTGAGGACAAATCCAACATGGCGGTGACACGAAATTTTATCATTCAAATGGACGTTTCTCGCGATTTAACCATCCAAGCGCAGTGAAACGTGGTACGGTACATTTTAATCCACTGGCATACAAATCATTTAAATTACTTTCATAACCACAAGATGGCGGCTGAGCAAATTTTTGAAATCTCATTCTTATTTCTTGAGTCCTAATCATGCGATTGAAGTCTGAATAAAACACTACACAATAATAGTCATATACTAGTATATAACTCTAAGGTATATATATATATAAATCAAATATGGCGACCACCTGAAATATTTAGTCGGATCTCAATATCTACGAATTTATTAGAGCAATCAAAGTGAAATTTTGTATATTGATAGAGGCAATTAACATAAGTAGGATAAACTTATATGCAAAAAAGGCTATATTGTTCTTCACGGAACTACTTGTTTCATATGATGGAAATAGGCCAAAAATGGAAATTGCAACAACTTGAAGGGATCGGTTATATGTGCTGATTTCCAACATATGAGGCGACTCCATGTACATACAGTATGTGAATGATAACATTTTCAGGCGCTTTGAATTGTTTACGCAGGTCTCCCTCGTGATTGATCACGGAGGAAAGACCTCCAGGATACAGATCATAGTGTAGCGGAGTTTACTTGCAGTCTGCTCAGTTATCCTCTCATGATCTAGCGGCTAGCATGCTTGGTTATCACCCCGGAGGTCCGGATTAGATTCCCGTCTCTGCTAGGAATTTAATTCTGGTCTGAGTGCTGGAACGTGGTACGCTCTGCCTCGTGACGCAAAACTAAGAAGGGGTGGGTTCGAATCCCATCTCAGCCACCTTGGAAGTGGTTGTCCGTGGTTTTCCCCTTCTAATCCTGGCAAATCCCGGGATGGGTCCTAACTTAAGGCCATGGCCATATCCTTCTCAAACTTCTCCTGAATTACAAAGAATTACACTAATACAGCCATCACAATAAGACATGTTATTAGACAAATACCACACACGCGCAACTACACGGGGCTCCATGACCACGATATCGTAAAGCCGCTGAATAAAATCAACAAGTGTGTGTAGTAATCTGTTCCCGTCAAGCATGCCTCGGTGGCGGAGAAGAGCGAGCTCTCAATAATTGAAGCGAATGCGCGAACAAACGTCTATATTGCATTTTGTGTAATTTGAGATATTCACGGAACAAACAACCACGATGTTTTCTGAATACGTATTTGCAAGTAGTTCGAGCATATCTCATGAGATGGCTTTATTATTCCGGAAATTGTGATGGAAAATGCTATTTAAAAATAATGGAAAAAAGCCTAGGTTACATCGCATCCCGCTCGCACGCGGCAATAATATTATGAAGTGAATGGATATAATGAACACATTCTCGTCAAGACGCTAATCTGGTGTTATCAGCTGTGTATTACTAAGCTTATTAGTGCAAATTATTGTGTTGAAACCTATAGGAAAGGCACCATAGTTGTATTTTGAAACTTAGTAAAAATACCTTGACCACGGGAAAGGAACGAGTTCATTCACGTTTTACATTTAAAAAAAGTTATCTTCACACACTAATACATTATAAGTAGGTTTAAACAATAACATTTAACTTAAAATAACGCTATTCTATTCTGTACGCTTCCATTATGGGCGAGTGAGTGAGCGCGTAAGTTATGTACAGTACATCGCCTGAGATGGAACCCATACCCTCTCAAGCTGAATATTCATTCTAGTTAGCATATTGTAAGAGTCGTTACTCATTTAACTGTGCTCATTATATGAAAACACTTCCAAGCCTGCAGCTGCCAATCTTGCCGCCAGCTATCTCATTGACATGTTGATTGAGGAAGTTTCCCTAATGACTTCCTCACAATGTTATTGAGGCTTGTTACTATGTTCACATATTGACCGGCACTCTTGTCTCAAGAAAGATTGCCCGTTTTTGTGACTATAATATTTCTTAGAATAGGCTTTTTCATTATATATTTACTTACTCTCTTGCCCACAAGAGAGATTGTCCGTTATTATGAATTGTAAACATTTCCTTAGAATAAACTTGTTATTATGTCTTCATATTTGTTTGCACTCTTGCCCTGCGAGAAATTGCCTGTTATTGTAATTGTGTCCCTTTGACCCTCGAAGCTGATTAGCTCTGTATAAAAGCCAGTGACTCCTGGCATGATAAGTTCAAAACTAAAATTATCCTGGCAGGTCACCTTAGAAACTGTTCTTGATCCTACTGTCTTGTGGAATAAAAGTATTTTCTTCACCTACGACGTCTTCTTATTCTCGAGGAAGGTAAAGCAGACCGGTCTGAACATGGAGGACCAGATAGCCTACTACGGGGCTACAAACATAATTGGGGGCACGTCCGGGATAGGCAAAGTCAATCCTCGCCAGAAGACGTGCTGAGGTGGTGAGACGAATAGTTGTTCCTGGCTACGTTGATGCAAGGGGAGTCACCATAGATCTCGCCCGACTGCAGCAACATTAGTGCAAGGGGAGTAACCATAAATCTCGCCCGACTACATCAGCCACAACAACAGCCGCCGCGACTACGGTACAAAGAGGAGTCACCATAAATCTTGCCCGACTTGCACCCGTTGCAGCGACTCGTCACCAGGAGACCTCGACTGGGGGACCTTGGTGAGAAGGCTTAACTGTGAACCGCATCCTTTCTTCATTCCGTCCGTTGAGTATCTTCAACACCTGCCGACATAGCCAAGCCGCCTATCGGCAACATACTGCTGTACCCGCTCGCCGAGAGAAGAAGATGTCTCCCAGTGCAGACGCTGGCAAGATGATGATAACACTGCTCATTTTCACCAGTCTGTAAGTAGCTTTTGTAGTTAAGAAAAGTATTGCTTTTGTTTTAAGTGAACCCAAGACGGTAGACCGGAACTATAGTAATAGGAAATTAGTATTAGGTGGCAACTAAACAGATTAGACCAGAATCAAAACTAAATTAATATTAAAAAAGTGATATTTCAAACGAAATTTGTCATTAGCGGGATTTAACCGATGCGCTGCTTCTAAACATTTCGTTTGATTTAATATAAAACTAATAATCAAAAAGTGGTATGTCAAATGAAATTTGTCATTAGCGGGATTTAACCGATGCGCTGCTTCTAAACATTTCGTTTGATTTAATATAAAACTAATAATCAAGAAGTGGCATGTGAAATGAAATTTGTCATTAGTGGGACTTAACCGATGCGCTGCTTCTAGACATTTAATTTGACTTAATATACATTTAATAATAAAGTCTTTTGCATTTCACATAAAAGTGTAATTAGTGGGATCTAACCAATGCGCTGCTATTACAAGTTCATCTTGAATTAATATTTAGTTTATAAGGCAATAATAATAATAATAATAATTTAATAGCTTTTGTTATTATTCTTAAACTCATACTTGCAAAATTAAATTTTGCAAATAATTAATTTAATTTAAGAAGGAACCAATTTTGGTGAATTCGCAATGTCTACAGAGGTATTATCAAAATTCGATTATGCTCAAATTCAGCTACTACCCGAATTAAATTGAAGCTCTAGTTGCAGTCTAGACTACTTCATAGCTAGACGCGACTCCTTCTTAAATACTTTTAGAAGAACCACAGCAACTGCCAATGCAGCTGTGATAAATGAATACTAGTTCAATGTAATAAAATCTTAATTAAAGGTAGAAGCCATTAGTAATTTGGATCTCGATGTAACTACAAGTTACGAGAGGTTTAAGGAAAAACTTTCGAGAAAATATGGAGATACCAGAGATGAACGCTTTCTAATTCATGACGTATCTAATTGTTTTCAAAGAGGTAATGAGTCCTATACTAATTACCATGAACGCATGGAATCATTGGCACTTAAGTGCAATTTTTAAAATAAAATTAACTATAGAGATACAATTTTGGAATTGAAATTACGAGAATTAGAAGACCTAAGCTCAAACACTTTTAAAACAGGTATATTCACCTTACCGCTCATATTTAAGATATGCTCAGATCACAGACCTCGGTCAGGCACTGAGAGTATGTAGGTCATACGACAATCACAGAGCACATGAAAACTAAATAGACCAATTGAGAGGAACACTGAAACCTCATTTCAGTAGATCCAATGAAACAGGTCGACCACTAAACCAGCCAAATCATAACCCGTTTGCGATGTCAAATTATAGTACACCTTATCCATTCATACCGCAACACACACAAGCACGATATGTACAGTCTCAAAGACCATTTTCGAACCCACAGTCACAAAGACCATTTTCGAACCCTCTGTCTCAAGGACCATTTCGGAACCGTCAGTCTCAAAGACCAGTGAACCGTCCATACCCGACTCCTAATAATATTGGTAGATGCTTCATTCCTTCCCAACAAGGATCTTTTCCAAAAACCTATGTCTGGAGTTTCGACAATCAGAGGAAACGTAAACTCTCACACTGAAACATCTGAAAACTCACAACCATAAACTGTATATATCCCTCAAATGTGCTATTCTACGGAACATTAATATGACATTCAAGCCGAGTCAGTAAGTTTCCCTAACGAGGACGACACTCAGTTCGACTCATCCTACTATCTGAATGAATTATTTTCAACCAACGAAGCCGACACAGCCCACCACTCAAATGAGAGCTCACAAGATAAAAATACTACAGAATATTGTCGAGAGTTTCGTTTTCACAAGCGAAGAGATAAATAACATCAACAATACAGATAACTACCAGATTCTGTATCCAAACGATGTGATGTTAGAATGAGAATCCCCTGATCCCATATGCGTAGGACCCATAGAAAATATGAATATTCAATCACCAGAGATAAACTCCATTACGAATAAGGATATTAACGAACACCTTCACACCCAGCATATGAACAACATAGAGAACAATTCTATCAGAGAATTATGTTCAGAATTCTCTGATGTGTTTTATTATCCAAGTTGCGACTTGTCATTCTCTAGCGCAATGAAACATTTCGTTCGCACCACAGACGAAGACCCTGTATATCAAAGGAACTATCGCTACCCACCAGCGTTAAAGAATATCATAAATTCCGAAGTAGAAAAAACTAATAGAGCATGGGATAGTCACACAAAGCGAATTCCCTTATTGCAATCCAGTTTGGACTGTTCCCAAGAAGCTAGATGCTTCGGGCAAAAGGAAATGGAGATTGGTCGAGAATAAATATCCCCTTCCAAGAATCATTCTGTATTCAGTCGATTCACTCTGAAACTATAGGTGAAAACAATGTAAAATATCCTGTATTCATAGAACATGACATTGACACCCCTGTTAACTTTAGAGTAATGAAATGGCACACATATTTTGATGCTGTAATTGGTACTGATAATTTTGCCAAGTTAGGTGCAAAAATTGACTATGGATCGTTCCAAGTCACCCTAGCTGGGTAAGCTCTACCATTTCACTTTCATCCTCCCAATAAGCGTGAGAATTCTCAATCTTATGACAGCTCACATCTTACAGCAATTCCGGTCAACATCCAACAGAGTAAAGTATATGTTCCTGAGTTTGAATACGAAAGAGAACATTTACCTGGTGCACTCTTGCACGCAGAAAACTACCAGATTCTGTAAAGTCGACATACAGAACCCTGATTACAAGTCCGCATTCGAGACTCTTCAGACGCTCTTAATAAATGCTCCTGTATTACCCTACCCAGACTTTGAGGAGAGATTTACTTTAACAACAGACAGTTCATATTTTGCTCTGGAAAGCGTTCTGTCACAAAAAGGGCATCCCGTAGCATATTATTCAAGAACACTATGTGATGTTGAGAGAAACTATTCCATAATTGAGAGAGAGTTACTTGAAATTGTAGATAGTTGCAAGCACTTTAAACCGTACTTATGGGGTAAGCATTTCAAAGAAGAAACTGATCATCGTCCGTTACAATGGCTCTTTACGTTGAAGGACCCTAGTTCTAGAATTAATCGATGGAAGATTAAGCTAGGAGAATTCGACTTTGATATAAACTATGTGAAAGGGAAAACGAACTATGTAGCAGACGCACTCTTGCGAGTATAACTAAACAACCAAGATGAAACTGCTTCATAGTCATGCTTGGAGATGACAAATATCAGGATGAGTTAGATAATCAAACCATACAGTCTAACCAAGAGGACCCCATATTAACACTAAAAGCATCAGAGAGAAACCTAAATCAGAATAATAACCAAATTATTGTAAAATATGGTAACACACAAGAGTTTAGTGATTTTCAGTCGGTCAACACGAATGTACCCAAAAGAGATGGGTTATGCCCTAATCCTGAAATAAATTACATGAGATTAATAAAACACTAGGATGACCAGTTTCGATCGTCAAGCGATCATCATCATATCCATTACACTTAGGCTACAAAATCTATGTTTGAAATACAGGTGAAAATATTTACAATATGTACAAGTATTTAGTTGCAGTATTGGTACTGCAACTGTCAGTGTATGCTAAATGCAGTATATATGTTAGGTGAAATGCTAAATGGTGATAGCTATCCGGAGATTGTACTTTAGAGAGATTATATGGTTGTAAACTATGGTTAAACTATAAAATTTTTGGCTAACTACTTATCTGATTGTCTTCCGTATTACAGCTACTCGCAGTTTTCGTGAACACTGGAACTCGCTGTGCGGTCGACTGCGGTGGTTATCTTAACGACTGGTTTTTCCCCTGCCTCCTCCCCCCTGTCCCTACGTGCTGTGGGGAGTGATAGCGATGTGTTTATGTGAGGTGTTGCCAACCTAGATAAGATGTATGTTATTGAATGAGGTGGGTCCACAACTATTAAAGACCGTGGATTGGCCCTCGCCACGCGTGGAACATAACCCATTCGAACTAAGCGTTGACGGTCTTATGAGGACGTCCCGGCACCTTTAATACTGCCGCGAATATGGGCCTTGGTTTATTGCAGAAGCAAAGTACATCGTACACCTGATCCAGATAACATTTACCTATTAAAAACCCCCTAATTTCCCCCCTTTTTTATCTAGCTTGGCTGTGTCGCTAAATTGTGTTTTGTTTCCGACAGGGTGTGTTTTTTAGTAGCGTGAAGAGGGGTGAGCTCTCCATGAACGTGTGTTCATTTAGATTGTTGGGATTGTTTCGTTTGGCTAGGTGTATCTCGATTGCTTCCTTTATGTCAAGAGCTCTGCCTTTCGATTCGTGATGGATTATTTTAAGGTCCGACTCTATGTTGGTAAAGCTGTGCCCTGCGTCACACATATGTTCGCACACGGCTGAATGTGTTCCGTATCTTATCGCATTCCTATGTTCATTATAACGTGTGTCTACTCGCCTTCCACTCTGCCCGATGTAATTAGCTTGACAATCGGTGTCTTGGCACGTTATAGAATATACCCCTGACCTTGAATACGGGTCACGTTTATTTAGATTACTATTTAGGAGGTGCCTAGCGGTTGTGTTTTTCGTCGTGAAAGCTATCTTTATGCCTTGTTTTTTGAATAGGTTAGTGATTTTATATGTATTCGCATTCACATAGTTGAAACGCGCAAATTTTTTCTCATTACTGTCCGGTTTGGGAATCGTTTTATCTTTATTTTTATGTTTGGCTATAATTTGATTTATTTTGCTTGGCGAGAAGTTGTTTTCCTTTGCTATTTGCATAATAGTTCTTATTTCCTTATTATAGTTGTCATTTGACATGGGTATGTTTAAAGCTCTGTGCACCATTGAATTGAAACCCGCTAGTTTGTGCGTACTGGGGTGATTAGACTGATTGTCGATTGCATGCGAGGTTTGTGTTGCTTTCCGGAATATGGAATATGAAAGGTCGTTGTCTTTACGTTCAATAGTTATATCGAGATAATTTATTTTCCGGTCTATTTCGGATTCCTTAGTGAATTTGATAGAGTGGTGAAGGCTATTAATGGATTGGAGAATTGTTTCTTCGCTTGTTAGTTCAGTATCGTAGATGCAAATTACATCATCTACGTATCTTTTCCATATTACTATTCCCTTTGTTGAAGTCTTTTCTAAGAACGCATTTTCTAGTGCATTGATGAAGATGTCAGCGATTAACCCACTTAGTGGCGATCCCATTGCTAGGCCTTCTCTCTGTGTGTATATTTTATTGTCGAATTGAAACACGTTTTGGGTGAGAACGACCCTCAGTAATCTCACAATCTCTTCAATTTCTTTTACCGAATTGTTGTATTTTAAGTTGTTTTCGATAGTGTTGATTGCTTCAATAATCGGAATATTGGTGTACATGTTAGTTACGTCGAAGGATACTAGCCTGAAGCTAGGTTTCATTTGTAGGGTGTTCAATGCTGTTACTAGTTCTGTTGTGTTCTTTACAGAGTTGTTTTTGTCGTTGGAAAGACGGCATTTTAAGATTTTTAGTAACTCTTGGCTGATTTTGTAATTAGGGGCATTCCTACAATTGACTATTGGTCTCATTGGGCATTCCTTTTTGTGTATTTTTGGTTGTCCCCTCAATGACGGTATTTTCGGGTTCATGTTTATTAGTTTTGATTTTTCGGCTTTGGTCAGTATGTATTCTGTTTCTTTTAGCGCACTTTTTATTTGTTTTTGGAATTTGTTGGTGGGGTCTTTTGTTAATTCCTTGATTTCGTTGTTGTTTAGGAATTCGACTGTTTTTTCAATGTATTCTGTTTTGTTCAAAATTACTGTAGTGTTTCCCTTATCTGCTTTTGTGATGATTAAGTCATGTTCTTTTATTTTTTGTTTCAACGACTTTATTTCTTTGAGCTGTTTGTTGTTTTGAATGTTATTGCTATCGCCCTCTCGTTTGAGGATTTTTTTGGCTTCGTTGGTGGCGAGATTTTTGGTTAATTCCCTGTCTTCTGCTGGGAGCTTGTGACTGGCTATCTCAATATCTGTGATTAACTGTTTTATATTGTGGTTCGTGTGTGCGTCTGTGCAGTTGTATTTCAAACCTTTGTCTAACATATTCATTTCACCTTGAGAAAAGGTTACGTTCGTTCTGTTGTTTACTCTGCTGTGGAAATTGAATTCATTGTTATTCGTGTGTTGTTCGTTAGATTGATGGTTCTGTGTTTCTCCTAGTTTTCTTAATTTATTTTCTAGCGTTTCATGCTTCCTCGTTGCTCTGATTTTGATGTTGTCATGTAGGTGCTCGGTGAAGCTGTCCCATCTCTTTTGGGTACATTCGTGTTGACCGACTGAAAAGCACTAAACTCTTGTTTACTAAGGCAACACTGAAAATATGGCTTCAAACACCACAATGGTAACACACCTAAGATACTTGAAAAGAAAAGAAACTGTTCAAGAAACATAAGCGACAGATCCTAATTGTCACGCAAGATAATGTGTATAATGACTTGAGTAATCATTTACTCAAAGTAATAATTACCTCAAACAAATACGCTAGTTATTTTGACGATGTAACCTTAGAAATTCCATTCATAAGGATATGTTGGTGTATTCCCTGGAATACATGTCTAGTCAGAGTTAGCTCTTGCTGCTCTTTGCCTTTTCCCTTAGCTTTATTTATTTAATTTTCTTTCTTACAGACACCATCAGCGACCCTCTCTATTCTATCTCTTGTGGAGTTTGAAGCCATATTTTCAGTGTTGCCTTAGTAAACAAGAGTTTAGTGCTTTTCAGTCGGTCAACACGAATGTACCCAAAAGAGATGGGTTATGCACTAATCCTGAAATAAATTACATGAGATTCATAAATCACTAGGATGACCAGTTTCGATCGTCAAGCGATCATCATCAGATCCAATACACTTAGGCTATAAAATCTATGTTTGAAATACAGGTGAAAATATTTACAATATGTACAATTATTTAGTTGCAGTATTGGTACTGCAACTGTCAGTGTATGCTAAATGCAGTATATATGTTAGGTGAAATGCTAAATGGTGATGGCTATCCGGAGATTGTACTTTAGAGATATTATATGGTTGTAATCTATGGTTAAACTATAAAATTTTAGGCTAACTACTTATCAGATTGTCTTCCGTACTACAGCTATTCGCAGTTTCCGTGCTCACTTGAACTCGCTGTGCGGTCGACTGCGGTGGTTATCTTAACGACTGGTTTTTCCCTGCCTTCCCCCCTGTCCCTACGTGCTGTGGGGAGTGATCGCGATGTGTTTATGTGAGGTGTTGCCAACCTAGATAAGATGTATGTTATTGAATGAGGTGGATCTACAACTATTAAAGACCGTGGATTAGTCCTCGCCACGCGTGGAGCATAACCCATTCGAACTAAGCGTTGACGGTCTTATGAGGACGTCCCGGCACCTTTAATACTGCCTCTAATATTAGAGGCGAGGACTAATCCACGGTCTTTAATAGTTGTAGATCCACCTCATTCAATAACATACATCTTATCTAGGTTGGCAACACCTCACATAAACACATCGCGATCACTCCCCACAGCACGTAGGGACAGGGGGGAAGGCAGGGAAAAACCAGTCGTTAAGATAACCTCCGCAGTCGACCGCACAGCGAGTTCAAGTGAGCACGGAAACTGCGAATAGCTGTAGTACGGAAGACAATCAGATAAGTAGTTAGCCTAAAATTTTATAGTTTAACCATAGATTACAACCATATAATCTCTCTAAAGTACAATCTCCGGATAGCCATCACCATTTAGCATTTCACCTAACATATATACTGCATTTAGCATACACTGACAGTTGCAGTACCAATACTGCAACTAAATAATTGTACATATTGTAAATATTTTCACCTGTATTTCAAACATAGATTTTATAGCCTAAGTGTATTGGATCTGATGATGATCGCTTGACGATCGAAACTGGTCATCCTAGTATTTTATTAATCTCATGTAATTTATTTCAGGATTAGGGCATAACCCATCTCTTTTGGGTACATTCGTGTTGACCGACTGAAAAGCACTAAACTCTTGTATTCTATCTCTCTCAATCCATGTGCCTAAGTTGTGTTTTAAGTTTGTTCTAGATGTGTATCTTCTATGGAATCTACCTAGCGGCATCTTGCGGCTACCCGCTGAAGTTCTTCAAACTCCTCGAGTCAAGAGGACTTACACACTGATCCACCAGGCGTCGTCTTCGTCGTCAGCTAACATCTTCTTGAAGACACTGCTCCATGAGGAATAACATTTTTTTTTGTATAAGGGTTTCAATTTTTTCAATGTTTCCCATTCTGTCATAAGCTCTTCTGTTTTCCTTCCCTCTCCCCCTTGCCTACCTAGATCTGTCGTGTGCGTTTTTGCTCGCTCTCACTTCTAGTCTATTCGTCAAGTGAACTGTTTCGTGCTCCCTCTTAGAGGCCAGCCTCCTGTCTCCATGAGGCAATTTTAAAATCGACGCCATGTCTGATTTTTAATATAACGGTTACCAGGGACCATCGCCTGCTCAACATGCAAAGTTAAGTACAGTGTTTTTAAACATTTTAACGAGTTTTTAATGTAAACTGCAAAGCTTCAATGGATTTATTCTGATTTTCTAACATTGTGCAATAACGGCCACCGCGGGAATTTCTGTCATGCTCAAGATAACGAGAGCTTAGTTTTTAACATGAAATTTAGTACTTCTTGTACGATACAAAAGAGATTCATTCTCTCATAATGGGATATTTGTCAAAACTCATTAATAACATTCTAAAACTTATCTTGCCTTCGAAGGATTTCTACCACGCCATCTAACTGTCATTACAGTTCTGGAATTTTCCATAAAACTTCAAACCGTGAAGCACTACGCCCAATAAAGTCAAATTGCTGAAAACCTAAAGTTAGCTGGAACTATCCATTGCAACTTAAAACTTGCTCAACGCACAAAACATTATTATATTCAACCAAGTATCTCCATAAACTGCAATAACTTTTCTCTTTTTCTATGAACTTTCAGTGCTACAATAGTGAAAACCTTAACACCTATCAACAAACTTTAGTGAAAAACAGTGTCCGTTCAACTATCTACCACGCCGCGTACGATTGAGAGCAATAAAACTGGCCAGAACTTTGAATTCCTATCTCCTTTTCCTTAAATGCCTTTTACTAACAAATTTAAGTTAAGTTAAATATCTAGTTACAACTCTACGAGGCCTCGCTTAAAATTAAGCGCCCTCCCATTTTTTGCTCCATTTACAATGTATTCACTCTGCTTCAATATATGTGGCTAGCCCACATTTTAATATGTATTGTTTTTCCCTTCTAAAACTAGAGAGTTCTACTTTTATCCAATTATAAAATAGTTATCTAATTTGTGTAATCCAGGCTTCACGAAGTGTGACCTGCTCCATTAGAATTTGTAATTCTCTAAATTCGAGCTTAAATATTAGTTGTTATAGAAACTACTTATTAATCTTTCTTTTCTCAGGAATTGTTAACTTTCTAATTATTAAACTTTTGTGCCTGATTATTTTGCTCCAGGCTTCGTTCATTCGACCTGACCCTCTTGAACAACATTTGTTAACTTATGCTTGAATAATATCGGTTACCTCCGCTTGTAATTTTCTTTTTTTCTCCTGTTACGATCAGGAATTTAATCTATTTCTTTATAGCCCTTTCGCTCAAAAAAGGGCACTTTCTAAGTAATTGGTATCCTAAAGACCAAGACAAAGAAAGATTAATCTAAAGTTTAATACATATACTAGTCTCTCTATATGCTTTAATTTTTCAATTGTAAGCACATCCTTTTAAAATCCTTGTGTGATTTTAGTGATTGTAATAGGTTCGAAACCTGTACATTATTTAACATTGTTTACGCATTGTAAACCACTTATTATTAGGTCTAAGGCCTAGAAATCTTACAAATAGCTAAATTGTTATTCTCAACTCAAAATAAGATCACAGATCTAAGTACTGTTACTCATTTACAATTCTATCAATTGTTAAATAATTCTTTATTGTTTTTCGCTTTATCTCTCTTGCTAAAATCACGGTTAGACAGGACCTTCTCTTCCATGACTTTCCTCCCAAAATTATTGCTTATTTCAAAATAGAAAAGGCAATCTCTGAATCAATAAAATTTTTACCACTTTTTGCGTTTAAAAAGAAACTTCAAATAACAACATTTATAAAGTTTTTTTTAGCTATCCTGGCTAATTCTAGTTGATCATCGAGGCAGGTATAGCTTGCTCCGCTAGCTTCCTACTTGTAGAGATTTTCTCTCTGACTTGTGGTTTACTTTCAACATTTTGGTTTTGTTTAAGTTACCGCTGAGGTTTTCCTCTGTACTAAACCTTAAGTCGTCATCCTGCTGGTTACGAGTTTAGCCTGCTTTGGATGCAACAATTCGTACTTTCTTGAAGTTTCTATTAATAATAATAAAACGATTTCTAAAGGCAATGAAGTTGCTTTATCGCTTCCCACTCTGGGGGCATTCTGCCGTTCTGTCAGAGGTCCAAGTGTCTAGAAACAAAATTATCACGACACATTCAAAGTATTCTAGCATTTCGAAAGTCTTTCTAACATCTCACCCTATTGAAGTAAAATTTTCTAGGTTCTTTCCTTTTGGCATACCTGGCCTTGCTAGAGTATCACCCTTCCCCATAGTACCGGCATATCTGCTCGGGAGGGAAAGAGCACTTAGCGATTGCTCGCAGGTGACCCCAACTCTCGCTGCACTGCCCGTTAACCGTAGACAGGTCCCCACACATTTAAGGTACTTCACTAGCTTTGTGAAGTGGAACCGTTTGTTCAATCCGTATTTTTCTTCTGTTTTGTGTTGGATTCTCTTCCTCTATATCGATACTTGTTTCAACTCCTAAACCCACCTCCTTTTCTCTCTCGTCATCTTCCCTTAGGTAGGGTTAGTACTCTGTAATAACCTACCACATGTCAAAATGCTATTCACATCGGAGTTAATAATAATAAGATCTACAAAATTCCTAGAAGACATTGAATGTCCAGAAACACAGAAGCAATACATTTTGCAATATCACTCTGTGAATCAGAATGGCATAATCGAAACCATAGAACGCCTAACTTAAGAGAATAGGTGACAATAATCAACCAATGTAATCTTTGCCAAATTAATAAATACGAAAGGCACCCAAACCAAGTAACGAACCAAGGTCCAAACACTGCTGACCACCCATTTGCCCAGATTCACATAGACGCATTTCATTTTGAACAAACTCGTCTCTTAGCAATTAAATACGTATTCTCTATATACGGACAGGCCTATGTTCTGCCGAATGGCACAGCCTTGCCGGTATTAAATGAATTGCAACGTTATTTATCACACCATGGGTTCCCAAAGAAAATAACCCATGACCGAGGAGGAGAATTTGAGAATAATATTATCAAAGAGTATTGCAAATCTACTAACATTGAGTACCACGCAACCACTCCTCTGAATTCATCTTCGAATTCACCAGTAGAAAGATTGAACTTCAATCTTCTTGTAAAACTACGTATATCGAGGGACCATGACAAGTTAACCCCTCTCTCCCAACTCCTAATGACTGTAATTATTAATTATAATTCTTCAATACACTCAATCATCAAACAACCTCCGTTCAATGTACTATATGTCCCATACTATAAAACACTAGACTACATTTTCTCACCCTCACTGAAAATAAATGATTACATTCAGAGACAGGTGAATCAGTTTAAAGTTTTTAGAAGTCAAAATTCAGAACCTTACACTTCTACATTTGATCACTCCTACAGAATCGGAGAAACCATCTATGTGCTAGATCCCTTGACTAGAAATGAACAATCCAGAAACCTATACAATGAAGGAACTATCACATCGATCGAAGGAAAAAAGTGAGCTGTAGGATGAGAAACGGAAAGACACATGTGAGGAACTTTAGAGACATAAAACCTAAGAGAAATATTCTTCCTCTTTCAGGTTCCTCACAGGACAAAGAACGCTCCACACCGAACGCATTAACACTCTAGTCTTCTATGCAGACCCGAAAGGAACTGCGCTATTAATAAATGATTATCATAAATTCATGTTTCACTTTAACCTCAGTAAATTAAGCGAATCATACATTAATATCCGCAACACAATACTTCGTCTCCAATCAAGAGCTAATAACACCCTCCCTTATTTAATTAATGAACTATCTGAAACCGTAAAAGAAACTAGGAGAGAGTTAAATAAATCAATACCAACACCATCTATATGTAAAAGTGATCTAATTAATGGCTTAGGAAAAGTGATTAAATTTATTTCTGGAAATTTAGACCATGATGATTTGGACAACCTACAGAATCAATTAGGTGCATTTAGAAATAGCCGTAATAATGAAATCCAACATGTTAACGAGCTTGTATCATTTAGCAATTCCATTGCACAAAAATTTTATAATGAGATGAATCAAACTAATAAAAAACTTCAGAATCATTAAAAATATGTTGGAAAAAGAACCGCAAGAAATAAACCTATTTGAACAATTTCAATATATATTAATGCGTATGCGAAAATTTAAGGAAGTCATACGAACAATAGAAGAAACCATAAGGTTATCATTTCATGATGTAACAAATATCGAAATGATTTCACAAAAGGATCTAAGAAATATCATTAAACATCTACAATCTGTATATCCAGCCAAATCTATTATTCATACAGACCCTTTTTATATGTATGAAAACTTAAAATTTACTAAAACACACGTGTTAATGCTGGATTCAGAACTAATTGTAGTTTCATTTTTACTGATAACGGACTGAATTAAATACCAACTATACGTAATTTCACCTGTACCTAACTTGGACAATATGGTAATTATTCCTAGTGAAAGGAACTAGTTACAAGGACCAACACTAAAATGGTCTAGTTCGCCGTGCATTAAAGGCACAATATTTTATATATGCAAGTTAAATATTATAATATAAGAATAACATCATATAACCTGACAGAAACCTCAGGATGTAATTTTGCCTCTGTGAAAAATTATGTATATATATTTCAACCTCTAAATAATTAACGCATTTTATTTTTTAGTAAACTATCTCAAGTGGTACTACAAACATGTACGGATGGACAAAAATCAATTAATATCTCAGGATCATATGTTGTGTTTTCCAATGTTTCTTGTCCAATCTCAGCCATGGTTATTACCCTTGATCAGAAACCCACAAACTATGTGCATAAATTCCCAATCCTTAATATCCAAGAGTTTCCTAATGTAAACAATGAAATAAACTTCCAATATTCCCACCTTGATGCAAATAAACTGAAAGTAGACCTGACACCTATTCTCCCAAAATATACTACTACGAACGATCTTGTTCAGATAAATATAATTGTAATTCTTATAATCTTATGTATTAAATTAGTGGTATTTAGAAGAAAAATGTATCAAATGTATAAACACAGTAAAAATGTAAAACAAGTGGTCTTTGAGGACAGTAACCTTCAATTAAGGGGGGGGGGGAGGAGTAATGGACATCGCCTGAGATGGAACCCAGAACCTCTCAAGCTGTATATTCATTCATATTGACTGGCAATCTTGTATCAAGAAAGATTGCCCGTTTTTGTGACTTGTCATATCTCTTAGAATAAGCTTACATTTACTTACTATCTAGCCCTCAAGAGAGATTGTCCGGTATTATGAATTGTAAACGTTTCCTTAGAATAAGCTTGTTATTATGTCCTCATATTTGCTTGCACTTTTGCCCTGCCGGAGATTGCCTGTTATTGTAACTGAGTCATTTTGACCCTCGTAGCTGATTAGCTCTGTATAAAAGCCAGTGACTCCTGGCATGATATGTTCACAACTCACGACCTGCCCCAAGAGTAGTTATCCTGGCAGGTCACCCTAGAAACTGTTCTTGATCTTACTGTCTTGTGGAATAAAGGTGTTTACTTCATTTACAACGTCTTCTTATTCTCGACGAAGGTAAAAGCTGACCAGTCTGAACTCGGAGGACCAGATAGCCTATTATGGGGCAACAAACATAATTCGCGTACTGTAGTGTGTTGGTTTACGGAACAAAATTTTATGTTATGTCTTACTAATTAAAGATTGTATCATAGACGTTTGTTCCAGCATACGCTTCAATTGTCGCAGTTTGGGATGGATAGTATAATTGTTCGGTGTGAGAGTGGGTTATCTCTACGGAGTGTAGCTACACGTGTTAGCTGACAGGCACTTGAAGTGAACAACGGGTTTCCCAGTATTAGTCAAATGAAGGTAGGCACACTCGTAGACTCGGCACAGGCCCGACTTCATGGACAGCTTACTGTGAAGGAGGATCGCCTCATCATTCCGATAGCCTGGATGGATCTCCGCGCAACAGCAGCGCAAATTTGAGCAGCAGTGGCACCGCTCGTTACATAACAAAAAGTTGGGAATCATCTGTGTGCTGGTGGATTACTAGCCCGTGTTCCTGCAGAAGGTGTTCCATTGACTCCACAACATTGACATGGACGACCGGTGTGCTGTCGAGAAAGATAGGTATGTGTTGACGAATGGCATACTGCGATTCTTAGTGAGAATCGTGCTTCTGTTTCGCTCGCAGTGATAACCGTAATCGTATGTGATAGCGCATCGGGGAGAGGGGACACCTTGAACTTATTGTCGTGAGGTACACAAGGCCAACACAGGCATTATGGTCTTAGGAGCTATTGCCTTTGATTTGCAACCACAAATTAGTGATTGTTGAGTGTAATATGACTGCTCGCCAGTATGTTGACAGGATACCGAATCCCTATGATTGCGAGCATTGCAAAGAGAATGTTTCAGCTAGATGCTAGACAATGCTCGCGTTCTCACTGCACTCATCTCCAAGGAAGCTCTCCACATCACAGCCTTACAATGGCCCACCAGTTTCCTGGACCTGAGTCCCGTTTGGCATATGTGGGACGTGATGAGTTGGACAATGGCCAACTTTCCTTAGTCACCGAGAACTTTGGAACAACTAACCCGAATAGTGCAGCAAGTGTGATTCACGTTTTCTCAGGAAATGATCCAGGACTTATAAAAATAATGGCTATACTAATTCAGCACTGTATTGCGGCTCGTGGAGGGCAAATTCTGTGTTGATTTTTGTCAAAATGTTGGGTCAAAGTGACTTGAATGAACTGTCGTCATATCACATATTCACCTGCAGCAGTGCAGCACCACTCTTTCATGGTGTTGTGATTTACATTTTCATGGGTTTGGGCAGAGGAAATTGAGGGTCATTTCAAATTCATACCTTTAGGGGAGAGTAAACATTATCAGATGTTACCGCTCGAAGAAGTAAGTGTTTAGAATACAAATAATAAAGAAGTTGTGTTTAGATTTTGACACGAGCGTAGTCTTGTGTGACCAGTGTGTGGTAGGCCTACATACTTCGCAAAAAAGTACAGTACCTTGAAAGTGAAAAATATTTATTTGAAAAAATAAACAAGGTGTTCAGTAAATAACATATAGCCTACTTTCTCCTAAATGCATGGGTATAGTAATAACTCTATGCCCTTTTGAAAGAGTATAATTGATCGTTGGTTGTAATAGCTTGTTGAAATATAACGTGCTATACGGATATTATACGTTGATTGATTGAATCCTCAACTGAATTATATGTACACACTAATACAGCCATCACAATAACACAGGTTATCACACAAAATTCACTCACCTTAGTACTCGGGGTTAAATGACCATGATGCCCATGCATCTCAAATGATACAACAACAATAACAGCTCCCTACCCAAATCCTTCCTCCTATAATAGTACACACATTAGTAAGCCTACAGACATCACAGCGACAAAGGTTATCAGACAACTTCTACACACACCCAAGTACTCGAAGCTACAAGACCATGATGCTGCAAAACCCCTAGAGAATCAACAACAAAACAACAACAACAACAATAGACTCTACCGCGGATCGAGGACAACGAAATTTAATCGCTGTAGTCGAGTGGTGTTATAAGTATATATATGAAAATTTCGATTGCAAATACACACTATATATGTTTAACATTATAACGTGTGAGTAGTTATAAATCAATAAATACTAGAAAAGAAAGAAGTAAAAATATTTAAACCTGCTGGGATTTGATCCACGAACCTCCAGACTATGACTCCAGGTCACTACCACTACGCCACAGATTCAATACAGCAATACTTGGATAAAAACTGGTTTAGTATAACTGCATGATATTTTTCTTGCAATCAACGATTTCATTAGCGTTTTCTGCCATTTCTATAATCCCTTCGACACTAAATATGTATTAATTTGTTCAGTACATTCCTAAAAGGACGTAATCTTACGAAGTTAAGGAAATATACGGATTTACGAGCAAACAATGGCGCCATTTGGACCCAACGGGACGGCACGGGCAAGCACGATGTGGCAGGTCAGCCTGAACTGTTAGTCACTACTGCGGTTACATATTCTATTTTTTTAAATTTTAAAATGCATTCCTACCGGTCACCTCCTTGAGGACAGTTTAAACCTCCCTATGTACGATGAGCGTGTTTCGTAAGGCCAGGCCTAGTTGAATCGTAAGTTACGGTTAGGCTATAATACTTCCATGATTCATACATCCGCCATCTTCAAACTATTTGGCCGATGACCTTGTAGATGGGGCAAAAGATGCTCCCCACATTAAGGTATACAAATGATTGAAGCGATTTCACAGCTCTACAATAACTTTATTATTTGAGATATTTTAACAATGCTTTGCACACACATGCAAAAACTCAAAAAGATTTTTTAGGCATTCACAAATGTTCGATATGTGCCCCTTTAGTGATTCGGCAGACATCAAGCCGATAATCAAGTTCCTCCCACACTCGGCGCAGCATGTCCCCATCAATGAGTTCGAAAGCATCGTTGATGCGAGCTCGCAGTTCTGGCACGTTTCTTGGTAGAGGAGGTTTAAACACTGAATCTTTCACATAACCACACATAAAGAAATCGCATGGGGTTACGTCGGGAGAGCGTGGAGGCCATGACATGAATTGCTGATCATGATCTCCACCACGACCGATCCATCGGTTTTCCAATCTCCTGTTTCAAAAATGCCGAACATCATGATGGAAGTGCGGTGGAGCACCATCCTGTTGAAAGATGAAGTCGGCGCTGTCGGTCTCCAGTTGTGGCATGAGCCAATTTTCCAGCATGTCCAGATACACGTGTCCTGTAACGTGTTTTTTTTTCGCAGAAGAAAAAGGGGCCGTAAACTTTAAACCGTGAGATTGCACAAAACACTTCGTCCTGAAGTGTCGTTGCACTATTATGACTGACTGATGTGAGTGCATTTCAAGCACGACAAACGCTTTCTCGGCTCCTGTCACCATTTTGCCTCACTGCGCTCTCGAGCGCTCTGGCGGCAGAAACCTGAAGTGCGGCTTCAGCCAAACAGAACTTTATGGGTTTTTCTACGTGTCTGTAGTGAGTCGTGACCATATGTCAATGAATGGAGCTACAGTGAATTTATGAAATCGCTTCAATCATTTGTAATAGCCCTGTATTGTTGCAAAATTCGGTAGAGATTGGTGGATTAGGTTAGTAGTAATTTGATTAAATTTCAGAATATTTGGGTGCGCGCCATTTTTAGCCTACTTTTCACATTTTGCAAAAATGAGGAAAGAGTAGACTTATGAGATCGATCCGGGAAAATGTCTGTCTGTCTGTCCTTCTGTCTGTCTGTCTGTCTGTGTGTGTGTCCCCCCCTATCAACTCCTAAACGGCTGCAGCAATCAAAACCAAATTTAGTATGAGTAAAGATGTGCACCGGAATAGCTCACGTCCATATTTGAAAATGATGTCAGTGCTACCAACTGCTGAAAAAGCGCACTAGAAATTTGAGCTCCTTGTTGGATATCTTGCAAGGTATGCATAGGAGCTATTCCAAAATTGGCACACATGTAGATAAGACTATTTCAGTTTAATTTACAGGAGGCCAACCATGACAGTGTTGCCAAAATAATTTTAAGCCTTCTGATAGGTCCAATGTTTAAATGCATATAACTTCTACACTATCAATTGGATTTCAACCAAATTTTGTATGTTATATCTGTACATAAACCGATATGACTGAGCGTATTCTTAAGAGCCACCAGGGCTGCCAACTGTTATTAATTGCTCTCTCTATTATTATTTTTATCCAAATACCAATATATCAGAAAGTATGCAAGCCAACATCTTTAAACTATGCACACGTATATTCTGACATTTTAGATTAATTTGGAGTAACTTATATACGTCAGTTCTACCAACATGATTATAAGCCTGCTGATAGTACCAATTTTTAAACACATGTAACTTCTATACAATCTGTTGGATTTCTACCAAATTTCGTATGTGCTATGTGTACCATAACAGATATGACTATAAGTATTGTTAAGAACAATCAGGGCTGCCAACTATTAATAAATGCTGTCTATATGTTTTACGCTTATATCAATATATCAGAAAGTATGCATGCCAACAGCTCTATGCTTTGCACACGTATAGCACCTGACATTCTATATTAATTTGGAGTAATTAATACAAGGCAGTGCTGCCAGCATGGTTCTATGCCTGCTGATATGTCCAATTTTAAAATACATGTAACTTCTATACTAACAAATGGATTTCATCCAAAATTGGCACAACAAGATATCATAATATTTCAGATTATTTCTGACCAGCACACGCATGACATTGTTAGCAACATGCTTTTACGCGTGCTGATAGATCCAGTGTCTAACTGCTTGTAACGTCCATTGGACTTCAACCAAATTTTGTATTCTGTACCTTAAGAGATGGAACTAAGAATTAATTCAGTCACCAGGGCTGCCAACTGTAGTGCTCTATTAGGCTACATTATACCAGCTATATTTTGAACTAATTAGATATTTCGATATTACCAACTTAATTTCGTCATTATTCTAGATAGGTTCATATTCTGTAGAATAATCATTGGCATGAAAAGTAGGCTGTATAGTTATTCACGGAACTTCTTGTTTTGTTTGTTATGATGGTGGCGATATACAACATGACACAGAGTTGTCCCTTGCTAGTGCTATCTCTGTACCAAAGTTGGTTCGATTTGGTTCCGTTGTGTTTGAATGGATAGGGGGATCAATTAGCTTACATACAAGGCCGCCATCTTTAAAATATTGGGATGATGACCTTGTAGTTTGGTCAAAAGATGCTACCGACATGAAGGTACGCTGTTGAAAAATTTGGTAGGGATCTGATGATTAGGTAAGTCGTAATTTGATTTAAGCTTTGAACATTTGGGTGGCCGCCATTTCGTTTCCGTCAAGATGGCGGCAATATAAAACATCACACTGAGGTGCCTTTTGCTAGAGCTACCTCTGTACCAAATTTCGTTCAATTCAGTTTCACCGTGTTTTAATTGATAGGAGGGGAATAGACATACTAAATGGCACCCACATACACACACATTCACACACAGACACTCAATTTTTCGCCCCTGTGTAGATATCATAAGTCTACTTTCATATTTTGCAAAAATCGAAAGTAGGCTAAAAATATTTGGAACCCTTATAGCATGTGTTATCTTGAGACTCACCTATGCAACATTGCGGCTGAAATTCCAAATCATGTAACATTGTTGGCCTCCATAAGTTAATGACCAATGTAGGCCTACAGTACAGCCATTTCACTTATGCAATCTTCTCTCGTGATGCAATTGTATAACATTTTATTCACCAGACTCTCTGAATGTTGTTAAACTGCACAAAACCAGCAGGTACACAACACCGCCAAAGTCATTCATTTGAGTGTAACATGATGCAGTGGCATATCGAATTCAGCATCTGTGTGAAATGCGTGACATGATTGAAATTACAGCAAAATGTCACATTATGGCGAGGAATCAAACACTACGTGTAACACCAGTGGTAATTTCATGCTACCTTGATCGCTTGTCATTTACACAGATTGAATTATGTAGACGTAGATAATTTTGAGAATTGGGCTGCCAAAATTATGCAAGTTATCATAAACAAAACTGGTAGTTAACGTGGTAAAACAAGAATGTTCATCCAGTGAAGACGTTTGTTGTTATGCAATGTAAACTCTTCATGAAACGAAACGAAATAAAAAACAAAACAGTAAATTAAATGAAAAATGAAAACAATCGAAAACCAGAAAGAAGAAGCCGTGGCTGATAAGAGAAAGGGGACCAAACCATCAAAAACATTAATATGATATACGTAATAATATTATGGCCCTACCCCTTTCAGGCGTATTTCTGTCTGTAAAGTTTGTGTTAGTACGTTGGATATTTGAGACTGTTAAATATCAACGAAAGAACCTGTCTTCAAATATTTGTTTATAAGTGTGGAAATGTCCATAGAAATTTCCGTAGGAATTAGATACAAGATCGGTCCTAGATATTACAAGAATGATGGCGCAAGATGATTTTGTCTGGCAAATTAGCACAAATTCGCATTTAATGGGGACATGAATACTGACTAATTTTCACTGAGAGGGACAGCTATGGTGAGTAATTAAAGCATATTTCTCTGGAAGTCCATTTCAACTAGTTTTGCTCCAAAATATTGAAATGAAATAATAGTAATTCAAACATTAACGTTCTGGATACACTTGTGGTGATGATCGTGTTGGTTTGTGTGGTCGGAACCCCAGTAAGTTAACACTATGGATGAAATGAATTTAAGAATTCAGAAATGTTTTCATTCCTCAAAATGTTTATAACAATGTCTATTTACGATTTTGTGATCACTATGAAGTTTAATGCTCATGTACGCGGGATCCAGAAATTAAATGAATAGAATCTTCTGTGAAACGGCACTCAGGATATCACGTTCGTAATATTAAATAGATATCTTATTGATACAATACTTGTGGAAGTATTTCGAGGGAAAAAATATGTAGAACCGCTTATAAAAGCGTAAATTTACTTTGAATGTTGAAAGTCTAAAGAATTGAATTTGAAACTTCCGTGTTCAAATGCAGATTTAATTATGAATTTTCTAGGATTATCAGCTTAATAGAGAACCTTACTATCTAAAAGCTGAACATTACCAGGAAATTGTGTAAGATTACCATTTCCAATTTTATTTGTTTTTGTAAGTCAACTGAAGTATAAATGAAATCAAATTTCTCACTAACTAGTCCATTTGCATGGTTGAATTACAGGGTGTATGAGGTAATGTTATCGCCAATATTTACTCATGTAGAAAATAATGTATTATTAATTACCACGTATATTTGTATAGCCTTAGAACTTTGTATTCTAGCTAATTAAATTTGATATTTATGTTTGCATTGTCATATCGCATATTGTTTGGAGTGTGGTGGCACTGATGTACAATTGAGTACACTCGTTTATGTGTGATATTACTAACCTTTGTTTCACTTTAATATCATTAGTGGTCTGTAATGGTTTCAAGTTCATAGCAATAATAATACATTAATTCAGTGACTTTATATTCTGAACCATATATATCATGAACACTATTAATATGAAATGTTAATACTGTATATTGTATCCATTAGGTGCGGGTCTGCATGGATCGACCTTCAAACGGTCATCGAGGTTCAAATTTATACACAATATATTACCTAAGAACATTACATTTTTGTAGTGCGTTTAATTGGTGTTTATAATATGATTCGTAGTTTGAATATCGTTAAAATGAAAGTTTGTTTTGAGTTAGTAAGTTAGTTATTGTTGTTTTGAGTTAGTTAGTTAGTTAGTTAGTTATTGTTGTTTAAGGGGCGGAACTACAAGGTCATCTGCCCTTAATTTTGTTTTGAAATAAAGGTTTGTGAATTAGGTATGAGTAACGGAATAATGCACGTTTAGGATCTGAAGATGACCGCTTAAAGGTCTAAAAGTTTAATTCTAGAACTACCGACAGTAGTGGCTACGCGGGCTAAAGCGCTGCGTTAGGTCAAGGGGCCAAGCTCTCTGCTGACTCGGTAGACGCGTGGGTTCGAGCCCCACCGTCGGCTGTCCTTGAAATGGTTTTCCGTGGTTTACCATTTTCAACACCAGGCAAATGCTGGGACAGTACCTTCTGACAGGCCACGGCCGCTTCCTTCCACATCCTTGCCCAGTTTCATTCATCTTCATCCATTCCATCTCTCATCTCGACGCGCAGGTCGCCCACGGGCGTCGACTAGAAAGACCTGCACTCGGCCTCTCAGGAGGCTACACGAAAAAAAAACTAGAAATTACTCCAATAAAATAGTGATCATAACAAATACATGTATTTTTTTCCAGGGGTGTTGTTTACTTATTATTCATACATAATATGCATTGTACCCCGCCCAGTTATTGGTCGAATTCGTGCTGACTGACTGCAGAGTTACAGCTGACAGATTGTATAGACAACTCTGCAATAATGGCTTCAGAACTTCACATTACATAACAAGAAGTTCCGTGACGAACTAATGAGCCTACTTTTCTTAAAATTAAAGATTCATGCCAAAGATTAATCTAAATGGATCTGTCTAGAATAATGACGAAATTAAGTTGCTAATATCGAAATTTCTAATTAGTTCGAAATACTGTATACCTGGCATAATGCAGCCTAATAGAGAAATAGAGTTGGCAGCCCTGGTGACTGAGTACATTCTTAGTTCCATCTCTTAAGGTACAGAATACAAAATTTGGTTGAAATCCAATGGATAGCATGGACGTTCCATGCAGTTAAACATTGCACCTAACAGCGCGCGTAAAATCATGTTGGCATCAATGACATACATGTATTGGTCAGAAATAATCTGAAATAATATGATCTATTGTTGTGTCAATTTAGAATGAAATCCATTAGTTTGTAGAGAAGTTACATGCATTTTAAAATTGGACCTATCAACAGGCTTAGGATCATGTTGGCAGCACTGGCGTAGGCCTATATTAGTTACTCCAAATTAATCTAGAATACCAGGTACTATACGTGCGCAAAGTTTAGAGCTATTGGCTTGCATACTTTCTGATATATTGTTATTAGGGTAACAAAAATAGAGACAGTATTTATTAACAGTTGGCAGCCCTGGTTGCTCCTAAGTATACACATAGTCATATCTGCTATGGTACACATAACACACACGAAATTTGGTTGAAATCCAAATGATAGTATAGAAGTTACGTTTATTTAAAGTTGGACCTCTCAGCAGGCTTAGAATCATGTTGGTAGCACTGACGTATATAAGTTACTCTAAATTAATATAGAATGTCAGGTACTATGCGTGTGCATAGTTTAAAGCTGTCTGCTTGCATACTTTATGATATATTGGTATTTGGATAAAAAAAATAGGGAGTGCATTTATTAACAGTTGGCAGCCCTGGTGGTTCTTAAGAATATGCTCATTCATATCTGTGTATTGTACCCTTCAATGTTTTCTAGGATGCCGACTCTAGCTCGGGTAGTGGTCTGTTCGGGGTGGCTCTGACTTATTCTAAACATCCTAGGAATATCGTCAAGGATCACAGGAGGCTTAACTTAAAATCAGTATATCAGAGAACTCCTAATATTAAATAATTTTATTCACAAAACATCATCTCCCATTTACTCCCATCCATAGACAGTAAAACGACAAAATATACTCCCTTAAATTATTCTAATCAACAACATCAAAATGCAAAAGGTATATTAATCACACTGGCTGAATCCAGGAAAAGAAAAACAATCTATTGCACTGCAGTCCACTGCTTCAAGTTCAAAAATAAAATGTCAACAGACTTAATTCATCAAAACTATGGCCTGAATAACCCAGCCATTCCACCAAAAAAAATATGCGCACTCATGTTTATAACTTGTAAAATTGGTTTCTGGGGTTCGGACATGTTATCTCGTACAATCATCATCCTTCCTCACAAGAGTCAGACAATGAAGGCAATAGACTTATTCTAGGCCACAGGCATGTGTGCACGTTCTACCTTATAAACAATTAATTCACTCAGAGCCATGACTCTGTTAATTACGGTAAAACAAACAAGTTGAAATAGATGAGGCATCAAATAAACACATTTCGGTGGCCGATGCCCCGTTACTCTTGATAAATAAACAACTATAATGAATGCATTCAAAATGACAATACAAGACGTCGCTTCCTGAAGCGGTTCAAAAATGAAACCCTGGGACGCCAGACTACCTTCCCTCAAAAGACAACAATACCATCCCTCGACCTTGTGACAGATATTCTCACACCATAAAATAACCAGCTGGGCAAGCAGCAACCTTCACTGCTACCTTCAGAATTCAGACGGCTGGCCTCAGTCTTATACCTGCTCCCTCTGACTACCTTGGGTTCGAGCTGTACAGTTACCTTTCCGACGGAGCTATAGCGCACTCTCATCAGACAATGAATTCAATCATTTCACTTACCAATTATATCATCGTAGACTCGCGGGAATTTCGCCTCCGCCTTAATTCACTTACCATTTTATATCATCGTAGAACACGGGAATACCACCTCCGTTATTAATTTCACCTCAACCCTGGATCAACTCTCAACCTTTTCTGAATATTATATTATCATCCAGCCATTTCGTCTTACCTTTCTTTACCTTGGTGTGATTATCAATTACCATACTTAAACTGTTCACATAATTTCAGTGTCACCACCGGTCTTTGTCACAATATCGAGCTGTCTTCCCCATATTAGCTTTTTCGTTAATATCGTGCGTAAGCACTATCAACCCAATTATTCCCTTACTTGTGCATTCAGCAAAGGTACTGACACCCTCAAACAAAACACATTTAAACAAAATGTTGATGCTCATATACTAATTTACGTTATAAAACACACAAAAATAATCGTAACTGACAAATATACTCAAATCTACACCAAAACATGCCTGCTATGCCCAAAATATCTATTTTATCATAATTGCTTATGATCGAGATAAACTTCTCCGATTCCCATGATGGGATACGCTATGGGAAACATGCCCCATACAATATCTACTTATCTCGTATACATCCTGATGGTGGTGCTCTGGTCCTTGATATCAGTCTTCTGGATCAATTGGTTCATCTTGCAAGGAGGATAATTTACACACGGTTTCCAAAAATTCACCAAAGCAAAGGTCCGCTGTGAATTATTATTATTATTATTATCACAATGCACGGTTCTCGCGTATGTAGCTCCTACCTACTACAGCTATCATCAATCTACTCAATTCAGCTGATAGTTCAATAGCTTCCTAGACCACTGACTTAGCTACTAATAGCTCGTACGGCTATCTCTATCATATAACTGTGTCGTACTGTCACGGTATGCACTGTTCCAATTCGCACTCGCGAATACTTAGTGATATTCAAATGTCCAAAGATAGAACTGCTTCTACTTATAAAACTTGTAAAAATTATTGATATTTCTTATTGCCACAAGCGCGGCCTTACGCCTCTGCAGCGCCCGGATACGAACTGTTTTCGCTGCGTCTCCAGCAATTATTTATATGATTTCTCGTAGAAGTACTTGGAGTGGGGAGCTTTTAGAATTTATTTCCATAATAACACTCGCATGAATATACAAATTAGCTCCTTTGAACGTCCTCATTTCTAATGTCTCAATGGCTTCTTTTTATCCAAAATCCGATAGTTGGATCCTTATATAATGAGCTCCGTAATTCTCTTCATTGTTCCTTAATTTCGGCGGGATTTGGTCGTGTCTCGCGTCCCTCTCTGCTATTGGTAGTTTCAAATCCACCCCCTGATTTCATTTTAATTCTGGCAAAAATCACAGAATGATCCAATTTAAATTTTGACGATATTTCTGAGAGGCTGGGATTGTCCCCTATACGATGGTGTAATTCCTGTTTCTGTATTTAAATTACTGCTCCAATTTCTCTCAAATGGGCGGGGTTTATCTAATGAGTGATCGTTGAAATTTTCGTGTTTACCCGCTTGGTTGAAATACCGTTTCGCATTGTCAGAGCGCATGTGGCTTCCAGATGTTGGCTTTCTCTTCCTATCGTCCTTGTCTGCGCTGGGTGAAAGTTACAGTAAAGCACGTACGGGCCTCCCTTTGTTGTGCTCTGGTCCACAAGCAACGTCTTTTCTCACACCAGCTTTGAAACATGAATAAAATCTTGCTGAAATAAATATGTAGAATTTATGCAATCACAGATGCATAAAGGTTACATTACCCTTCTGCAGAGGAAAAAATTCGATATGGTACGTATGATTTTTTTCTCAATCCCGAACCGCCACACGGATGCTGTAAGGTTCCGCCGTCACTCCTTATTCTGTTTACTTGGTTCGCCACTGCTGGTAGCACGCAGGGATTCCCTTGCTACTATTCTTGTGTCTCCCTCTCCACATTCTTGGTAGGATTAGTGTCTCGGCCGTCTGGTGCAGGTAGCTATTGTCAGCTTGTCTCGCCAAGTACTCTCACTTCACGGTCGTTCACTGTAAACACCAGGTCTGTTTATGACTGTCTACTTCCTCGTTCCACGTGCTTTTGGCTCATCTTTATTCGATTTCCATAATGTTGACACCCGCGGTATTCCGTGGTTGATCAAACGGTTCCCTTTCATGATATATTTTGAGGTTTGAACAATTTACTACTGATGTGCTTCCGCCGTTTATGTCCTGTATCTTATACGCATTGTTTCCCAAATTTCTTATGATTCGGTAAGGTCCTATGTATGGGAAACACCATTTACGAAACACTTTGTTTGCAGGATCAGAGATAGGTGGTCTCTTCAATAAAACTAATTCACCGGCGTTCAATTCCCTGTGAAAGCGTTTCCCTTTTAGCCTTCTTAATCTCCTGTCAGCTTGTTCTCTCATATACGTGACCGTTCGTTCGATTCTCACCTGTGGTGCTGGCTGCGGATCCCTTGGGCCATCTAGTACTCTTGTCCAAGATCTCGGTGGTTGCTGGTTCAAATGTAACGTGTATGTAATTTGTCCAGTTGATTCATGACGTGTCATGTTAATGCAAATTTTAATGTTTTTCAAGGTATCAGCCCAACGATGATGCTCTGTAGGTATGAACATGCGGATATGCTTAGAGACCTCTCGTAAGACTCTCTCGCTAGAATTGCTCTGTGGATGGCGTATGCTAGATAATACTTGTTTGATGCCTAACTCATTTAATCCACGCTTAAATTCTGCTGATATGAAGTAACTCCCATGGTCGGAAAGTATAAATTCTGGCTTTCCCATTGTAGGTACAAGACGATTCTTGATTCGGCTTAGGACCTGTTTCGATGTTGTCTTCTGGATAGCACATAAAACAACAAACTTGGAGAAGACGTCCACGCACACAAGGACATGTCGCACTCCTCAACGTCCTTTCGGCAGTGGCCCCAGGCAATCTGTTGCAATGAGCTCTAATGGTTTCTGTGGCAAAAGTGGCTTTGGGTATTGTCTCATGAGGAAGTTGTTGGGTTTTGCACGCTGGCAAATATCGCATGTCTTCAAGACATCGCGTATTGTGATCCTCATCCGTGGCCAAGTGAAAGCTTCACCTATCGTTGCTTGTGTCTTGTCTAATCCTATGTGACCAAGTGTATAATGAGTATGCCACACTAATTTTCTCTGTAAAGAAGCTGGTAACAATATCCGTAACTTGACGTGATCCTCATCTATAAATTTATGGAGCATATTATTGAAGTATGAATAATTTCTCGCTTGAGCTTCAATCTCTCGGTATGCTGGGATATCAGGTGTTATCTCTCTCTTGAGGAACTTAATCATCTGCATCATACATGGCTCCTTTTCCTGTTCCTGCGGTAACCTCTTCAGTTCTTGTAAGAAGTCTTGGTCTTCGTTTGTCAGCTCAATGTGTTGCACCAACATCTCATCCTTCTGTGCCTCCTCTTCTGGATTTCGGCTCAAAATATCTGGGATTACATTTAATTTTCCTGATATATGCTCAATTTGTAGATCAAACTGCTGCGCATAGATGGCCCATCTGTTGATGCGTTCACTTACCATGGTGGTCTTAAATAAGAAAGTCAGCGTCTTGTGATCAGTGCGGATTGTTATGGGGAAACCATAAATAATACGACGCCATTTTTGTAACGCGTGTATGATAGCCAGAAGCTCCAGCTCTGAGATGGTATAACTTTTCTCATGTTTTCTTAACTTCCTGCTGATAAATGCTAACTATGAACGGCCTGCTGTTCTCTCTGCGTCTTCTTGGAAAAGCATTGCTCCGATGCCCACTAAAGATGCATCTGCTTGAATTATGAATCTCTTCGAAAAATCTGGGTAACCCAGTTTGATGCTATTTGACAGCAATTCTTTCGTAGCTACAAATGCCCTCTCACACTCTTCGTTCCAAAACCAACGGTTATTCTTTTTTAGCATCTCCTGTAATGGTGCTACTACTTCGGTGTATCCTGAACAGTTTTCACGAAATAAATTTGTTGCTCCCAAGAACATCCTTATGTGCTTGACTCTGGTTGGTCGAGGAAAATTTCTAATGGCTTCAATCTTCACTGGGTTGGGTTTGACCCCCTCTCCATCAATAATATGTCCTAAATATAAAATTTCGTGCTGAAAGAAGTGCGATTTTTTAGATTGATCTTGAAATTTGCCCTTTCTAGGTTCTCTAACAACTTGCTTAAATTTTGCATGTGTTCTTCTATGCTTTCTGATGATAATAAGATATCGTCGACATATCTGACAGTCATGTCTTTCACCTCTTCTGTCAATTGCGATCCAATGCTCGGCTTAGTGCAGATCCGGCTGTCTTAACTCCAAATGGTAAGCGACACCAGGTGAAACTCTGATTATCGAATAGAAATCCAGTTAACAGCTGTGATTTCTCTTCTAACTCGATGTGCCAGTAGCTATTTGCAGGATCAACAGACGAATATATTTTTTTCTTATGGAACTTCTTTAGTACATCCTTAATTAGTGGTGCGCGGTCGGTTTCATCAATTAATCTGGAATTGAGTGTGCGAGCATCGAGACATAGTCTCACAGAACCATTGGGTTTCGCCACCGCTAATATGGCGTTCAAATATGGAGTTGGAGCCTTCTTAATTATGCCCCCTCTAAGCATTTCGTCTATAATTTTTCTAACTGCTGCACGCTGTTTTTCTGGGATTGGGTAGAGTCGGCTCTTGAATGGAGTCCAGTCGTCCACCTGCATAGCGTACTTGAAATTTAATATTTTTCCCGGTAGTGTATTGAATGCTGCTGAATGTTTACATAGCATTTGTGCCAAACAATTTCTTTCTTCATCATTTAGCATTGCCTCTTTTAATTTGTCCTTCAAAAGTGCCTCAAAACTGTCTTTGTTGCCATCTTCTTCTACTGCCATGGACCACATCTCATCTTCAACTCTTGCTTTTCCTCCAGGAGTCCTGTGTTCGAGTCCTCTTCATCTGCTTGATTTTTCTCTTCTTCTTCCTCAGGAATCGTCTCCAGCGTCCAAATGTCAGCATATCTATCTAAGCCGTGATTATTCATGTTCAGTTCCACCGCTGATAATCCTTCCATATTTCTGAATTTAATTACATTGTTGCGTAGATCAATCACTGCTTGGTGCTCGTATATGAAATCCGCGCCCAGGATCAAGTTTACGCTCATCATGTTCATAACCATGAATACGTGTGAGAAAGTGTGTCCTAATATTTCTAGATCCAATTGTACTTGAAATTTACATACAGCTGATTTTTCGGGAATTACTCCTCTAATTTTGACCTGTGGTACTGGAATCGTAGGTATTCTCTGTTTTTCGCTTAGAGCTTTGATTAATGCCTCTGATACTAGACATAGCTGTGCCCCAGTGTCCTCTAATCCTTTTACTCTTAGTCCTTCTATTCTCGTAATAATGATAGGTAATTTCCTCAAACAATGTTTTTCCGGTTGAATAATTTCACCCGTAAAATCATCAGGAGTTGCGACCCATTCCTCAATGTTCGCTATCAACCACTGTGTTTTATCTGGCGTGAAAATTAGGCTACCTTCTTCATCCTCTAGTACATTTTTTTTTTTGCTAATGGCCCCCGTCTGCCTCTTATCGTTCTGACTCTCGCGATGCTGTTGCGCCAATTCACTTTCTGCTCCGGTTATCTCCACATCTGGATTCTCGCGATTTTCCATCGTCCTTCGCCAGCGATCCATTTCCGTCTCTTGGCTGCGATGCAACTCGTTTAGGTACTGTTGGGATACCTCGTGTCTGTTCTTCCATTCCCGTCGACTGTCCTCCGTGTATCCTCGGTTCTCATCTCGTCCTCGGTTCCACGTTCTATTTTCTCTTCTGTCATATCTGCGATGATGATATGGACCTTCGCGACCACGCCCTTTCCATTCATCTCTCCTGTACTGTTGCGGCTGCCAGTTCCTTTCGTTCCTTGGTTCATATCTCCTTCTACTCTTCTCTTGGCGAGTCTGACCTTCCATTGTTGTTTCCGCTCTTATGACTAACATTCGTATTTGTGCTCTGCTCCCTAGTTTTGACTAGCTCGGCCTGCTGTACCAGCGCTGCGCTGTCACTTGCTCTGACGTGCCTATTCTGAGTGTTTAATGAAGTTTCATCCAGTTGGTGTAAAACCTCCTCTGCTTGTAGTGCGCTCGAGATGTTTGCTGCAATTAAGGACTGTTGTACTGGTAATGGAAGCTGTTTACCAATTGTCATCACCAGTTCTGACTCCGGTGGTAAAATATCCATGTCTTTCAACCTGAGTAGCTGAGCCGAAAAATATTCTGAATAACGCGTGGGCTGTGAAGCGTGATATTTCCTGCTATACAACTCCATTCTCAGACTATGTTGTATTGACATGCTCTAATAACGGCGTAGAAATGCATGTTTGAAACTATCCATGTCTTCAAAAGTGTAGCGAAAACTTCTGAACCAAGTCAAGACGCTATCCGCAAGTAATGTCTCTGTTACTCTGAGTTTCTTAGTCTCAGGAATGTTACTGTCTGTAAGGTAGTGTTCTAAATCTTTTAAGAAAGCTTTCGGCGTTTGTGACCCATCATTATTGAATTTGCGTGGGCGGTCCTCCTGCATTCTAATTATTTGTACATACCGGGTAGTTGGGTTATTATTATTATTATTATTCCAAAAATTCACCAAAGCAAAGGTCCACTGTGAATTATTATTATTATTATCACAATGCACGGTTCTCGCGTATGTAGCTCCTACCTACTACAGCTATCATCAATCTACTCAATTCAGCTGATAGTTCAATAGCTTCCTAAACCACTGACTTAGCTACTAATAGCTCGTACGGCTATCTCTATCATATAACTGTGTCGTACTGTCACGGTATGCACTGTTCCAATTCACACTCGCGAATACTTAGCGATATTCAAATGTCCAAAGATAGAACTGCTTCTACTTATAAAACTTGTAAAAATTATTAATATTCCTTATTGCCACAAGCGCGGGCTTACGCCTCTGCAGCGCCCGGATACGAACTGTTTTCGCTGCGTCTCCAGCAATTATTTATATGATTTCTCGTAGAAGTACTTGGAGTGGGGAGCATTTAGAATTTATTTCCATAATAACACTCGCATGAATATACAAATTAGCTCCTTTGAACGTCCTCATTTCTAATGTCTCAATGGCTTCATTTTATCCAAAATCCGATCGTTGGATCCTTATATAATGAGCTCCGTAATTCTCTTCATTGTTCCTTAATTTCGGCGGGATTTGGTCGCGTCTCGCGTCCCTCGCTGCTATTGGTAGTTTCAAATCCACCCCCTGATTTCATTTTAATTCTGGCAAAAATCACAGAATGATCCAATTTAAATTTTGACGATATTTCTGAGAGGCTGGGATTGTCCCCTATACGATGGTGTAATTCCTGTTTCTGTATTTAAATTACTGCTCCAATTTCTCTCAAATGGGCGGGGTTTATCTATTGAGTGATCGTTGAAATTTTCGTATTTACCCGCTTGGTTGAAATACCGTTTCGCGTTGTCTGAGCGCATGTGGCTTCCAGATGTTGGCTTTCTCTTCCTATCGTCCTTGTCTGCGCTGGGTGAAAGTTACAGTAAAGCACGTACGAGCCTATCTTTGTTGTGCTCTGGTCCACAAGCAACGTCTTTTCTCACACCAGCTTTGAAACATGAATAAAATCTTGTTGAAATAAATATGTAGAATTTATGCAATCACAGATGCATAAAGGTTACAGTATGTACACATAGTACATACGAAATTTGGTTGAATTCCAATTGATAGTGTAGAAGTTATATGCATTAAAAATTGGACCTATCAGCAAGCTTAAAATCATTTTGGCAACACTGCCATGTATGGCCTCCTGGAAATTAAACTGCAATATTATTATCTACACGTGTGCCAATTGTGATATAGCTCCCATTCATACCTTCCAAGATATCCAACATGGAGCTCAAATTTCAATTGCGATTTTCCAGCAGTTGGTAGCACTGACATCATTTTCAAATATGGCCGTGAGATATTCAGTTATAGATCTTCACTCCTACCAAATTTTGTTTCGATTGCTCCATCCGTTTAGGAGTTGGTAGGGGTACACACACACACAGCCAGACAGACCGACAGACAGAAGGACAGACAGACAGACAGACAGACATTTGCCCGATCTCATAAGTCTACTTTTTCCTCAATTATGCAAAATGTGAAAAGTAGGCTAAAAATAAGTGTATTTCTAGCTCAGCTTAAGAATGCGCAATGCATACATTAAAATATATAACTGTACGTATTCCCAGAGTCACCGAGGCTGCCAACTGCTAATAAATGTTTTCTAGAATTTTACTCTAGTCTCAATATCTCAGAAAGTGTGGACCATAACTGTTCCAAAATCGGCACATTTATAGTTCGTAATACTGCGGATTAATTTTAAGCAATCCTTGTGTGACGGTGTAACTTACGAGATTCCAAGCGCTCTCCAAAGTTTAGTGTATACTATATAAAACGTTAATCAATCAAATTTTGTATGTACATTGTGTACATTGAGATATATGTATACAGTTATATATCTCCAGTCACCATAACTACCAACTGTTGATAAATTTCTCTAAAATTAGAACCATATTTTCAATATCTCAGAAAGCATGCATGGGAATTGTTCGAAAATTGGAACCCATGTAGAGATTGTGCTCCGCTAACAGTCTTCTTTTTAAATTAAAGAAATCAAATGCTGAGAGTTTGATGATCCTTGCATCTATAACACCATAAAATCGCAGAAATACGGCTACCGACAGCCGTAGCTAGGCTCGCTAACGCACAGTGCTAGGCCATGGGGCCAAGCTATCTGCAGACTCGGTAGACGTGGGTTCTAGTCCCAGCATCGGCCCTCCTTGAAGTGTCTTCCGTGGTTTCCAAGTTTCAACTCCAGACAAATGCTGGGACGGTACCTTCTGACAGGCCACAACCACTTCCTCCCACATCCTTGTCTACTTTCATTCATCTCTCATTAATCCCTCTCATGAGATTGGCGTCAGGTAGGGCATTCGGCCGTAAAGACCACCCGCCACATAGAATTTCATCGCACCTCATCCCCGACCCCGTGGAAAATGTGAATAGTAAGGTGCAGACAAACATCGCATAAATACGACTCCTAATCATTCTGGTGTATGAAGCAATACTATAGCCTATGTAGATAGATTAGACAGACCAGTCACTGACCGATCATGCGATGGCAACGTCGGATCGATCAGCTATATATTTTTTTAAAATTCAATAAATAAATGTATACCGGTACTTGACTTGCTGACCTCGATTATAAAATCTTACTTTATTATTTCGTACAAACCAATCCATCCAATGTCTCTCTGAAACACTCAACACTTCAAAGAAATTCAAGGATACTTACATCACCTTCACCCGTGGGGCAGGTGGTGTCGAAATTCTGTTCTATGAAGCCACAATGACCACCCCCACCACCTTCTCTCAAACCCCAGACTACCTTGGTGGTGAAATAAATAATTTACTCCATCGAAACATCCATCTTTTTTTTTTTTTTTAGCATATGGCTTTTAGGGCCGCTGGGAGTGTCCGAAGTCATGTTCGGCTCGCCAGTTTTGTAGCTGCTTCGAGACAGACACCCAATGGGTGAGCTACAAGTACCGTTGGGGAGGAAAGTTGGAATGGAAAGTCGAGGAGTTGGAAGGTAGCGGCTGTGGCCTATAGTTAGGGACCAACCCCGGCATTTGCCTGGAAGGAAGATGGGAAACCACAGAAGACCATCCTCAAGGTTGCCGGCGGGGGATTCGATCCTTCTCGCCTCCCGGATGTGAGCGACTGCCAGCAGTCATGCCTTAACGACCACGGCTAACTCACCCGGTATCAATCTTGTGAAAGGATGTGAGGGATGTGGCTTAACATATCCTGCACCAACTGTGGGACCTAATGTCGGACCGTATCATGGAAAATGAGTCATATTTTGGGATTCGGACCGTCTCCATGCCACGTTGGATGGCAGATTTAATCATGGCAACTTGAAGTCATACAAACCCCATCCATAAACGGTCTTGTTGAGGACTACATATGATTTATACCAATTTCATCATGAAATTGGTCTAAAATATGCTAAATTTGACTTTTTTCCCACCTAAATGAGCGGATTTGACTATTGCATAGCAATTTATATTTGACATGTCCTTAACCGGAACATATACAGCGCCTTCTGTGGTGAATCCTGGCTCTACCTAGATATTAATTTCTGTCTCACATAGCTTCGTAAGGATAACTGAGAAGAAGTGAGTTAATTTTCCTCCACAGCTATCCTAGAAGACGCTGTGCACGGTGTACTAAATAAGGCATCGGCTGACTCATTCTCAATCCCAGTTCACTAGTACTGACACACAATAACTCAGGTTATAAACGTGTTTACACACACACTCAAGTATACGGGACTGATGACTGGGTGTAAAATTCCCTAATTGAAACAACTTCTCTTCATCATACCTGATTCTTTATTCCTTTTATACGGTGATATGTCTAAAGTGTGCTACATCGGGTGATGTAGTCTCTAATTAAGTAACTTGGGATAATACTACCCCACCTCCTGATCCAGCAAGCCAACAGTAGACATTTCAGAAATCAGGTGTTCGATTCTAAGCACTGGCAACGGTTGTTCTGATTTTGATGTTCGCCGGGTTTTCCCGCACTCTAACGTGCTAAATGCTGGGGTAGGTACCTTATTTCCTGCCCCGAATAGTTGCATACCCTGCTATAGTTACCACAAAACACAAATTGGACACACACCCAAGGACACGTGGCTGATGACCCAGACATCCCAAATCTCTTAAATGAATTAACAACAACAACATCAAGACGGATGCATAGGATAGACCAACTCGTGGTGTAGCGGCTAGCAATGCTTGACTGTCGCCCCGGAGGTCCGGATTCGATTCCCGACTTTACCATAAATGTAATTCTGAATATAGGGCTGGAACGTGGCACATTCTGCCTCGTGAGACAAAACTGAGAAGAGGTGAGTTCGATTCCTACCTCTGCCACCTGGTAAATGGTTTTCTGTGGTTTACGACTTCTACTCCAGGCAATTGCCACTAAAGGTCACGGCCGCCTCCTCCCAATGCACACCTGATTACAAATACACACACCAATACAACCGTCACAATAATACAGGTTATCAGACAAATGTCACACGCAACCAAATACATGGGGCTAAATGACCACGACGTCGGAAAGCCCCTAAATAAGACAACAATATTAACATCAAGCTTTAGGATAAATAGCATAACCACGCGAATGAACTTGGAAGGTTTCTGATGAGGTGGGGTGGAGTGTGATTCCCTCAGCAGCTAGAACGGAAGCATTCCCTTGCAGTGACTGCAGTACGGGCGAAACTATCTGGCGTGGCAAGGAACAACCAAGTAACCCGAGTAATTTACAGGCACATGTGTCGGTACAGGATATGGCATGCGACCGGATGCGGCTGGACACCTGGTCTTTCATGTCCGGATATCAAGTGCAATAAAGCCTTCCCTTCATTCACAACTGCCTTCACTCAATGAACCTTTACGCCCTCTCAGGATACGCCATGGCACTGTATCATGAATAGAAGGTCCTGGAACACGGTTCAAACATTCAAACAACGTTCAGGAAATCGGTATCGAAACGTCTCTCAATACTTAACATCAAATTGAAATGTTTTTATAACAACGATTTATTTTCATCTATCCTGTAGTTATCAGCTGTTGTAATTAGAACTGCAATTGGTAACTTTTAATCGCACGCCTCATGGTGTAGAGGTTAGCGTTGTACACTGCCATCCCGAAGACCTGTATTTGAATCTTGGGTGTAATAAGTCATTTAATTCTGAATTTAGGAACTGGAACTGTAACGATGACATCACAGGTGGTGTCAACGTCTACGACGTGCACCAGGGCAGAGGGCCTCTAAAATTTCTTTTGTGATTCTAATCGAGTTTTGTATGAATTTCCCTCCTTATCCGGAAATACAATACAGTATTTTAAAGCAAAATGGGAGCTCTTCCAATAGTACAATCAGAATATTCAGAATCACTCACCAGACAAAATATTAGTCATCCCCTTGCAACATCACTAGGGCTCGGATTTTTAGGTAAATACATATTTTTAAGCATTTTGTCTATAAATACACAAACTGCTGATTTTCAGCTAATAGCACATAAAAAGACATAATATTTACATTTTTCTAAATCAGTATGCTAGATCTTTCAATTTATTGCATTTTTGTTCTGTGTTACTTCAACGGGGAAGAACCTGTGAGCTATTTAATCTTCATGCAGAGCGCATGCCAGTTTGCAACTGTGTTATTCTTAACTTGTCGCCCCGTGCCACTCACTGTGGAAGCCGGGGATGTCCTTGTCCATAGCCATATTGCACCATGTGCTAGACCTCCCCCTCACCCAGCTACCTGGAACCAGTGTCACTCCTATGCAGTTCATTTCTAGCACTGCGAAATGTAAGGCAGTTCTACGATGCCTAAAGTAAAAACAACTACAACTACAATTCTGTTGCAGAATTTAAAGATAATTTTACTTCTGATGAGGACGTTCTGTTCTGCCAACCATGTGGGAAAGCAATCAAGGTTGAACAGCGATCTCAAGTTACACACAACTCAAAGGCAAGAAACATATTGCCTCAGTTTCGCGCCTTCAGAATAAGTGTTTCGCGATAATCGTCGATCATGTGTGATCTCGTTGTGTACTGTAATGCTTCAGTAGTCATTGAGACATAGAATAAATTGCATTCGTGAGAACTGCATATTGTTTATATTCACAATTATAAACTAAATTATAATTAAATATTTTTTCTTTTCTGTCACATATTTCAGGTATTTTAATACATAAAAAATAAATATTTTCCCGATTTTTAGCACCTAAAAATCCGAGCCCTAAACATCACAATAGTCGCCTTGGAGCGCTGAAGATGGTGTTTTAATGGTGTCCCTTCACCACTTACATCTAGCCATGAGAGTGAAGTAGCGTGTGATTGCCAGACTTCAATGAGTCAAACAATACTGAATATAATTATTAAATTGATAATCAAAAGAGGAATATTTGACCTACGGTATAATTACCATTCTGAGTATACTTTGATCATCCACGCCCAGACCTGGAGTAAAATAGACATGATTACACAGTGGCTGATATAGCCTTCAGGGTGTAACATATGTGGAAAGCTTCGAGAATTCGATAGAAGACCTGCCAACAAGCAAATCATGTCTTGTAAACATATGGTGTATGTGCGTTCGTTGCCGTGTTACAAGCATTGTTTGTGGTGTGCATAACACAGACGGCGGCACGATGCTAGTTGGTCATTTATCGAGGGCACACAGGCTACTTGCACGTCGCTATTCATGTCTGAGTGCATTCCCAAACAGATAGGGCATCAGGGACCGACACCGTGGCCTGAACGTTCCCCTGATCTCAACCCAGTAGACTTCTAATTATGGGCTAATTTAAAGGCCATTGTGTATGCCACAACAATTCATTACGTGAAAATGATCCGTAGGCGAATAGAGCAAGGATGTCATCAGACACAACAGACGCCGGAAATATGGGAGCGTGCGAGACAGTCAATGATGCAGTGCATAGACGCCTGCATTATAGCTCGAGGTAGCCATTTTTCGCGCCTTCTGTAGATAACTGTAAGTAGTAATGTACAATTCATCGACACAAATGACCAACCTGCCTAGTGAAGCGCTCTGTGTTATGTACACCACAAACAATGCTAATAACACGGAAACGAAAGAAAATACACCATATGTTTACCGGATATGTTTTGCTAGTTATCAGGTCCTCTATCGAATCCCCGGAGCTTTCCCACGTAATTAGTTACACCCTGTATAGGCCTATTGAAACCATTCAGGTGAGCCTGAAGTGATGGTTTATATATATATTGAGAAACGTTATTGTGTAATGTACCCGTTCGTCCTGGGGATGCGATGACCCATCTGCTATAGCATCGCATTCCTGGAGTTCCGGGACAGAGCGGAGTTAAATGAACCTCTAGTCAAATAAGGAATGTGTCGGAAATTCAGCTGAGTTATCGAAAAAGCAGTGGGTATCACGAGACAAAATATCTCTAGGGTCGTTACGGGCTTAAGTTTAATAAAAATAATGCAAATATAAATGGGCGCCATCAACTGAATTCCTAGCAAACCACTTCCTTTCCGGATAAGCCTTACTCAAGACAAGGAAAGAAAAAGGAACATCACACCATCATCAGATCACAACTAAGATAAAAACAAATTTATTTTACTTTGATAGTCAGACAGACATTTTAAATATAACTCCTACCTAAGAGTATGGTCGAATGCCAAAGTTAAATTGTCATTGTCCAAAAATCGAACCATCTCTTTTCTAATCCAAAATTATTTTTATCCACATAACAAGAAAAATTTATAAAGCTCTCTTGGGTTCTCAGGATCACTGTAGCACTATGTCTTTCGTCACTGACATTTGTGAAACCTGAGACCTAATTTCTCTTTAATTTAACATCAATGTGGATTTAATAATGATTTTAATCTGTCTAAACATACACATATAATAATCACACATATTAAATATCACGTAAATTTATGGTTTGCATGGCATAATTTGAATGTTGAACATGTTAATCAAATGCTCCTAAACATTGAATAATTAATTTACACTATTTACATCGTCATTAACAATCAATCACTTATCTGTGAATTACAGAAAATTCAAATTCTCATTTGGTCATCATTCTCGTCATCATCAAAATTAAATATTTCTCACATTAATTCTCACTTCAAAATTCTACTTGTTTCTGTCATAATCCTTAATTCATCACCATTACATCATTTAAATTCTCAACTCAAGTTGTAATTCCTTCCAATTATCTCTCAATTAAATTTATTTAATTCCATGTAAATTCATTAATCATCAGCTTCTTTAATTAATTATCACCTTCTAATTTAGTTATTCATCATCATTACAATCGTCTATTAATTTATTTCAATCAGTTTATTTATGCAATCTTTAATTCATCCATTTATTTAATTCATTGATTTATTCAAAAATTTAATTTATTAAATTATTTAAATTTCAATCTTCTGGTTATTTAGTTTTCATTATTTCATCTAGTCATTCTGATTTTTATTTCATTAGGTCAGATCGTTAATATGCTTAAATCTCAGATTATTATTTCATTAATTATTAATTTCAGAAAATCTTGTATTATCAACTTCATTTATTTGTTTAATTTCCTAACAAATTGTTTAATATGGTTTATAGAACGTTGTCTTACAGTTTTATTACTTCCAAGTTATATCTCGTATTTAATTTATCATGCCAAAAAATATTATTGTCTCCACGACATCACGTTGGATCTAACTATCCACAACGACATTACATTTCTTCAATACTTCAAATATCACATTTGAATACAAGAATTACTCCACAAAAACTCCATAAATATTCAGCACATACAGCATGAATCTCAACAATTACGCTAGACTGGGTACGACGACCTCATGTCTGCTTCAAAATACATTAGCAACATTGCTACTATCACTTGGCAACTTCCACAAAATGCCTACCACAAACTCCACTTAACCATGTTGCATGATCTACAAAAAATATATAACTGGCTTCAAATTATCAACGCACACAATCTCCAATAACTGTAATTACTCTGATCACATCTAGACAACTTCTTAAACAATTGGAAAAATATTACTTCAGTAATTTAAGATCTGCTTTCAAATAGCATAAATTCCCTTACAATTCTTAACTCACATCACAGAAAAACACCAATGTGCTATAATCTCTCATATCAAAATCTGCAATACTGATCTGCCTTAAAATAATTCTGACCATTAATGATTAATCTCATAAGATTCAATTACTTTAAATCCTTCTCCAAAGGTATCAAACACAATTATGAAAATCATCAAAAGCATCAGCTGTAATAGCTGTTAAACTGAAATTACTCTCAAAAGAGTATAGCAACAAAATATTGGATTGGCAAACAAGAATTACTAAATGCAATCCTGTTGACATTTATCGTTACTTTATTTAACAAAATTTCGACTGATATGTGACTAGTAGTTCCTTGTTTAATTCACTTACATCTCGTGTACACTCGGATGATAAAAATGAGTCCCTCAATGGCGAGTAAGATGAGTAACCACCGTACAATCGTATAAATACGAAAGACCTCGCCCCGTCGACTTGGATGATAGTTCCCTAAACGATGGGTAAGATGAGTAGCCACCATACAATCGTATAAATACGAAGGACCCCATCTCGTAGACTGTATGAGTGAATGTACCAGATAGGAATCAACAAGTTTCTAGTTGTCATATAAAAGCGATGTTCATTCACTAAAGTGAATAACTTCTTAACATCTCCAAACAATCCAATGGAAAAATCCCTACTGATGAATAATACACACTCGCTAGTATGCAATGAACTGACGAAGTAATTTCTGATAATCAATTGCAGATCACGAGTTCGAAATACTCGTTACACAAAAAAAACTATTCATGAAAAATATCCTAGCTGGAAAAATGTCTAAAAGACCAAACATCTGCTTAATAAAGCCAAACAATGGTGAGAATATCGTATAATGATGCCTGCCATATCATATGGTCACTCCATATTCTAGCAAATTCGAAGTATATAAATTCAAACCATTTCTTAATAATCAAATCACTCCTATTAGAAAAATATACATGTGTGCCCAGTATTCATGAAAATAATCGTATCAGGTAGTTATGACTCTTACAGTACCTTTCATAATCAGCTGTAATTTAATTTCCAAGATCGTCGATTTTCCCTACATAAAGAATTTCTCGAAAGATCGGCGTGAATATCATTTCATCCATGAAATGACGATTGCCTTCGAAATCCCAAGTGAATCAGCTGGTGGACTCCTCTCGTCAGGAATCGAATCCATCGCTCTGCGGTGCCATCTTGTCTCTATTTGCGTCTACTCGGACATGTTAAACTTCGGATTACCCATAGCGGATATTGTCCAACTCCTTCTCGAAAAAGTTCATGGAAACAGCGGACCCCCTACTCCTCTTCTAAGATACGCCACTGTTCCGTTAAATGTTCAGTTTGAGTATTGCAAGTTCAATCTCAAATGACTGCTATGTCCCACTTCCGTAAAATAAAATTTTACTTGAGAGTGTTCAAAATTACGAAACACCCTGTATTTGTCTGTATTAGGTAATTCATGAAAACTGCATAAGATATAAATCTTATTAATGCACGATCTAATGTTCATCTGTGACTATGCTAACAACATTCCGTATAATCGAAATAGTTAAAGTCGCTTTGAATGTGTTATAGAACAGCATAGTTATAAAGTTATTCATATAAAAGCAATGTTCAAACTGTGTTGAAATGAAGCTTATAATAAAGTCTTCAACTGCTTACAGTGCGGTTCTGACATATCCCGGCCGTCTGTAATCGCTTCCTCGGCCAGCCCGCCTGGATCAATGACCCGCTCGGCCTTAGCTGCTCGGTGATGCAGGCACTGTCACCTACACTTTTCCGTGACAGTTTCTGTATGTTACGTGACCTTCAATGTGCGTCTCGCTGCGCTATAGAGCTTGCTCCTACCTGCTCGTCTGACTGAGCTCGACTGGACTTGCTGACACTGTCTTCACTCCCTTATCTGCTTGGGGCGGACACGTGGTATAGTCCCCCACCACAGTGCTCTCACGTCACGGTCATAGTCTCGAACCCGTATCATCTCGACTGTTCCGTTATAAAATAACTTACTTCCATAAAATTATTTCCACATACAATGCATGTTATATATCCTCTTCTAAGATGTTTAATTATTATAATTCCATAAATATCTCAATAAAGCTTCACATCTCTATCCATAATTCCATCTTCTTACAGATTTCAATGCCTCCTTGATACTAGACCTCCTACGTCATCTTGACATTCTTCTTGACGCGATCGGTGCGCTATCTTTTAAGAGCTCTTCTCAAAACCTCAACTACAGCTTAATGTCTGCTGGCGTAGCCGATAGCCTAAACTAGGTATCGGGTACATCTCTCCCGTACATCTCCTTTTTTTAAAATCAGGATTGAGAAAAAAAAATACACTCTCAGGCATTCTATATATAATACATGTACACGATAGCTCTATAATTCCCTTACTCAGCATGACGGTTCTTTCTGACTCTCAATAATGATGACTTCCAATAATTAGCATCTTGATTCCGTGTTATTCTGACGTTTATTTCTTCTTTCTTCACTCGTGCTTGCTTGATTGACATCTCTCACTGTCTCCTCGAGTGGTGCACTAGGCTGTCTATCTTCTTGTCTCGACCTCTCATGTCCACGATTATCCCGTCTGTCGTTAGGATCGTTTCTTCGGCCATCCTGCCTGTCGTTCCTATTATACTGTTGACCTTGGCTCCAGTTATTTCTGCCCCGATATCTATTGTTATATCTAGTCCTGTCCTGATATCTGGAATTCTGGTTGTAATTCCTATATCGGCTATCTCTCGCTTCTTGATCGTATGGCCTCTCATATGGTCCTCTATATCGATCATTTCCTCGAGCGTTACGGATGTTTCCTCGATTCCCTTCGTTCCGTCGGTTTTCCCAGGAATCCCTTCTGTCCGTTTGAGCTGCATTGTCTACGACTACCGCATTCACTTCTTGCGTGTTTCTGTTGTCGTTTCTGTTACTCCTAGGTGTGACTTGTGCGCTTGTATAATCCAATCGCCGCAAAATGTCGTCATAGTGCTCCAGTGTATTGGCTCCCGACGCTATTAATGATCGCTGTACCTCAATCGGTAACTGTCTCGCTATAGCTTGCAAAAGCTCTTCTTCTGGCAATGGAGGAATAAGGAACTGTAATTTAGCCAGCTGTGACGTGAAATAGTTGGCATAATGCGTCGGATGTGACGTAGAATAGCGTTTTGAGTACATCTCCGCTCTTACGTTAAGTTGATCCTCGGCACTCCAAAATCTCCTCAAGAAAGCCATGGCAAATTGCTCCATGTTCGCAAAATTGCTTCTGAACGCTCTAAACCACGTAAGTGCAGATCCATCTAAGGCGCGTTCGACTATCCTTAGCTCTCTTTCTTTGGCTACCCTGTGTTCCGCCATATAGTCTCGAATATCTCGCAGAAATTCGACTGGTGTGACTCCTGTATTTCCCGAAAACTTTCTCGGCTTGTCGTCCAGGTTCCTAATAATGGTGACTGGACCTGAGTATCGTTCGCTTGGACCCAACGTACTCCTATTCGAACTTGGATTATCCTGAGGGGTTGAACTAGCCCTTTCGAATGTCACATTCGGTTGCATTTGACGGTCGTCTCCCATGCTCGCTTCTTGATTCGTCATACTGCGGTCTATCGCTGTTTGGTTTATCAATGTTTCCCCTGATGTGATATTCTGACTGGTGAAACTGTTAACTATGGATTCTAATTTAGTTATCCTGTCTTCCGCTAATTTCTCCACGGTCTTGACCTGCGTTTTCAATTCATCTAACGATGTAACATCCTGCGTTTTGTTACTCTCGTCTAAGTCGTTTCTTAACTTGTCAATTTTTCCTTCGCACGTGTTCTTTACTGACGCGACTTGTTCTTTTAACAGATCAACATCTGTTCTAAATAGAGTTGAATCTATCTTCATCGCTTCCTTGTTTTCCGTAAACCTCGCTTCTAAGTTTGCCATACCTGCGATTAATTTTTCATCTAACCCTCCACGTTTCTCTTTTGCTTCGGCATCGACCTCACTATACCGTTTTTCCACGATTGCACCGACTCTATTTTTGAACAAAGCTAAGTTTTCATTAACCTTTTGCTCTATATCGTCGTCTATCTTCCTAATATCTTTCTGCAATTGATTTTCTAACGATTTTAAATTAGAATTGACCTCTCCTAAGACTTCCTCTTTAATGGTCCCAATTACTGTCTTTAAATCTTTAATCTCGTTACCTAGATTCGTTTCTAGACCTTTAATTTTAGTCTCGAAAGATACTTCGGTAGACCACTCTTGAATTTTTCCTACATCTGCCACTAAACCATCGATGTCGAATCTCAACTTCGATACATCTGATTTAATGTCTTTCTGTATGGACATAACGTCTGTTCTTAAAGTAAAAATATTTTCTTCTCCTCTACTTTCTAAGTCAATAATATTTTTTCTTAATATTTGAACATTTTCCTCTCCTTTCATGTTTACTGCAATTATGTCTAACTGTAAAGTCTTCAGCATTTCATTATTCTTTAAAGTTAAACTATTCTCTAATCTAGTTAACTTGTTTTCTAATTCAGTGTTAGTTTCTTCACTACGAGACTGTAATTTCTCTTCCAATGACTTAAAATTGTCTTCACTATTTGACTGTAGCCTAGTCTCTAATAACATCAACTCATCTTTACTATTTGACTGTAGTCTAGTCTCTAATGATTTTAAATTATCTTCACTAGTTGACTGCAATAATTTTACATTACCTTCGTTACTAATCTGTAATGATTTTAAATTTTCTTCAGTACTAGTTTGTAATGCTTGCACATTTTCTTTACATTTAGCTTCTAATCTAGCTTCTGAATTATTAATTTGTTCTTTAACTTCCGTTTCCATCTTAGAAATAGTTTCTGCAATACCAGACATACCCGTCTGTAACTCTCCTAACACCTTCGCTAAATCTTCCGGCAACATAATTATATTTTCAATATAGGTTTAATATAGAGACGTTAGACAACAACACATCACAATGTCTCAATTCCTGCATTCACTTGGGTATAGGAAAAATGTCTTATAACTAACATGATATTACTAATACGATTAACATGAACACTGGATTGGGCACACAAGTACATTGTCTGACTAAGTTTAATAAATTTTGTAACACAATTAAATGAACTTGAGATCAATCTCTCAGTAATCTAAATCTGATGTGATTCCATAGAATAAACAAAATCGAAAAGCCCCACTAGTTGGATAAAGCCAATTCTCCCTCTCTCTCTCTCTCTTCGTTCGTCCTGGGGATGCGATGACCCATCTGCTATAGCATCGCATTCCTGGAGTTCCGGGACAGAGCGGAGTTAAATGAACCTCTAGTCAAATAAGGAATGTGTCGGAAATTCAGCTGAGTTATCGAAAAAGCAGTGGGTATCACGAGACAAAATATCTCTAGGGTCGTTACGGGCTTAAGTTTAATAAAAATAATGCAAATATAAATGGGCGCCATCAACTGAATTCCTAGCAAACCACTTCCTTTCCGGATAAGCCTTACTCAAGACAAGGAAAGAAAAAGGAACATCACACCATCATCAGATCACAACTAAGATAAAAACAAATTTATTTTACTTTGATAGTCAGACAGACATTTTAAATATAACTCCTACCTAAGAGTATGGTCGAATGCCAAAGTTAAATTGTCATTGTCCAAAAATCGAACCATCTCTTTTCTAATCCAAAATTATTTTTATCCACATAACAAGAAAAATTTATAAAGCTCTCTTGGGTTCTCAGGATCACTGTAGCACTATGTCTTTCGTCACTGACATTTGTGAAACCTGAGACCTAATTTCTCTTTAATTTAACATCAATGTGGATTTAATAATGATTTTAATCTGTCTAAACATACACATATAATAATCACACATATTAAATATCACGTAAATTTATGGTTTGCATGGCATAATTTGAATGTTGAACATGTTAATCAAATGCTCCTAAACATTGAATAATTAATTTACACTATTTACATCGTCATTAACAATCAATCACTTATCTGTGAATTACAGAAAATTCAAATTCTCATTTGGTCATCATTCTGGTCATCATCAAAATTAAATATTTCTCACATTAATTCTCACTTCAAAATTCTACTTGTTTCTGTCATAATCCTTAATTCATCACCATTACATCATTTAAATTCTCAACTCAAGTTGTAATTCCTTCCAATTATCTCTCAATTAAATTTATTTAATTCCATGTAAATTCATTAATCATCAGCTTCTTTAATTAATTATCACCTTCTAATTTAGTTATTCATCATCATTACAATCGTCTATTAATTTATTTCAATCAGTTTATTTATGCAATCTTTAATTCATCCATTTATTTAATTCATTGATTTATTCAAGAATTTAATTTATTAAATTATTTAAATTTCAATCTTCTGGTTATTTAGTTTTCATTATTTCATCTAGTCATTCTGATTTTTATTTCATTAGGTCAGATCGTTAATATGCTTAAATCTCAGATTATTATTTCATTAATTATTAATTTCAGAAAATCTTGTATTATCAACTTCATTTATTTGTTTAATTTTCTAACAAATTGTTTAATATGGTTTATAGAACGTTGTCTTACAGTTTTATTACTTCCAAGTTATATCTCGTATTTAATTTATCATGCCAAAAAATATTATTGTCTCCACGACATCACGTTGGATCTAACTATCCACAACGACATTACATTTCTTCAATACTTCAAATATCACATTTGAATACAAGAATTACTCCACAAAAACTCCATAAATATTCAGCACATACAGCATGAATCTCAACAATTACGCTAGACTGGGTACGACGACCTCATGTCTGCTTCAAAATACATTAGCAACATTGCTACTATCACTTGGCAACTTCCACAAAATGCCTACCACAAACTCCACTTAACCATGTTGCATGATCTACAAAAAATATACAACTGGCTTCAAATTATCAACGCACACAATCTCCAATAACTGTAATTACTCTGATCACATCTAGACAACTTCTTAAACAATTGGAAAAATATTACTTCAGTAATTTAAGATCTGCTTTCAAATAGCATAAATTCCCTTACAATTCTTAACTCACATCACAGAAAAACACCAATGTGCTATAATCTCTCATATCAAAATCTGCAATACTGATCTGCCTTAAAATAATTCTGACCATTAATGATTAATCTCATAAGATTCAATTACTTTAAATCCTTCTCCAAAGGTATCAAACACAATTATGAAAATCATCAAAAGCATCAGCTGTAATAGCTGTTAAACTGAAATTACTCTCAAAAGAGTATAGCAACAAAATATTGGATTGGCAAACAAGAATTACTAAATGCAATCCTGTTGACATTTATCGTTACTTTATTTAACAAAATTTCGACTGATATGTGACTAGTAGTTCCTTGTTTAATTCACTTACATCTCGTGTACACTCGGATGATAAAAATGAGTCCCTCAATGGCGAGTAAGATGAGTAACCACCGTACAATCGTATAAATACGAAAGACCTCGCCCCGTCGACTTGGATGATAGTTCCCTAAACGATGGGTAAGATGAGTAGCCACCATACAATCGTATAAATACGAAGGACCCCATCTCGTAGACTGTATGAGTGAATGTACCAGATAGGAATCAACAAGTTTCTAGTTGTCATATAAAAGCGATGTTCATTCACTAAAGTGAATAACTTCTTAACATCTCCAAACAATCCAATGGAAAAAATCCCTACTGATGAATAATACACACTCGCTAGTATGCAATGAACTGACGAAGTAATTTCTGATAATCAATTGCAGATCACGAGTTCGAAATACTCGTTACACAAAAAAAAACTATTCATGAAAAATATCCTAGCTGGAAAAATGTCTAAAAGACCAAACATCTGCTTAATAAAGCCAAACAATGGTGAGAATATCGTATAATGATGCCTGCCATATCATATGGTCACTCCATATTCTAGCAAATTCGAAGTATATAAATTCAAACCATTTCTTAATAATCAAATCACTCCTATTAGAAAAATATACATGTGTGCCCAGTATTCATGAAAATAATCGTATCAGGTAGTTATGACTCTTACAGTACCTTTCATAATCAGCTGTAATTTAATTTCCAAGATCGTCGATTTTCCCTACATAAAGAATTTCTCGAAAGATCGGCGTGAATATCATTTCATCCATGAAATGACGATTGCCTTCGAAATCCCAAGTGAATCAGCTGGTGGACTCCTCTCGTCAGGAATCGAATCCATCGCTCTGCGGTGCCATCTTGTCTCTATTTGCGTCTACTCGGACATGTTAAACTTCGGATTACCCATAGCGGATATTGTCCAACTCCTTCTCGAAAAAGTTCATGGAAACAGCGGACCCCCTACTCCTCTTCTAAGATACGCCACTGTTCCGTTGAATGTTCAGTTTGAGTATTGCAAGTTCAATCTCAAATGACTGCTATGTCCCACTTCCGTAAAATAAAATTTTACTTGAGAGTGTTCAAAATTACGAAACACCCTGTATTTGTCTGTATTAGGTAATTCATGAAAACTGCATAAGATATAAATCTTATTAATGCACGATCTAATGTTCATCTGTGCCTATGCTAACAACATTCCGTATAATCGAAATAGTTAAAGTCGCTTTGAATGTGTTATAGAACAGCATAGTTATAAAGTTATTCATATAAAAGCAATGTTCAAACTGTGTTGAAATGAAGCTTATAATAAAGTCTTCAACTGCTTACAGTGCGGTTCTGACATATCCCGGCCGTCTGTAATCGCTTCCTCGGCCAGCCCGCCTGGATCAATGACCCGCTCGGCCTTAGCTGCTCGGTGATGCAGGCACTGTCACCTACACTTTTCCGTGACAGTTTCTGTATGTTACGTGACCTTCAATGTGCGTCTCGCTGCGCTATAGAGCTTGCTCCTACCTGCTCGTCTGACTGAGCTCGACTGGACTTGCTGACACTGTCTTCACTCCCTTATCTGCTTGGGGCGGACACGTGGTATAGTCCCCCACCACAGTGCTCTCACGTCACGGTCATAGTCTCGAACCCGTATCATCTCGACTGTTCCGTTATAAAATAACTTACTTCCATAAAATTATTTCCACATACAATGCATGCTATATATCCTCTTCTAAGATGTTTAATTATTATAATTCCATAAATATCTCAATAAAGCTTCACATCTCTATCCATAATTCCATCTTCTTACAGATTTCAATGCCTCCTTGATACTAGACCTCCTACGTCATCTTGACATTCTTCTTGACGCGATCGGTGCGCTATCTTTTAAGAGCTCTTCTCAAAACCTCAACTACAGCTTAATGTCTGCTGGCGTAGCCGATAGCCTAAACTAGGTATCGGGTACAGTAACCAATATTGGAAGGAGATGACGCGGTGTTGGACCAAGCGCACCCTGGAACTACCAGTCCGATTCGAAAAATTGTTTTATATGATAGCCTGATTCAAGAGGAAGAGTTTAGGCTATGTAGTATTAGGATACACCTCTCAGGTAACCTTAAAGATTGATTTTTGTTCAGTACGTCGGTAGAATAAGCGTTCCCGAACTGCTCTATCCGCATGCGCTAGCCTTATGGTTAGTGATAAGTACACCGTTTCACCGATCTGAACCAACATTTGTATACATACCCTTTGGAACTCTGCGAGTAACACTGTCTACGTGAAAGTTTGGACAGACCAGTCCATTCCCTGCATTTAGGCCCTTTGGCACAAATCTACACCTTTTCATCGATCTGAACCAAAATTTGTATACTTACCCTTTGGAACCCTGCGAGTAACACTGTTTACATACAATTTCGGACAGGCCACTCCATTCCCTGCACTTAGGCCCTTGGCAAAAATCTACACTGTTTCACCGATCGGACCCAAAATTTGTATACTTACCCTTTGGAGCCCCGAGATTACCACAGTCTGCTTGAAATTTGGGACAGACCACTCCATTCCCTGCATTTAGGCCCTTTGGCACAAATCTATACCGTTTCACCGATTTGAACCAAAATGTGTATACTTGCCATTTGGAAACGTGCGAGTAACACTGCCTACATGAAAATTATGACAGACCATTCCATTCCCTTCATTTAGGCCCTTTGGCACAAATCTACACCGTTCCACCGATCTGAACCAAAATTTGTATATATACCCTTTGGAGTCCGGCGAGTAACACTGTCTTCATGAAATTTTGGACAGACCACTCCATCCCCTGTATTTAGGCCCTTTGGCACAAGCACACCGTTTCACCGATCTGAACCAAATTTTACATACATACCATTTGGAACCCGACGAGTAACACTGTCTGCTTGACATTTTGGTCTGACCACTCCATTCCCTTCATTTAAGTCCTTTGGCACAAATCTACACCGTTTCACCGATCTGAACCATATTTTGTAAACTTACCCTTTGGAACCCTGCGGGTGACACAGTCCACTTTAAATTTTGGACAGACCACTCCATTCCCTGCATTTAGGCCCTTTATCACAAATCTACACCGTTTCTCCTAATTGCACCAAATTTTACATACACTTTGAAACCCTCCTGGTAACACTGTCCACTTGATATTTTGGACAACGCTGTCCATTCTCTACATTTAGAATAACAGACAAAATAAACTAGAAAACCACGTATTAAGGCCCTAGAACCATTCATGTCCGTAGTAGTGTAACTGTAAGAGTATTTTAATAAGTCTATTGTTGACGGGCAGTTCGTTTGCATCACGTCACCCCTACCAGTGTCCTGGTGCAGAATTGCGAAAATAGTTGCATCTTGCGCTGTTTATAAATTGCAGTCACGAGCAGTAATTAGTGCAAAAGGATCTCTTAGACACCTTAAAACAGTGTTATCATGAACATATTATGCCTCTGTATAAGTGCAATGGTGTTGGTGCAGTACACTGAGGTTACCAGCTGCAATAGGCGTTGGTGCTTTAAAATTTACCTTCATTTATTCCGAACCTTATCGTTGAGCGCTCTGTGCGATAAATGATACCATTGCTTCCTCAGTAGCTTGGGACAGCCAACGTTTTCCAAAGTGTTCTGATTATTTTCCAACGGTGCTATGCGACTAAAGACAACACTATTGGTCTCTACATTTCTAACAGCCAATGAGATATAGGCCCTAGGCAGTGTCTTTTATTTCACTTACTCCTCCCTCTAATCATTATTAAAAAAATTGTTTGTAAATTATATGTGTCAGTGCTGTAGTTACAAAATAGCCGTTTCCCTATTCATTATTATCATTACGGGAAAATGAACTGAATGTTACGTCCATTATACTGTACTACTTATCATCCCCACTATAACCACCACCACCACCATCACCACAAAAAGTTATATTTATATTTTTTTTTCTGTTAGATTAAGTATCATGTGCCAGTTCTGTTGAAGTATTCATTATCACCCATAATAAACAAATAAATCCACCGGGCGAAGCCGGGCACTACTGCTAGTATGGAAATAAGTAGCAATTTGGATATTATTGTGTTTACGTGCCCAGGTAACATTGTTGATTAGTTTAGAGGCTTAGCGACATCATGGTGATGTAGGTAGCCCCGTGTACTTGTATGTCTGTAGAACTTTTCTGATACCTTGTGTCACTGTGGTGATGCACCCTACTAGTGTGGCTATTTGCAATTGAGGTAGGATACGGGTAGGAAGAAGCCGTGGCTATATGATAGGTACCATCCCAGCACTTGCCTGGAGTAGAAGGAAGAAACCCACGGAAAGCCACTTCCAGGATGGAATTGAACTCGCCTGTTGATAGCTTTGGCTCACGAGGCTGAGTGTACCACATTCCGGCCCTCAGACCAGAATTAGATTTCTTGGCAGAGCCGGAAACCGAACCCAGGCCTCCACGGTGACAGCCAAGAATGCTAGCCACTACGCAACTGGGCGGACACCCACGTAAGAATGAAACCTGGAGGGATATGATAAGTTATGCCAGGGAGGTACGGTTCCCCTGCGTTCTTGAGTGCTATGAGGTATCTAAGTAACTGACTGTGTGGTCCAACGAGTCGCAATTTTGCATGTTATGCTAGGCCTTATGTGCACCGATGTGACGGCTCAATGAAGCGCTTAACCCGGAGTGTGTGCTGTGCAGTTCAGGTCGGATGTGATACTATGTTAAGTTGGGAGTGTTTATGGTACCATTACTTGAGTTTACTGATTCAGGTCACCGTGAACACGAACCAGGATGTTTGTTTTAACACTCTCGGTAGGCAAGTGTTGCCCTTTATTCAACATCTCCATGATGGTGTGCTGTCGACACGGCAAATTTCCACGATGAAATTAGCTATGTTTAGAGGGCTACCCGCTTACGGTACTCGTTCTACGTACATACACCCTGCCACACCTCTACTGACCCCCATAATCACCTGATCGTATCATATTTTGACCCAACGTCGTATTCATAGAATAGAAATCAAGATACATTTATTGAAGCCTCCCGTAGGGGATTCTCACTATTCAGTGAAGTTCTATAATGATCAGTGAATAAGTCCTATCCCACAATACTGTACACAAATTAGCTTTGTCTCCATACCGCTAGAGCACTATGACTGCTGCTCAGCAGCTTCACAGTGACTACAGGTTGCTATGTTTAATCGATGCTATAATGGTTTATTGTGCAAGGGGATGGTTTTTATTATACACACTCTATTTAAAATGGGCCACTTAAACGGTCTAGCACAAAATGGAACTTCATTCGGGATCAGAGTCAGGTTAATCGTGCTAATATTTGACTGTCCTTTCTATAGCACATAGGGGCAATGTGTGTAGTTTTCAAAATTAATTCTGATTTCATAAAACTAGTCGGGAGTTTCATTTAAATCTGCCATGCTTCATTTGTAGGGCACCCAAGGCAAGGGTTTGTGTCACCAGAAGAAAGTATTGAGTAACTCAAAACTTTCAGTGAAAATGATATTGAACATATTTGCCTTGATCGCTCTTATTTACATCTCCTCAACTCTCGATGAAGTAAGTGATATTGACGGCGTAAATTATGATACAATTTAAATTCTTGAGCAAGGCAGTGAAACAGTCTATTGTAAGGACAATTGAACTCACAGGTGAGGAATCTTTAAATAGTCTAAAATTTCATCAGTTTCTAATACCGGTGCAAGTATTAAAAGAATTGAAACTTGTAAGCATGACAGACTTATGAGAACTGACCTCATTTCATAATCAGAATCCAAACGGGAGAGGACAATGCAAACTTCTTCAAAGTTTTTGGCAGTACCACAGCCTATCCCTAATGACAAATCGTAAGAGATAACATTTCGAGGAAGGGAAATGTTATTTGTCACTGTTTTTTGGTTTGAACACAATGATTGTAGAACACTGGAAGCTATACTTGCTTGCCCAATTTGGTACCACTGAGTTACTGGAGTTACACAGGGAGTATTAGCCAATCTTAAACAGAACTGATTTTTATTTGCACAAAAGTGTTGCCTCTTTCATCACATTATTATGTAAGCTTGTAATGTTTTTTCTACTAAATAATCAAACTTCAAGGCTCAAGTGCACACCGCAGACAAAGAAAAATAAAATCTTCAGGATACACGATACGATAATGATGGACACGTAATAGGAAGACTCCGTCAGAAAAGTAACTGCATTGTGCATTGTTTCCAAACAGAAAGCGAACAAGGTTATATGTAAATTGCATAATAGGGCTGTTTGTATTGTATTTTACTGAGACACTCCGTAAAATGTAGTGAACATAAGAAAGATCTCTGAGTGAAATGTCTATAACCATTCGTTGAAATCAGGTAAAAGAAAGGAGGCAATGAAACAACGTTCTCTCTGTGATTTAAGTATTGTTGCATTAACCTTGCAGGAGTAAATTTCTTCACTTGCTATCCTGTTTTATACACTAGTGTCCAAACGTTTAGCATAAGTTACGAATTAGCACGGCAGCAGGAAATATACCTCAAATCGCACGACATATACATCTGCCTACCTTACATGTTCGCTTAGTAAAGGAAAGGAGTATTCCCTGCTTTGACTAGCAGCGTAGCCGCAAGTTAAACACGGCCAGTCCCTGCGCTCCATATTCCCTCAGTCGTGTTTGCCCTGTTATAGTGTGCGGAGTGTACCCTCGACGTGAACGTGACAACATTATGGCACAACGACGCCATTTGGACCCCATTTTGCAGGGTAGAATACTCGGGCGCCTGGAAGCAGGCCAGACACAGACCGAAGTCGCCGCATCCTTGAATGTGCCACAAAGTGTCATTTCCAGGCTTTGGAGACGATTTCGAGACACAGGAGGTGTTAGTCGTAGGCCAGTACCAGGTCGACCAAGAGTAACTACCCCACAGCAGGATCGATATCTGGCCTCAACCGCCTAACGAAATCGGAGTGCACCTGCAAGACAATAGTCGGCGGAGCTTGCAGCCGTATCAGGGTTTGCCGTTTCCCGGCAAACTGTGTACCGGAGGCTCAGAACAGCAGGGATGTTTGCAGAGACGTCCAGGGGTGTGCGTCCCGCTCACTGCAGCACAGAGACGGGCCCGTTTAATGTGAGGCCGTCATCGTCGAAATTGGACCATGAATGAATGAATGGAGGCATGTGCTCTTTTCAGATGAATCCAGCTTCAGTTTTATGGAGAGAATCGGGAAGCTGATACAACCACAGGAACATCGTGGAACGGGACCAGTATGGTGGTGGTGGCGTCATGGTGTGGGGCGGCATCATGTTGAATGGCCGTATGGCCCTGCACATCTTCATGGTCGGTCCGAGGAACACTGTGAACGCTCGGAGATACAGGAAAGACGTACTGAGACCACATGTTCGACTCCTCAGAGGTGTGGTTGGTCCAGACTTCCTCCTAATGGACAATTATGCTCGACCACACCGCGCTGCTCTGGTGGATGAATTTCTGGCTGGGGAAGACATTCATCGCGTGGACTGGCCAGCGAGGTTTGTGGATCTGAATCCTATAGAACATGCCTGGGATGCATTGGGGAGGCGAATTGCATCCCGTTAGCCTCCACCAAGGACCCTCCAAGACCTTCGCATTTCCCTTTCGGAGGAATGGGATCGACTGCCACAAGAGCTCTTGGACCATCTGATAGAGAGCATGCCACGTCGCTGCGAAGCATGTGTGGTCGTTAGGGGTAACCATACACCATATTAGCAGCATATTTTGTTGTGGAAGACATTGCCAAGTTTTGTTAGTTGTAGTCCAAGGTGTACCTTAGCTATCCGAACCTTGCTGACACTGTTTATTTGGACAAGTTGTGTGACATATTGTGTGTGATTCAGCTTCCGTTTGTTCAGCAATCCGTCTGACATTCCTATCAGGCGGTATGGACTCGTTTAGTGATTATGCTTAAATTTCGGACATTAGTGAATTTAAATTACCATTAATCTTTTACTGTATGTGTTTTGTAATCCTAACATTTAAATACGCATTTTCATTCCAAATTTATGAGTCTATGCTTTTGTAATCGTGGCACCACAGCCCATGAAGGGCCTTGGTGTACCAAGCGACCACTGCTTAGCCATTCGGCCAACAGATTGTTTGGTGTCAGCGAGTTGGTACCCTTCGGCCATTTATCTTGGTTTCCGTCACCGAAGCTCTTCCTCACTGTCAGAGAGCTTCTCAATTGTTCTCACGAGTGTCCTACCCCGTGCCAGCCATTACGTCAGTTTCTAATATCCCTCACGGAGTCAGGAATCGAACCCGGGGCCTCTGGGTGAGTGGCAGGCATGCTACCCCAAGACCACGGGGCCGGCGCACATGCTTCAGCAAGACAATATTATCCCCTTAACGATCCCATCGCACTATGTGTCTGACACTCAAAATATCTCAGCCTATAAGGAATTATCTTAAAAATATATAAATGCAGCCAATGGCCACTTATTTTATTTTCAGGATGCGTCAGGGAAGGGATTTTGAAAGGAAATTGTCCATAGACCTATTGAAAGGAACCGTCTCGGCATTTGCGTGGTTGTGAAAATGGGAAACCATGAAAACCATTGTCAGGACGGACAAGGTGGGATTTGGACCCATGCTCTACAAATGCCAGCCAGACACGAGCAAGCGCGTTACTGCTCTCAACCACCGTGCCTGGTTAGGATTTCTTAAACATTTATGTATGCTTTTAATTTATAGATTTATGAGATGTTTTTAACCTACAGCAATCTCCAATGTGTACAGCGTAATGTACTGTAGGTCCAATTGTGTTGATAGCATACGTGGATGGACTTGACTGCTTTCCTCGTCGAATCAACGTGGTTATCAAGGTTCAAGGTGTGGGGTAGATGGACTCGCTGTTCCGCCTCTTTTATAGAACAATAATAACTTTTAGAACGATGTCTCCAGAGGATGAATTATTGTCCGTCTTTAGAACTTAGCTAGTAAGTTCATATAGGTAGAGTGAAAACCCAAATATCCAATTGGTAAGGTTGTCTTGAGGCCACATACAGATTATTATTATAATTATTATTATTATTATTATTATTATGTTCACTTTGAGTTTGTAGCAAGATAGTCATCAGCCCCACAACAATTGACTTTGTATGAACTCGGTCTAATAACCTGTGTTGTTGTGTTGCCTGTATTAGTAGAATCCTCATTGGGCTAGAACATGAAGTTTGTTTAGGTCCAGTCTGGATGGATACGGAAACAAACTAGCTGCGTTAAGCCTACCCGATATTTCACCTGGCCTGACAAGTTCGAGATGTGCCAACACCCGCTTTGTCACCCAATTCAAGCAGTGGGCACTAAACAAAGTGTTTTGAGGTGGAGGCCTACATGAGCTACGTTACCACAACTCACATTATTGCTAAGAGGGTCTCTAAGATATCACTCTCTGTTACAATCCAAATAGAGTTATGCAAACACTTGGGTTCTGTGGATGCTTGTTTACCAGTTTGTCTGTCTGTGAGACCGGTGTATATTGTGCCCGCGAGCCACTTATAGCCAGAATATATTTTCAAGATTAGTATTGTGATCGCAGGAATATGATGAAATATAGTTGGAAACCAAGGAGAAAATCGGAGATGAGCAAGTGGATTGCAGATAAAGGAATATGAGTATATGATTTCCGAGTATGTCAAACTATGATATTGGTGATGAAGTACACCCATTATAATTTCATGTTGATTGAATAAGCCGTTTAGGAGATATAAGATGAGCCCTTGCAGTCAGGTGTGTAGACCCCGTGACGTCAGCGCAGTGCCAGAGTATACAACGGCGAGGCGAAGCGACGGATATTCATTCAGATTTTCAGATTTTCACTGTCAACAAGTACGCTTAGCAAGTTGCCTTAGTTGGGGAAAGGCCATTTAACACGTCAGTCTACGAAGCGCCAGTTCGCTCGCACAGAGCTTGTCAACATAACATTCAGCAAGTATAAGTTACACGAGGTGTTGACCTCAGACACTCTCGTATCGTCAAACAGTCATCGCAATCAAATTTATTCAGACTATCATTTATCTACATGTCTGAACGTATAAAACGTTCAAGTTTTAATAGTCATCAAATTATAATACACCATAGCACGAACCGATATAAATGGAACTGAAACATTAAGTCATCGAGGTAATCGATAGCAACAACTGTGATGTACTTCTAAATCACAGCAATATGACTGTAAAAACTACAATGCTTCGACATCCACTATTTTCCAGCACTTTACAAATTAGGCATCTGGTAACATGTGATTCACGATGAGAGAATAAGTTAAAGTGGATTGGTGAACGAGGGAATGGACAAAGCAGATGAAGAAACCTCAAGCCAACCCTGCTAACCACCAGAGGGGATCTGTTACCTAGCCGTTTTGAAGGAAAACCATGGACCACAGTTACCAGAAAACATTCCAGAGAATCCACGAATTATCCAGGAGGATGGAACGTGAGGTGGACACCATGTCGAACCAGCCAGCAGGTGTACCATGGATCAAGCAACGTGGGAGAATGGTAATACGTCATGCTTTACCGAGAAACCATAAGCTACGGACGTCCCCTGCCGAAGCTGCTGTATTGAAGTTCTGAAAAAACATGCATTAAGTAGTTTTGATATTTATTTGGGAACAGATCATGTAAAAATCAGTGTAGTTATACCCTGTTATATTTTTGATACCACTGTGTAACACTACACGCAGTTCGCTACGAGTAAATTAGTTATTTCGCCACATGAACGGTATCTATATCGCTACGAGTGTGGGCAGGAAGGAAGTTGCATGCTTTTCAACATGATCGCATTCACATATCCGCGCGGGCTATATCTCAAGCCTAGTTTTGATAGATAGCTGTGATGAGCTAATTGTTTATTTAATTCATGGAGATTAAATTATTTTTGCCAGTTGATAATACATTATTTTCCTTTGAACAACCAATTGAGATTTGTCAAAACAGACAGCGTATTTCATATTTTTCGGCATGAGTTGAACAATTGAGTGCAATTGTTTATAACAAATTCAATTGTTAATTAAATAATTACAGTTGTTAACAAGTAAAACACTTAGATTGTAGAGGAGGAAATTGTTGCTAACATGGAGAAGGAAGATTGGACGCTGATAATAATAATAATAATAAGACATTGTTGATGAAGTTAGGAATTGTTGAAGCTCGTTATGATAATGATATTCTTTAAGTTAATTATTGATGATGACATATTGTGGACAGAGTGGAATAGTCTTTGGTCCCTGAATTATTGATGATGTTATATTATGGACAGAGTGGAATAGTCTCTAGTCCCCTGAATTGATGCATTTTTGTAGTGGAAGTTGTAGTCTTTTTTCCAAGAATATAATTGATGTTTTTTCCCCAAATGTGTGCGAGGATTAACCATTGAGCATGGATAACGAGTAATGTTTATTACTGAAAGTAATAATTTGTCACAGTGATCCGTAAGCACAATACCGTTCTAGCTATGTTAATTTAATGTCTTAACTATGAAGTTAAAGAGGTAAAAGGAGAACAGATTCAATTTAAGCTGAAGTTATGATTTTCACGATTCATATTATAAATTATGTAATAGCGTGATCGCTCATGTATGAAGTAAATATGACAATAACTACTTATGACAGACACGATTATGCCTGATAGTGATAGCCATCGAACTAGCACAAGGAATCTTTATGCAACCTGTGATGCTTAAATACGCCCTATTTTACTTGGCGAGGAGTAGGAGGATTGTTTTCATCATACGTATATGTGAATGACCGCTGATGAATAAAACATGTCTAGCTGGGACATAGTTGTTGCCAAACTCAGTTAATGAAATCTATGGAAAAAAATACATACAAATACATTATATAATCATAATAATAAGTTATTGTAGCTAACTAAGGATTTATATTTCAGCGCTCTTCATTTTATTATTGAAGCGCTTATTATTTAATTTTTTTTTCTAGCGAAGCCTCCGTGGCTTAGGCGGCAACACGCCGGCCTCTCACCGCTGGGTCCGTGGTTAAAATCCCGGCCACTCCATGTGAGATCTGTGCTGGACAAACCGGAGGCAGACAGGTTTTTCTCCGGGTACTCCGGTTTTCCCTGTCAACATTTCATTCCAGCAACACTCTCCACTATCATTTCATTTCATATGTCATTCATTTAATCATTGCCCCAGAGGAGTGCGTCAGGCCTCGGCAGCCGGCACAGTTCATATCCTCGCCGCTAGATGGGGGCTTCATTCATTCCATTCCTGACCCGGTCGGAAACTGGAAGCAGGCTGTGGATTTTCATTTTCAATTTTTCTAGCGCACTTTACGAAGCGCAGACTTTAATTGCATTTTGAGTGACGTCAGTGTGAGGAGATTCCACATGGTTTAGTGGATTATGTTCGATTCTAGTCTGAGATGTCAAGTTTTTTTGAATAGTGACTTGTCCACATTCAACATGACTTAGTCTTTTTCAAGACTACACCACAATTTAATAACTTATTCATTTTTCTAGGATGGGACGACTGTAGGATAAGAATATAGGATGTTTTCTCTCCACAGGAGTGTGTTTCAATTAGGTTTATTTTACCCCAGAGGTCGTAGGAGGGTCATTTTATTTTTCATGGTACAGTTCTTAGAAAATAAATGACTGCTACATTTTATCTTAACTAACTTCTGACTATGTATGATATGTCTGTTATTTTTTCCTTTGTTCATTGCCTCGAGTGGAAATTGAGGTCAATGTTGCATTATCTCGACTATATGCCCAGGACGACCCCGAGGTCCATCTCATGCTCGCATTGTTCTCTGTCTGTTAGGTAGTCAGCCCGAAGGCTGGTTGGATCCCCAAATTGTACCGCCATTAGGTTATGTGGGTAGATACCCACAAAAACCCCAGGCAGCGCTATATTGAGGCGTACTAGGCAAGATGAGGAGTGAGGTAGTTTGCCATTGCTTTCCTCACTGAGTCAGAACAGCGGTACTAACCCTACGAGTAGAACCTTTCACAGCATCCACAGGCACTGACTGTGCCCTGAATGCCATTACTAAGCACCACCCATACCTCAGTAGCTTCCATATAATCACAGCCATGAGTGAGACTGAGACATCGGTGAAAAGCCACATTTTACTCTAGCCTGTGCCAACAGACAAATGCAAATGTACTGCATTCGTCAAGAGATGGCAAACAGGCCAGCATTGTTCTCAAATTTCACATATATGTATGGCGACTCATCGGTGCCAAGTGGCTTGCCATAACGTACCGGTAGCAAACGGGCACAGTATGAAACGCATGAGAGAAGTTGAAGAAAATTTGCTGCAGATGTAGCCACTCACCCGTGCACCTTTTCAGCTCTTATTTCATCGCCACCATCTTACCGGAAAGAAAATGGCTATACTTTAAATTTCGTTTTCCAAGTTGACTACTGTCTAACGAATCATCTGATCCGTACCAAATTACTGGCTTTCTCTCCATCAAGTGAGAGAAGTCAGACCTCGATGTTAATACGCTGTAGATTGATTAATTTAGAAGTTGTGCCGTGCACAATTTTCAAGTTTTTTAATAGGTTCTGTGCGTGCATGCCCTTCTTAGCTATTCGTAAATGCCTTAAACAACTTAGAACAACGCAGCTAACCTCTCGTGCACCTTAATCACACATTCGATCTCTGCAAAAAGAAACTATAGAATTGCATTTTCTAAGTTGACCCTCGGAAATGGGAATCATTGGTTCCCTCGTAAATTAAGAATTAAGCACTTAACTACCGTCTAATGAGAGGAGTAGAGAACGCCTAAGTGTTATCGTTGTCAACTTATTTTAATACGGTACTGGTCCAGTGTGTGTGTATACAACCCGTTTTAATTCCTCAACGCCTGAACTTAGATGAACAAACACTACTGAAGAAGAAGTCTATCTTCCATACCCCCTATCCACCCTTTCCATATTGGCACTATCTAAGCGAAAAGGAAAATGGCAGCAACTTGAATCTTCATAGCTTAATTCGGCTACCACCGAAGAAAATATTACAGTATGATTCCTACTAAATTTGTGTCTCACTTGCCGTCTTGTCAAAGAAGTCGATCGCCATAGCTACAAAATCCCAACTAATTGATTTCAATATACTGGCTATGTGCGTACTTTACATGTATTATAATCAAAATCTTACTTATCAATGTTCTCCAAAATTGACATTTAGAAAGGTTGATTTTTGGACTGAGTTTGAACGCATTAATAGTAAGTTTTACGTGCATCCGCCATCATAAATATAGCAAACTTGAAAGCAATTATTCAAAATCTAATCAACTTTGAATTTTGAAACATTGGCAAGGTGGTAGTGTGTAGAAGATGTATTATGCTGAGGACACACCAGCATAAAATATACATATTCAGGATGGGGACAATGAGTTATATCAAAATACTAAAATCGATAGATTAGGATATAATTAAGCAATCAGACTATCACGATAAGTGGTGAAAGAAGAGTATTGTATGCAAGACAGGCTGTAAACCAAGGTGTATTTATTTTTTAGAAGATTTCCTGGCAGCGGTAGTTGCTAGGCGATCTGTCATTTACAGAAATAATCGTAAGCAGCCATTTGGCATGCGTGTAACGGGCTTGAATCGCATTGAAACGCAAGTTTATCTACTGTTGACATCACGATGAAACGGTTCACTTGGGCAGGGTAGCGTAGCGTATTTGCTATGGAGCGATTGTTTCAGCCCGGAAGTCTGCATTCAAAACCATCCCCTGGCAAAGTTCTTTATTCAATGGGCGCTCTCAAAACGGCCTTTAGCCACGTACAGAAATGGCAATCTTGCCACGCAAAACTCATTTGAATTCACCCGCGAAGCGATCTGATTGGCTAACTTCAGCAGCTGATAAAATGACACCAGCGTGAAAAGTCGACTTTTTTCTCAAATTATTTATAAGTTTGACCAATTGTCTAACGCTCATATATCCAGTTCATCTTGTTTGCGACGAACTTCTATAAGACGTTTAAATCGATAACTGACCATCTACATACACTGAAATAGACAAGTGTATAGATTTCAATCAAGACACCAATCATGCCAACTATTACAACATTCATATCGATAAATAAAAGATATAATTGAGAAACTACCACGAAAAATTGCGAAAGAGGAGTTTCGTATTAGAGACCATAGATGCACAAGTTATGAGAATATCATACTGAATATTACTAGAAACCGCCATCGTGAATATTTAAAAGTTTAAAGTCAATAATTCACTATGTTAGAAAACGTTTCATTTCTTAATTGTACTCATGACAGAAGCACAGCGCTCTTATACATTCAAAATGACTGCTATGAGGGCTATAAAATCATCGAAAGTGAAAAATCAGTGAAAAAGAAGTATTGTATGAGGGATCCCACTTCCACGAGTAACGAGAATGTTATTGTGAATAATACGCTGAACTGACGTTGTCAATAATTATATGCAATATAAAAATAAAATAAAACAGAATGATAAAGTGCTATAATTAAAATATCTGTTAGGGGATTGTACCGTATAAGAAACTTACTACACTATTTTCAAAAAGTTATCAGATAGCTTATTACTCACAATCACTATCATGAATGTCCCGAATAAAATATATTACAACAATAACTCACTATCTGGTATACATACGGTTCAAAACATACCAAGAGGTTAGTGTCGTATTGGGCGTCTATTCAGTATAAAGATTAAATTCGCTGATTTAATAAATACGAGTATGTAGAAGATTTCTCACAACTAAATTGCTAAAACATTCAATAAATGAGAGAAATTTCATTGAAACTGGGTGAGTGAGGAGTCAAAACATTTAAATATCTCTTATCTAAGCCCCAAGACTGTTTATTGAACAGTACACATACCTTGGCTGTCATTTCGAATGTATAACTTATTAGAAAACAATTCTGAGTAACAAATGAAGCTACAGATACGGAAATTGGCAAGATGGTAGGTTCGTATAAGAGCCTTGGTAAAATGAAGTCTTATTTATCGATATGATATTACGTTTCCCAGCATTATTCTGGTATTCAGCGTAGAAATTTGACACACTAGATGATCTTAATTTTACCACACATGTGAACAGAAGATATAAATAAATTCATGAATTTTATTGGAAGTAGACTATGTATTCTTTAGGGGACATCTTGTTTTCAGGGAACGGTTAATATACTTTTAAAGTTCAACCAGAACTTAAAACAAATAAAACCCTAAATTATGCCCAAATTTCTTTACTTTTAACTGTGATTTAATGTTTGATTATCCACAGTTTGGAGTGAGATAATCACCTCAATCATGAATATGTTGTCTTGAAATACAGTACTACTACAATGAATGAAGATTGTTTAATGATATCTGGTGAAATGAACGCCAACGACACGGTCCTGTTCTTCCATTCACATATATCTGCATGGCTTACTTCGGTTAAATTAGCATGTGTTGGTAAATCATTTAGATACTGGACATAGTTGTATACCTGTTACGTTCTAGCCAATTGGACGCCAACTTCTTAGCGTCTATTGATCCTATCTTACCGAATGTTGAAAATACATAATGGACGATATATTTGTACATTTATCTTAAATCTAGCTGGCTCACACTCGGTTCAAGTTTTCCATATACAGTGGGTGGCCAAATTAGTAAGGCCTGTGTGTAAAAATTGGAGAATTATTTTAGATTATTAATCTTGAGCTTGAATGTATGTAATGATATTATTAAGTCCCTCACACATCTCTGTAAGTCTTGAACAGTCAGTTCTACTTTAACCCTCCGACACTCGCGCTAGTAAAAGATACAGCGTTACTCGCGCGGACTACATATGTAGCCCAAAAAATTAATCGATCTGATGGACTCGCACACTTTATTTTTGGTGTTCAGTTTTAATAATATGTAAAATAGTAGTATATAGAAGTATTCTAAGCTAAATCTAAGGATTTTATGTAGGCTTTTATTTTCATATGGAGAGACAATACAAACCTAAGAAGAAAATTCAATTTTATCGTAAATCTTAGGTAAAACTGCAACAGAAATATAACTAATGGAACTAGAACCGTAAAATTATTTTTATGTAAACCTAAATACTTAGATTAGTGGATACTTGGATTGGAATTGAACAGAAATAGAGTACTAGGTTAGATATTTTCCTTAGAAAATCAGCACTTACAATGAACAAGTTCAGTATTTTCATTTTTTTTTTCTCGAATTCTTAAATTTTATTTTTGCCCTTTTGGCTACAATCTATAGCCCAGGAAATACATAAGCATGCCCATACAAATTTGTCACCCAAGCATTCGATGCAAATGGACACTGATCCGAGAAGAATTTTATTGCACTTTGCGCAGCTAGGCCTATTCCTTGTTGATTTATCCCTCCCTCGTCCACACAAGAAGCAACAGCCTACTTTATTTCCACTACACTCAACCTATCACTACTTTCATCTAAACACTGGCTGATCTGAAAGTCATCTCCATGGCCACCTCCTGTGAGACAACGCTTCCTTTGCACGCTCCATTCTGAAACAAGGATGCTCGCGCGGGCTACTATTGTAGCCCAGACGACTGCTAATGCATCTAGTGTCAGTTTGGTGCAATTAGTTTAGTCGGAAACACGCCCGTCTGTTAAATACAACGTCAACATGCAGTTACAAAGATTCGCAATATTCCTAGCAAAGAATATACTCTGCGCTACAACATAATAAATCACTGGGCTACACCTGTAGCCGGCGCTAGTATCTGAGGGTTAAGAAGCTCATTAGTGTACGCTCATTGGAAAATACACTAATTATGCCACAGTTCCCTGATGACTTTGCTGTGACACGTGCTATTTCTCATGGATTTGTTTCTTTGAACGTTTGTGTGAAGTATGTATTACAGTGAAGTGTCTTTTCATTACTGGTTCTGGAGCTGACGGCGTCCATAATCTCGTAGAGGTCATGTTTCAAAATCAGTAGGCTATATCAAGGATATATCCACCTATTGTGGAGTATCATGATGATGAAATCAAACATAACTGCCTATGGTGCGTTTGCAGTGCGTACCAGATAGAGTCCAAGCTCTAATCGCTGCGAAGGAAGGTATTATGAAATGTGTGGAATTTGTCTGTTAACGTGTGTTATTGTGATGGTTGACTTAGTGTGTGTATTTATAATAGAAGCTAGGATTATGTAGGAGGCAGTCTTGGTCTTTAATTAGAATCCACTCCGGTATTTGCTTTCAGTAGAAGAGGAAATCCACGAAAAACTAGTTCTTGGATGATTGAGTTGGAAATTGAACTCGCCTCTTCTCAGTTCTGCCTCGCGAGCCTGAGTGTAGCACGTTCCAGCCCTCAGACCAGAAATGCATTTCTTCGCAGAGCCGGGAATCAATCCCAGACTTCAGTTGGCCACAGCCAAGAATGCTAGCCACGACACTACAAATTGGACTTGACAATAAGTGCCAGTGGTGTTATTCTGAAACGTGAGGAATCACTATATCTATCCAAAACACTTTGTATCCCTACTAAACATGTTATAACGTTAGTGTCAAAATGGAACTTTTTAAGAACGACTGCAAATTTATAACCCTGGAGAGAGAAGTAGATATAGGATGTGCATCAGAAGCCACGTTGAGAGGAAATATATAAAAAACAGAACTACCCATGAACCTGTCATGTACTGCATGGTTTTCGAACCATTCAAAAGTAAATATACGTCATTATAATAGGGGTTATTAGTTGTAGTTTTTTTTAACATATTGAATTTTACAGACGTCGGATTGCACGTATAATTTAATAAAATACTTGAACGTGTCAGTAAATCTACTGACATCACAGTGTCATTTAACTACCCTTAAATAAAATTGAATTTAGCCGGGATCGAGCCAACCGTTTTTGAATTTGAAGACCATCGTTCAACAAATTGCGCCCTCCAGCCAACAGCTAATGTGACAGCTATAGATTTTGCGTGATGGAAACGGGCTATATGTTTTAAAATAATAGTCGTCTGACACATAAGAAATATGTATGCTGCAATTAGTACGCTTTAGTACTAACGTGCCTGGCATGCTTCATTATAGCTCTGCCGTGGGACTTGGGAATTCCTTACTCGCATAACCCACGGTGGTGTCTTTCGAGGAGCCAGTGACCTCTGGGCTTTTAACCCCAAAAAACAGATTTTAGGTTAATATGTCACTACTGCGTTTTAACTCCTCTTTCCGCACTATTGGTGGAGCAAAATTATTATAGCTATCTCAGCAGATCCAATGTCCTGCACACGTCGACCAAACCAAGCAACCCACAAAACCATGTACATAATCCCTCTCGCCCCCTTGTTTACTACTTTATGGCGTTTGGTTTGTTATCGACCAGCCAACTCAGACCACACAAGTACACATTCAACAGTGCACACAAACTTATTAATGAGGGATGAAGTGGTCGACTCTATTATGCAAAGTGGTACCATCACATACACTTTTAAGAACACATTTTTGTTGTTTGAGTCTTCAGTTTTTCGACTGGTTTGAGGCAGCGCTCCATGCTTTCTTGTCCTGAGCTAATCGTTTCATCTCTACATAGCTACCATAGAACACATTACACGGATGAAATAGTTTAGGTCCACTCTAGAATATTGTTTACACTGCAGACCTTTCTTAGACTCTCTTTATTAACGGCTAGCACAGAAAAATCCATGTACAATAGAATGCACCTACTTATTTTAAGCCTATTTTCATTTATAAAAAATGGCTTATGAGATCGCCTGTTGTCCGTGTGTCTGTGTGTGTGCCCCCCCCCTAATAAGATCTAAACGGCTGAAGCAATTTCAACTCGGTAAGTGCACACTACTATCTCATCCAACCTAGACCGTGGCGTAAAAATTGGGACATATCACCAATCCAACACGGCGGCCGCGCGAAATATTTCACTGGCATTCTAGGCCTATATCTCCACAACGGTAGCAGATATCACCCTGAACGTTTGTACGGTGATAAAGGGTACTACTAGAAGTTCACCCTGCTAAGTACAAAACTAACATGGCGGCCAAGAGAAAATGAAACATTTTACTGGACATTTCTCGCGATTTAACCATCCGAGCGCAGTGAAACATGGTACAGCAAATGTATATACTCATTATAAGGCAGGTACATCACATTTAGTTCAATTGTTTACATAACCACAAGATGGCAGCTGTGTGAAATTTTAAAATTATGTTTTTATTTATTGTGTCCAAATCATGGGATCAAAGTGAAAGCTTGAATAACGAACCTACATTGTAATCTTCAACTAATGGTGCATAACTGTATGGCCTACATATACAGAGTGGTTCACCAGCCCCTTATTATTTAGTTTTAAGAAACCAAACTAACATTACATTTCTCCCGATGGTCGAAATTGCTCTGCGCTCTGCCTGTGTCATAGCAATGAGCCATGGCTCTATCAAAGAAAAACGACCATGAAGATTTCCATGCCAAATACTAAGGACCATTCTACTAATATGTGATTTATTGCTCCTTGAATGAACACACATACTCGTAATACGATCGAATGAGTTATGCTACTTGATCTTTAATTTTAGAAAGTTAAATCAACACCATAAACCATGATTGAAGACTTTGACATGGATTATAACGTTTGAGGAGGGATGGATGCTGTACCTATATACAGTAGTACACGTGCAGCCCGCGATATCCGCGTTGTAATCGTGACTCGGTAAAGTTCCGGCCGGACATTGAGGGTGAGAGCGGGTAGAATAGTGCTTTGAATCCAGCTGTAGACATACTTTTTTGAACGACAGCGTGTGCTCTAATTTAGTGGGGATGTAATGTTACTCCTGCGCGGTTGCTTCATCACCTCGCTGCGTGATTCACAGCCCACCTCGGGCTACCCCATGCCCCTGTGTTAACCAGCGGTTTGCGCAACAAGAAGAGAGGCAGTAACAAAGAGACCGTCTCGAACCTTCGCGGCCCACCCGGTAATGGAATTCTCGAGTAACCGTGAATCCTAGTCTGCTCTGGAAACATCCAGAGTCACCAGCCCCGCTATATAAAGCGACCTGGCCAGTAAGGGACGGACTGCGTGTTTTGGGAGTATGTTTTCCAGTGCGATAGAGGTGTTACAGTGACGTGCGAATTGCGAAACAGTGTGTATTCAAGAACAGTGAGTGACAGACTGTGGCTTGTGAACTTGAGGAAGAGTTGTTATTTCTAGCGAGGACACCGGCCTCACTAGTGCGGGATTAACTGCATGAGCAAGTGAAAGGGTGAGTGTCCTCTACAAATGGAAACTAATAGTGACTAGTAGTCTTTTATGAAATGTGACTCAGTGTGCCTATTGTGTAGTGTATATTTCTCACCTGCAATAAAGCTAATATTTCTTTAAAGAACCATTTGTGTTGTGCTTTACCTACTGTAATCCAATTAACGAACTTGCTACTAGGGGTTGCACGTATCAAATGGTGTCAGAAGTGGGATTACGAACCCAAGCACAAACACAACACCTGAAGGGCCTGGTTCAAACTCGTGCAGGTCATTTTACCACAGTTCACTATTTCTCCTGTGAGTGCATGCCACTCACAAGACAAACAACTAAAATGAAAGCGCAATTGCAAGCACTGCTACAAAAGTTAAGTGCCATGGAAACCAAGATGGAGGCCGGCCAGAAGAATTTAGAGGATGGCCAGAAGAAGATGGAAGACGGTCATAATAAGTTAGCGGAGGACCTGAAGAAGATGGAAGACGGCCTGAAGAATTTAACCGAGGACCTAATTTCCAAATTAGAAGACGGTCAGAATAAGTTAGCGGAGGAGCTGACGAAGATGGAAGATGGCCAGAAAGACTTAGCGGAGGACCTGAAGAAGATGGAAGACAGCCAGAAGAATTTAGCCAAGGATCTAACTTCCAAATTAGAGGACGGCCAAAAGAAGATGGAAGACGGCAAGATTAAGTTAGCAGAGGACTTGAAGAAATTAGAACAGGATCTGCGGGAGGAATTCAACACAGTCTGCCAGGGCCTACGTGAGGAAGTCACGGCAGTGGAAAAGAAGTTCGACGCCTTACAAGAGGAATTTGCCGAGCTGCGTCGACGCCCGCTGACGGGTGTGGAAGAGAAATTCAACGCTCTAGAGGAGGAAGTTGCCGAGCTGCGCCGACGCCCGCCGACGGTGGTGGAAGAGAGACTCAACGCTCTACAAGAGGAATTTGCTGAGCTGCGCCGACGCCCGCCCACAGTTACACCGGGAATATCAGGAACAGGACAGAGCAGAGTGATGCCCCCAACCTTTGACGGAAAGGTACCGTGGAGCACTTACGTCAGTTCGAGGCGGCCTGTTCCATAAACCACTGGAACAACACGGGAAAGGCTACAGCTCTAATTGTAGCGCTGAGAGGGGACGCCTTTGATGTCCTTCAGGCCATCCCGACTGAATCTTGGACTACGATTCACTAATCGCCCATATGGAGTCCCGGCATGGAGATAGCCATCTTCAGCAGGCCTACCAGATGCAGCTCCGGACCCGGGTGCAAACGAACGCGGGAACCCTGCAGGAGTTCGAGATGGACATCGCAGGCCTCGTAAGGGTCTCACACCCTACAGCGCCGGCCGACTTTCTGGAGCAGATTGTGACGCAGACCTTCACCGTCGGGCTACGAGACTCGGACACTCAACAGGCACTGCGACTCGCGCGCAATTTGACCCTGGCAGATGCGCTGAGCCACGCACGTGAGTTCGAGACGGCAAAGCAGGCATCTAGAAGGCATGAGCGGGTGCGTCAAGTGGACGTCGACGAACCAGACAAAACCAACGAGACCAAGCCCCTGGCCGATGAATTGATGGAGGCGCTAGGCCGGTTCTTCAATAATCGCGGCACCACCAACAACGACGCAGCCGAAAGACACCCGGAGAGGACTACCGACCTGCTGGACCTGCGGTAAGAAAGGCCACCTGAGCAAGGACTGTGGTGATCGCCGCCGACGAGGGTATCCGTCAGGAAATCAGTCGTCTGAAAACCGCGCGTCCCAGGGAAACGAGTATTAGCCAGCCTAGAAGGGGGGGGGGGGCGCAAAGGTTGGCTTGTGACAGTTGTCAAGTCCCGGCAGTCCAAGTCCGTGTGACGAAGTTACGGAGGAACAATAGCAGAGTGATGGTCGATGGAGTCGTCAACGGAGTGAGCTGGCCCTTGCTGATCGACACAGGAGCAACGAGGACCATCGTCAATCCCACCGTGATCCCGAAGTGGAGAGTGCAACCCACACAAAGGAACCTCCAACTAATAACCGCGACTGGAGAGACCGCACCGGTACATGGCAAAGCATCACTGGAGTTCGTCATTGGTCGACGGACGGTGAAGCATCCTGTGCTCGTGGCTGATTTAGCGTACGAAGTGATCATCGGAGTGGACTTTCTGGACCAGAACAACATCATCTTGGACCTGAGTACGAACACTCTTCACTACGGAGGTGAGGAAATTGCTTTACAACCAGCACACGAGGCCATCACCGCACGACGATTAAGGCTGGGAGAGGACGTCATCGTTTCCGCCAGGACGAAGGTCAGCGCTGCCGTAATTGTCGACGGAACAGCTGAGGGAGTGGCGGCTACCATCGAGCCAAAATATGAGGAATTCCAGACAAAGAGATTGCTAATTGCCAAGACCCTCATCAATACGACGTCTCGTCCGTATGTCCGCCTGTCCAACCTAAACGACTACGACATTACGGTTCACCGGAACATCACCCTAGGAGTCTGTGAGCCCGTTACCTGGATTGCCCGCATCACGGACACAACGGACGGACCCCTGCAGATAGATATCCTAAGGAGGCGCGTCCTGACAGAAGAACTACGGAAACTGTACCAAGGATCCCAGAACCATCTAGACGAGGAGAAATCACGCCAACTCCAGGACCTCCTACGCGAATTCCAGGACGTCTTCTCCGTGGGGAGCAACGACTTCGGCAGGACAAGCTTGGTCCAGCACAGAATCGACGTTGGGGACAGCGCACAGATTAGGGCCCCTTTCCGACGTGTACCGCTCGCTAAGCAAGCCTACGTCGACCGGATGGTAGAAGAGATGAAGGAGCAGTGGTTGATCGAGCCATCACATAGTCCTTGGAGCTTTCCGGTCGTGCTAGTGAATAAGAAGCACGGCTCCACCAGGATCTGCGTGGACTACAGGCGCGTGAATGACGTCACGAAGAAGGACAGCTACCCTCTACCCCAGATCGACGACACCCTGGACACCATATCAGGGTCAAGATGGTTCTCCACCTTAGATTTGAAGAGTGGCTACTGGCAGGTGGAGGTCCACCCTAAGGAACCCGAGAAAACGGCGTTCTCTCTGGGCAGCGGACTCTGGCAGTTCACCGTAATGCCATTCGGTTTGTGCAACGCCTCTGCGACCTTCGAAAGGCTAATTGAGTCCATTCTGAGGGGTCTACACTGAAAGACTTGCCTGGTCTACCTAGCCGACGTTATCGTTCTGGGGAGGAGCTTCGAGGAATTCTACAGAAACCTGAAAGAGATCTTGAAGAAGCTACGGGCTGCCCAGCTGAAGTTGAGCCCCAAGATGTGTCAGCTCTTCCAGAAGCAGGTCCAGCACCTTGGGCATATCGTCTCCGTGGAAGGGGTGCGCACCGACCCAGAAAAGACCGCAGCTGTGAGGGAGTGGCCAGTTCCGAAGGACAAGTCCCAACTACGAAGCTTCCTGGGACTCTGCGCCTATTACCGTCGCTTCGTGAGAGGATTCGCCGACATCGCCAAACCACTGAATCGGCTGACCGAGGAGGACCAACTCTTCACGTGGACATCATAATGCCACAATGCCTGAAAATCCCGGCTGGAAACCCCCCAGATACTACCAACAAGTGAAGGGGATATTAGGGCAACTATCAACCTAACAGAGAAGGATTGAGGTGATATTAGGAAATTAAGTAAGATGTAATTTATTTTACAGGAAGGATATTTTATATAGGATAGATCTTGGATTAGCCATTAGAGTCCCAGAATAGAGTAGGATAGGGATCTGAGCAATGAATGAATGGTTCAGGAATTTTACCTAAGACTATTGTATTCCTTTCATAGCTTTGTGTTTTCCTACGGATATGTAATTCGGGCTGGTTTCGTAACAAACCTTTCTCCCAACCCGGTACCCCCCGAGGTAACACTCTTGCCCTGAGGCTGGTCTGAATGCATGTCTGACCCTCCAAGTGTGTGATTCGTCCGGAAGGAGTCTCATTGTGGCTGACCTCGTGATCGGCCTCACGGCATTTCGTACCAAACGGACTCAATGTATTCATGATGGCGACTGGGCGGAATCTTGAGACTTGAATATCATTAACTGACGTTATAATAGTACAACTGACGCAAAATTTAGTGAAAGACCAAGCTACCATTATTCTTAGTAATATGACACTGAATTAACGCGCAGCGGCCATCTCGAAATTCTAGAAACAAATATTGTGAATAATTTAGAGATACAATATCTCAAATTAATATTACTATAGAACCATATATGGGCTTTCTGTGCCAAAGGCAATAGAACTCCCCCGCTATATACTCAAGATGGTGGACGATTATACTATTATACTATTAAAACTTCGTAATCAATAAGTCAGGATCCAATAGCTCTATTAACTCAAACATTTGTTGGAGGGGAGAAACAGACAGTATACCTCGCTTACATTAGTTATGACATTGTCACACTGAATACAGCACGCAGCCACCATCTTGAATATTTCAGACATTTATATCGACAATGCTCTATTTATTACAGTTACAATGACGAATCGCAGGGAATGTGTAGTCTCACAAATTATTTTCTCTGCAGAAGGCGCAAGATTAACAATTCTATATACCCGAGATTGTGGAAGGTCGTACTTTTAAAATGTTCCAATCATTTCCTCTGGACCTAAAAGCGAAATTGCAACGAAACTTTGTAAACGAGGGATCTCATGTAGGGTAGCATTCTTAACGTTCTTCGCAATCATTATTATACTCCTTGATAAGGACAATGATCTATAACTATTCCCATATATTTGAGAGAAAGTACAGTACGCTACGTGTTCTTGGCTGAGCATCCGATTTTTAATTGACATTGTGAGCATCTGATGCAACGTACTCACCATCAAACGGCTGAATTATAAAGCTGTGTTCTCCTGCTTTGGCTATGGTTTTTAGAATCTAAAAATAGCCGCTGCGCGTTAATTCAGTGTCATATTACTAAGAATAATGGTAGCGAGGTCGTTTGTAAGGTACTCCTCTCTCACTAGCAAATCACCCGTGATATCAATGGTTACCATATTTTTGAAGCTACCTTGTAGATTGCACTTTATTAAGTGCCGTATGTTCTTTCATAATGGTAAACTAATTGATTTTTAAGACGTGTACACACGTTTATGTGCTCAATAAAATTCGTCGAGAAACATTATTTAAGTTATCAATTCGCACCTAGTGCACTAACTTGCACAAATTATATAGACTGATTTTTTCCCCTCCAGGGTTGGCTTTCCCTCGGACTCAGCGAGGGATCCCGCCTATATCGCCTTCAAGGCAGTATCCTGGAGATTGAAACATTGATCGTGCGACACAACTGGGGAGGTGGGACGAGCACCTCGCCCAGGCGGCCTCACCTTCAAAGCGAACAGGAGCCTTATGAGGGATGTTAAGGGATGGGAAGATTGGGAGGGATAGGCAAGGAAGAGGGAAGGAGACGGCCGTGGCCTTACGTTAGCTACCATCCCGGCATTTGCCTGGAGACGAAGTGGAAAACCACTTAGAGGATGGCTAAGGTGGAAGAACCCCCTCTATAAATTTTGTACCTCTCGAGGCTGGAGTAGACCTCGTTTCAGTCCTCATTCCACTTTTCAAATTTCGTGGCAGAGCCGGGAATCGTACTTAGGACCACCGGGGTGCGAGCTAAGCACGCTGACCACTACACCATGGAGGCGACTAGATTGGTTTTACGTTTTTGAATATACGGTACTTCGAAATGCGGCAGACGTCCAACACATACCCACTCACACCTACTACTCTAGAAAAAATACATAGATTAAACATGCACTTTTATACCTATCAGCCCTTTTCGGGAAGTGTATAATATAATATAATATAATATAATATAATATAATATAATATAATATAATATAATATAATATAATATAATATAATATAATATAATATAATATAATATAATATAATATAATATAATATAATATAATATAATATAATATAATATAATATAATATAATATAATATAATATAATATAATATAATATAATATAATATAAGTCATGAGAAAGTCGTATATCTGTGTCGACCTGCCTTACTTACCTTGTCAATATTTAAGTTCATTCTCATGTAGCCAGCAAGTCTAAAATTGATTTGTAACAGGTATTTGAAGTTCATTTGCAGTAAATCCATGACAGTGTGACAGGAGGTGTTTGGTGCGTCACGAATGACGTGGGACGCCGGCAACGATCCACCTCTAAATAGTTCCATCAAGCGTAAGTGAAGCGATTGCAGCCCATCACCTTATTGCAAAGCTCATCCCACATAAGTTGAGCTGGCCCAAATTCGTTGGATGGTTCATTACGTGCAAACAGTGCGATTGCTTCCAAAGAGCAATTGAGCATAATGATCGCAATATGCTGGTGTTCATAGCTACGTCATTATCCAGACCATTTTCAAAACGCACAATGCACCATAACGCTCATGAATACAGAGCTAGTTTTGTGTTAATGCATAGATAGTCTACTGTTACACCATCCATTTCAAGGTAGACTCTGAAGATTATTACATCAACATGCAATATCATTTTTCAGCTTCTGGCTATCAGTAAAAAGTGTGGGATTCGTTTGTTATCATAGAATTAGGGAGTTGGAATATGTTTGGTCATCAGTCCCATGAACTTGTCTGTATCTTGTATTTGCCTCATAACCTTATTGTGATGGTAAAAGTAGTAAGTAAATTTGTACATTATGCAACGAGCCTATAATGACCAATAATTAAGACATGAGTATGTTTATAAAACGAGCGTAGCGAATTTTTAAATTTGCATACGAGTGTCTTAATTACCATTATAGGCGAGTTGCATACGACTGTTTATGTTCGACGATAATTATAACTATTTTATGTTCGAACATAAATATTCATAAATATCTGTTGAGATTTCGCCAGTTTTATGTACTGAAGAGAGCTTATGGGACGCAGAAATATCTTGTATTTGACCATGGCCTCCTCGAATACTCCACTATGACACGGGCCACGCAGTGAAATTTAAAATAAGAGGCCGTGGAAGTCGGCGCAGGTGCGATGCTATCCCTACCTAATTGGTCACACAACTTTTTCTTGAGCTCTGATTGGTGGGAGAAACTGTTTCATAGTGAAAAATAGTGTTTTAATGACCCTCATTATGATACAGTTTTCTGACATATAATATTTACATTTCGACATCGTCGAACATAAATTATTTTAGCTACAGATTAAGGTTGTTGCACCATGAAACCATCCCGGCAATTTACCGGAGGGAGTTTGGAAAGACCGTCGGAAAATCCTCTTCAGGATAGCCACTAGCATGGCCGGGATTCGAACCGCAGGTCTCCCACGTATTGTAGTATCACATTACAGGCTTTGAAGGTGACTTTAAGTGTTTGGCTAAGCTTCTGGATTAATGTCTTATTATATATAAATGTTAAACCAATAATAGCCATGAAGTGCACCATTAGTAAAATTGCTCGATTATCTTTCATTTCACGCACATAATAATTATACAGTTGTTATTCCACATAAAATTCAATAATTTGGGAAGTGAGCATTCTTGGGTTTGGAGAGTAGATTAATAAATGAAGGATTGAAGCAGTTCACCAGAAAAAATATATTTTCTTTGCTATTCCTCAATCCATTTCATAATTTATAGCTCCAAAAATCAACTTCAACCTCGGATTGACTGTCTTATGGGGTAACTGCTTAATTTGAGTAGTGACTAACACAAATCAAAAAAATCGAGGGTGCTGCAACGCCAGCCACTTGCACTCCATAACGTGGAGGTTATGCTGGGTGGCAGTCGTCATTGGATGTGAAGTTATCTGAGAACTAAAACGGGGTTCTCTTCTAGAATTGTGCAGGTGTCTGGGAACTTAAAACCGGACCAAACTTTCACTTTCATGAAGCAAGTATTGAAAACCCTGCGAATTGATCGTAACTCCCAACGTCGAGATTCGGACCTAAGATCCAGGTTCGTGAGTTCATTTTTAACCTTTGCTAATGGTCTCCCGAATTCAAACCATGTCTGTGTAGCCATTACTCCAAGCAATAAGTAGACGTTGAGTTTGTTTTAAACAGGATACCATTATTCACAAGAAGGAACATCTTGTTTATAATGTTGTTGTGGTCTTCCTCAAGACAAGATCAACAGAATATGAATCTTGTCATCTTATTACTCCCTCCATTTATAGGGTTAGGAACAAAGATTTGCACAACGTTAAATGGGGACGTGCCCTGTCTTACAAGGGAATATTTTAATAACATATTTTCTTACAGGAAGTACACAATAGTAATAATTATATATTAGAATCTAAGTCCTTGAATAAAGTGGAAACATTATGTTACATAAACTTAGTCAGAACAGTAATAACGTATGTCTCCAAGGCATGCTTTGTTAGGAAGCGTTAGGAATAGTTTCCTTCTGGAAGCAAAAAATAAAAAATGAAACAGTTGATGAAATTCGCTGGCCGTGGAAAGAATTCATGCACCCTGAAGGAATTGTCGGTTTTTCACACATTTTAGCATACATCGCAAGCCGATAGCCATATGATTAGTGAAAGAGCGTGATTACCACAACAGTCTCGCGACCTGAGGCCATGCACATGACTATCCGAGGTCAATAACAGGGTTCGCACTGACTACTCAAACATAGTGGACAGTTGATCCTGGCTTCAACCTCGTCAACCATTCTACGTGCCTCCACGATGCATTCGAAGTGTACTTACCAATGTAACTGAATTGGAGAGGAAGCACCTTATCGGGCTGTGCAAGGCTTGATGGTCCTATTAGGGAATTGCCCACACGTTAGTGTCCGTTCTTACTACACTGTTCGTACGTGTTGGGACCAGTCCACTTGAGTGCGCAAATGCGGCGGCATGATTCAGAACGCCCTCGACGGAGCACCTAAAGGGATATTTATCAGATCGTCCAACAAGCACGCGCAGATGAACCTGCTTCAGTGCCCGTCATTCAGTGACGGTTGGCACAATTGTTATATGCCCCAGCGTCAGTTCGCACTATTTTCGGGTGCTTGGTAGACGTTAATTTATTCTCAAAGCACGTACTAACTATTTTGAAATTGACTTACGTCCACCGTCACTACCCTTTGTAATGGTGTCGGGTTCCAGAACCTGGACTGTGGCAGACTGGAACCAGGTTGTCTTAGGTGACAAATACAGTTTCTCGTTGTGCTCTGACGATGGCCGTGTTAGTGTCTGGAGACCTGGTGGTACGAGCCTTAATACGGCGCCTGTTGTGGCGCATTAGGCTGGGCAATCAGCTGTTTGATTTAAAGCTTGAATAATTTTTGTACTACGAACAGCTTTGTGGATTTTAATGTTAGCCACTGGTCATGTAACACTTTTTGATTTTTGAAGATCCAGAAATTTCACTTATTCGTTCTCTTTTCTTGGATTACACTTAGGGTGTATTCGTTGAAGGGTAACACGTTCGAGCCCAGCCTTATGTAATTAGTTATTTTCGTTTTTTATTAAGGTTTGGGTTAGTAACTTTGATTTTTGATTCTTTTTTTCATTTTTGGTTGTATTTTTTGTTGTTCAGGATTTTGATTTCCGAGGGTCAAGATAGACGTAGGAGTGAATCGCTACGCTAGTGGAATTGATCTTCTAGATTCACGTGGATAATTGAATCTACCCCTAACGTAAGTCCCTGTCATACTCACGGGTACGAGTCCAATAATTTTTATGCTAAGTTGTTCTTAGCCTACATTTGATTTTTGCAAGAAATGAAAGTAGACTTATGAGATCAACACAGGGTCAAAAATTGTGTGTCCGTCTGTGTGTGATTGTTTGTGTATGTCGGCCCCCACCCCCTCCCCCTTCCCCTATCAATTGAAACACGAAGAAACTGAATTCACCAAATTTGGTAAAAGCATACCTTCATATGAGGCGCGTTCTGTGCCCAAACTACAAGGTCATCAGTCGTACCATTTAAAGATGGCGGCCGAATGAATTATGCACGCATTATAACTTAGGATCCACCAATTCCGATTATCAAGCCGAGGATGGATTAAGCTATCCTAAAGGACGTGACCATTTCTTTATTATAATTTTATATTCTAATAATACACTTTATCGGTGACCTAAAAGAGCTGAGCCGTCTCTGTCACATGACAAGATGGCAGCTGACCTCTTGCGACTGTCCTATATTTCAGTAGTTTGAGTACGTTGCATGCGATATAGCCTACTGATAGAAATTATGTAAACTTTGTATGAAATGATTTATAATGCAGAAGTACTGCAGTGAAGAATTAGTTTAAAGACATTATTAGCTAACACGTTGTATCTAAGTCGGATAATAACACTGAGATGTTATTCATTCATTTCATTCATTCATTCATTCATTCATTCATTCATTCATTCATTCATTCATTCATTTATTTGCAATTGGGGGTGGGCCCCACCGTGGCAAATTGGATATACATAACAAATAAATAATTATACATAACAATTCAATAACAATTAAACTGGCGTATTTACACAAATAGCCAGTCTTTTCTTAAACACACCTAGATGTTTGGGGAAAGGCTCTAAGACTGCGGCAAGTAGAGAGTTCCAGTTATCAATGGCACGATTTACAAAAGAATATTTACCATAATTTTTTCGCTGTGGTCAGTAGTAAGTGTTTGTTAGACTCTAAATATTGCATCATCATGACCAGAAATTGCGTAATCCTGATGACGTCATGGGATGACGTCATGGGTCCTTAGAGCGAGCACGTGGTCCAGGAGCGAGCATGTGCAGTGCACGTGTTAGCGTGGGAAGAGGTTGACCCTTTGGCTTGTTTGTGCGATGGTGATAAAAAGTTAATGGGTGTTGACGTCATGGAGGATGTTTATTAGGATGCTAACTGTCATCTGACACCCATGCGAGTGTGAGCACCAAAACAAAAGGTTATTCGCGGGTAGTGGGGTAGTGTATGTTCTCTTGCAAGTCGCGTGTGTGCTTGAATACGTATGGCTATGTTGGGAAATGTTTGGTGGCGGGCGAGGACTAGGGTTGAGTGAGGGTTCGTTTAAATGCTATTTTTCCCGCTCTATTTGATGGTGAGGTAATTTTTTAAAATGGGTGGAATTTGGAAACGCAATTTGAGGTAAACGTGCTTTTTTGACAATTTGGCGAATTTAATGAGCTTGTAAGGCTAGAACGATGCATATAGGGTGTCGTAGGACTTGTGGTGAACCACCCCTTGCTATGGACGGGAGTATATCCACCCCAAAATAAATCTACCCTTACCCGGAGGTTAAGTAGTGGTTATTTTTGTATGCATGCGCACTTGAGGGCTTTTGTAAGAGAGCGGAATTTTTAAAAGATTCTTTATAGATGAGGCTTTTTAAAAAATTTATTAAAAAAACAAAAAACTAATAGGTCATTCGATTTTTAGTATCTCGCTAACCAATAATGCGATGTAAACATATGGGGTGTCATAGGACTCGTAGTGAATTCTCCTTTTGTATGAATGAGGTATGTCAACCCCCAAAATAAAAACTACCCTTACCTGGGGTGAAAGAGCAATTTTTGTATGTATGCACACCGGTGGCTTTTGTCAAAAGGGTCTAACTACACATTTGTTAATATTTTCTGAACCCAGGATGGGATTTTCCCATAGGCAGTATCCTAGCACTTGGGGTGACACCTCGTTTTTGAAAGTATCATTCATTTATTTTCTTGTCAAAAGGGCCTAACTACACTTTTGTTAATATCTCGTGAACCAATCATGCTAGGGACTTGTATGAGGGGTCCTAGCACTTGGGGCGACGTCCCCCTTTATGGGGTGAAACTACCCCCCCAAAATTGAAAACTCAATATCTTGGAAACTATGAACCCTAAAATTAGGCGTTATAGCTTTAAAAATAGGTGATGACATAGGCTTTTACCTGGATTGGTCATTTCACCCCTAAAACAGTAAATAGTCATGTTATGGGGAAAAAACGTGTTAAACACCTAAAAATGATAAATGAAACTAAGATCTTTTGTTTTTGATGAAAAATAGCAGGGGGGGTGAAAACTACCCCCAAATTGAAAAATCGATACCTTGGAAACTAAGAACCGTAAAATTATGTGTAATAGCTTAAAAAATTCGTTGTGACATAGGCTTTTACCCGGATAGATGATGTCACCCCTAAAACAGTAAATAGTGATTTTACAGTGGGGAAAAAGGTTTTAAACGGGTAAAAATGATAATTGAACCTAAGATCTTTTGTTTTTGATGAAAAATAGCAGGGGGGTGAAAACTACCCCCAAATTGAAAAATCGATACCTTGGAAACTAAGAACCGTAAAATTATGTGTAATAGCTTAAAAAATTCGTTGTGACATAGGCTTTTACCCGGATAGATGATGTCACCCCTAAAACAGTAAATAGTGATTTTACAGTGGGGAAAAAGGTTTTAAACGGGTAAAAATGATAATTGAACCTAAGATCTTTTGTTTTTGATGAAAAATAGCAGGGGGGTGAAAACTACCCCCAAATTGAAAAATCGATACCTTGGAAACTAAGAACCGTAAAATTATGTGTAATAGCTTAAAAAATTCGTTGTGACATAGGCTTTTACCCGGATAGATGATGTCACCCCTAAAACAGTAAATAGTGATTTTACAGTGGGGAAAAAGGTTTTAAACGGGTAAAAATGATAATTGAACCTAAGATCTTTTGTTTTTGATGAAAAATAGCAGGGGGGTGAAAACTACCCCAAAATTGAAAAATCGATACCTTGGAAACTAAGAACCGTAAAATTATGTGTAATAGCTTAAAAAATTCGTTGTGACATAGGCTTTTACCCGGATAGATGATGTCACCCCTAAAACAGTAAATAGTGATTTTACAGTGGGGAAAAAGGTTTTAAACGGGTAAAAATGATAATTGAACCTAAGATCTTTTGTTTTTGATGAAAAATAGCAGGGGGGTGAAAACTACCCCAAAATTGAAAAATCGATACCTTGGAAACTAAGAACCGTAAAATTATGTGTAATAGCTTAAAAAATTCGTTGTGACATAGGCTTTTACCCGGATAGATGATGTCACCCCTAAAACAGTAAATAGTGATTTTACAGTGGGGAAAAAGGTTTTAAACGGGTAAAAATGATAATTGAACCTAAGATCTTTTGTTTTTGATGAAAAATAGCAGGGGGGTGAAAACTACCCCGTATATGAAAGGAGTGTAGACTTATTGATGTTGCAGATTGGAAACAGTGAAAGTTATCACTTTTGTTTAATTAGAAATCTTGCTCGCCTTGTGCGTTCAAGCATCACTAGCACTCAGAGAAGGATTTATATATGTAGACGTTGTTTGTCATATTATCTTCTTGAGGATGAGTTAAATGTTCACTTTGCAGACTGTAAACAGTTTCCTGTTGCAAAAAGCATAATGCCGACTGATGAACAAAGATTTGTTAATTTTACAGAATTCCGAGTTAAAGATACAGTTCCATTTATAATATATGCAGACACTGAATGCGTTTTGTCTCCAATTTCCTCCTGTTTTCCAAATAGTGACATTCATAACTCTACTTTAACACATAAACATATTCCTTACAGCATTTCTTTATACCTTCATTGTAATTTCGATAGTGAATTGTGCAGTTTCAAGCTCTTTAGGGGAAATAATTGCATTGAATTGTTTGTAAAGGAACTTTATAGTATTGTGGATAAACTTCAAACATATTACTTATCGGTTAAGCCAATGTTAAAGATGACCGAAAATGAAGAAAGATTATTTTTGTCAAGTAAAATGTGTCACATTTGCGAGAAACCGATTGCAGTTAATGAACTCAAAGTACGCGATCATTGTCACTTAACTGGAAAATATAGAGGAAGCGCACACAATAGTTGTAATTTAAATTACAAAGTAACAAAGGTTTTGCCTATAGCATTTCATAATCTAACCGCCTATGATGGACATTTTATAATTAAAGAAATTTGCGAGAAACGTGATGGAGAGGTGTTACATAATCCTGGTCATATAAAATTGTTAGCGATGAATATGGAACGTTACAAAGGGTTTACAAAGTATGTACGGGCTAAGAATGGATTCATTCAGTTAAGATTTTTCGATACATATAATTTCTTGTCCTGTTCACTAGATCAATGTTCATCTTCGTTAAGCGAAGATTCAAAGCAAATAACACAACGTTATTTTAATGATGATGCACAGTTTCGACTTACTGCGAGAAAAGGTGTGTTTCCCTATGAATACGTCACGAGTATGGATGTTCTTAACGAAACTAAATTACCTGAAATATCCAAGTTTTATAGCAGCCTTAATGATCAAACAATATCGAATGAAGAGTATGAGTTTGCTCAATCGGTGTGGGAAACGTTTTCCTGTCAAACATTAGGAGAATACGCAGATTTGTATTTAAAAGTTGACACACTTCTTTTGGCGGATGTCTTTGAAAATTTTAGATCGAATGGCATGGAAACTTATGGCATTGATGCAGCTCATTTTTACACTGCTCCATCTATGTCTTGGTGTGCTATGAAAAAGATAACCAACGTTCAACTTGAATTGCTTCAAGATATTGATATGTTACACTTTTTTGAACGATCTATTCGAGGAGGAAATGTTCAGTGTATAACACGACATGCGATTGCTAATAATAAGTATATGAAAACTTATGATGAGAAAAAGCAAGAGTCCTACATAATGTACTTTGACGTTAATAATTTGTATGGATATGCGATGATGGAATATCTTCCAACGGGTGGCTTTAAATGGATTGCAAATGTTGAAGGCTTTGATGTTTTAACTATTGATGATACTTCAGAAATTGGATATATTTTGGAAGTAGATTTGACTTATCCTCAAGAGTTACATGACAAACATTCAGATTACCCTCTATGTCCAGAAAAGTTGACAAAGCTAATGGCTACCCTAGATAATAAAGAACGTTATGTTTTGCATTATAGATTGTTAAAGCAATGTATTCAACTAGGAATGAAATTAGATCGTATTCACAGAATAATTGAATTCAATCAGAGCCAATGGCTAAAACCATATATTGATGTGAACACAGAGAAACGAAAACAAGCCAAAAATGATTTTGAAAAGAATTTTTATAAATTGATGAATAATGCAATTTTTGGTCGTTCACTGATGAATGTGAGGAAGTTAAGGGACATCAAATGGGTCACCAAATGGCATGGAGCTCGTGGTGGTAGGTCTTTAATAGCTAAGGCTAATTTTAAACATAGAATTATATTCGATGAACAATGTATGGTCATCGAGATGAGTAGACTAAAGATTTTTCACAATCAACCAGTATATGTTGGTGCATCTATATTAGATTTGTCTAAATGTAAAATGAATGACTTTCATTACAATGTTATTTTAGCAAATCCTGAATCAAATGTGAGGTTGTTATACACAGACACCGATAGTTTTATGTATATATTCTATTATGATATTTATGAGTTCATGAAACAACATTCAAATTTGTTTGATACTGGAAACTATGAAACAAACAATCCTTTTGGCATTGTGAGACAAAATAAAGGTGAAATTGGTTTAATGAAAGATGAAAATGCTGGAAGGATTGTTGAAGAATTTGTGGGGTTACGACCCAAAATGTATGCAATAAAAATGTGTGATGAAATGAATAGCTTGTGTAAGGCTAAAGGCATTAAGAAGAGTGTGAGTAAAAGTAAGAATATTGATGAGTATCGAAAGTGTCTTTATAACAGAGATAAAGTCAACAAAGTTCAAGTTTGTATAATTTCATAATCTCATTCTGTATTTACTGTTCGGCAAAATAAGTTGGCAATTTCATCAAACGAAGATAAAAGACACATAACTGAAAACGGAATTGATACTTTACCGTTTGGTCATTTTTCTCTGAAAAAATGATTAGAAACAAATTTGAGA